>JAWDJD010000001.1:412308979-412908979 GCA_035047305.1 Bradypodion pumilum
CCAGTATTTAAGCTGAAGTATATTGATCTGCATGTAAAGCATACTTGAAAATAATTCAAGTTATAGAACAGTAGTGTGCTGTTTAGCAATATGAATATCTCAAATTAATCAACATTATACAACATAAAACAATTCAATCCCACTTTAAATCTCATGGATTTCTGTGAGTGATTTTTAACCTCAGAATTATTGAATTGAATTGAATTTATTTTTTATATACTGCTTTCCTCGTTTTGCAACGACCCAAAGCTGTTCACAGCATTCAAAAATATACAAAAATACAGTAATACAAAGAAATACAATAATACAAAGTTACAAGGCAATAATTATAAAGTTATAAAACAAAAAGGCAAATTTGCAGATACAAAATTTGAAATTACATGGCAATACAGTAAAATGAATCAAAAACAATTTGCAGTTTACAAAATCATCCAAAAAAGGGAGTATGTATATACTATACCAGGGGTGGCCAATCCTTTTACGTCACGGGTCTGATCACGCCCCCAGACAGCTGAGCAGGCCAGACCACACACCCAGAAGTGGAAGCGGGTGCATTTATGGCTGTTGTAAATCCACCCACCCCCGCATTTATGACAGCCACGGGCATGTTTGTGCATGTGTGGTCGTGTTTTATGGCTGACATAAATGTGCCCGCTTCCACTTCCAGGTGCAGCGGAGATATCATCGGCTGTAGGGTGAGAACCCCTGTGGGAACCCCTGTACTATATATATGTATATTTATGTGTTTGGCTGTAGCATGCTTTCCTCTAAAGTTAGAGCAAATTTTTTGTTGTTGCTCAGTCGCATAGTCGAGTCTGACTCTTTGAGACCCCATGGACCATCGCACGCCAGACACCCCTATCCTCCACCATCTTCCTCAACCCACTCCGTTCTATGCCCATTACATCAACAATACCATCTAGCCATCTCATCCTCTGCCACCCCCTTCTTTTTCTACCTTCAAACTTTCCCAGCATCTAAGCTTTCTCGAGTGAATGCTCTCTTCTCATTTAGTGTCCAAAGTACTTTAGCTTCATCTTCAATATGTGACCTTCCAAGGATCAGTTAGGGTTGATTTCCTTCAGGATTAACCTATTTGTTCTCTTTGCTGTCCAGGGTACCCTCAAAATTCTCCTCGAGCACCACATTTCATTCTACGCTCAGCTTTCCTTATGGCCCAGCTCTCGCAACCATACCATACCGGAAATACCATTGCTTTTACTATGTGGACTTTTGTTTATAAGGTGATGTCTCTACTTTTAACTATGCTCCCCAGGTTTCTCGTAGCTTGCCTCCCAAGAATTAATTGTCTTTTTATTTCATGGCTGCAATCACCATCTGCAGTGATCTGTCTAGAGCATATCTGTGTGGTCTAATTGTCTAGAGTAAAATACTTGAAATAAATTCAGATTTTTGCAGTAAGAATTCTAGTACAAAGTGACCCGTTTAAATGGCAAATGTACATGGCGTCTTGTCATTCTGTGTAACGTGTATGCAAAATGTGTGGGCATCACTTTAGTGGGACCAGAAAGAGGAGTAAGCAAAGGACGTAGCTCTTTTCTTCAGTTTATAAATCTCTTTATATGGTAATTTGAGAGGGAAAAATCAAGTGAACTATTTATGCCTGATTTTCCTGATTCCTACTTCCAACTCAAGCATTCTTTTTCACATTCCAGGCTTTTGTTGTGGAATCTCTTAACCCCAGGTGAGGCTTTGAGGCTTACTCAGACACATATATAAACAAATAGAAAACTATTTGACAATGTGCGTCTGAGTGATAATAATTAGTTATGTGTCGGCAAGTTGAAACCAAATTATAGCAACTCTAATAGGGTTTTCAAGCTATAGGAGATATACAGTATAAGGAGTGGTTTTACCAGTTCCACTGCCCCAATGAGTTTCCATGGTGAAGTGGAGCTTCCAACCCCAGTTTCAGAATCCTACATGGCCACTCTGTTCACCACACACACTGGGCACCCTTGTGTGATAATATCATGCCATTTTTAGCTGTAAATTTAAGAAGATACAGTTGGATGTTGCAGTCTGTAATCCTGGGAATAATTTATCTGCAGTTTTATACAGATTGCTTGATGAAAAGTTTTGCACATCCAAACAATACACATAGATACTTTGCAGGCGCACCCCCCAAAGAATGACTCAGACACCGGTATATGGATAAAGGCATTGGGCCACTTTTATTGAATAATGCCCTAGTCCGAATTATAACTTTCAATTGGTACTCATCCAATTATAATTCTTAAGGCAAGCAGGCCGCAGTAACACTGGTAAGGTTCCTCCCAAAAATTGCCAATGGCAATTGGCTACAATGTATCCATTTGTATCAATTTGTTTGTTGACACAAACAAATAAGAACATAACATAAGAACATAAGAACAGCCTTGCTGGAACAGGCCACAGCCCATCCAGTCCAGCATTCTGTCTCACACAGTGGCTCACCATTTCCTTCAGGGTATTCCCAAGCAGATGCCTTCACCTGCTTAGGATTCCCTGGAAATGATATTGAGAGATATCCTGCCTATCTCTCCAACCCGGAGGTTGTCCTTAAGTATCCATAATTATAACCATTGATACTCTTGTCCTCCATGAACTTGTCTAATCCTTTCTTAAAGCTGTCAAGACTGACAGCTGTCACCACTTCTTCTGGCAGGGAGTTCCATAGACCAGTAATCCTCTGGGTGAAAAAGTACTTTCTCTTATTTGTTTGAGAACTAGTACCCAAAAGTTTCATGGAGTGTCCCCTAGTTCTAGTGTTATGCGATAGGGAAAACAGTTTTTCCTTATCTACTTTGTCCACACCGTGCATGATTTTATAAACTTCAATCAGGTCACCTCTTAGACGTCGTCGTTCAAGAGTGAAGAGGCCCAACCGTTGCAGCCTCAGATGGTAAGGAAGGTGTTCCAGTCCCCTAATCATTCTGGTTGCCCTCCTCTGCACTTTTTCCAGCTCCATAATATCCTTCTGGAGGTATGGCGACCAGAACTGTACACAGTATTCCAGATGGGGCCTCACCATAGATTTATAAAGAGGCAAAATGACACTTGCTGACTTATTTTCTATACCCTTCCTAATGATCCCTAGCATTGAGTTTGCTTTTTTCACTGCTGAGGCACACTGGGTTGACACCTTCATTGAGTTGTCCACCAGGACACCAAGGTCCCTTTCCTGGTTTGTCGCAGAGAGTTCAGACCCCATCAGTTTATAAATGTAATTGGGGTTCTTTGCCCCAACATGCATCACTCTGCACTTACTAATGTTGAAACTCATTTGCCACTGTTTTGCCCACTCCCCCAGTGTTGAGAGATCCCTCTGGAGCTCCTCTCAATCTCTCACAGTTTTCACTACCCTGTATAATTTAGTGTCGTCAGCAAATTTGGCTACCTTGCTTTTTACTCCTACCTCAAGATCATTTATGAAGAGGTTGAAAAGCAGGGGTCCCAGTACTGAACCTTGGGGGACCCCACTCTTTACTTCCCTCCATTTGGAGAAGTGTCCATTTAGTGCTACCCTCTGTTTCCTGTCCCTTAGCCAGTTGCTGATCCAGGACAAGACCTGTCCCTTTATTCCATGACTGGTAAGTTTATTCAAGAGCCTTTGGTGTGGGACCTTGTCAAAAGCCTTCTGAAAGTCCAGATAAACAATGTCAACTGGATCCCCCTTATCCACATGCTTGTTGACACTCTCAAAAAATTCCAACAGATTAGTGAGGCATGATTTGCCCTTGCAAAAGCCATGTTGGCTCTCCTTTAGAAGCGCCTTCTCTTCTATGTGCCTATTAATTCTATCTTTTAGGATAGTTTCCATCACTTTACCTGGGACACATGTCAAACTGACAGGTCGGTAATTTCCTGGATCACCCCTGGATCCTTTTTTGAAAATTGGTGTTACATTCGCTACCTTCCAGTCATCAGGCACAAAGCCTGATTTGAGGGAAAGATTTTATATTTTGGCTAGGAGATCAGCAATTTCATCTTTAAGTTCCCTGAGAACTCGTGGATGGATTCCATCTGGTCCTGGTGATTTGTTAGTGTTTAGTTTAATAAGACATGCAAGGACCTCCTCCCTGGTTATTTCTATCTGGCTTAATTCTTCGGTTTCCCTCCCTACGAAGATAGGCTCTGTTTTGGGCATGTGGCCTCTGTCTTCTTCAGTGAATACTGAAGCAAAGAATTCATTGAGTCTCTCTGCAATCTCTGTTTCCTCTTTAATAACCCCTTTAATAAATTGTTGACCGTAGTCAATAAACTATCTACTGACCCCACCCTCTGACGTGTATCCGTCAAATCACGGGGTGATGCATGCTGAAAAGCTCCTGCCATCACCCCTTGCCTGGTTCGTCGTTGACCGGTCAACGTTATTATACCTGCACCTGTCTAAGTGTTGGCCAGTCAATTGCGAACCTGCTGGATACCTATGGGTCATAAATATTTACCTTACCAGTGCTACCCGCCTAAGTGACCAAAGTCAAGAGCAAAAACCCCTATGTCAAACCTTAGCAACAGTGTGGGATGGGCAAAAAAGCCAGAACCCAAGGGCCAATTGTAGGTTCAGGCCAAAAATTCCCACCTGGCCCCGAAGCGACCAAAATATCACACTGTTCACTAGGGAGGGGGTGGAGGGAAAACTTCTCCTCTCCGTCGCTATTTTTAAAATGGCAGCTCGGCTGCCTCGTGGCCACCCCTTTTATAGAGGGGTAGCCACGCCCCCTAACTCACCCGGATGTCTGAGTCCAGGTGGGGGGGCTGCAAAGAGCACGGCAGCCATTTTGGTGCCGTGCTTTCATTGCAGGCGCGCCCCCCAAAGAAAGACTCAGACACTGGTATATGGATAAAGGCATTGGGCCACTTTTATTGAATAATGCCCTAGTCCGAATTATAACTTTCAATTGGTACTCATCCAATTATAATTCTTAAGGCAAGCAGGCCGCAGTAACACTGGTAAGGTTCCTCCCAAAAATTGCCAATGGCAATTGACTACAATGTATCCATTTGTATCAATTTGTTTGTTGACACAAACAAATTGTTGACCGTAGTCAATAAACTATCTACTGACCCCACCCTCTGACATGTATCCGTCAAATCACGGGGTGATGCATGCTGAAAAGCTCCTGCCATCACCCCTTGCCTGGTTCGTCGTTGACTGGTCAATGTTATTACACCTGTACCTGTCTAAGTGTTGGCCAGTCAATTGCGAACCTGCCGGATACCTATGGGTCATAAATATTTACCTTACCAGTGCTACCCGCCACACGGGGAGGCGTCCATGATGACTCACCGCCCCCCCAAGACCGTCAGCTCGGTCGCCAGGCCTACTTGCACCACACCCAGAACGAGGTACATACCTCCAGCCGACAGGTGGACCCCTTCCCCTGCCTACCGGCAAAATTTTTGTAAGCCTATCCTCAGGTGTCCAATGGCTGTCTCCCAGCCATGCTCAGCAAGGGACTGAGCAACAGCCCTGTCCACTGACTGCCGGAACAGTCCGAACCACGGAGATCCACGTCTCCCCTAAATTGGTGTCTCGGCACGATGTTAGACCATAGCGACCGTGTGTAAGCCATACGTGATATAAAACGCCAGGTCACAGCCCCTCGACAGTTTAGTAACAGCAGTGATCCGTATAAGATCGTTGCCGCCGAGGTGCCTATTAAGAACATCGGGCGGTCCAGCATCCCCGACGGACATCAGGAATGGCAACAGTTCCCGCCCCCTTGTGCCGCGCATACCATACCATCGCATACGTGCGGATGCACACAGCCCAAATCGGGGACCATTCTCTGTCGCCGCAGCATATACTGCTGCCCAGTGTACATAGCTGCGGGCCACCAGCCCTACTGCCACTGGTGTGTAGAGACACACAGGATCTGTAAAAGAGGAGAAGAGGTTAAGGACATAACTAGGTACTCGTACAGTGAGGGCACGTACATATAAGAAATTGCGTGTACACGCATGTTCGCCTCCGAGTACTCCAAACGTAGCCGCGATCAACGCGACGCCTATCCTAAATAAATGGGTGCGAAAACGGGCCCCCACACCGCGAAGCGCGGCACCGGTCACCCTCAGTAACATTACTTCAGCAAGGGTAGACCTATCCTGGTGGCAGAAAAACAGGCTGGGGCGCGCAGCAGGCACTGTCGAAAATTCATGTAGGGCACCAACCGGACAGATGTCTCCAATAAAACTTCGTAGCAATCTGACTCCACTGCCTACGCCGTGCTGAACAACCTGTGAGGACCGTATCCCCACTTGAGCCCACTCATGTGTGACAGAGACATCGTCGAGTTCCAGTGCCCTACGAGACACATCCGCCTTACACAGATGGTACCAACTCTGGCCCCCACTCACTGATGCGGAGCGCTCCAAAAAGGCTACCGTGGTAGCTGCGTGACCAAGAGCCACTTCACACCTATCCGAACATAAGCAATGCCAGTCTCGTGCAAGGTGGGTCAGAAACTCTGGGAACTGGGGTGACGCGTGTCCGGGTGGCGGACACGTTCCTGTGTCCACCCCTCCAAAACACGACGCATAAATGCATAGTGATACGCCTTACACGTGCGAGGTGCCAATGACATGCCCGGTTCACCTCTCCTCGCCAAACATCCAAATATCAGCCGGGAGTGGCGAGTGGAATTCATCTGCTTCCGGAGTAAGGCACGGAACCGGGGGATCTGCAGGCGGGATAAAGCAGCAGCAATGTCGTTATTAATACCTGGAACATGTCTGGCTCAGAACAGCACATTTAGGCGAAGGCTTCTCAAAAAGAATAGACAAACTAATGTCATGACCCTGGGGGATTTGCATGTCTGGGTGTTGACAATGCGCACCACTGCCGCATTATCACACCAAAAATGGACCACTGAGTAGTCCCACTCATCGCCCCATAGCATCAGTGCTCCCCAAAATGGGAAGAAACTCAAGGAAGGTAAGATCGCGGAGGCGATCCGTGCCAAGCCATGGGTGCTGCCATTGGCCGTAAGTCCACCTACCCTCAGAGTAAACCCCCATAAGTCAGGGAGCCGGAGGCATCCGACCGTACTTGAAATCCAGGGCAGACCATCAGGTCTGATCTCCAGGAAGAGACCCAGTTAAAACCCAGGAGTAATTTGAGTCAGACCGGAAGGTCCACCCGTATGCCCCTGATTAGCCGGACCCTGTGTTGACGTTTTAACAGGCCAGCCATGGCGTCACACAGGCACCTGGCCAATGCTCTGCCGGGTGGAACCACCCTGCAGGGAAAATTAAGGTGGCCATGAAGTAACGGCAGGTCACAAGGGAACACTTTATGTTTGGCAATCAATGCCAAAATCGCCGCCGAGATCCGAGCCCCCTTATTCATGGGTAACCCGGATGCCCGTGCGACAGAGTCGATTTAGAAATGTGAGCTTAGTAGCTGGGCCCTCGGTCTTTTCAGGTGCCAAGGGGACACCCAGTTCCCACCTGAGTGTCTGAAATGTAGTGAGGAGACGCGTGCACGTGTCCGAGCCCCGTTCATCTCCGAACCAAAAGTCGTCGAGGTAATGGGCTAGAGACCGAGACCCCGACCTGCGAGCAAAGGCCCACTGAATGAAAGTCCCGAATCGTTCGAATGCTGAACATGAATTAACTCAGTCAGAAGGGGTTGGACTTATCTAAGTAAAATTCACCTTGGAACCTAAACCCAATAGCTCTAAATCCATTGGGTGCACTGGCAGTAATCTGAAAGCCGAGTGCATATCACACTGTGCCAGGAAAGCACCGGGACTGCATGAGCGAGCCACCCATAGGGGCTGAACCAACTACGAGTACCCGACTGAACAAGGTCATCAGGAATGGCATCCCTAACCGGATAACCCACAGGGTGAACTAAATGGAGGATTAAATGACATTCACCCTGGTTCTACCTCGGTACTAGCCTCATAGGGGAGACGTTCAACTTAGGAAAGGTGGTTCCAAGAAGGGACCCGCTACTCTCATAGCCCCAACTCCCATAGCTGTGCACAGTGGAGCAACCTCTCTGTTACCTTTCAAGGTAACCAGATTAGTAGCATCCTGGGACCCCTAACACCCCCGAATGGAATACAAAAGCCCCATTGAAAACCCTCCAGCAGGTACCCCCCTTCTCGGATGAGCTGAGTGCCATCGCTCCAGCCTGAGTACACTAATTGGGGAGGGGGGGCTTTGACAAGGCTAGTTCTTTCAGACGGAGCTCTGATCGCCCCCTGTGCACCCCTACCTCTGCCCCGTAACCCACCAACCCGCGGGCACGTGGAGGCGGCGTAAGGGCCAGCGCAAAAGGGGACACCAAGTCGGTAACGACACTGGCGCTTAGTACACTCGTCGCCAGCTGAGCAGGTCGAACATGGCAGGCGGGCTGGAACCCCCTGCCCGACCAGTTAGCGTGGAGCCTGTGTCTGAGCAGCCCGCTGCACAGCATGACCACCATGGTACCTATCATCAGGCACCAGTCATGTGGGAGTCATGTACATGAGCACAAGTGCTGACAGGGCTCATCCAACCTCTGCTCAGGGTGTAGGGCCACCCTCATCCACATTCCACGTCGTAAGCCAACTGCGATGGGCCCATCAAATCAACCATCGCCCTGTAATATTAGCAATAGATGGAACCATCAGGATGGCCCAACCAGGCCGGGCCCTGCGGCATACCACCATATATATAAGGTATGCCGACCACAAGTTGGCCCCAAGTGCTTACGACGATGGGACAGCTCTTTGTCTCTGTCATCCTGTCCCTCTCTCTCCTCCTCAGTGGGCTCACAGTTCAATATGGAGAATAGCCACATATCCCCCTCCAGACCTTACCCCTCGTGACCTGCGGCAAATGATCACCCAGGGGCAAGGAATAACCAGCCGTCGGCAAAGCCATCGACGGCACGTTCTGTATCAAGGGCATACGCAGCAGGACCCGGACAGCCCCTGCGATGCTCGGCAGTGCCCCGGGGGCGGACACCCCCGCCCTTAACGAGGGACCATTTAGCACCATGGGATACTGGGATAAGATGGTAACTGATGCCCGCTCGCATCAACTGTACTCCCCCCACCAAATCTTTTTCCTCGTGACCTGGGACAAATGATCACCAAGGGGCAATGAATAACCAGCCGTCGGCAAGGCCGTCACCGGCACATTAGGTACACGGGGCATACGCAGCGGAACCCGGACAGCCCCGGCGATGCCCGGCACTGCCCCGGGGGCGGAAACCCCCACCCCCAATGTTATGCCAGTATGGAACCAAGGGGCACTGGGATAGGCTGGCAACTGATGCCCACTCGCCTCGACTTAACGAGGCCATGGCCGTTGAACCCCACCACTGGAAGTGGACTGTGATGTGGGTGCATTAACTTGAACCTGATACTCACTAGGTGCACCCCGTGAGCCGCCCCCACTGGGGGTTCCGGCCCACGGTGGACGTTGGAGCTCACGACCGGAATCGAGCTCTGGGGCCACACCTGACCACTCTCCTGCTGTAGCTCTGGACGAACAGGCAGCTGCGAGACACCGGCAGGTGCTGGCCGGAGCGTCTCAAGCAGCTCAACCGCTTGTTGCAGTGTGGCAGCCGTCGCGGTAGCCGGTGAACACGAAGGGCCCCCGGCAGAGAGAGAAGGGCCCCCTGCCATGGGGTTGTCTGCAATCCCCAAGGATGCCTCAAGCACAGCTAAACGCGTTAGCAATGCATCCACTGCCACAGATTCCCCCAGTATAAAGTGGGCCGGGTGGGCCGGACGGCCCACCAGGCATATGACCAGGAACCTCAAAGTGAGATCCTGGGCCCGAATAGGGCCATACCCAAAACTCCGGCCCATGAGGGGCCGGAGGGGGAACGTGGGCCGAGGGCCGAAGCCCCTGAAGGGCCGGCCGGAGGCCGGCCAGCCGAGGGCCAAGCACCAGCCTGGATCGCCCCACCAGTATCGGTGGGGGTAGTGCCCTGCTGTGTGGGCGCAGCCCTGGTCCTCCGACCTGAGGGCTGCCCCCCGCGCTGCGCAGGGTCTGTAAAAGGAGCAGGATCCCTTTCCAGGGATCAACCTTACGCCAAAAAGCACAGAGCAACCAGCAAGCCAAAGGCTCTGTGCAACTCCTTCCTTCCCAGCCGGGAAAGACCAAGGCTAAAGAGCCGAATAGTCAAGGAACAGCGACGGAGAAAACTTCTCCTCTCCGTCGCTATTTTTAAAATGGCAGCTCGGCTGCCTCGTGGCCACCCCTTTTATAGAGGGGTGGCCACGCCCCCTAACTCACCTCGATGTCTGAGTCCGGGTGGGGGGGCCTGCAAAGAGCGCGGCGGCCATTTTGGCGCTGCGCTTTCATTCTCAGCAGAAAGTATGCCTACTATTTATTTTAACAGTGTCAGGTACAGATGCTGATCTCTTCGTCTGTTGCCTTAAAATGATTCTCAGCTGGAACAGTTACCCAGCTGAGTTGTGATCTGTGGCTATTTATGTATCTGTTTTGCAATTTATTATTATTAATTCTCAGTTATATTTGTAAATTTAAAAAGATCATTTACAAATAAAACACCAGAGAACAAAACAAATGAATTATTATCAGTAACTGCATTGTCTAACATATTTAATATTGAATACAGTTGTGTAGCATGTCCAATAAAGTGTAAAGTGCTTTTTCATTTGCCTAGCAATTATCAGACAATCTGCAGCAAAGGTTAGGGCTGGCAAACCTTGTGTAAGATTAACTTAACTTTAGTAGAAGTCAGAAGAAACAGAAAAATACTGTTTGAGGGATATGGCTCATGTGCCAGTTAGTAATCTGAGAGAGCTAGCTACTTTTTATCTCCATCTTTGTAGTCAATACAGCTCTATCATACATGGAGGATTTTTGTGTGTGTATTAGATCTCTTGCATCAAGAATGTGTTGATTTAAATCAGTTTCTGTTTTCTATAATTCAAGTGAAATGTTTGTTTTAAAGGCGATTCCTGGGTTCTTGTTGAGATACTGTAGAGAAACAGCCTATTTTAGTGAGATTCCTGTTCTGATGCATCATTTCTTAGGAACAATTCCACTTATGCTATTTTGAAACCTTTTGAGTCAAATGGTCTACCAGTGACCAATAGATCTCCAAGATCTATTTGTTTCCCCTTTATCTATCTACACTTTTGATCTTGAATGTTGTCAAAGATAGGGGGTAGCTATTAAAATGTAAATGAGGTGAGATTGAGTGATTTGCAAATAATTGAGTGTACAGTACTTGAATTAGATTCTGTTCATTGTTAGTCCCTGATTCAAAAGATGCCAGAATTGCAGGGAGAAGGCTGAACTTAAGGAAGAGCAAGGCCTTGAGTCAGTTGAGAGTTGTTTGTATATCTACTCATGGCACACTGTTTTGTACATTATTTTCCATATGGACATAGAAATTCTACAAATTCCTGCGGATTTTGGTGTATTTATTCCCCATTGCATTTTATACATTATTGCAAGCACTATGAAAAATAGTGGATATATCTGTACCATTGACCAAGTCATAGTTGTCTGTCTGAAGTGTATGGTTTCTTATTTTCCCACACCTAGAGTTGCCATAATTCTCTCACACAAAACCGGGACAGAAGTATACTTGACAAAAATGGGCACAGCAGGAGGAGGAAGAAGAAGGGGGCTGGGGGTCCCCTTAGGGTCTGGGAGAGTGATGGAGAGAAGGAGGGGTCTCGGAGAAAGAAGAGCTGAAGGCATGAAGACCCTTTCCTCCCTCTGTACCTATGATAGTGAAGGTGGAGCAAAGGGCTGAAGCATAGCCATGCCACCCACACCAAACACCTGACTGCCATCATCCCCCGCTGCCACCACCATAGGACTGAGCGTGGCCAAGAGCCGACCGCCAGGTGCCAACAGAAGCCACGGGGCATGCTTTCTCCCAGACAGGACTACAACTCCTGCCAGCCCCTGAGCACGGGCTGGTACTAAGGCCCACCACTCCCAACAACCTTCGCGCCGGGAGACAGCTCCACCTTCCCCATGTTGAAGCAATCCGAGTTGTTGGAAAAAGCTGCGCTCAGGAGGTGGACGCAGATGCGTTTGCATCACCTGGGTTGCAGGATGCAAGAGTGACAGAAGAGATGTCTGAATCACAGACACGGTATGTTATAATACACAATCAGTAAGTTTTAAAAATCTCGGACTTTAACATTTTTATTGAACTGGCCAAGACAATTTTTCAGACCTTGAATTCAAGACAATCCTGGTTTTCAGGGACATATTGCAACCCTACCCACACCATGTGTACTATAAAACCATAAGAAATAACATTTTTCATAGCTTAAACAAAGATTTCCAGTCTTAACAAGAGAAATCTGTTAAATGTCTCTTCCACTTAAATTATGCCAGAAGTAGATATGTGCAAGGCATAACTGACAGGAGAATTGAATCCTTAAAAAAAGAGATATATTATCATTATGTCTTGCTATCTGAATGCGATGCTATTAACACTGCATAATAATTTCTCTATGCAAAAGTGTGCTCTCTTGATTCAAGTTTTATTTCAATGTGTGTGCACCACTATAATACATATTTAAACTGCTATATAGACATAGTCTACATTTTGTTTTGATAGCCCATAGTCTGGTAACATTGATTTTTCTTTTAAACAAAAACAGTTTGTCCTTGAAGTAATATCCTGTGTATACTGAGGCCACTGACTGATTGCCTTTTAGTCTGGTTGCTACACCAGTGCCCAATCATGAGAATTGTATTTCCTTATTCAAGAAACATTTTCTAGGTGGTGGAAAGGTCATGGGGGAAGAGAGGGAGTCAGAATGACGGGTTTTCACAGAGTATGATTTCTGTGTCTCATTCCTACAAAATTATATTACAGATAATTCTTGTTGAATGCAAATTCAATAACTAGCCAGAAAAAACAAATAAAGACAACTGTGTGATCCATTCTTCTTCTTCAGGTGCCGTATCAGTTCTGGATATTGGCTATCATCATGCCGATAGTCTTTCTGTTCTTAACTCCTTGGAGCAGTTCATCCAAGGACATGCCACAGCAGTCTCTCAGGTTTTTTTTTTTTTGGCTTGGCTGTTTTTAACTGTGATCTGCTTTTTTTGTTTTTTTTTAAGGATTAATTAAAGAACAAAGTATGATATAATTTTTTCAAATTGTTTTATGTAAGCGAATAATGTTTTAGTTTTTTGAATTTTTTTAATTAGTTGTACCGTAGGTAATAATGTTAATAATGTAAAAGTAAATGTTTTTTACATCCAATGTTTTTAAAATGTGTTTAGATGTTTTGTGTTTTAATTTGAGTTAAAACTCAGCACAGGATTTTTAAAAGTTTCTATTGTATTTTATTGACATATGTTTGTGATTTGTGTTAAAGTGTGTTTTAGTGTAATTTTTTTGACTTGTTTTTATTGGTGTGACCCTTTGTGTAAAATTGTGAATTTGTGTTATGTTTTTGATTTGTTTTTACTCTTGTGGCCTTTTGTTTGGGGCTGTTGTGTGTTTCTGAATTGTTTTTACTATTGTGGCCAGCAGGTGGTGCTGGTTGGGGTTATTGTATTTTGACTGTTTTTTCCCTCCTGGCCTCTGGGTGGAGCTTCTTCTGGTAAGTAGTCTCTTTCTTTATTCATTTCTTTTCTGGTCCTCGTGGAGGTAGGACATCTTTTGGTAAGTTTGCTTGTTTTCTTTCTTGGTGGGGGGGGGGTTGGAATTTGTATTTTTTGTCTGTTTGTTTTGTTTTTGATTGTGTTTTTGTTTATTTCATATTGTTTTTTGGTGTTGTTTTTGTTTGCTTTTGTTTATTTTTGGATGTTTTTGACTGTGTTTTTAGTAATTTTTAAAATTTATTTATTTATTTGGTGGCGGGGAGGGGGCGTGGTCATTAGGGGTTAGGAAGGGTGGGCTAGGTGGTGGGGAGGGGGTGTGGTCATTGGGGGTTAGGAAGGGTGGGCTAGGTGGTGGGGAGGGGCGTGGTCATTGGGGGTTAGGAAGGGTGGGCTAGGGGATGGGGGCATGGTCATTGGGGGTTAGGAAGGGTGGACTAGGTGGTGGGGAGGGGGGCATGGTCGGGGGGTTAGGAAGGGTGGGCTAGGTGGTGGGGATGGGGGCGTGGTCATTGGGGGTTAGGAAGAGTGGGCTAGGTGGTGGGGATGGGGGCGTGGTCAGTGGGGGTTAGGAAGGGTGGGCTAGGTGGTGGGGAGGGGGGCATGGTCAGTGGGGGTTAGCAAGCGTGGGCTAGGTGGTGGGGAGGGGGGCTTTATTGTGTTATGGTGCTTTGATTGTGTGGAGTCGTGAAAGTAGATCGGGGTTTCCCCTTTAATATCAGTGGGTGGGGGGTTGCGACCCCCCACAAACCTCCCAACCCCAGGTGAGCCAGCAGAGAGGGGGATCGCCACCCCCACCTACTGATATTAAAGGGGAAACTCCAGTCGGGACCTTCAGGTGCCATTGGTGAGGGAAAGAAGGGCTGTTGGTGTTTGCATGGCTGTGAGGCGGTGAGTTTTTTTTTTCGGGCACCGACTTCCTCAGCGTTTTGCACACTCATGTCACGCAGGACTTGGGCTTGTAGTTATGGGTTTGTGATTTGTGTTTGTGGTGCGTTTTTTTCTGCGGCTTGATTTTGATTGGCCGCAGCGCATTTCTCAATGTTCTTTGTGGTCGCACCTCTCAGCCTGATTGGCTGTGGCACGGCACAAAGACCGTTGGGAAATGAAGTTGTTTCCCTTTTTTCGCGTTTATGGGGCTGTTGCCCCACTGCCGGTTTTCTCAATCCTTCGTTGACCTGCGGACCCAGTTCGGCAGTATGCACAAGTGGTGGGTGCATGTTATTAGGGCGAGGCTTAGGAACCTATAGCAAGTTCCAACGGTTAACCCTTGGTTTTATAGGTTAAGATTTCAATATTTTTTTAGCTTTATGCCATCCCTCTTAATGTATACTTGTGCTTAGAGTTTGTGACTGCATAACTAATTCTGATTAGATTTGACTTGAAACTCTAAATAGCCTGACGTAAGTTAGAATAGAGTTGTTGGTGCTCCAGTATTTTCCCCTACCTTCAAATTTGTGTGATCAAGCTCAGGGTTTGGCCATACTACAACACAAAGCACATGACTTTCAGATCCCCTTAAAAGTAGTTGACACTTGCTGTCGTATGCCAGGCCAGCTTCTGCAATGTAATCCTTGTAGTAAATATTTAAGTCACTAAATATCTCTATTTTTACTGATATTACAATTTTTATTAACACTGATTATCTTACATTTTTACATATTGTAATTTTAGTAGATATTACATTTTACATCACATCCTTTTATATCATATTTTTAAGATAATTGCATCTACTGTACTGTGATTTTAACTGAATCCTACTGGTTAAGTCTGATTAGAGCATTCAAAAAAAATTCTTTTGTTGTACTACTATAGTATGGTCAACCATGTTCTGAATGCTTTGTTTTTTATGCTGGTCTTTGACTGTAACAATAAATTGATTCATTGATATAGTAGTGAAGCTGATGGTCACTCAGAAAAGCATACAACTGAAGGAAAATTTTGACCTGAGATGTTAATATTCAAACTTTATAATATCATGTTCATCAGTTGATGTTAAGTATGGTATGCTATAGTCTAATTTATGTAGAGAGTTTTACTTAAGTAGTTTCCTATTTCATATTGTTCCCTTTTGAATTGTATACTTATTTGAATAAAGTTTGTGAGGATGAAATGGAAAATCTTGTGCAGCTACAGGTAAATGTCTTACGCAGCTGGAGTTCACCACTCTATTTTCTTATTGCTGCTTCTTGCTTTTCAAAAATATTTCCTGAGAGTCAGGACTTCCCACAAAAGGCTTCAGGTATGGTTCAGGGGACTAGAATTAAAGTAGAAGGAACAGAAATTGTGAAATCTCCTGCTTGTTAAGTGTTTGAATTCAGCCAGTTGTCTATATACCATATTTGCCGGTTTATAAGATACACTCTCCCCCTTAAAATATGCAGGGAAAACAGAGTGAGTCTTATAATCCGGTAATAGCCTTCCCCCTTCCCTCCCCTCCACACACTGGTGAGGTTCGGCATGACGGACACCGAGCTGGGATCAGGGCTTCTGAGAGAGCTTCTCTCAAAGCCTGAGCCCTGCCCTAGCCACACACGTGGACACTGGGCTGAAAGGGGGCCTCCCCTCTCAGCCCGTGATGGCCATCAGGAGGCGGGGAGGGAAAGCGAGTGAGTTCGCTCCCAGAAGAGATCGCCTTTGTGAGTGAACTTGCCCAGGTGAGGTCTCCCCTCCTCACCTCCTGATGGGTGCTTCCCCACACCCACCCCACCCCTGCTGGCTGCCATAAGCCGAAGGCGGTGGGATGAGGTGGGAAAGAAGGACTCTTTAAGGTCTGTTTCCACCCTTCCCCTGGCTGTCATAAGCTGAAGGGGGTGGGAGGGGATGAGTAAAATTGCTCCAAAAGGAGTGATTCACACACACGCTGCTGCCGCCAGCTTCCAGAGTGCAATGGGGGAAGGATTTCCTTTCCCCATGGAACCTGCTAGGAAGGTCAAGATTTGCATAGAAAGTGCTTTTTCAAGCCCCCTGGCAGGATCCACATGGAAGAACAATCCATTACCCATCGTCAGGCTGGGTGAGACAGCAACATTGTCCACAAAAAAGGGTGGGAGGGCCCCCCCATCCTGGCTGTCTTCCTCTGTGCTGAAACCATTCATCTCAGTCTCCCACTAGCCTCGGAGAGGAAGGCAAGCAGGGAAGGGAGGCCTCACTTGAGCAAGTTCACTGGCCAATGAGCGAACCTGCCCACTTTTTGTCCCCGCCTCTTGACAGCCATCGGCGGTGGGATCAGCCGGGCAAGAGGTTTCCAAAGGAGCTCTCTTGTCCAGTCAATCCCTCTCTTCCCACCTCCTGTAGTTAAAATGTAGACAATTTTGTTCCATTAAAAATGTATCTAAACAATGGGGTGCATCTTATAACCCGATGTGTCTTATAAATTGGCAAATATGGTATTTTGGGCACAAATCACTTGCATTGAAAAAACCAGCAAATTTTGCAGCTGACTTTGGTGCTGAATTTTCCCTGACTCCTAATTTTAAAAAGCATGTGATATTTACTACTGTGACTATTTTATGAATTCTTATTATGTGCTGTCAAGTTGACTTCAACTTGTAGGAACTCTATTCAGGAATTTCTTGGTACAAAGTACTCAGAAGTAGTTTACTGCTCCCTTCTTCCAGGAGCATTCTGCAACCATATAGTTTGCACAAGAACACACAGGTTAGCTCTTCTGCAAGGTCCCACTTCAAACTTCTGGTATCACAGCCAGGTGTTCCAACTCAGTGACTGAGCAAGATCATACATTCCATACAGTCTGTTGGGTACATATCTTCTACTTTCTGCACTGATATAAGTATTTAATGGAGCATACTCAGAAACATTTTCAGTACAGTTAAACCCAAATCATGTCAGTCCTCAGACCTATATAGAATTGTGATTATATGTTGGATTTCACATTATTAAATTATTATAATTTAAGATGGCTGTCAAGCAAGAGTGACTTTTCTGGTGGACAGGGAAATTTATTATTATGTTCTTCTACAACAGGGATCCTCAACCTATGCCTGTGGGCTAAATCTGGACCACGGCACCATTCTATCTGATCAGTACCCTCGCTCCAGCCACCGCTTCCATTGGCATCGGCTCCTCAATCATTGTCCCCTCTGCTTGGCTTGGCATGTCCCTAATTGTGCTCCATAGCAGGGCAGATGTTGTAAGAAGGCATTCAACATCCACCTTGCTATGGAGCACTGTTAGGGACATGCCAAGCCAAGTGGAGGGGACACAGATTGAGGCAGCGGTGGTTGAAGCAGCGGGGACACACAACCACCCGCATTTTTCCCAGGAGCCACTTTGGCCGAGAAAGGCTTTTCTGGCAGACGAATGTGGCTGCCGGTAAACAGGGAAGTGGTGTGTGTGGGAGTGCTGGGGACTTGGGTTGGTCCCGTCAGTGCTGCTGGTGGTGGTAGTAGTGGTGGTGGGAGTGTCAGGAGGTTCAGGGTGGTCCTGCCACCGCTGGCAGGGGCAGCTGCAGGACCACCCTTGAGCCCCCAACACTCACTGCCACCTTCAGTGGTGGTGGTGGTGGAACCACCAGTACATCCGGCAAATAGTCTGAGGGTGTGAATCGGCCCCCAGCTTAAAAAGGTTGAGGACCCCTGTTCTATAGTATACACAAAAAAATGAGAAATCTTTGTTTAACTGGGCTATTAAAGATGACAGACATTCCTACTAATTTTCATGGATTTTGTTGTTTCCAGGTGGATTTAGCTATTGATGGACAGAAAGGAAAAATAGCAGACAAATGCATTCTATCAATGAAGAAAGAAGAATTGTGTTTAGAACAAAGCAAAGTAAGTGAATAGTGTTTCTTAAGTAATTATTATTTATTGTGCAGTATGATTATAAGTATGTAACTGCATTTTGCTGCAGATGTTTTCCCCCGTTCCATTAACGCTGTCAACATCATTTTCACACACACCATCCAAAAAATGTTTTCTGGAA
Source organism: Bradypodion pumilum (assembly GCA_035047305.1). Taxonomy (NCBI): domain Eukaryota; kingdom Metazoa; phylum Chordata; class Lepidosauria; order Squamata; family Chamaeleonidae; genus Bradypodion; species Bradypodion pumilum. The sequence continues at coordinate 412,327,484 of JAWDJD010000001.1, forward strand.
TACTTAGAAATTAAAATACAATATCAAATTTCAGCAATCAAAGTAGTTTTATGAAGAAAATCAAGAATCTGTGTATTTGTTTTTGTGCTTGTTTTTTGTCCCATTTTTAAGGTGTAAGAACTAGAAATGTATACAGATACAACTGAGATCCTAGGGGCTGCGGTGGCTCAGTGGTTAAGAAGCTCACCTTGTTAGTTGGAAGGCCGGCAAGTCACAGTTTGAGACCTGGGTACTGCATGATGGTTTGAGCACCTGTCTCTGTCCCAGCTCCTGCCAACCTAGCAGTTTGAAAGCAAGAAATTTCAAATAGATAAATAGGGACCACTTGGGTAGGAAAAGATCTTGAGGACATGAAAGGAACCTCATTCAGCCGTCCCCTGAGCAGAGTTTCTCCAGCAAAAATCCTTTCAACCCAGAATAATTTCTGAGACGAAATTATTATTATTACTGAGATTCTAAATTAAATACCAGAGTAGGTCACAACTGAAGGAGCCATGATAGCTGCAGAACTGTTGAATTTGTAGTCCTTTAACTGAAACACTCAGATATCTGAGATAGTACAAGATAGAAAGAAAAATTGCATAGATATAACGGGTTTCCCAAATTAAATTATTAGAAAGGTTGTAACTTTACTGGTCATGCTGTTTGGGTGATTCTGATAGTTGTAGTCTCATGAATTTCTAATCTTCTGATGTAAGTGAAGTACATGGGAATTAAACAATAAGAACAAAATTTAAAATTTCTTAATTAAAATTAATTAAACTTATTTCACAGGCCTTTATAATAATAAACCAGTTTTTACAAAGCTGATGTTAAAAGACTACCTAATCTGTGGGCGTGGCCAGGTGGCCAAGTGATTGGGTGGGTGTTTTAAAACAAATGCAATTTAGTGTTTTAAATCCAGTCAGAATCAACTGTACGACTGAACAATAGCAATAAAATGTTTGAAGTGGTAGCCGTGTTAGTCTGCAAGCACATCTGAGAGTAAACATCCTTCTTAGGTCGGTCAAATGAGGACACAGCATGTTGGGGACAAAATGTTAATTAACTTGTGAACTGTCCAGAGAATGCACTAAGTGCTATAGGTGTAATTGCTATTGCTAACATTATAACTATCGTTTAGCTACTTGCAATTTCTTGCTTTCAAACTGGTATGTTGGTAGGAGCTGGGACAGATGATGGGAGCTCACTCCATCATGCTGTAAAACCACAACTTCCATCATGCAAAGAGCTTGGCGGTCCACGTCCCATTGCTTTGTGGGAGTTGTAGTTTTATTCTTCTTGGAGCTGAAAACACCGTGAGGGGCTCCGGGTGGATTTGGTGTGGCCTGGGCCTGGGGCCGCTTGGTTCAGAGACACTGGGAGAACCTCCTGGAGGTAAGCTGGAAAGGTGTGCTTTGTGTGCTCCCTGATGGGGAGAGGCTCTTTTGGGGCTGGGCAGAAGGGGGTGGGCAGTGGTGAGGAGGAGGACCTATAGCGGGAGGTGTCTTGGAAGTGGTGATGGTGATGTCACTCCAGCATATGAAGGGGGAAAGTCCCCTGGATCCAGAATAAGAGTCGGGAGAGGCATGGCTGGAGCAAGTCCAGGCCCCAGGAGGAGCCAGGAATGCAGCAGCAGCTCTGGCTGGACAGCTAGGAGAGTAGCCCAGCCCCATGCTGGGGAAAGAATTTACCGGATGGGCGGCCACACAGCTCTGCTCAAAGCCCATAGTTTAAAGGGAAACAGCACCTTTGCAGATTCCCCTTTGCTTCTCCTCACCAGGCTTCGCTCCGTTCTGTGAGAGAAAGTCTGAAGCACTTCGGGAGAACCTGCCAAAGCTCCCATGGAACAGAGCGAAGCCTGGCAAGGGGAAGCAAAGGAGCATCTGCCGCTGTTTCCCTTTAAAATATGGGCTTTGAGAAGGGGCGCATGGTTGCCCGTCTGGCAAATTATTTCCCCAACATGGGGCTGGAGAAGCCTTCTCCCCCAGCCACCCGGCCGGAGCTGCCGCTTCATTCATGGCTCCTTGTTGCACGTCCTGGCTGTGACTACAACATCCAGCAATGCTGGGTCCAGGTGCCCTGAGTGGGGTGAGGGGAGGAGGAGGAGGAGGAAGTGAGCGGGGCCAGCCAGTTTGCCTGAACCGGTGTGAACCGCCTGAATCCCATCTCTGAAATGTCTTCAAAGCACTTATTTAGTTTTATTTAATACAAACAAAAAGGTTTAGTTGTACCTCTTTTCCAATCAATTTCAATTATAGAAATAATTTTCTAAACTGATAAATAATCCATTAATAAGGATTTGTTCAGGTCTTTGAAGTGCTTGGAAGCTTTTGCTTTCATAGTTATAATAGGATATTGGTGGTAGGGTGCATTGATATATTGGACTCTATAGTGCTTGAAAGAGGTCTGAAGATAGTGGGTTCAATTCTGGTGCATAACAAATAACCAAAGTAGCCTAATTTTTGAGAACTTGAACACAGCCACATGATAATATTTTAATGAAGTGCATTATGATTTGCAAGACAGAAAATAGAGCATGACAAAAGAAATCAATTGTAAGTCATATCCACAAGCTGATTTTAGAAGAGCTTTACAAAAGAGACGGAAATGAGCTCCCGTCTTCGTCCCAGCTCCTGCCAACCTAGCAGTTTGAAAGCAAGAAATTGCAAGTAGATAAATAGGGACCACTTCGGTGGGAAGGTAACAGCGTTCCGTGCGCTCCGGTGTCTAGTCATGCCTGCCACATGACCACGGAAACGTTTGCAGAAGCAGACAGCGCTGGCTCTTCGGCTTAGAAACAGAGATGAGCACTGCACCCTAGAGTCAGATACGACTGGCTTTCGAGCAAGAGAAACCTTTACCTTACAAAAGAGAAATGAGATCAGGAGCTATGTGGCTGTTCAACTGTGGGAATAGAAGGTTCACTCCAAATGCAGTGTCAAAGGGTCTTGAAGCAACTGACAATAAATATAGAAATGGTATATTCCTCCCTACTTGTCCCTTAATCATGCCAATTGATTGTGTGACATTTAAATAATAACATTACTATCTGAATGATTATTTATGTATTTAAGCAAAATGCAGTATATGCCCAAACTCCCTCACACCTTTTGTTTATTGTGGGTGGATAGGTCAGTGGTTTAGGTATCTAGAGTTCAAGTCTCCACTGTGCACCCTTAAAGACCCAGCCTGTGTGTGGCCTTGGGCAAGCTCTACAATCCCAGGATGTCCCCAGAAGAAGGAAATGCAAAACCACTTCTAAGTACTTTCTCTCTAGAAAATCCTGAAAACAGTCACCAAAGATCAGAATTTACTTCAGGCCACATTATTATTGATTGATTTACAGCCTGTGGTTGAACTAACTCTAAATTTATGTAAAATCTAATTGGCTTTCACTTCAGACCAGTTTTGGAGTGAAAAGTATATTTATTGGTTTCCTAGCATACCTAACATGGTAGTACACTTTTGAAGTTGTCAGTGCCTCAAAAATAAAAATGCACTAATGTTGTAAAAAATTGTAATTTTTCTCCCCTATCAGCAAATCATTGTGAGTTTTAGCTTCGTGGTCCTGTATGTACTTCCAGCTAAGGCCAAACTGTTAGAATTGGCCAGATCTGTGTGATATACAAGCATTTCCTCGCCTCAATCAAAAGGAAAAGCAGAGCCCTGAACACCAAAAAATGTCTCTTCATTTTTAAACAATATATATTGGATTTAGGACTTTTTTGTCTAGACACATCTAGTACCATAAATTCTGTTGGTCTGTTGTCTGTTGTCTCATTTCTTTCAGATTACATAGTGGAAAATTGAATTACCAACCTAAGTGGAGAAGTGAACTCCCTGGTTCTTTGGGAGAGGGTGACCTTTTCTGCCCCCCTTTTCCAGATTGGAATGTGTATTGAATATTTCCATTATTTGAGTCATTGTTTTGTTTTTGTAATTGTTTGCATATTCTTGTTAAGATTTCATCAAATCACCTCTCTACATCATAGAATAACTTTGTTTATATCCCATCTATTCCTGGTATTTTATTTATTCCAAATTCTTTGACAGCAGCTTTTTCTTCACTTTCTAAAACTGTAGGTTATTTATTGACAGATTCTGTCATTTTTACATCTGTTTTGTCTAGTTACTTCTTTAGTATATTGTTTCCTTGTCTTTATTTTATCCTGCCCTGTAAAGATAGTCCTTTATTGATCTCGCAACATACTTAATTTTTGTTTTCATTTTTCATTGAATTCTATAATGTTATTAAAGAGATCTCTTGCCTTTCCTTTTTGATTGTCCTCTTCTCTTTCCACCAAATGTTGTAATAGTTTGCTTTGTGCAAGATGCTGAAAAATTACATTTAGGATTCTGATCCTATTTCTGTCACCTTTTACATTTGCTTATCATCTATCAGTAACAATTATGAAAGTTTCATCGGTCATCTGCCACAGTCTTTCTTTTATTTTTACTAAAGGAACAGTCTTTTCTTTTTGCTAAAGGAACAGTCTCTTCATGGTTTTCCATGATTGTATTTCTGGTTTTTCCTATTCCCAGTTGACTGAGGTTAGCAATACAAATCTGTTCTTTATATATCTTTAAATTATTCAGGAATGTTACAAAAATTATATCTCAAACAATTTAAAGTTTATATATATTGTTTATATATAACAAAACAACTGCTTCATGAAACCAGTGATGCATTCATTGCCATGATTTTGTAATGTGTGCTTTTACTTTTAAAATAAGGTGATGAAAATTTGGATAAACTCTCAGAAGAAACATACCTTTCAACTCAGCTACATTTTAAATTACCCAGACAAGAATTTAGTTTCAGTTTTCACTTTTATTAGAGTATTATTACTGTTCCAAAGAAAAATGTTAACAAAGTTCTTAATTATTATTATTATTTTAAAAAACTGTAGTTTACAATAGCAGGACATAGTGTGCCAATCATAAGATTCTTCAAGAAATATTGTAATGAAAAACTATTAAATCAAGCTTTTTCCTTGCAAAGCTTCATGCTGTGAACTTGACAGCGTATTCTATAAAAGAAATAATATGGAATTGCTATAAAGCAAAAGTGGAACATTATCTTCACACAGATTTTTAGAGTACAGTACTTACACCTTTTTTTTCTTCAAAAAAAGATCAGGACATTTTATTAATTTTATTATAATAGTATTAATAATAATTTTTCCATGTTTTTTTAAATCTGCAGCTGAGCAAGTTTTAAATTTAGTTGGCACCCCTATAGTAATTGCAAGAATTTCAAAAAAAAAAACCACAAAAAAACATGATGTAGTAGTAATGGAAGATTTCAGATACAGTAGAACCCCGCATAACAAAAAAGTGCCGTTCCATGGAGCTCTTCGTTATGCGGTTTTTCCATTATGTGGATCAAATGGGCAATACCCCGCACAACGCAACGAAAATGTTTGTTATATGGAGTTTTCGTCAAGTGGGGTATACCCCGCTTAACAAAAACCCTGTATAACAAAAAAAGTCATGCAGGGTATCACAATTGCCACATGAACACTTTGTTGTACAAAATTTTTGTTATGCGAAGTGTTAGTCATGCAGGGTTCCACTGTACTCTGATTACTTTTGGGAGGAAAATTCTGCCAAAAATTGCATTTTAAAAAATACCTTGCTTATGTTGCTTATAGTTTTTTAGTATAAAAAGTGGAGGAAGAAACTAGAGGATTAGCTATCCTTGATTTGATTTTAATCTATAAGGCTTACTTGTTGGATGAATTTCAGATAAGAACCAAAAATAAAAATAATAATAAAGAAGTCAAAAATGTTAGACTAATCAATTGCTATATTTCAATGTGAACTTTCATGGATTGAGTCCACTTTCTCAGACAATTAATGGATGAAGTGACAAAGAGAACTCTGGTGGTAAAGTGACATGCTATGCTTGAGTTCTTGATTTCAAAAGAAGGAAAAGCTGAGTGTAGCCATGTGTCAATGATGGATTTTAGGAAACCTGATTTTTATAAACTCAGGACAAGGATAGGTATGTACCATGGATAGTTTCATGGCAAGAGATCTTAACAAGAATAGTGGGTGCAGGAAATGCTTATCACATTTTCAGATGACACAAAATTGGGTGGAATAGCTAATATCCTAGAACAGTGGTGGCAAACCTATGACATGTGTGCCAGAGGTGGCACTCACAACCCTCTCTGTTGGCATGCATGCCATCGCCCCAGCACAGAGTTTGTCCCGCCCCTCTGCCCATCAGCCCAATGGGAATGCTTCCTCCCTCCCCCAGCACAGAGTTCACCCCGCCCCTCTGCCCAGCAGCCCAATGGGAGCACTTTCTCCCCCCAGCACAGAGTTCACCTTGCCTCTCTGCCCAGCAACCCAATGGGAGCGCTTCCTCTCTCTCCTCCAGCACAAAGTTCACCCCACCCTTCTGCCCAGCAGCCCAATGAGAGTGCTTCCTCCCTCCCCACCAAACACAGAGTTCACCCCGCCCCTCTGTTTTGGGCACTCGGTCTCTAAAAGGTTTGCCATCACTGCCCTAGAAGGCAGAAACAAATAGGCATGAGCACCAGACTGAAAACAACAGAATAACATTTAACAGATAAATGCCAAGTTCTACACCTAGTTGGGGTGGGTGGGGGGTACACAGTTACAAGATGGGGGATACTTGGTACAGTAATACTATGAGCAAGAAGGATCTTGGAATCAATCGTAAGCTGAATATGAGTCAAGAGTGTAATGTAGCTGCAAAAAAAAGAGGGGGAATGCTATTTTAAACTGCATTAACAGAAGTATAGTCTCCAAATCCCATGAAGTACTACTTCCCATCTATTTGGTTCTGGTTAGGCCTCATCTTGAGTATTGTGTCCAGTTCTTGACACTGCAACTTAAATAGGTTGCAAACAAGTTCAGAAGAGGGCAACAAGGATGATCAGAGGACTGGAAACCAAGCTACATAAGGAAATACTGAAAGAACTGGGCATACTAGGATTGAGGAAAACAGACTGAGGGGATATATGATAGCATATTTCAAATACGAGAAAGATTGTCTTACAGAGGAGGGGCAAGATGTGTGCTCAATTATTCCAGAGAGCAAAACATGTAATAATGAACTCAAATTACAGGAAACCAAGTTTTGATTGAATATCAGGAAAAAACATTTTAACTATCAGAGCACTACATTAATAAAACCAGTTACTTCAGAAGGTGGTGAATATCAATTAACATACTGTATAGCATTTCCCCATTTTCCATATGTAATACCAAATCAAAAAAATCATTGATTAAAATCTTGTTTGTTCAGCTACACCTCTGTGAGACTGATAATCTTATTATCAGGGGTGATTTGTTGGAAGTTATGCTCTTCTACTCTAATCTAATATCTTTCATGGTTGGAAAGCCATGGGTACAGTGGAATGGGTGGAGGAATTACTTACTGAAATAAATACTACCTCTGCCCCCAAATGATAATAGTGAGTACAAGTAAGTTATGAAAGCTGTGAGATAGAAGTAGGAAGTTTTTAATTTTTGCCAAATTGCCTGTACTGGGATTATATTATCAGCTTTACACTGAAGCAGTTGCATAAACAAGATTTCAGCCATTATATACTTTCTGTACTAGTAAAGGTAAAGGTCTCCCTTGCTCGAAAGCCAGTCTTATCTGACTCTAGGGTTCAGTGCTCATCTCTGTTTCAAAGCCGAAGAGCCAGTGCTGTCCGCTTCTGCAGACGTTTCTGTGGTCATGTGGCAGACATGACTAGACACCGGAGTGCACGGAACGCTGTTTACCTTCCCAATGAAGTGATCCTCATTTATCTACTTGCAATTTCTTGCTTTCGAATTGCTAGGTTGGCAGGAGCTGGGACAAAGACGGGAGCTCATTTCATCCTGCAGTACTCAGGAATTGAACTGCTGACCTCCTGCCTTCCAGTCTGCTTCTTAGCCACTTGAGCCACTGCAGTATCTCACTTTCTGTACTAGACCAAGAAAAAGTGACTAGGTATGGGCATAACCCAAAAGGTAATGACTAACAAGGCAGAGGTTTCTCTGTAGCAGCACTTCAGTCCTGGATCTACATCCAGCAACTATGTCCTTGCTCCTCTTCTGGTTGAACAATCAAACCTATGCTATTCTATTTGGCCTTGCAGCTTATGGTTAAGATGCTGAGTTTGGAAATTGGAAGGTCGGGTTTCGATACCTGAGGGCTGCACTTGGGCACATGAAAGGAGTCTCATTTGAGCATCCCCTGAGCGAAATTTCTCCAGCAAAAAAAGAGTAATCTCTGACATGAAAATATTTGGCCTTGATTTTAAAAGTTGTTTTCAACTTGGCTTTTAAAATTTATTTTTAATTTACTTTAAAATGATTTTGTTAAAATATTGTTTCTATTTACATCACTTCAAACCTTCACTGGTAGAAAACTGGAAAAAATACTTCAAATACTTATTAAGGTATATATAACTGTGAAATCAATGCATCAATGTCAAGAAAAAGAAACAATTGTCAGCAAAGTTTTTTTTATTAGTTGATAGAATAAACAGAAAAATAACCAAAGTCCTAATCATCTTAATTGATTATGAACCAGAATGTTCAAGTTGAGAAATAAAGTGGTTTCATTCCAGCTCTTCCCCAATGTGACAGTTACATTCACCTTTAAGGGAATGGACCCTAGTGAATGTAATAGCTCTGAGATTCTTGGGCTGCCAGGTGGTAAATCTTTTTTCAACCTGGGATTTGATTTGCCAAAAGAATAGCAAGAAGGCAGAAGGAACAAAATGACATCCAGTATCTTTGGAACCCTGGAAGAGAATCCACCTTCCTGACCTAGGTCAACTGACAGGTTCAGTGAAAATCCTAAAGCGCCTGTCACAAAAGGATAAATTCTTCTGATGCAGACTCTGATGACTGTATAGATCAGGGGTGGCCAAACTATGGCCCACGGGGTGGATCGTGCCCACGGCACAAAACCATCTGGCCCACACCACCCTCGCCACTCCCGGAAGTGGAAGTAAAACATTTATGTGTATAACACTGCCGTAAATGACCCGTGGGTGTTGTAAATGCATTATGTGCATGCACATTATGCACCCGCACATGCACGTTTTATTTCTGCTTCCGGTGGGAGGAACCACATGGGCTGGCATGCAGCCCAAAAAGCTTGGGTACCTCTGGTATAAATCCATAGGGTGTGGCAGGTGAGGCTCCTGAAAACACAGAAGTTGAAATCTAAACTGCTTCAAGAAAAGCCTCTGCCAGCTGCACCTATGCCAAGCCCAGTAGCCCAAGCACCATCTAGGAGAATTCCACCTGGTGGAAAGTCCACCTAGAGATCTATCAAACTTGATCTTCCTTTGCTCCTTCTTATTAGTTGGAACTTATGTTTGTCATGTTTGTTTTTCCTTCCATGCATGTGAACTGCACAACTTGAACCTGACAGTACTTCTCAAAGTATTAAAGAAACACTTTATGTATTTATTTTAAAGTAAAAAGGGCATATAATCCTTCTTTAATTATAGTTAAGGTCCCCCCCCCCACACACACACACACGTCTCTTATCTTCCTGGGATTTGATTGAAGTAGCATTTGTGATTTTTCCTTACTAGTTATAGTGCTATTTTTTAAAATACAGTGTAGATTTTATTACAAGTTCTGCTAATTTTGAAGGAGGGGGGGTCACCCTGCTGTCATTTTTTCACCCTACCATGCATGTTACTGACTCCTATCTTCCTTCTTAACTTTTCCTATAATTTTGTAGATTTCACAGTGCACAGCTTACAACTCTCCCCCACCCCTTCAGTATTTCAAAGGGTTGTATTAAGAAGGGAAAACTGGGCCAACATCACATAGAAAAGAGACAGGATGTTTCTAGGTTTATTCTTTACTACCTTTCTGTTCTATTATAGGATAGACTTGATGACAGATTTGATTTCTTTGCCTCATACATGTATGCATACATACCAGTACAGTACTGGAACATGCTATGGATATACATAAAATTTTCAATATTGGGCAACCTGTGCCATTGGAAATCATCCCATGTTTTTGCTGACACTCTAGAAGAGGTGTATTAATATGAGTGAAGTGTTAATTATGACTACCCACTCTTAAACACATTCATCTCTGTACCATGGATAGTCCCAAATTTTAAAAAAACCAATCCATCTATATAAATACACATTAACCTAAAAAGTCAAAATAAAGCTTTCTTATCCTGATGCTTACATCTATTCAAGTCTATGTAAATCTGTCCTAAAGGATAAGGAGTATATTTTCTACCAGTGAGTGTGCATTCCCCCCAATTGATGCATGGATAAAGTGTGTGTGTGTGTGTGTGTGTGTGTGTGTGTGTGTGTGTGTGTGTGTGTGTGTGTGTGTGTGTGTGTGTGCATGTGTGTGTGTGTGTGTGTGTGTGTGTGTGTGTGTGTGTGTGTGTGTGTGTACTAGTATAGAAAGGCTATATATCTCACAGGCCTTACATGTTTCCACATCAATGCTTCTCCCCACACAGACTGAATTATGAACAAACCAATTAATACAGGGATCATTAAGGTCAATTTTTGTCTTCTTTCAGAATTGCATGGTGAAGGGATTTCGTTTTTTAAAAGCTACTCAGAAGGAAGAATTTTATAGAGGCTTTATTTATTTGACTTTTGGTACATAAAGGAATAGATTGGGGGAAAAACTGTTAAATTATTCAAGAACATAAATTTGGGACATTGTGAAGTTTGTTCACTTACAAATTGATCTTTGACAATATTTTCTTTCTAAATAAAAAGACATGTCCTAGAATAGTATTTGTTTATAAAATATGTGTTTGATTTAGCTGAAAAAACATTTGAGAACATTCAAACAAATAACAACGGATGTGCCTTTTCAGTATAATTATGCAACTTTAAGCCCATATACATACTTGCATTGATGTAGCAAACCTAAATTAATATGCTCAACTCATAATATGTGGGCTTAATAATCATTTGAAAAAATTGATATAATAATGACATGTATAAAATATGTGTCCAGAAGACTCAGGAGTGTCAAACAGAGAGTGCACTAAGCACTATGGGGTGGCATATAAGTGTGATTGCTTGTCTTGGGTTTGCTTTATAATGAAAAATAATGGAAACATTAAAAAAACGCTATCAAAATGTGTTTTAAAGTGCTTTAACCCAAAAATAAATACATCATCATTTTAAGAAGCCCAGTGATATATCTCTGTATCTTTCCGTTTGGCCATCTGTCCGTCAGTCCATTCTCTTGGATAGCATTGTACCTGGCTTGGTGCCAGAGGCTGAAAGTTTGATTCTACACTTTGCTTTGCAAGAAACGTGCCAGCCAGTGTAGCTTTGGGCAAGCTGCTCAATTCCAAAATAAAAGAATGGTACATCACTTCTGAATGTTCTGTACAGTACTAGAAAAGTTTAGAAAGGGTTACCATAAGTCAGAAAATTGACACTAAGTAATTATTACTATTTCTCTGGAATCGATGACTCAAGGCAGCACAAAGCAAGCTTAAAATAAGGTACATGTTAAAAGTAGATAGAAGTGGATATACGCGAACTTTTATAATGCTAAAAATGATTAAACAAGTTTGTTTGTTTGTTTATTGCTGTATTTGTATTGCTGCCTCATTCATTTCAGTGAGTCTGATCTACATGAAATTTGTAGTAGTAGCACAACATTAAAACTCCACATTTGAAAATATGATTACATTTGTCCACCTAACATTACCTGCAATTTCCTTTCAGTTTCGGAAACAAGGCAGAATAAGCATAACTTATTTTAGTATTTATTTACCATAATTATATGGCCACTCATCAATATGTGACCTGATTGCAAGTTACAAAAGTGAAAATAAAATGCAAAACAACGGATAGAAGAAAGGGCTAATGCCTACTACCCATAAAGGTTCTACTTTATCTTCATTATCAGAGGTGGCATGCCTTTGTGTACCTGTTGCTGGGTAACAGAAACAGTAGGGTGCTGATGTACACATATCCTACATGGAGGCTTCCATTAGGCATTTGAGTGACTACTGTGTCAACAGAAATGATGGGCTAAATGAACCTGTAGCAGGAAATGAGTACAACTATACTCTCTCACTAATGTTCCCTAGCAAATGGTATTAAGCATTCTGCTTCTGATGCTCTGGATACCAATTCATAAACCTCATGATTATTACTCATCAGTAGCCTTAACCCAGATGAGTTTGCCAAATCCCCTTGCAAAGTTTTAATTTTGGAAGCCATACTTACATTCTGAGTAGTGGCTGAAATCCTATTTGTACATTTTTTTTGTTTTGAAAATTAAACATTTCTTTTTACTACTGTAAAGTCTGTATAGGTCCTGACAAGTCCGTTTCATCATTGGAAACCTGTTGGGGCCAAAGGATGGGAGGGGGGAGTCTTTAACTATCAAAAATTGCCACCTCTGAGAGGACTTTACCAGAAATTGCCATTATCAGTAATTGCAGACTTTCTCCACCTATTCTCCCACAGGTTCTCAATCATGAAAAGAATGAGATGGGATTCATAGGAGAATGTAACAGGAAGGGGAAATAGTTGATGTTCAAAAAATTGCCCCATCTGATAACGTCATCAGCCTTACACTAATACACTTACAAAAATAGGATTTCAACAAGTCAGCATTTTCATATCATATGGAATTAGTTTCTTCTTTAAATAACCACTTCCTGAATTAATCGTTTTATTAGATTCTGACTTTGTTTATCTTATAAAAACATTGAGTTTACATTTAACGTTAGAGTTTTACTAGAGATAAAGCAAATTATGTACCCAGAGTCTGTCACTAGTACTATCTATTCTGAATGATCCTCTGGATTGAAAAATGTTTATTTATGAAATGAACTATATATTTTAATCAGAGGAAAATTATTACATGGAACCTTAAAGCATTTTAATATATTTAACTAGTAGAAACCAGAGGACTGTTGATTTGGTTACATTGTCCTGCTCATTTCTGTATATGCATGTGAACATTTATTTCTACAATGTTGTAAGAAGACACAGATATCCTTTCTTTTCTGTCAGGCTTTGCACTCAAATGTCATCTCTCCCCTCAGGTTTGTAATGAAAATTCTAATAGGTGTGACATCAACAATTGTCTCTTACTAATAGCTCTTATAATTTAAACCTTCAGGTGAAAAAGTTGATTGCGGAATTGCAAGCAGCCATCAAGAGCTATAAAGGTCACCTCTCTCAACTTGCCCCTCAGTTACAAGCTGAACAGGAACAATGTGCTTCGTATGTCTACCAACATATTAAAGAACTCCCTGCAAACATGGTGCTCTCTCAAGGTCTACAGCTAAAGGTATAGAAAATTTAATACCTACTTTGGTTTGTTACGTGTTTTTTTTTTAAAAAAAGTATTTTTAACTAAATGATAAATTTAAATAAGAATGATTCTGAAATGAGATTTCAGCTTCCTTTTTATAGTTTCCAAGTGCATTAGTACCTAATTAAAATATGTTGAACTCTTAAATACATATGAGAAGTGGGCTGATATAATATAGTTAAAGGTAAAGGTCACCCTTGCTTGAAAGCCAATCATACCCGTCTTTAGAGTTCAGTGTTCATCTCTGTTTCATAGCCGAAGAGCCAGCGTTGTCTGCTTCTGCAGACGTTTCTGTGGTCATTTGGCAGGCCTGACTAGATAACGAAGTACACAGAACACTGTTTACCTTCCCACCGAAGTAGTCCCTATTTATCTACTTGCAATGTCTTGCTTTCGTACTGCTAGGTTGGCAGGAGCTGTGAGAAAAACAGGAGCTCATTCTGTCGTGCAGTATTCGGGTATTGAACTGCTGACCTGCCACCTTCCAGTCAGCGTCTTAGCCACTTGAGCCACTGCAGTCCCGACCTACTACACAAATTAACTCCTGTATAAAGACTATCATTAATGAGGGTTTAACGGGGATATAAGAAGACAAGGTGGGGATGCTATGATTGGATTCTCTGGAATGTGGTAAGACTTTGATGGGTATTGGAGAGTTCAGTCTGTTGCACAGTCAGGAGCAAGCTGGGTGACTTGTCAAGGAGGAAGAGCTAGTCATAAAGTAAAGAGTAAATAAAGGATACTGGGCATATTCACTTACCAAGATACAATAGGAAACTTTTGTTCGTTAGCAAAACTGAGAATTGGGTGCTCTACTTTCTACCTTGTAGCCCACTTTCATTTTTTTTTTAAAAAAAAAACCCTCCACAGGCCTGGAAAACACCTCTGACCAGCCTGCTACAAGGCTGAAAGACATTGTGTTGGGGGATGCAGAAACCCAGCAAAGCTTCCAATAGCTTAGTGAGTTGTTTATCTTCTCCACATTCCCTGCGGTTAAAAGAGATGCTTCCAGTGTGGCTATGGGAGTCATGCTCCTTCAATCCTCCAGCTGTCAGTTGTTCCATGCATATTACTCCTGCAAACTAACTCCAGTGTAGTACTACTACACCATCAAGGAGCTTTTGGCCATTCAGGGAGTCATAGAAACCTACTGGAAGGGGCTGCACACCCATTCAGGGTTCTCCCAGACTACCCAATCTGGAATACCTCCAGATAGAACACTTGTTAAATCAACACCAGTGCCAGCACGCCTTTTTCTTCATACTTTCAACCTTAAAGTAACCTTCATACACCATTCACAGAACAAATGGGCCACAATCTTGTCCAAGAAACTCAAATATGCTTTCCTGAATGGCAATGAATTCTAGGGTATAAATTAGATATGGGACTTTTGTAAGGTACAGTAGGCTCACCATATCTGCAGAATCAGTATCCTTGGTTTCAGTTAACTGTGCCTTCAATTCAATTCAATTCAATTCAATTTTAATTTATACCCCGCCTTTCTCGGCCAAGGCCAACTCAAGGCGGCAACAACATATCAAATAGTACAATGCACAATATATAAAATACAATATTACAAATGCAGCAAAAATACATACAGTTACTATTGTCAAATCATCTTTTATGTTAGGACCTAGACAACATATATTAAGGGCCTAGTTGTAGTTTGATAGAAATCATTTGCTTAAAGGTTGAGAATCCAGCATTTTCTAACAGTTGGCACAAGCATATACACTGTAGTTGGCAAGTAACCTGAAAGAATTTAATTAGTCAAACTTTTCACCTCAGACTCACAGTTAGGAGGGGGGAAGAGAGAAGCAATGTATATGTGACCTCATCCACTAGATGGGAGGGGGACTTCAACGTACACTTGCCCTAGGACATCCATACATTGAGATGTACCATATTTGGCCCAGTCCGGCACACAAATGCCAATAATCTATATCACTAACTATAAGATAATGACACACATAGTCTGGCTCAGAATCTTATAAAATACACAAGCAACTGACAGCCCACAGCTGGGGGAGGAGAAAGCTGACAAGAAGCTCACAACTCTGATGAGGGGGGAAGCCTCATCAAGATGCCTTATTTGACTTGATGCCGAATGAAACTTCATGGGGGCAAGTCCTGCCCAAACCAAGAAACCAATCACCCAGAGAAAACAGGTAGCTATGAAAGCTGAATGTATTATGTTTCTTTCTTGCACTCATTGAATGCTCAGAAGAGTGAGACAGGATTTTAAGAAAGAAGTTTTTAAATGTTCAAATGTCTATTTTATAGAAAATAGCTCTTTTGATAATAAAGAGATCCTATGCTGATGGAACAGTGTGTTTATTCAAAGCAAATAGGAATTTGAGACTGGAAGATGAGATAAGAAATTTAACAAGCTCTAAACAAAGAGACTATTCCTTTAATCTCCAAAGACTTGGAAACCAGAAGTTCTGAGAAGAAGGGTAGCGGGCCAGCCTTCACCCTTTAAGAAAAGGAGACAAAGTAAAGGGGGAATTTCAGTGAAGAAGGGTTGGGGCCACAACTTGGCACCCAATTATCTCAGAAGGACATACACACTCACCTCCTATTCTTCCCAGTGCAGCAAGGTGATAGGGAAGACGGTGCTTACTTACAGGAGTCAAAGGAAACTGACTTCTTTTATAGAGCCACCCTTTACCCAGCTAACAGAGAACCGTTCCCCTAACTGATGAGACCCGGGGTGGCTAGCAGAAAATTAATCAAGGGTAAATCGGGTTAGAGTGCTGACACACGGTTATACCACGAGGGATGGGATGGCGGCGGAGCGGTGCTGACAACTATTTCAAAATAAAAATAGATAAACAGATTACAAGTTATAAATTAGAAATTACAATGTTAAAAATCCTAACAAACACCAGTACAGGAAACCCTGCGCTCCAGCCCCAGGTGCTCAAACTTCCCCTTGGCCAATGTAAGACTGGGTAAGTTGCTTTGGTGGGGGGGCAGTTCTTAAAGTCCACAGGGGGCAGTTCTTAAAGTCTGCGGTGCGCTTCAGCCCCAGGTGCTCAAACTTGCCCACAGCCAATGCTGGACCAGTGAAGGAGCCTTGGCACGGAGGGGGGCAGTTCTTAAAGTACACAGGGGGGGGGGGCAGTTCTTAAAGTCCATGGTGCGCTTCAGCCCCAGGTGCTCAAACCTCCCTGCAGCCAATGTCGGACCGGGGAAGGAGCAGTACTTAGACCCCAAGAAAGGCTCGTAAGACAAAACAGCTAAGGCGGTGGCAGTTCCCACCCGCCTCCTTTCCCCAGAGGGAGTGGCGTGGACTCTGGGTCAAGGCGGGGAGCATCCCGGGCTGAGGAGATGGCAGCTCCTTCCCTTTTTCTATTCTCTGAGCTGGCAGGCTTGGAGAGTGAAGGCAGGTGCATTGCCTCCCACGCGCCTCCTTTCCCCAGAACCGAGTGGCGTGGGCTCTAGTTTGAGGCAGGGAACGCATGGATTTTAAAAAGGTAAAGGTCACCCTTGCTCGAAAGCCTGTCTCTAGAGTATCTGACTCTAGGGTTCAGTGCTCATCTCTGATAATAGCCAAAGAGCCAGCACTGGCTGCATTTGCAGATGTTTCTGTGGGCACGTGGCAAGCATGCCTCAACACCACTGTTTACCTTCCTATCAAAGTGGTACCTATTTATCTACTTGCAATTTCTTGCTTTTGAACTGCTAGGTTGGCAGGAGCTGGGACAGGGATGGGAGCTCACTCCACCATGCAGTATCTGGGAATCAAACTCTGACCTTCCAGTCATCGAGTTCAGCATATTAACCACTTGATCCACCACAGTCCATATGAATTTTAAAAAAGTGTGTAATTACTGTACAAGAATTGGCCACTAGAGCCTACTATATAGAATGTATTGTAGTTTATAAGGTTCACTACTTTCCATGGTTTCAGGTATGGATACTCTATGGATACTGCAGACCTACTGTAAAGGTTACAGACCCAGGACCCCATAATTCAACAGGAACTCCCCTTGGTGGATTATGGGGGTAAAAGCCCCATAGAAACATGGGGTGGGACAGCTTCTCAATCTGTATTTGACTGCCTTGCTAATCCTCTGGTTATTGAGAAGAAAAGTGCCCCACTGGACTGCTAGACTCATGAGATCCCTGAGACTTAATGCCGCATGGACACACGAGTTCCAGCAGTCTGCTTCCATACTCTTTATATGTAGACAGCTTCTGTTGGAATATGTTCTCCCATTGGACTTTGCAAATCTTATGGAATCTAGCGATTTCCACAATGCAGTGGGGGACTTTTCTCCCCATTGTCTGGAGGAATAGCGACAGAATGTAGAGTGGCTGCTCCACGTTATACTGCTATGCGTTTTTCTGTCTCTTATGTATTATTTCATAGGAACTAAATAATAGACTTGGAAGGGGGCCTAAGATACTGGTCTTTGGAGTCTTCAACATTCATACAGGAGCTTCTTTGTCTGGGGCAGCTGCAGACCTCATGGAAGCCATGACATCCATGGAGCTATTTCAACATATCACTGCTCCCATCCACATTGCTGGTCATATGCTGGACCTGATTTTCTCAATGGCACAGAGGATTATCTGAGGGTGAGAGAGCTTGCTCTCACTCCTTTGTCATGGTTGGATCATTTCTTGCTACAGTTTGGGGTGA
Source organism: Bradypodion pumilum (assembly GCA_035047305.1). Taxonomy (NCBI): domain Eukaryota; kingdom Metazoa; phylum Chordata; class Lepidosauria; order Squamata; family Chamaeleonidae; genus Bradypodion; species Bradypodion pumilum. The sequence goes on from JAWDJD010000001.1 coordinate 412,345,446, forward strand.
TGTTAGCATCCCACCCTCACAGGGTGCCTTAACTCATTAATATGATACTCCCTTGTAGTCTAATGGATCCACTTGGTTTCTGGAATACATTGCAAGGGTCTATGTCAAAGTTGGCAGGCCATACTGTCACTATCCTGGTTGAGAGATGGTACATGGAGATGGTCAGGACATTGGATCTCATTGTTCCTAAACACTTAACCAATGCTGTAATTTTATTGCAAAGTTTGATGGGCCACTAATAGGGTGTCTTCTGGCATTTCTTTGTTTCCTAAAGTGACTTCTCTCACTCTACACCTGACCACCCTGAATTCTCTCCATTAACTGCAGCATCCTGGTTACTCCTTCCTCTCCCACAAACATACTCTCTTCTTCTGCTTTGTTTGCATGACTGGTCTATAATATGTTGCAAAGTAAAACACTGAACCAACTAAGACTATGGCCATCCACCACCTTCATTTTCCAGAATGCCATATTGGCTGTAAGGCACTTTGAGAAACCAGAGGGCCTGTGGCTGTAACCACAGTCTGCAAAGTATTTCAGTTTGCAATGTACTGTCTTATAATCATAGAATAATGGAGTTGGGAGAGGTCTATAAGGTCATCAAGTCTAACCTCCTGCTCAATGCAGGAAACCAAGGTATAGTATATCTGATGGGCGGCTTTCTAATATGCTTATGAATACCTCCACTGTTGGAGAGCTCACTCACTACTTCCTGAAGTAATTGGTTCCATCTTCACTCTCTGCCATGGACTTAAGGTTCCTACAAGAGCCTACAGACACCCATATCCCCCCAACCCCACAAAGTTCAGCATTTGTGGCATCACTGAGCCCTTTCTGTTTTTGTGGAAAATACACTGCTCATTATGCTATTGCTTAATTAGTGCTAATATGAAGAAGAAAACTATATTGGTGGGGAATCATAATTCTAAACATGGATTTGGACATGAGTCCTTTTTGTTTCACTGGGTCTTATTAATTGAATTTTTAATTTTATATACATATATTTTGTCAGACAAAGAATGCTTTAATAAATATGCAGTGGCTCTGATAAAAATGAAAACGGTTAATTTCTATTCAGTTCTCTATGCCTTATATGTTTAATGTTGTACAGTCTTACATTTTAAAATAGTTCATGAGTTATATAAAATAAAGTGCAAGGCATCAGTTCAGCTTGAGTACTACATACCATTCTATTTTTGTGTTATTATGCCTCTCTTCGCTTCTCTGCACTTGGGTGGCAAATTGTTTTGGCTGTAATATAGGAAATAGGCACTGCTCAATGGCTCTTAGTATAACACCTACTGTGAGGTTTAACAGAACTTTTAACAGTTTGTTTAGTAGTGGTGGCGAATGAATGTTATCGTTGTGTGTTGTCAATGATTTTTCTCAGCTAACACTAAAACATACTAGTTCATAGAGATGCTCTGTTTCCCTGTGCCTAACATCTTCAAAACTACAAAAAGATTGAAATAAATAATAGAATGAATGTTGTTCTCATAATCCCTTTTTAGACCAGAGTCCCTGATAACAAATAAGAAGCACAAAGCAGAAGTATGGTCTCAAATAGTAAATGGCTCGATGCTTCTAGAAAGGAAGGAATATTACTAAGTTTGGCTGATATGATGCATTTCTATTGTGTTTGTCCCAGCAGTAGACTACTTTCTAGATTTAATTTCTCCAGGAATCACCTAGTTAGGCTGTTGCAGCAAAAAAGCAACAAGAGTCCAAAATCACCTAGATATTTATTATCACACAAGCTGTAGACTGTGGCTTACTTCATTAGATGCATCAACGCATGCAGTGCATATGCATGTACATATTTCTGTTTTCTTATTTGTACCATCCTGCAGACCCTCCAGTTTCATTTCCTATTTTTAGCAGGGGGACCAGTGAGAATCCCTTTCACTAACAGGTCTGGGGTGCCTTTGGCCGGAGAAGCCCTTTCCAGGGGCCAAAGGCAACGCTGTGCTGTTAGTGAAATGGATTCCCGCTGGTCCCTTGCGGACACAGCAGGGGGGGGGGCACCGAGAATCCATTTTGCTAACAGTGCAGGGTTGCTATTGCCTTGGGAAGCGCTTTACTCCTGGGAAAGCACTTCTCAGGGCAAAAGTGCCCTAGCGCTGTTAGCGAAAGGGATGCATTTCCATGGTGAAAATCATTGTACAAATCATCCCATAGGGAAAATCGCTATACAATACATTTATCGTACAGTGATTTTTTTCATACAATGATGGACTGATTGGAACCAATTAAAATCATTATACAGGGTTTTACTGTATTGTTCTTTTCAGGTTAGGTGTTTTTTCAACTATGTTTAATATTACCGGTATAGCTTAAATTATGTTTAGTGTAATGACTTATTCTGCTTATTTAACATTTAAAAAATAATGTGTTATCTGCCTTGAGTCACTTCACTGGGAGAAAGTGGCATAAAGGGTGAAAGGGTGATCTTATGAATTAATTACCTCAAAAATGTCATGTCCTAAACAGCCCTATTCAGCTCTTGTAAACTCTAAGCCATGACTTCCTTTGAGTCAATGCAACTAATATTCAGTCTTCCTCTCTTACTGCCTTCTGCTTTCCCCAGTACTATTGTCCTTTTCTGTCAGTCTTCTCATGATATGTCCGGCATACAGTAGTATCAGGTTAACGATTTCATTTTTTGTGAGAATGCAAGCTTCTTTTTTTTGATTCTAGAATACATTTATTTGTCCACAGTATTCATAAAGTTGTCCTCCAATATTACATTTCAAATGAGTTAACTTTTTTCATGTCAGCTTTCTTCATCATTCAGCTTTCACGTCTGTACATAATAACCACCCCACACCTCCACCACATGTGTTCATAAGTCCCCATTTCAGTTTTACATCTCCAACATGATTTTGTTTTAGTACTATCTATTTGATTTAGCCTAACTGGAGTCAGGTACCACCTCCACAACATTTTATAATTATGTTCTTTAACTCTCACCGACATAGATCTCATAACCCTTCTCTTCCATTTGTTCCTCCAATTTACTTCCGAAATTTTTATATTCAAATCTTTTCCCCATATTTCCCTTAAATTCTCCTGTGGTCCGTCATCATGATTTAAGATCTTGTATAGCTTACTAACTAGGCCCTTAATTCCTACCTCTCCCTTTCTTATTCTAAATACTAATTTTTCAAACTCTGTCCTATCTCTCATTAAACTTGGTTCAGTAGCATATTTTTATACCATTTGTTCATTAACATAACCTGAAACCAATTCAAATTAATTTGTCCATATGACCCCAATCTTTTTTCTTTATTATTGCATATCTGAATCCTATCCCTCAACAGGAGCACACCATTTCTGGAAAACATGTCTTTCACCTTCCTGTCTATATTCACAGGAAAATTCCTCAAGTCTTCCATTTTCATAATGGATACATCCGGTGCCAAATATTTTTTCATCTTCTTCCATACATCCAAAGTAGATCCATTTTAGTTAGTTTCAGGCCTTGGTTGGCCTGCAAGATGGATCTCCTGAAGGCGGCAGAGTGGGACTGTAAGCCTGCTGGCTTTCCTGGATCTTTCCCTTGATACCATTGACTACAGCAGTGTTTCCCAATCTTTGGATGCTGGACTACAGCATCCTTCTGAATTGGCCTTTGAGTTTTGGACTTGGAGGCACCATCTTTTGGTGGTTCCATTCCTTCCTTGAGAGCTGATCTCAGATGATACAGCTTTGGGAAGAGATAGCCATCTCTTGGGACCTTGGTTATGGGGTCCCACAGAGATCAGCTATTTCTCAAATGCTTTTAAATATCTACAGCAGGGGTTCCCAACCCCCATCCTGCAGGCCTAAACCGGTGGCAACCTGAACCGACCCCCACCGCCAGAAGTCATGATACATCACTTCCCTCAATTAATCTTCAAAGGATTAACATGAAATATTGGACAATTGGCTTCAAATCAAAGGAAGCTTCTGCAGTGTAAAGTCCTTTACTACATAATAAATGGATTAATTTTTTCTTGATATTTACTACCCACATTACCTGTTAAGCCCTTTTCAAGGCTTTTGATATCACACCCCCGGGCTTCTGTCTCCACACCACCTGGACTGAGAATGCAGGGAGGAGCTGTGCGGCGAAGGAGAGCTTGGCCGGCTCCAGCAGCAGCTGTGTGTGAGCGGCCACATCCCCGATCCCCCGCCCCCACGCCATCAGGGCTACAAAGGCTGGGGAGTGTGGCGCGGCTGGAAGGGACACTGCCAGCTTCAGCGTTGGTGGAGCCACCACACCCCCGGGCTTCTGTCTCCACACCACCTGGACTGAGAATGCAGGGAGGAGCTGCACGGCGAAGGAGAGCTTGGCTGGCTCCAGCAGCAGGTGTGTCTGAGCGGCCACACCCCTGAGCCCCCGCCCCCATGCCATCGGGGCTACAAAGGCTGGGGAGTGTGGCGCGGCTGGAAGGGACGCTGCCAGCTTCAGAGTTGGTGGAGCCACCACACCCCCGGACTTTTGCTCCCACACCACTGGGACCGAGACTGTACGGAGGTGCGGTTTGGTGGCAGAAGGGTTGGGTGTGAGGGGTGTGTGTGTCCCTCTTTGACTTTGAGTTTGTGGTTTGTTATTTTGTTTTGCATTATTGAACTTGTTTGACTCTTATGATTGTTAGGGTAATTTTGATATTGTATTGAATATGTTTTGGATAATTCATACTGTAACTGTATTTTGTTGTATTATTTGTATCATATTTTATATTGTTTGGCATTCTTGTTGTAAACCGCTTCGAGTTCCCTTTATGGGGAGGAAAGCGGTATAAAAGTCTAAACAATAAATAAATAAATAAATAAATAAATAAATAAATAAATAAATAAATAAATAAATAAATAAATAAATAATCAGGAATGCAGTAGTATAGATGTCCTTGATTTAGATTTCAAGGCACTTAGTTCTTCAAAGCCACCCTTCTGAGTTTCAGTTTTATTTTGACTTATTGACTACAGTCTTTATTTGTATTGATGACTGAACTGAGATATAAAAAAATCTTTTAACATTTGAATTTCTTTCCAATATTAATTATGTAATTCTTCTATAGCTGGCTGGATAGCTCAGTGGTAAAGGGAACTGGCTATGGAGCCAGAGGTTGGGAGTTTGATTCCCCAGTGAGCTTCTAGTGAGAAAAGCCAGCTTGGGTAGCCATGGGCAAATTGCAGAATCCCAAGGCACCACTCAGAAGAAGGAAATGGTAAACCACTTCTGTGTATTCTTTACCTAGAAAACCCTGGAAAAGGTCATCATGAATCAGAATTGACTTGACAGCATGCAATACAAACATACATAATTCTTCTACAGTTATAACTTTTGTCTTTTTAACATTCAGCTATAATCCTTATTTGCATATTATTCTTTAACTTTCTTTAATAGCCTTTTCAAGTAATTGTTTCTATTTGCAAATAATATGATGTCATTTGTGTGGCTTAAATTATTGACGTTTCTTCTACTAGTTTTCACTCCGCCTTCATCTGAAGCTAATACAGCTTTTTGTATGTTATGTTCCACATACAAATTGCACAGATAAGGAGATGAAATACACCCTGACCAGAAACCATTCTGTTTCTCTCTGTTATGTTCTAACAGTAGCCTCTGGTCCAAGATATAGATTACGCAATAATACAATAAAATACTAGAGCATATTTTATATCTCCCACTTTACTTGCAGGTAAAGGTTTTATATGAACACCAATTCAATGCACCTTTTGCTAATTTTCTTTTCCAAGAACATGGATTTTAAAATTGTTTTTGGAAAGTCATTGGAACCTTGAAAAGATTGGCATTGGATGTTAGCCCTGAAAATGGTGGGTGTTTAAGTCCTTCTTCCAGTGTATGCACCTTATCAATCATTATCTCTTGAGTATCAACATTTTCAGTTATCTTTCACTCATCATATATCTTTAGACATGCAACCTTCCTTCTGAAATGTTCAAGTTTCTTATCTTTAGGTATATCTACAACATATACCAGTTTATCATAGATTTTCTCAAAATAAAGGGAGGAAAGCAAGAAGCAAATCAACCACATACCAAATTTTATCACACACTTCCTACCCTAAAATCTGTAGCCACCCCTCTGCTAGTTTCTCGTTCCCGCCTGCCGCCCCCATTTTCTGAACTGAGTCAGTGTCTGTTCAGAGTCATAAAACACCGTGCAAATTTAATCCAGTTCTATCAAGATATGGAAATATTATTGACAACTCCCTTTTCAACAAAATCAAATTTTAATTGTGTGCCCCAGTCTTACTACATCTGTTTGTCTGAAAAATGGCAGGATAACAGCCAAATGGCCTTTCAAGTTTTATCCAGTTCTGACCAGAAAAAATGTTATAGCAGTTGGTTGATTTCCAGTTACAAGCTATACAAGGCATGAGGGATTTAGATTTGAATCTAGACTTGAATCAAATCAAGGAACATCTACATTTTTTTGCAAGCCTAACCAGGTTTTTATCCAAATAACTGCATCAAGGTCTGAACTGACTTGCATGGTCATTATACACTAATAAGAGATACATCCTTAGAATTTTATTTGGTAGGCAGGAGAATAGCAGAAAAGGCTATAGTATCTCTGTATGAAAATGATAATTGAGCCTTCCAAGATGCTAATAATAGAGTATATGGAATTTGGGAGTGGAGGCCTGTGCACAAATTTAATAAATTAATTATAACTCCTACAGTTCATTCACTTATTCAGTCATTCAATTTCTATAACAGCCATAGAACCACACAGCCACTCTGGGTGGTTCACAACAAACAACATGAAACACCAAGTATGTGAATTGAAAATACAAAACCAAAAATACTTATAAAACTACTAAAACCAAATAATAATATTATATAAAAACAAACCCAATATAGCTACAAAACAAGATCATGTCAGCAGAGGACAACTCAATGCCTCCCTAAAGAGCTCAATTTTCAAAAGGTTGCAGAAGACTTGAAGTGTTGGGGCCTGGCATATGTAATTAGGAAGACTATTCTACAATGCTAGGGACAAAACAGGAAAGGACCGCACTCTTGTGATGGTTTTCTGTACTTCTTTTGAGATGGGTACTCTCAGTCCACTGGTCTGGGAAAGGTATGTTGTCCGGTTAAGATAATTCACATTTCACTGCTTAGATAACAGTTCTAGTCATCCGGCAGTCCCTGCTCAGTTTCATTACTAAGAGAATTGAAAATTAAAAGATCTGATGCATGGGTCAGAACTTTTACAAAATGTATTTTAGATGGTATTTGGATCTGGTTAAATTATCAAAGATGTGCAAAGAGGTTTCAAATATTTATTGAAAATGTAAACAGAATTCTATCATATGTGGTGGACATTTGGAAACGTGGGAGAATATTGGGCAAGAGTTTGACTCCAAAAGACAAAAAATTGTAAAACTGACATACCAAAGGATCGAGAATTGTTTCTTTTGAGGATCTTGGATAAAGGAAAAAATACGGAAAATAAATATTATATATGAAACAACATCAAGATATTTATATGCTCAGAGGTGGGAAAAGAATAAATATGAGCAAATGGCTGCTTAAATTAACATAGGTGGCAGAAATGGCTAGATTAGAAACAATTCTGGAAGATCAAACAGTGGAGAAATTTAAAGAATGGTCACCTGTTATAAATTATATAAAGAGTAAAGAAAAGAAACAAGTACATGCTAATGGGTTTGAGGTACAAGGCAATTGTCGAGGAGATTAACATAAGAATGATGTACACTAATAGTGGATTAAAGAAATATAGGAAGTAATGTAGGAAGAAAAGAAAATGTTAATGAAATTGTAATAATAATTGTAATAATGTATTAATAGATATAGCCAAAGTAATTTAGTAAAGATGACAAAGTTATTAGTAATGGTAAACAGTAATAATATATAAATAAAAAATAACAATATGTAAGTAGAAATTACTTATAGAGTGTGGGAAGAGAGGAATGAAGATGAGAGTATAATAAAAAAGATAACATGCATCTTTTGGTGAGTTTATTCTGCAGTTCCTTTTGCCTGACCTAGTGTGGGAAAGATTAGCTGACAACACAAGGCTGTTACCAATGTATGCCCAGATTCATTGAATCAGTGGTGATTTGTTGAGTCAACTCCTCTTAAAGTTCCATTGATTCAACAAGCCTACTTTATTTGCAATCTGCTATTGGATTTTAGCCTTTGGGAGAGGTGCAATAGTGGCTACATGCCTTTTCAGGCATTTCTTGCACAGAAGGGTTTTATATGGAAGAAAGTGGTAATAAAATTTGAACTGAATGTTTTAGTTGGTATGTAGAATATCCTAATTGAATATTCACATTCACACTGAATTCAAATTGACCCTTGCTGGTTACAGTGACATTGATAAAAGAAGAATGTATTTTAATTTTCTTCAGACAAGTAACATTTCTATGTGTTTCTCAAAAATACATATAAATGTAGGATGAAGTGTCTTCCCTAATACAAATCATAAATAACTAATACATAAAGTTGCCTTTTAGCTATTACGAAGCTGACCTGAACTGTATTTTGTGCAGAATGAGTAATCCTTAAACATATTTTCCTTTATTTGTTTTATTTGTATTTTATTTGTAAAAATGTCAATACTGAGTATTTAGAAAATGAGCCTAGATGTTAGAACTGGACTGTATCTTTCATTTTTTTATGTTTGTTGTTTGTTTCTAAGGTGTATGAAAATGGGAAAGATACTGCTGAAACTCTTGTTTACATCAGTAGGAAAGAAATGGACAGCTGTCATGGGAGTCAACCCAATGCTGTGCTAGAAAGGGTACGTTCATTTATAGATACATTTTTCAAATGTATGCTATCAAAATGATTTAAAATATATTAAATTAGATAGTAGAGACATTTTGGTGTGTATACTATGGTTTCTATAAGCTTTTTCAAGATTTGTTTTCTGTTTAAAGAAGTTGGCACAGCATGAATCCTGACCTTTCCTATTCTCAAATACAGAAACAAAGAATGGGAGAGAAATGAATTTAGTTCCCATTTCAGTAAAAACCTAACTATCTCCATGCTTTTTGAACATAAATGCAGAGAAGACTGCATGTTGGTGCTGAGATCTGCACATTTTCAAAAAGTGCAGTGCATGTGACACACACAATCCCCAAATGTTTTTATTTGCAAAATGTGCACAAAATTGCCTACATTTGAAAAAAAATGTACACAAACAGCAATGTAAAAAATTGCAATCTAATGCAGAATTTGAATGACTAGAAAAATGAGAACCTGAGTGAAATTGAAGTTGACAGATTCACCCATCCTAATAAAGGCTAAGCTGTATTAATAAGTGAAATGTCAACATGATGTAGTTATAGAAAAAACTCTTTGATTTGAAGCAGCAATTTCTGATCGTTGTTTTTTTTTTTTGGCATTCAGTTTTCCACTGTTTGGAATTTATTCTTCCTAGCTGATATATAATTTGCATTTGTCTTAAAACATTTCCCACTACATCATTTTCATCATAGTACATCTTACCATATTAGTGACCAAACTGCTTGTATGTACTAGATGATACAGAGAATTCTATTAACCTTATGTATGGAGATTCTAGTTCCAAGGCCCTGCTTAACCTAGAAAATTAACTGGTGACCTTGGGACAGTCATAATCCCTTAGCCTGATCTATCTCAAAAGGCATGTCAGAAGTAGAAAATATGAACATGAATATTATGCAGAAACTGAAACTGAACATTAATATTATGCAGAGGATGATTCTACGGGAAGAAAGTGTTAAAACTGAAATACTGTATGCTGTTGAGGATTTCTACTTGTACAGTGGATGCATTACCAAATAGTGCAGCCACTCATATGATGATAGTGGCACACATAGAACTCTCGCACAGGATTATAAGGATGGTGCAGTTAAAATATTCAAAGCACTTGACATGCATGTTCTCTGTAATACTGAAGTGGCCCATTTTACGATGTCTATAATGCCAATGCAAAGCTGAAGGAATCATGGTTAAACTGAACTCTTAGTTGTTCATGGTTGAGGTGAGGATAGCACTTATCACATGTTCAGCTAGTTTCCTATTCACTGTTATTTTTAACTCTTCTGTAAGCTGAAATCAGAAGAATTATAAATATACCCGAATATAGGAATATGATTACCACTACTGGTGCATTGTAAATAATAACTGTACTGTAGATACAGAGCAGACTTGCTCAAAAGTATTAAAGCCAGATATGGAGCAATTATTTGTCATTTGTTAGATATGTTGTGATCCCCCCCCCAACTGCACTGAGTACTTTCGATCATTGAAATACTTTCTTTTTAGTTATTATTGGCATGCCACCCAACTTAGTGTGAGCACTAATTTCAGTTATAAGTGCAGATTATTTTGTTGTGGTTCTCTCACACATTTATGGTCCCCCAGGAGCTAATCATATTGGGAAGTTAACGTCACAATGTTGTTATGTGCCATCAAGTCGCCTTTGACTTATGGCAACCTTATGGCAACCTTATGAAACTGTCACTATACGAAGGCTCTGTGATTCGCTCAGTTGCAGAAGCTGGCAAAGGAGAAGAGAGTATAAATCAATCTGCTGTCTGCTGAGAAGAGCTTTCCATAGTCAGAGAAGAGTGACAATTGGGGGAGTGTGTGGAAGTGGCTATAGTTAGAGCCAGTATTAAAATGCCATGAAATGGTAAATTGACCACAGAATGTGCTGCATGGTGGCATTTGTTCCCTAAGAAATCCCTATGAGTTATTAACAGGAGAAAGAGAAAATCTCTACAAATCCAATGAAATTAGCTTGGGCCAAGAACTCTCTCCTGAAACATAACCCTTGGTATTTAGATGCTCTTCAGTTTCTGCCATGCCTCTGTAATGTATTTTTATAGAGCTGAAATTGCTAAATGAGTCTTGTATTATTCTTGTTCAGCTATTGATCACCTATAGCTTGGCAGGAGGATGAAGGAAAACACGGCCCTTGTTAAGCCTCAACAAGCTCAGCGGAAACACTAACAAAATGTAGCTCCAAATGTGGACTGGGAAAACATAACCTTTATCGAGAGAGCTGTTACAGCATGTAGAAGCTAACTGTTTGTTCTGTACAACTGTCACATCTGCTTTCAGTCTGTTTGCCAAAGGGTCAGAGCTCAACCATAATCCTGTTGCACCCCCTGCTGGTTAAAAGCCTGTGCTCATTTTGTTACTTTACACTGAGATAAACATTGCAGTCATTTCACACTCCTTTTAACATTCTATATGAATTTAATTATCGTTTGTTTGGACATCACTGGTTATGGAGTACAAACAATTTATTACAGATGTTCCCATTTCATTTCCCCCCTTTGTATCTTCCACTGCCAGGTACAGCACATAATTCACCAAAGGCTCCAGAGTTCAGCATATTTCAAACCACCAGGCCTGAGCCGTTTCCCCACTCAGCTTTTTGATGAGACTGGACAAGAAATTAAAAATCCATTTTTATTGCAGAATGAACAAAAAATTTGGGTTTCGTATGGTGAAGATTACAGGTAGGAGCAAAGTGTTTTAGCTCTCTGGCTGTCAGCAATCTTGGGGTTGTCATACTGCTGTATGGGGAAGTTTGATAACCTCCAGGTAAAACCCCATTTATTTTTATGGTAAATTCCAACAAAATTTCATTGGCCTTGTTTGAGGCTGTACTGTTTGTGGATATGACATCTCTCTCTGACTTACTGTCTTAATGCCTTGTCATCGTTCTTGATGTCTGCCTGTCAGCACAGCAAGAGGGATTTTTTCATGTCTGAATAGTCACCTTAATGATAGCAGATGGAAACACCACAGGGGGTCCAGGCCCATCACACTGTCATTGTCACAGGCTGCCCTGACCTGTTTCCACTCCTCTATTTTTTTGTCCCTTTTTAAAGGAGAAATGGATGGTAATTGAAAAGGATCTTAAGCAAGATTTATGAAGCTGTAGACAACATGATTCCCTACTATCCTTCTGTGTTTTCAAATATAAAGTCTTAACCTTTTAAGCACCAGTGATGGTAGAAAGAGGAAAAAATAAACTGGTAAACCTTTTAAATGCTGACCATCTTGGAGTTACAAATAGCAAGCATTTAGGCTGTGCTGTAGTTAATTTATTTGCAGAGGGTATTGTTTGTGCACAGTAATACATGCAATCTCTGTTTTAACCAAAAGAAGAAGAAAGCTGTAGTTCAGGGTTACTTTTGGAGTAGCACATTATAATTGACATGAATTGCAAAAAAGAATTAGCACCTCTATCACTGAGGGCCTGCATCAGTATCAATAAAAACTACTTGTTCAGGTTTAGACATATTTGCAAGATACGTTTGAGTTTATTCATTCAATTGCAATTCAGCAATGTTCTTTCACTTCTTATACTGTTGACACCACTTAGTTATGTTTCATTTATGTTATTAATGTCTACTCCATCCTTCAGTGCACAATTTGTTTTCATATTTTTTAAAGTTAGTCTTTCATTTTCTAATATTTGAAATGGTAGCCGTCTGTGCAAGCATTGCAATAAAAAAGACAAAATAGTTGTGGCACCTTAAAGACTAACTCTTGTAGTGTTTTGTTTTATTTGTACAACTAGAAATGTTTTATTAACATTTTGATCGGTAAAAACTACTGGATATTTTATATACCTTGGCAGAAATATGTAGAAACCAGATTACAATTGCTGCTTTATTTATTTTGCTCACTATAATCACAGCATAATCCTGTGCATATTTCTTCACAAGTAACTCCCAATCTCTTCTTTGAGGATTATATCCAGGTAGGACTACAGATAATTGTAGCCTTGTCCACATTCAAGATCTAGAAGTATATTTTTATGAATAACTTAAAAATCTTTCATATACATACTGCATTCGAAATCTCATGCTAAGGAGGAATATATTATACTTTTAATCCTGAAATCTAGTGCAGAATTTATTTCAGTGTAAAGTACAAAGTCCTGAGAACAAGACTTGTTTTGTGCCTTAACCTATATATATTTTACGGAATTTGTGGAAGGGGTTCTTTTTTCAGAATGATCCTTGCTGGCAACAGAAATGTGTTGTGACTAAACGCATATCTGTATACCTTGAGTCTGTGATTACTCACAAGATGAAAACAATTCTCAAAGAATAAGTCTTCTGTTTTTATTTTGAGAGTGGTTGTGCCAGCCAAGAAAACATCTTGTGTTTGAAGTTTCTTACAAACATTATGGTGCATCAGTATAAGTGTAAAAAAGAAACTAAACTATTTTATGATTTATTCTCTGTGAAATGTATCTTGTCTTTTCATATTCTTTTATCTCTAATTCAGTAGTAGTAGTATTACTTTACTAACACAAATTTATTTTGGTTAAGAAATATAATTTCTGTACCCTAATCAAAAGAATATCATCCAAAATGTCAGCTTTTATTCTGTAATATAAATCTCGCAAATGAAAAGAATAAAACCGTTTACTCAAATTCTCAGGAGTTTCTAATCTGATTTTTAAAATAGTTTTTATCGTGTTTACTATTTTCAAGCTATTTTGTGGTAATACATCTTGTAAGTATTAAATTGGTTTAATATTTCATTTATTTGTTGATGGCCTGTGGCATTTTTATTGTTTAACATTTGGTTGGCACATACTCAATAAATTGGGTGTAACTTCAGATAAGTGTTCATGATAAAAGAATTGGAGAGTTGGAGCCTTAAGTATACACTAAAAACTGAACAAAACAGAATGAACGTGACCTTCTGATATAATTTATTTAGAAGAGTACCTGCATTCACAAACATACAGAGAAGAAGAGACATGAGGGAGAATTTATCAGTCAATTTCTTTTTAATAATCCTATAACAAAACTGTAATAAGGTTTATGATTGAGCAGTTTGGTCCTTTTTGAACTGGAATCTAACTCATCAGTGAAGTTGGCAATTTGCTTATTTTGTGAAAAAGAGGAAGGGGCTAATTTGGCAAACATTGTCAATTTCGGTTTTCTTTGTTAGGTTTCTTGAAATAGCCACATGTAAATCAGCATGTAAAATTTCAGTAAACAAAAATTAGTGAGTTTGAGTAATGTTGTTGTGCCCTCTATCATGTTTAAAGTACTTTAAAGTGTATTAGAGATGTCTTTTGTATGTATAGTTACCTGCTTCACACACTGAAACACAGCTTTAGAAAAACAGTTATCTTTAGAGTGTCAGTCCCTTTTCCCATGTGAGAACAGGCTTTATTTTAAGAATTGTTGTTTGCAATGTCCTGAATCTACCCTGCAGTTGAAATGATAATGTATTGTGAGCCCTTTTTGCCAACATGAACTTAAAAGCCCTCCTGAGAAGCTACTTTGTAAATCTGATCTCAGCAGTATGAAAGAACCATAGATCAAGGAGAAAAAAGAAATGTTCTCCTTAGAAAAAGATAATGTAACTGTATACAAAACACAAACAAATACAACATGCATTAAAGTAGAAGAGAAATGGCTGCAAATATTTTGAATTTTTGTTTTCATTCCAGCTTTGTCACAATAAAAATGTAATTGTAAGCAAAGAGTCTGGTGGCAAACATGGTACCTTCAGAATACCACCAACAGGACATCCTTGGTCTCATGTTGTCCAGCGACATATATACAAAAGAATACCACCACCGCCATCCTGATTATCCAGGGAATAGGCAGTCATCATGACTAGTAGCCAGGGATGACTATAATTTGCATTAACTGAGTCTATCCCCTGTGTTGTAAGATTGCAACTCCCATTCATCCTAGCCAACATAGATAAAAGTAAGAAATGCTGGAGGGTTGCAGTCAAGCATATGTTGCATTTTGCAACTTTTCCCCCAGTTCTGTTCCTTTTTTATTGTTCCACTAATTAATACTTGCTTTGATTGTGTTGCACTTTACATGTCAGAAAGATTTCCCACTTTAATTTTTAAGGGGAGCAATTTGAGAATGAGTTATCAACTGTGATTTTTTTTAATTTTTGCATTTCTTTCTCCACATGAACAGGAGATCACTTTCTGAATAATAAGAACTATATGTCACAGGGAGGGGGCATCAGGATTTTAGAGATGCTTAGGTGGAGCATGGCCCAAAAAAGGTTGGGAACAACTGCTATAAAACATTGCAGGTCAAAGCCACATTAATCTGCTTTGATTTATCTAATATCAACTGTAGTTTGGTTTGCTAGTAGGTGGAGTGAGATAGACCATGAAGGCTGATCATTACGGCAAGTAAAGCACTGCCTCACCTCACACCACTCCCAGTTAGCCTAATCTCCAGGCACAGATAATGTGCTGGGCACCAATTTAAAAGCAACAACTAAAGACAAAATGTAACCTTTTCATTTCATTTAAATGTAATTCCTCTTTTGTGTCTGCAAAGAGCATCCATTCCCTCACTGCCTCAGTGATAAGAAAGGGAGCTTCCGCTTGCCAGTCCATTTGGATGCTGACTAAAGTACTTTTTCGCAGAGGTCTCCCATCCCACAGGGTTAGTGAAATGCAAGGTTAGCAAGCAAGGTTACTCCCTGTCACCAGATCAACAAAAATGAAAGGAGTTCGGTGTTCATTTTATTGTGACAAGGGCCATTTTTAGCCACTGTTTTAGAAATGCTTATAGCTGGGGAGCCCAAACTATGTCCCAGGGGCCGGATACACCCCAATGCCAATTCATCCGGCCTGTGATGCCCTCGCCACTCCCGGAAGCAAAAGTAAAATGCACCCGTACGGCACATTTTACTTCCGCTTCCGGGAGCGACCAGGGCATCGTGGGCTGGATGAATTGGCATTGAGGGATGACCATAGGTGACCCACCCCCTGAACCATGTGACTGGCCCATGGCTCAAAATGTTTGGGCACCCCTGGCTTATAGGCAGGAATTGGACCTTTCTTCACTTCTCTGCTTGCAGTTTTGAGCCCATCCTCTGGGAAGAGAGAGGCTGCAAAACATGATCCATGTGTTTATTTTTCTGTTCATTCCTAGGAAAACATATAGCATTGTGGTTCCCCAGATAAATATGTTTGCTTTCTTTCTGTGTTCTCCCACATACTCTTCTATTCTTTCCTTTTATGGCAAAAAGAGGGAACAGCTCTTTTGGTATGGTCTTATAATCTTCTATTATTGGCCTCCTTCTGAAGTGCAGTGAAAAGGTTTCACCGGACTCTGGAATCTACGCTAGCTAGATGCCCTAAGAAGTCACTGTAGATATTATCTGTTACACATTGATTTGTGTGACTCATCATGTCACTGATGACATCTACAGTGATCTCTTAAGTTGAGGCATTGCCCCTAAATGTTTCTATCTGCATAGCTATGCAAGAAGATTTTGGCCACTCTTTTAATGGACATGGATGGCAACTGAAAAGTGAAATAATAAATGTGAGTGAATAAGCTACCTGCTTGATTCTAAAACTGACCAGAGCAAGTAGTATCACTGGCAATTAGCAACAGCAATTACACTTATAAACTACTCCTTACTGCAATCTCTGGGCGGTTCACATGTTAATTAGCATTTTGCCCCTAACATACTAGGTACTCATTTTACTGACCTCAGAAGAATGGAAGGCTGAGTTAACTTTGTGTTCTATCTGGATCGAACTCACAATGTTCTGGCTTTAGTACAGTAGTTTAACCACTGTGCCACCAGGGCTCTGGTAGCAACAAGTAAGAACATTTCTCATTCTGTGGCAGAGCTATGGAATGAATGAATGACATGGGTAATGGGGCATCTTACTGCTGACATTGTGAGTTTGATCCTGATGGGGATCAATGTTGACTCAGCCTTTCATCCTTCTGAGGGTCGGTAAAATGAGTACCCAGCAGTTAGGGGGCAAAAATGCCAATTATTTTTTGAACTGCCCAGAGAGTGCACAAACACTAACAGAGTCTCTGACATATCTAGGTTTGCCCACTGACAGCTATCGTGCCTTACACCCCACCAACCATGCTAGGTACAAGCTGCCACTGGGAATAGACACAGAGTACAAAGTTCTCCCACATTACCTTGTTTCTGCTGAGAGGAGATTTTTATGTGTCCCCTTCAGCTTTATCTTAAGGTTCTCAGCATTATGAACATGACTTTTGTTAAGGGGTGCCCAACCTTTTTCCTCCAGGGGGCTGACCATGCCCCCTCAAACAGTTGAGTGGGCCGGTCACGTGGTTCCTCCCACCACCACTACTACCACCAGTGTGTGAATTCAACATATGTTTGGGGGCATTTTCCCCACCCCTGCCGCTTCCCCTGGAGGAGGGACTGAGGGCGGCACATTTTTGCACCATTTTTTGAATTTTTTGCGGCATTTTCAGTTTATTTTGGCGTGGTTTTTGCACAATTTTGGCACTTCTGGCAGCGGCAGGGGGTTTACTTCTGGTGATGGTGTCAATCTTGGCACCCCTGCTTTAGTTGTTCTGAATTAACCTTTTGTAGATCGTCAAGGGGCTGTTGATAATTGCTTTGCTTATCTCTCAACAGTTCCTTCAGCTTGGAGATGGGCTACTAGTTCAGGAATAATTCAATTTCCTTGCTGTCCATAAAGATGACAACCTTGTTGTGGTGACAGTGAATTCCATGGTGTAAGCACCTGAACTGCAGTAAGGTGCTAGCTCCTAGATTAATGTAGTTTTTAACCATTAGATGGAAAACTGGAGCTGTCTTGTTGAACTCATTTTTACCTTGAGCTCTTATAAGCACTATTTTATATTCATGCAATTACCGGTCTTGCAGCTGTTTGATATCTTCCCCCCAGGGGTATTCTCTGACGATGTTTTCACTTTTCAGGTCTCCCTTAAATCCTATTCTGAGTTTGACCTTTGACAGAGTGACAGCAGCTGAAAAGAATGGAATCACAGTTATTTATAAAACACTTCTGGATCCCACTGTTGATTTGCTGCCTGGACATGACAAGTACATTATCTCTTCTTTTTTATATATAATTTATTTTTAACTACAACACCTAAGATTGGGGCACAAGGAAACAAGATTAAAAGTTGAGATAGCTTGCAACTGTTGTTGTAAATATGACATGGAAATGGTGCCAATGGCTTGTTATGTGTCATAAAAGCACATACCAACTTCATGTGGTTGGAAAAGTACATTTAGCAAATCTTCCCATAAAAATATGAAAAATTTAGACATGGGAATGTGACACACACTTGTTAATATTTTGTGGCTGATTTGAGCCTGGCGTGCGGTGGTCCATGGGATTGCAAAGGGTCAGACTCAACTGTGCAACTGAACAACAACAAAATTTGAACACCGGGCAGTAAGCTTCTAACACCAAAGCTGCAGTCTTAAATTTGTTTTAATACCAATTTTAAATCAATTGATTTTTTAAAATATTGATTGAAAATAAATTTAAATTCATTTTAAATCAATAGATATAATTTAATTTAAACCATTACAGTGGTACCCCGCTTAAAGAACATAATGTGTTCCATGGGATTGCTCTTTAAGCGAGTTTGCTCTTCAAGCGAAACACCATTGTAAGTGACCAATTGTGACTTCTGGCGGGGGGGGGGGGAGATTGCGAACCCCAATTTAGCTGTTAAGTGAGTTTTTGTTTGGTTTTAGTTGTTAAGCGAGGTGACCATTCAGAGAAAATTCTGATCTTTAAGTGAGTTAGTCTCTAAGCAAGGCGCTCTTTATGCGAGGTTTTACTGTACTTTTAATTCTATTGAAGCAGCCATTTCAATCAGCGAAATGGAGAACTAGCCAAAACATCATGCAACTTGCAACTATAATATTTGAACATAATTACATTCACATGAGCTTAGGTCCAAAGACTTGTTTTACAAACACAGTCTGCTACAGTTAAAACATTTCCTCTCAAATAGGATCCCTGTATTGCGTCACTAATATCTAAACAAAATTGCAGTTACTTTAAAGTTAGTTTCACTCTCTTTCTTACCATTCTTTGACTGAGTCAGTAAGATGGGGAAAATTCTGCATACCGGTACTTTCTCTCTAATTTATCCCAGGACTTGTAAACACCTGGAGCTACAGAAGCACAAGCCAAATTCAGCTCATACAATGGGCTTTCCTTTCAGTTCACCACCATAATCTAACTATGCCATGTCTACTCTTGAACCCCAGAGCCCCATCCAGAATGGATTAATGGAAAGATTGTAACGTACAGTATTTGAGAATCAGGTGGAATTCAGAGAACATCAGACCTAAATCCACCTGCAAGTTCCAATTGGCATTAAACGACAGTATCAGTAGGAGTTACACAGTTATTAACTGTTTTATAGCTGATTCCATTGGTCTACCCTACCAGGAACTAGCAGTTGGATTTAAGCCCTTGAACCTCTGTGGACAAATACTTTTATTGCAGCATTTGTGCATGTTATATTGACAGCAAAACAATTGGTAGAATTTATATTATATTAAAGAAACATAAAAACAATTCTCAAATAAGCATCATATCTTAATACTTATTTTCAGTTGGGAAGTTTGTGGGGGATTCCCAGAGAATTTTGAATTGACCAATTATCTGGAACATCAAAATCTGGAAGCTGTGCACCCAGATAACCATTTTATACAATATAAGGTGAGCACTGAATTAGACCTAAAATGTCTGTCCTCTAGGAAATATTTTTAAAAAGATATTTCATTCCTAACTTACAGAATGTGTATAGGAGTAGTCAATTTAAATTAAAATTTGCACACTGGAAAGCATAGGGAGGGGGAGAAACTTTTTATTAACAAAATTCTATTTGAAACACAAATATGATCATTGGCTGGAGGGACTCTTAATGCTACTATGTAAATAATTTTATGATATTGAACGACATATGTAATTTCTCTTAAGTTCTGTATAGTTCTCCACCCATCAAAACTGATGCAATTTCATGTCAGTAGAACGCTAATAGAACATTAAATACTTTTTTTTTAAAGAAGGTGGGCCTGTCACTACTGTTGCAACATGCACTATCACACCAACCAAGTACAAAAATGCTTGGTTAAGGAAATAATAACTCTTGGAATAATAGGCAGTAATATTCCACTAATAACTTGTGTTCAGCTTTTTAAGATCACTGGTGCCTACGATAAAGAAAGCTGCATAATTTTTCCAGTATGCTATGATTGTATTTAAACAATGTTTGCTTTTAAGCCATTCACAGCAATTTACTAGCAATGTGTACTGAACATTTGTTTGATGTTCATGATAGCTACTTCCTCCATATTTGACATTTGAATCTAAAATCCTGTTTTGATCATATTGATAGGGGGAATTAATTAGTACTTTTTGGTATAAAATATAATCAATCAAGTTTTCATATCTAAAAATGTGCTTTAAAATGCATCTATTGCACATGTAGATATAAAGTCTTTTCTGTTCCATTGGGGTCTAAAGTTATACAGCATCTACCAAGAATGAATCCAGAAAGAAAGAAAGCAGTTGACTGGAAATCCACTGGATGTAAAAATAAAATAAAAACATGGTGGCACCTTAAATACTAACTGCTATATTTTAATATGAGCTGTTGTAGATCATATCCACTTCCTCAGAGCTTGGATTTGATCAATGAAAACTCACATTAAAACAAAATAGTTCATCTTTAAGATGCCACAATGTTTTTGTCTTTACTTTTTTACTTTTGTTTCTTATCTGACATATCTGCACAGACTAACATGCCTACCACTCCAAAAACAGCTGCATTTTTTCAAAAATGCAGATTTATATGTTTATTATTGAAATATTTCTCACTGACCAAACAAAACCCTAAATGAATAAATACTGGGGAGCTTAGTGGATTTATGCTACTGTACATTTCTAAAAAGAACACAAATGATTGATGTTTTGCTGGTTACGATCATCTCTGTCTGTCTGTCTCTCTTTCTCTCTCTCCTCACTGAGACACTAAGAGGATTATATGGTAGAAAGGCAAAAGTCTCATGTTCTGGTTACTTACACATTAGGATTGTCCTAGGGTACAGATAGCAGTGCTCAGCCTCTGACTGTTGGTTTTAATCCTTTAGTGACAGGCAAAACCTTTCCAACAGGGTAAAATTTGTGGCATACAATTCACATCCATAAATCTGGCAATAGAGAGAATCCAGACAATTACAACCTGTTGCTCTTTAATCACTGTTGAGAAAGCTAAGCCATATATCAATGACCTGTAGTAGATTGGTGGTATTTTGTTCTGATAGAGACAATGTTGGAAGCAATATCCTTGTAGATGCTGGATATTTTTCTGGGTGATTGGTTTCTGAATAGAAACAAGGAATTTTTAACTTGGAGTACACAATTTGAGTCCTTCATATTATGCTGCTTATATATCTATACCTATAAATCCAGACGTTAACCGTTGGACTCTGGCATATGTTTTCGCACCCGTCCACACTATCCCATACCGAGCCTCCTGCACTCGGCTGAACCCGGCCCGCAGAGCACTGCATGGTTGCCGAAACCGGCAGCAGGGCAACAGCCCCACAAATGCGAACAAAGGGAAGCAACTTCAATTCCCTACATCCTCTGTGCTGCGCCTCAGCCAATCAGGCTGACAGGCGTGAGCAAAAAGAATGTTGGGAAACGCGGCATGCCCAATTGAAATTGAGCCGCAGAAAAAAACGCCACATGAATGCCAACAAAACAAACAAAACTCCAAGTCCCAGCGTCCTATGCGCTGTGAGCACTTCAGCCAATCAGGCTGAAGGGCGCGAGCGCGCAGAATGCTGAAAAAGCCGGCATGCAAAAAATAAAATGAAAAAATGCTGGCCTCCCCCAACGAGGGCGCAAGTCCGCCGCCGGTGGACACAGCACCTCATGGCCTCACAAACAAACACCCATAAAAACCACGGTGAGACACCCATCGGCCTTCTTTCCCAGAGCAACGGGGAGAAGAGGAACTCCCTCTTCTCCACGCTACCCCGCTGAAGACACGGCGAGATCACTGCCGGCCTCAAGGTAACTTGAGCTGGGGTTGGGAAAAAACCAGCAGCAGGCAGCAGTTCATCAGGGGAAGCACACTCCCTGGTGAATGACTGGCCTGCTGCCTTTGTACTACTGACACCACTGTTTCGAGAACTAGCACGAAACAGCGGTGGAGGTAATACAAAAGCAGCAGCCAGCAATCCGCAAGGAAGAGCACCACCCCTTACAGATCGCTGCCTGCCGATCTCCGGTTAGGTAAGCCAGGAGATAAAGGAGACAGAGAGGAGAGAACCATCGTGAGGCAGATAGCTCTTCTCTGCCTCCTTTTCACCCGACCTACCTAACAAACCTTACCAGACGAAGAGCGAGCTGACTGCCGGCTCCTCCTTTTCCCCATTGCTGCATCGAAACCAAATTTTGAAGCAGCAATGGGGAAAGGAGGAACTGATAGACAGGCCATTCTTCACGCAAAAAAAAACAGAACAACAACAAAACCAAACATTTACCCAAAATGCCAACCACCAAAATTAATCAAACACAAATAAATAAATAATTTAAAAAACACATTGACCATCAAAACAATAAACAACAAAATCCACAAAAATAAACACCCAAAATACCATAAAAGCACAGAAAAAACACTTAACTACAACACGAAAATACCTAACTCAACAAAAATACCACAAATTAAAAAAATTAACACGAAAGAAATCTGAAAAATAAAAAACAACTAGAAATAAACAAAACAATTAAACACATCTAAAAAAAAACCAAAAACACAAAAGAACAAACAGAAACACCTCCCAGCCCAACACCACAAAAAAAAACAGAACAAAAGAAACCAGAGAACTCACCAGCACGTCCTCCCTCCATGAGTCTGGAACAGAACTGAAGAAACAAAGATTACTTACCAAAAGAAGCCCCACCTAGAGGCCGGGAGAAAAAAACCAAGTCAAACAAAAAAGAATCCAACACTATTACTAACAGCCCCACCTACAGGCCGGAAGATTAAAAACAAGTCAAAAAAAAGGCGAAGCAGCCCTCTTGCTAACAGCCCTACCTAGAGGCCACAAGAGTAAAAACAAGTCAAAAAATAAGAATAAATCAAAAGTTTACAGAATTAAAAAAACATATGTTAAATTAAAAAAAGATTTGTAGCATCCTGTTTATTTTTTACTCAAAAAAACAACAACCCCAAAACAGCAAAACACAATTTATAACAGCCCAGCAACGCCGGGCAAATTATGTTAGTAATATATAAAATCAATGTATATTTTAATATATTCGCTATTAGATGTCCAGTACAGAAATTTCATTCAGCTCTGTTTATGGCAGTGATGGTGAACCTTGGCACATCAGACGTTGTTGAACTTCAATTCCCAGAAGCCAGTGCTGACTTGGGCTTCTGGGAATTGAAGTCCAAGAACACCTGACGTGACAAGGTTCGCCATCACTGGTTTGTGGTATTGTTCTTGAAATACTGCACAGAGACAGTGGCATACAGATATTATCAGCTTGTGCTACATTTCTGCAGGGTTTGGGTGTAAGACAACTACTACAGAGCAAACTTTTACCACAGAATGATAAGCAGAAATGATTCAGAAGATCAGCTATCCTACTGTATATTTCTTAGAAACCATTATAGTTAGTATGCAAGCTTATGTGTGAAGTTACTTGAGTTTGAATGGCAGCTAGGTTTTCTAGGATTTTTTATAATATGAAGTTAATTTTATAAAGTCTACTGTGATGCAATATGTTACCTATTTGCAAACATAGTTTCTAAAAATCATTCCTTTGACATGCTGAATCATTTTCTGAATGTGCTCAGAAAGACGAGAGATCAACAGCAACACCCTAGTAGGAAGTGGGGCTTAGGACTGCTTGGCAGGATTGAATGCTAGCACCAAGACATACTTGGTTTTGCTTGCATCCTACCTAGAAGCTACTGTAAATTGAAGCAGGATCTTTTGGAACCTCAGTTAGGCGATTGGACTTTTAAGAAAGCACTTGGACGATTCCAGCAGTGTCAAAATTATCCTACCCAAGAAATGCAGAGAGGTTCTGTAACACTGTCAACTATATTATTTTATTTCCCTCTACAGAAATGAATGGCAGCCATTCACTGATAGGAATAAGGAAAAATACATTAGTTGAGGCTGTAGGGGAGGGTACTGGTGACACTGCATTCCAAGTCATCATATCTCACCCAACAGCTTCATATAGATATTAAACAGCATAAGAGATGATCGACCCCTGCAGCACCCCATGCCCTTGTACCCATGGGGCTGACACTGTCTCCCCCAACTGCACCCCTTGGACATGGCCATCGAGGAAGAACTGGAACCAGCACAATATATTCCTTTTTTTTATAAAAAAAACTTGTTTGGTAGATTTTAAAACATACAGGTTAAGCATTCAAGTTCTTCACAAATATTCTTAAGATATAGATGCCCAGGTTTTCATAGTGAACACAGATTTGCACAGCTAAAAACAGTGTGCCAGCTGTAAGAATAATATCTATTTTCTTTAAAATTAGGCAGCAATACAACCAACCACTACCATCATCAAACAAAACAGTCTGCAAAACTTCCACCGAAATGTACATCTTATACATTAAATAGATCAAATATTTTTTTTTTTTAAAAAGAGGGAGAGCCCTTTCCCCACACAAACACATACACGCAGAGAGACTTCTTTCTCCCAAACCAAGAAAAGCAAACAAGGGAATGTAAACAAAAATGGAATCAAATCCCCCTCCACCATAATGGCGATAATATGAGGAGACATCTCTCCCAACTACCACCAGAAACTTTCCAGTGCAGTGGCAAACAGTTATCAAGAATAATCTAGGAAGGTAAAAAGTTCAATGTTCATCTCTGTTTATAGCTGAAGAGCCAGCACTGTCTGCGTTTGCAGAAGTTTCCGTGGACATGTGGCAGGCATGCCTTGACACTGGAGTGCATGGAATGCTGTTTACCTTCCCATTGAAGTGGTCCCTATTTATCTACTTGAAATTTCTTGCTTTCGAAACTGCTAGGTTGGCAGGAGCTGGGAGAGAGACGGGCTCTCATTCCGTCATGCAGTACTCAGGTTTTGAACTGCTGACTTTCCACCTCCTAGTCAGTGTCTTAGCCACTTGAGCCACTGCAGTCCCTTTCTCTAGGAAAGAGAAGGAAAAATTATTAAAGAAATCAAGAGGAAATTTAAAAAATAATAGTTCCAAGGAGGCAATCTGAAATGGGCAAACTGCCTGACAACAGCATTTTGGACAACATTCGTCCAAAAACATAGGGGAAATCAAGAAAATAAGAAAGGATCCAGTATAGAGTTACAGGTACAGGCAGCCCAAGATGGAGGGCACCAGGAGTAAACACAGGCACAAGGAACAAGTGAAACAAAGAAAGAACTCTCCCACTGGGTTCAAACTAATCCAGGTCCTTTTACAGCTTTAAAAACACAGACATTCTGATTGGCTGCCAATAGCAAATCCTGTGGTGTAGGTAAAGGTAAAGGTTTCCCTTGCTTGAAAGCCAGTCGTATCCGACTCTAGGGTTCAGTGCTCATCTCTGTTTCAAAGCCAAAGAGCCAGCTTCTGTGGTATTATTGGCTGAAAAATTTCTTTGTGATTTGACAGATAAAGAAAGGCTAAATGAAAGAGGGAAATATGAAAGAACTCAAAAGCCTTATGCAATCTGATTCCAGGGTATATAAGGACTGTATGGGAAAGTCTTTTCCTAGCCCCTCTATGTTTTGCATCATGTGGAGATGTGAGAAAGGAGTTTCTCAGTGAGGATTCCCAGGCCATGGAATTCCCTATTGAAGGATGCTAGGCTAGGTTGTCACACTCCTTGTCCTTCCACCAAGAGGCTAAAGAGTTCTATGTAGGCAGAGCTTTGACAACTGCCTTTGCTCACCAGAGAAGTGACTTTTTAACTGGATGTGTGCTTCATTTTCCTTATTTATGTGTTTTAGATCTTATCTCTTCTATTCATTTTATATTTTACTTTTTTGTTCTTTTATGTCAGGGGTGCCCAAACCTTTCCTACCAGGGGCCTGACCATGCCTCCTCAGTCAGCTGTGCAAGCCGGTCACGTGGTTCCTCCCAGTGGCAGTGACAGCAGCACGTGAAATTGCACCACATTTCCGAGCATTTTCCCCTCCTCCAGTGCTTCCCTTGAAGGGGGGAGCATTTTCTCACCTTTTAAAAAAAATTGGCACATTTTGCCACATTTTAGCACACAAACGCACTAATTTTAGCACTTCCAGTGATGTTGGAGTATTTCCGGGGTTGGCGGCAATCCGGCCCATGGGCCGTAGTTTGGGCACCCCTGTTTTCTGTCATTGCAAGCTGCCTTAAATCCCTTATGTATGAGAGAGACAGCTCTAAAATCAAATAAGAAAATATCTTTAGGAATGGATGAGTTCATATTATAATGGTTATGGATGAAAAGAATTTCCTCTTTCTAATGTTATGCAGAAAGGTTCTCAAGATATGTGGATAAAGCCAGATACTGGCTAAATGTTTTACATATTAAATGTTTTACATATTAATCAAAAGGTACATCTATAATGGTCTGGGCAGAACATTTTCATAGGCTATGTATATTGTTTCTTTGGTGTAATAACATTGGATATATACAGTATACTGTATATGAAGAAAAATGTCTGAAATGTAAAGAAAAAAAGATTAATACCATTATTCATTGTGTCTGTTATTCCATTGCTACATGCTCAGTGGAAACTGTAATATCATCTGAAGTCAGGTTAGCAGGATGTGGAGTTGTTTCTTTGTCTGGTGCTTTCAGGTAATATCCGACATTATATCTCTTGAAGAACAGCATGGTATTTGGGTTGGGTGCCAACCTCAAATGAATACAAAAAGGACAATATTTCCTCCCCAGTGCACCACAAAATCAAATCTGATAAGATTAAAGCCAGTGACATTGCTAACAGGACACTGGGACTTGCAGCAGGTGTTATGTACCATCATAATGCTCTCCCTTTCTAATGCCAGCTATAACAATCTTCCACACAGTTGTGTTGTCTCTGATAGCAACTTAGAATGGAGAGGGCAAGTACATGTGTTGCTTTTAGTCTCTCAGCCTTTACTGTGGGATTAGCAGAACATTCATTCCCATTGTACAAAAACTGTGAGGTTTCTTTTTTTAGTCCTACTGCAGCTGGCTAACAGATAGTATCAAATCAAGTATTATTTTTGCAAGGATGCCTTTCGTTATTGTGTGTATGTTTGACAGAGTTCTGAGCATGCCATGGCAAGATTGTAATTTGCCCACAATATTATATTAGTATTTTGCTTTTGTCTAGGGGTTTTTAATTGTCAAATGACCAATCTGCGATATCTCAAATGTTCTAATGACAAAACTGCAAAGCAGCTTTTTATTCTTCTTATATTATTTCCTTCTAAAATTGTCTTTAGTAGTCAGTGCTGACACAGGTTCTACTATTAGCCTGATATAAAATGAATACATGGCCACTCTTCCCACTCTTTGCTACATTTCTCCCACTGACCATGCTTTCCTGCCAGTGATACATGGGGACCTTTACAGGAGAGGTAGAAGGATAGTCCATCAGCAATAGTGATGATGGGGTACTCCAAATTGCTGCTGCCTCCTTTGTCACTTTTGAAGTGTAGTTGCACATGTCCCACCATGCCTGGTGCAGTCACACTCCAAAGGCAACCAGAGAACCAGCAGGGATTCAAAAGAACCTGTTGCTACTACTATTGCCATCATTGTTATCTTTCTTCTCCCATTTCATTCTCTGTAAATGTTTCTGTGCATAATTGGAGGTCCTGGGGTGGGGGCATGGTCAGCTAGAGACCTGTTAATGACAAGAGTGTGGTGGTGGCAGGCAGCAAGGGGAGTAGTGGTAAATTTGGGGTATTGGTAATTTTGATCATATTACTCCGGTCTTGGTTGAACTATATTGGTTACCTGTGGTGTTCCATTAATTAATTTTTAGAATTACCAGTAACTCTCATGATATATGATCATGATACTGGTACCATTAAAGCCAGCAATTGTTTATTGGGCTGGGTGGTTTTTATATTATTTATAATATAAACAATCTTTATATTGTTATATTGTGTATTACTTTGTTATGATATTATTTATGTTTACTGATGAATGTTTTATTTTTATTGTGAACTGCCTAGAGTAGTGTTTCTGCTAATTGTAGTGGATTATACATACATACATACCTTTTCAGGCTTACGTGGTGTAGATTAAATGTCACACATATGTATAGACTACAATCCTGTATGTACTTTCTAGGGTACAGATCCCATTGAGTTCAATGTGGCTTGGTTCTGAGTACATAGTTATCAAATTGTACTGTTTACAAATTATTTAGTAAATGTTTTATTTTCCTAAAGAAGATGAAAGACAATACTGGCAAAAACAACAACAACTAATAATGCAACAACATGATCTTTCTTCTTGCATTAGTTGTTCATTATTTTTATTTTTACTGGTATCAAGTATGGGTTAACATGACATTATGCTGTTATTTGATGTAGCATGACCCGCAGATGGTTCTTCTCGTGTCTCTTACTATGGAAAATATGAAGAAAAATATTCACAGACGAAGTATCCATCAAGATGCATCAGTCACAGGGTCCTGGCCTCTTTGTAATGTTTGGCTGGTTACAAAGGTACCACAGTGAAAAGACATACCATCAGCTTCAGTAAAGTATTTATAGATGTGTATGTTTTTTGTGCTTAGTTGTGCTCATCAAAAAGGAGGGGGTACACAGAAAAAGCCTCATCGAAGATTGTGGTATTTATGAACCACAATCGGCCGTACTCTAGTAATGGCAACCTTTGGTTGCCGGATACTCTTTTTCACTCTAGGTCAAGCAAAAGGAACTGCAGAATGAACTCACCCAAAGGTCCCTTCATTGTGGTCGTTTTATGTCTGGCCTAGATACAGAAGAAGAAATTGAAAAGGAGGATGGGGGGGGGAGAGAGATGAACATTTCTGGGAGCACCTTAGGACTATGTTGCTTGCTCATGATTACATAGGCTGCCTCTTCTCATAGAATGCACAGGGAGGGATCAAACTCCCAAACTCGAACTCTGCAGCCAGATACCTAAACCACTTTGCTAATATAAACACATTTTTGCAAATATAATCACAACCAGACATTATTACTAAAATTTAAGTGGAAGAAAACCACTATCACTCATATCACATATAACCCCAGTAGCCATACTGGGACACAGCATTGAGAGAAAGATGGGATAGAAAGCAAATTAATAATTAAATAAATAAGGTTCAGTGTTCGGTAAATTTCTGAAATGCCTTGTATTTTCAGCAGATTGTTGAAAATAAGTTTATGTAGATAGATAGATAGACAGACAGACAGATAAATGTCACTATGATTTTGTTGATTTTTTTTCTGGCAATGCATCAGTAATTGCACCAATGTGCATAGTTTATATGTTTCCCTAAAAATTACTCCCTTAAAAAAAGAAGAGAGGGTTTATTAGATACATTCAAAGTCTCCACTACACATCCAAATTTTACTTCACAAATTCATTATTCAAAATAGCCTACCCTCCGCTACTGACTAAGATGATTTGGGGGAATTTTTTCTTTCCCTACCTGCCAGCTTTGTAAAGTTCAGGTTGGTGAAAAATTGGACTCAAAAGCTAGCCTGTTTTTGAGATTTTATTGGTCTTACAAAGGTACCACCTATTACTGGTTTGATGTAGCCCACTAATGCCAAATCAGAAGACTCAGGATAAAATCTAACACATCACCAAACAGGATAATAGCTCTTCAGATAGAGTCTGTCCTCTTTCAAATAAGACAAATGCCTATCCTGTTTACTGCATGTGGAAGCGAAATGGTAGAAGCTACCATGGCTAATTAATAATGTGACAGTCAAATGACCAGGCAGATCAAAGATTTTACTTCCATACCTTAAAAAAGGCAGTAGGCCGCTGGCCTAAAAATATGATGCTCTTTCATGATGATCCAAAGTCAAACCTACTGCCTCAGGCAGCTCCTTCACTCTGTTTTAATTTAATTTAATTTTTACATTTGTATTGCTGCCCCCTCGCCAAAGCAAATCTGGGCGGCTCACAAATAAAAGCATAAAAGACAATAAAACATCTATGATAAAATCATTTAAAAAACCATCCCCATTAAAATCCTACCCACCCCATCTGTAAAAAGAGGGAGGATCTTATACAATGCAGCAGGCGGGGGTCACACCTCCATCAGTGCCCCACACCTGCCCTGCCAGCCAGGTTTTAAGTCCTTTCCTAGTAGGAGAATCTGCCCCATAAAATACTGATTCAATATTAAAGCAAAATATTGATCTATCAGTGACAGCAGATGAAGCAGAAATGAGCAGTCAATACAGTGGGAAGGGCCAATTTGATACAGATTGTGGGCAAGAACCATTGCTAATGCATATAATATTGTATTTAAGTATCCTACTTTTGATAGCAAATATCTGATGCTGCAGTCCAGTTACAACCATTTTTATTCGGAGCAAACATTCTTAGGATTGCAGCTTTAATTCTTAGATGAAAAGAATAATGTAACAATAACAAGTAATGTGAAGACTGCCTTTCCAATAGCTGTCTAGCTGTTGCGTGCTTGCTGCAAAATTGCCATTTCTAAAACAAAAGCCTTAACCAACATTCTTTCGGACTTGAAGCAAAACTTTAAATTGACTCAATGGCTGCAGATTTGTTGCAATCTTTGCAGTTCACTGAACTTTTTTTTCCTGTGCATACATATTTCAAGTAAAGTCTGTAGTTATAAGTATAGCAAGTGACACGTTATGGACCTTGAATCGTTGCACTGTGAAATATGCAGAGGAAAAGGACAAATGAAGATATCAAGGGTCTGTTCTATTTTGCACTGAACTGTAAAATGCCACCCTTGTTGTACAGAAGATCACTGGTTCTGAGCAGGGCTCATTGACTGCTAAGTTGTGTATAGTGTTTCAGTTTCTCCAACTGTTAATATCCTGAGTTATCCAGGCATAATGACCTCTCTATTTGTAACACATTGTTGAATTTTCTGGTTCTTTTAACTTATTCAAACCCTTCCTCCCCACCCCCATTCATTGAAAGGCTGGAATGATTCTAAGTCGAGCTGTAGCACAAAGCAGTCTAGCTGTTGGTCATCCAATCAAAATTGTGATCCAGGACAGCATCTCTATGGAAGGCTATAGATTAAATCTGCAGAAACGGTATTGATACAGTTTTTACATATAATTATTTAGAGTGTTCTCAAAAGATATCCTGACATACTCTTAATTCAGAGGATGAAATATATTATATTACTTGAAATTTCTTTATTCTGATATTCCTTTTATTATTACATTTCTCTAGCCATTGCTTTTACTTTGTTATTGTTTTACTCACCCTTTAAGATTCCCCCAGACGATTCAGGAGAAAAAAGAGAGGGAGGAGAATGACATATATGTTTACTACACATTTGGGTAGCTAAGATTCAGTCCCTTTGGACTGAATAAGCAATAAGTCTTTGGCAATGGGAGTTCTATTTTCCAAAAGGTATCCCCAAAAAGCTCAGCTGAGGCAAGCTGCACAGTCCCATGATGCCCCCAGCGGAAGGGAAGAGTAACTAGAAAACCCTGAAAAGGGTTGCCACATGTCTGAACTGACTTGATGACACATGAGTATTACAATAGAATGAACGCCAACAATGTATATTAACGATACATGGCATGCAACTGTTGTTCTTGGCAGATATGCCACTGCTTAATCACGAAGGCAAATATTCACATTATGCAGTGTTAGACCTAGGTTATCTGCCCAGGCTCTCCAGATTATGAATACAAATAAAAGAGTTAACCGTCTTCCTCTCAGTTGACTGAATGAGGAGTCTACATGGCTGATCTCTTCTTATGAGCATGCAGGTGAACGAGAAGAATCTTTTTTTCTGAACGTCCTAAGCCATGTAGGATTTTGAAGTCATTCCTTACTATGGTCATTAGAAACAGAACAGGAACTAGAGCTAAATATACTCTTAAAGTAGTGAGATGGTATGTTCCCAATAGTAATAAGGAATTTCCATGATTTCTGCCCCCACAATCCACTGAGCTTTGAAAAGTATACCTGGAGTAGAAAACAACTGTCTCCTTTTCATACTCTGCCCTGTTAACAGAGCATGCTTGTGCCTAATTTCAGATAATCTATTTCTCCTTCACACAGTAGTATCTCCTTTTCTGGGAATTCTTTGATCTGCCAGAGAGGAAAAAGGCAGAGAAGCTTTGAGGAGAATGAAAGTTCCTTTGTACATGTTTCTTCCTATTCATCCTATTTAAGGCTCAAGACATTTTCTATAATTAGTGTGCTACTTAGAATCTGCATCAAGGATGCAAAATTAATCTCAACTTATTTTTTCTTCAGCCCAGAGTGATTTTTTTAAATCTTCTGTCAGAATCACCCATATCAAGTCAGACAAAATCAACATTGGTAGAATTAGCTCAAATAAGAGCTAAATGTACATATATATTTTCAGCAAGAAAATATTGCTGTCACCCATGGCTATTGGGGGTGGGTGGGTGTGGCGGCGGCAGCGGAAGCAACCTGTACTTCCCTTATGTTAGTCATAATGAAGTCCTACTATACAGTCGATATATTCTAAAGTGAGATCCAACCCAGCTGTGCCCATTGGAGACCCTTTGTAAAACGATAGGCTGTTGAAATTCAGGATCCTGTTCTCCCTACCATGTTACATAAAAATAGCCATTAAGTCCCCTTCCCAAAAATATCCAGAACATAAGGGCAGTACAGTCAACCGTCACATAACAACATGTTTGGATAGCATCATTTTTGCTTAACAACACATTGTTATGCACCACATGTTCCCCCGCATAACAACGTTTTTAGTGTCGTCCAGACAAAACGTCGTTATGCGGGAAACTCCATAGAAACCCGCATAACAACAAAAATCGCTTAGCAACGCTACTTGAGGAACCAAGTAATGTCGTTATGCGAGGGTCTACTGTATCCTCAACTTATTTGAGAACTGAAATAGAGATTGACTACAGTTTTAAGTGTTCAAAATATATACCTAGTCTATCTAACAATCTAAACATTTGTAAAAATTCTTAGTATGATGCATGTGAGAATCTGCTCTGAAGAATACAAATAATATTCTTTTTTATGAGAAATAGATTAAGTAAGCTACCTTTTACAGGTCATTTATTTAGAAAATTGGTAAATTTCCCAAATTGGCATTGAATTAGTCATTGGTAAATCTAATAAAATGTGCAATTCTATGTATATTTATTGATGCTATCACAACTGAACATAGTAAAGTTATTTCTTTTAAAAATCAAGTTTAAAATTATGTGCTGTCAATTGTGCTATTTACAAAATATGCTATTTAAAACATTGTAACTTAAGAAATCTTCTTTTTACAGGGACAAAAACAATATATATCAATATTGGGAGTTTGGAAATGATGGCTGTATCCATTCTAAGGTGTGTGTAATATGTGTAATTTTATATTGTATAGTTATTCCCTGTCTTCAGACTGTCATCAGTGGTCCATTAAAACATATGGGCATGCACTGTTAAATAATACAGGTGCTTCCTAAATGGCTGATTTAGATGGGGGAGGTTTTTTTTTTTTTTAAAGATTGGGGTTTTAAGATTATTGGTTTTTAAAATGGTTTTATAAGGTTTTAGTATGCTATTATTGTTGTGTTCTGACTGTTAGCTGCTCAGAGTCGTCCCGGAGAGGGGGCGGCAACACAAGTGCGACCAAATAAATAAACAGTAGATAGATAAATAGATAATTTTCCACTCTCTGCTATCTTGCATTGTCTGATATTCTTCTATGAATAACGTAAAACGCTTTTGTATGTACCTTCCTTAAACTTCTCTCTGCTATGGTAGTAGGTTTGCCTTTAACTTTATTTTAAATAGAATTCACTGTTTTTCTCATTATTGTTCACTGATACCATGATTTGAAGGTATTAATTTGTGGCTCAGTTTATATATATTAGGTAAAGGTTGCCCTTGCTCAAAAGCCAGTCGTATCTGACTCTAGGGTTTGGTGCTCATCTCAGTTTATAGTCAAAGATCCAGCCCTCTCTGTGTCTGCAGATGTTTCTGTGGGCATGTGGCAGGAATGACTAGACACTGAACATTGTTTACCTTCCCACCAGAGTGGTACCTATTTGTCTACTTGCATTTTCTTGCTTTCGAACTGCTAGATTGGCAGGAGCTGGGACAGAGTCAGGACTTCACTCCATCATGCAGCACTCAGGTCTCAAACTACTAGCCTGCTGACCTTTCCAAGTCATCAAGTTCAATGTCTTAACCACTAAGCCACCACATTCCTGCTTTATATATGTTCAATTATTATATACAGTGGAACCTCGATTAACAAATGGCTCAGTTAACATAAAAATCACATAACAAAAGGAAATCCATAGAAAATAGTGGCTCATTTTACAGAATTTTTTCAGAACAGATTAATTGGTTTTCAATGCATTCCTATGGGAAACTGCATTTTGGTTAATGTATTTTGGTTTTCAATACATTCCTATGGGAAATTGCATTCAATGCATTCCTATGGGAAATTCAGTTAAAGTAATTTTCGCTGTAATAAATGTCCCGGAGAACACATTAATTATGTTAACCGAGGTTCCACTGAATATTAAATCACTATAATTGCTTGACTTTAAATGAGATAAGTACAAATTGAAACCAGAAATCAATATTGCCAATCAAAATATTTGTAGTGATTCACCTGTCACACTACAGCCTCAGAGACTATGTTTGAGGCCTTTCTTAAATATCACAAAACCTTGAAGGGAGGAGTGAAAAAGATAGGGTTGGAAAGTGCTAATCAATGTTGGTCCTGCAAGCCTAAGAGTCTCTGTGGATGAACTGGCTCACTTTCTTCAGTACGTTTCTTTGGTTTGAGTTCTACTACTGATTTAGGGTGCATCTGCATTAGTACCCAGAAATGATCTACCCTTGGTGGATTTTGGTGGCTTGTTTAGATCACTCCTCTTATTTATATAGAAATTGCTTCTGTGGTCTCTATAGTTGTGATCTAGTCAACCACTTGTAGCCCTTGGATTGTTCTGTTTTTGGTCCATTTGGCTGCAATGTGAGCTTCCTGTTCTTATTCACCCACCCCCTCTTTTGCAATTGCTATCAGACATTTGGGAAACCATTGCTTGCTGGATTTTAGTTAATACAAAGGGAGTTGATGGAGTGCTATGCTTCACACCTACATTGTTTCTTTTCTCCTTTTTCAAAATAAATTTTTGATAATTGGCATGGTTCTTCATTCTTCCATTGCTGAAAAACCCTAAGTGATCCTTTCATTTATGAAATACCGATACATTTCATCTTAAAACTATAAACATTACTTTATACTATTCTGCTGTGGTCTTCATTGTTTTCTTAAGCCTTAAACTACAATAAATTGTCAACAATGTCGATTTTGCAAGAAGTAGAAGGCAGTAAATATTTGTCAAGGCAAAGCTGCACAGTCAGGATATGATCTTCAGCCTGATTTTTTTCAGAGATTAAGTGATACATTGCAATAGTGGGATTTTTTAAAATTTTTGTTTGCAAATAAGTAACATGCATAAATTCATTTCAAAATAGGATGAAGGGTGTCATCAGCAATCACACCTAGACCATATCCACCTTTACACTGATGTGTAGGAAGAACACACACCCAACCAACATGCATCATTACACTCCTAATTGAAAAACATCTTAGATGACACAAGTTTTGAAATAAAAAGACAGATATACACTGCTGCTAATCAGTCTGCTCTGATGGAGGCCGGTGACTTAACCTTCATGAGGGGTAGTGATAATGAATCAGATGTGTGGTTTAGTCCAAACTTTATTGAAACTCTAAGGTGCTGAATACTATCCTTAAAATAGACCCAACAGCTTGAATAACTTCTTTAAAGTTTTGGTAGGAACCCAGAGTGGATTCATAGCCCTAGAGAAATGAGAGTCACCCATTTCCGTTTACCTCTGCAATGTTTCTAGTTATTTGCTAGGTGGACAAACTAATTGTCAAGGTGTGCTGCCCTTAATGTCCCTAGCTCCATACTAGGTGTGTCATTGATGTTACATAATTGTGTGCCATGAAACATACAATAGATAACTTCACAAGATAAGAACTGACATAGTTGCTTGTCACATAATTGGTCTCGCTTATATTCTTCATTCACCTGGGTACAGAGTAGATTCTTTTTGGTTCACTGTTGGAGAGCTGCCTGTGGGAGCAAAGGGAGATACAGAGTAATTTGGAATGGTCTAAAGGTGCAAAATATGATCCTTGCATCTGCATCCATAACAGGGGAGGAAGTGATGGGTCAGTGAGTGGTACTACTTGGCTGTTAGACAAGTGCGTTCCCCTCCATTGTTATAGGGGAAACTCTGATGACTAACATATTACTTACAGTACCTCTTCCTCTGTAGTGACAGTCGGCCTTGGTCTATCTTACTAGGCTGATATCCTACAAGCCCAAAATGCTCATGATTGCAAAACTACAGTTGGAATTTATACCAGGGTTGTGATTGTAAGGGGCCCCGGGGTGGCTCTGGGCTCTGCCGTGGGTAGCACACAGAACTCCCCAAAGACCCTGGCCCTGATTTTCTGATTTCTGTGACCTGGTGAAGGGTTCACCTTTAAGGAGGAATGAGCTAGCAATACTCTCGTGAGCGGCTGAGAGTACAATGGCTGGTTCTCAGTGTGCCCCGCTGGCAATTTAATGTTCATGTGTAGATTAACTCCTTGCTGGACATGATTTCCTGTGAGAACAAGGCCCATTGTTTCCCTTCTAAGATGGGGTAGGCACAGTGGCCTTGAATTGCTAAGGAGGGTCTGTGTGAGTATCGGTATACTTTCACTCCTCATCTGGGAAATGGCTCCTTCCATGTTGGAAAGTTGCTGGAATTCCTGGAGCTGTTTCCTCCCTCCGCGTTGCTGAGACATTTGCTCAGTGCATGTGTATGTGCAATTCCACCCCTTAGATGTCCCAGTTGTATTTTGGGAGTTCTCAAGAATGCGTTACAAAAATATATTCTATTTGTCATTTTATTAGACAGAAATAGTAAAAGTCCAGAATATAGAAAAATAGTTTAGCATCCTAGCTATTAAGTTCAGCTAGAGCCTATCTCCTCAGAGGTCAGATTCTGAATAAGAATCAGAGTCCAGTATATTGCGGCCTCCAGCCCCCCATAAAGATTTATGGATGTGGGTTCAGTTAGACATCATGGCTAATGAAATCCTAAGCATTTCATGATTAAAATTCTTCTAGTTTCTAGACCGCTCGAAATCCTTTGTTGACATTAACAACACTTCTTATAGGGTTTTCATGGGAACCATTGAAATTCAATGTGGGTTAATGCTGTGATTGACAGTTAACAAAGCACCCCAAGAATATGGCCCAGGTCTGCACCTGGATCCATATCTTGGATTGGAAATCACCTTGTGGCGAGACTTCTCCCCATAACCTAAACATGGAACACAATAGTTTGAATTCCTGCTTGTTGTTCTTGCAAAGCAAGATGTTTTTCTGCTTGCTGGTGAGACAGCTTTCTCTGGTAGGGAGAAACGCAGCGTCTGCTGATTTGAGGCAGACTGTTCAAAATGGATCCTAGCTGGCTGTTAGAATTGAACCCCATTTACGCCTAAAACTAAGCAAAGCATGGCAATGTGAATACACATCAAACATCATGTTTAAATCACTTTAAATTTAAGGCATCCCTATTTATGGAATCTCGACAGTGATTTCCCTCCATTAAATCCTATGTGGTCACCATAAAGCCGTGTTGTTGTTGTTAAGAGGAGGATTTGAAGGGGGTATTGTATTTGGTGTAATTTTGTACCTCCTGTGTACCACCTGTACTGTGCCTACATTTCTTCTCTATTTTCAGTACAAGAGGCCAGTAGAACAAGTATGAAACTGTAAGGAAACAGTGTATGCTCAAAATTGCTCCACTGTAGTTTATATTCAAGAAGAATAACACGGCTTCCACTATGTTATGTATGATCTAAAATGCTACACGGGTCAGGTCAGCGGGGGCGGGGCGGTGCTGGCGCATCAGGTACTAAAAGACAGAAACAACCTTTGAAAAACAACCACAGTCAAGCAGTAAGTACCTAGATCACATACACATCCATATACACACACACCTATGGCCCCAAAACACCTAGAGTTCTTCAGGAGCAGAAATAGGCTGTTCAGGGTCAAAAATATTTTTTCCTATTCAGTGAGTTCTAGGATGGCTTTAGAAGATATAAAATGCCTCTACATACAGACACTCAGCTGGTGAATCTTGAGTACTGAATTGTGGTTAAGATAAATGCTGATTTAAATAGAGACTTTTAAGATCATAAATGGTTTGGGTCTATTATATCTGAGAGACCTCTTTCTTTTATACAACCTGCAAGATCATTACGATTTGCTAGATAACCTCCTTTGTTTGACATCCTTGGGGACATTATAAAGTATGCAGTGCAGGAGAAGGCTTTCTCAACTGTAGTACCATGGTTGTATAATACTCTCCTCTTGGATGCCTGATTAGCAAATACACTGCTTTTTGTTTGATGTCCAGTTCAAATCTGGCTCTTCACCCCAGCTTTGAGGCCTGATGAGATAATGGCTATTTTTTGTACCATCAGATTGCAGGTTTTGTTTTTTCTGAGTTCTTATGTTATTTTAAATTATTTGAATTGTCTTAGATAAATTGTAGCAATTGTGCCCCAGCCTGATAGAAAGCAGTGTAAACATACTTAAATAAATAGACACAAAATACTGAGTTTAAACTAGTTTCCATATAAATATTAGACCATTACAGGATGTCAATGCAAAGAAGCTGAATCTCATGTTTGAGGTAGGATTTATAGAGGATATGGAAAATGAAAGCGCGGCGCCAAAATGGCCGCCGCGCTCTTTGCGGCCCCCCCCACCCGGACTCAGACATCCGGGTGAGTTAGGGGGCGTGGCCAACCCTCTATAAAAGGGGTGGCCACGAGGCAGCCGAGCTGCCATTTTAAAATAGCGACGGAGAGGAGAAGTTTTCTCCGTCGCTGTTCCTTTGAGTCTTCGGCTCTTTCGCCTTTTCGGAAGGAAGGAGTTGCACAGAGCCTTGGCTTGCTGGCTGCTCTGTGCTTTTTTGGCATAGGCTGATCCCTGGCCAGGGATCCTGCTATTTAGACTGATATGCCTCCCAAACGGAAGGCCACGGCGACGAAACCGCGGCCAACGGGGAGGACTTTCTCCGGCCCTGCGCAACGCCGGGGGCAGCCCTCCAGTCGGAGGACCAGGGCTGCGCCCACGTGGCAGGGCACTACCCCCACCGATACCGGTGGGGCGATGCAGGCTGGTGCTTGGCCCTCGGCTGGCCAGCCTTCAACCGGCCCTTCTGGGGCTTCGGCCCTCAGCCCGCAGTTGCCGGCCACGGGTCAGGTCAGCGGGGGGGGGGGGGGGTGCTGGCGCACAGCACGTTCCTCCTCCGGCCCCTCATGGGCCGGAGTTTTGGGCTTGGCCCTATTCGGGCCCAGGCTCTCATTTTGGGGTTCCTACTCAAATGCCTGGTGGGCCGTCCGGCCCACTTTATACTGGGGGATCTGTGACAGTGGATGCCTTGCTAACGCGTTTAACTGTGCTTGAGGCATCCTTGGGGATTCCACACAACCCCACGACAGGGGGCCCTTCACTCTCTGCCGGGGGCCCTTCGTGTTTACCAGCTACCTCAACGGCCGCCGCATTGCAACAAGCGGCCAGCAGGGTTGAGCTGCTTGAGACGCTCCGGCCTGCGCCTGCCGGTGTCTCGCAGCTCCCTGTTCGTCCAGAGCTACAGCAGGAGAGCGGTCAGGTGTGGCCCCAGAGCTCGATTCCGGTCGTGAGCTCCGACGCCCGCCGTGGGCCGGAACCCCCAGTGGGGGCGGCTCACGGGGGTGCACCTAGTGAGTATCAGGTTCAAGTTAATGCACCCACACCACAGTCCACTTCCAATGGTGGGGTTCAGTGGCCATGGCCTCGTCAAGTCGAGGCGAGTGGGCATCAGTTGCCAGCCTATCCCAGTGCCCCTTGGTTCCATATGGGTACAGCGTTGGGGGTGGGGGTTTCCGCCCCCGGGGCAGTGCCGGGCATCGCAGGGACTGTCCAGGTTCCGCTGCGTATGCCCCGGGTACCTAATGTGCCGGCGACGGCTTTGCCGACGGCTGGTTATTCATTGCCCCTTGGTGATCATTTGTCCCAGGCCACGAGGGAAAAGATTTGGCGGGGGGAGTACGTGGATATATTCTCCCTATTGAACCGTGAGCCCACTAAGGAGGAGAGAGAGGGACAGGACGACAGAGACAAAGAGCTGTCCCGCCACCATAAGCCACCACGCACCTGGGCCAACTGGTTGCCCGCATATCTTATTTATATGGCGGTGTACCTTAGGGCCCGGCCTGACCTGGCCATTCCTATGGTCCAATATTTGGACAACATTTACAGGGCAATGGTGGATTTTCCTGGCCCATCGTGGTTGGCTTACGATGAGGAATTTAGAATGAGGGTGCCCTTGCACCCGGAGATGAGATGGGATGAGCCCTGTCAGAAATTG
This sequence comes from Bradypodion pumilum, assembly GCA_035047305.1. Taxonomy (NCBI): domain Eukaryota; kingdom Metazoa; phylum Chordata; class Lepidosauria; order Squamata; family Chamaeleonidae; genus Bradypodion; species Bradypodion pumilum. The sequence continues at coordinate 412,385,898 of JAWDJD010000001.1, forward strand.
TGGCTATTGTACATGACCCCCACGCGTCCGGCGCCTGGGGATAGGTACCATTGTGGCCATGCCGTTCAGCGAGCTGCTCCAACGCAGGCTTCCCACCAGCCGGCGGGGCAGGGGGTTCCAGCCCGCTTGCTGTGTTGGAGCTTCTCGGCTAGCGGCATGTGCAATAAGCGGCAGTGCCGATACAAGCATGAGTGTCCCTCTTGCGCTGGCCCCCACGCCACCGCCGCGTGTCCGCGGGCCGGTGGGTCACGGGGCAGAGGTAGAAGTGGACAGGGAGCAGGCAGAGCTTCCGCTGATGGAGCTAGCCAGACAAAAGGCCCCCTCCCCAGTTAATGTGTATATGTTGGAGCGATGGCTCTCAACTTATCCAAGGAGAGAGGTCGCAAGGTACCTCCTCGAGGGTTTTCAGTGGGGCTTCCGAATCCCATTCAAAGGAGTGCGGGGACCCCAAGATGCACCCAATTTACTGTCCCTGAAAGGTAGAGAAGAGGTGGCTGCCCTGAGTATTGCTAAAGAGGTTGAGACCATGAGGGTGGCGGGCCCCTTTTCTGTACCACCCTTTCCCAACCTGAAGGTCTCCCCTCTTAGGTTGGTACCCAAAAAGGCCCCTGGGGAATTTAGTTTAATCCACCATTTATCGTACCCGGCGGGTTATTCTGTCAATGACGCTATTCCTGATGACCTTTGTTCGGTCAGGTATACGTCCTTTGACCAAGCCCTGCGAATGGTGCGCTCTTGTGGTCCTGGTGCCCTCCTGGCAAAATGCGACATTAAATCGGCATTCCGATTGTTGCCAGTGCACCCGGAGGACTTTGAGCTATTGGGTTTTAGATTCCAAGGGAAGTTTTATGTAGATAAGGCCATGCCATTTGGCTGCTCTATATCCTGTTCAGCATTTGAACGTTTTAGTACTTTCCTTCAGTGGGCCTTTGTCCGCAGGTCCGGGTCTCGATCTGTAGCCCATTACCTCGATGACTTTTTGTTCAGGGGTGAATGGGGCTTGGACACGTGCACACGTCTCCTCACCACATTTCAGACACTAATGCAGGAACTGGGTGTCCCTTTAGCGCCCGAAAAGACTGAGGGTCCATCCACTACCCTCATGTTTCTGGGTATTGAAATTGACACGGTCGCACAGGCATCCCGGTTACCCATCGATAAGGTCACCCGGATCTCCGCGATGGTTTTGGCCTTGTTGGCCAAACGTAAAGTGTCACTTCGTGAGCTTCAGGTTTTACATGGCCATCTTAACTTTGCCTGCAGGGTGGTTACGCCTGGCAGGGCATTTGCTCGGCGCCTATGCGACGCCATGTCTGGCCTGTCAAGGCGCCATCATAGGGTCCGACTGACCAGGGGCATGCGAGCTGACCTTTTGGTTTGGCTCACATTCCTGCGGAACTTCAACGGGGTCTCCTTTTGGAGATCTGACCTTTTAGTTTCCCCTAGGTTCCAAGTACAGTCGGATGCCTCCGGCTCCTTGGGATATGGGATTTACTTCCAGGGGAGGTGGGCTTATGGCCAATGGCCTCCAGCATGGCGGGGCACGGATCGCCTCCGCGATCTTACATTCCTTGAGTTTTTTCCAATCCTGGGAGCTTTGATGCTATGGGGCGAGGAGTGGGCCGACTCTGTGGTTCACTTTTGGTGCGACAATGCTGCGGTAGTGCACATTGTCAATGCTCAGACGTCTAAATCACCCAGGGTGATGGCTTTAGTTCGCCAATTCGTGTTACGTAGCTTACGCCTCAATGTGCTTTTTAGGGCCAGACATGTGCCAGGCATTAATAATGATATTGCCGATGCTTTATCCCGCCTGCAGATCCCCCGGTTCCGCGCCTTGGCTCCGGACGCAGAGGAATTCCCCTCGCCACTCCCGGCCGAGATTTGGACATTTGGCAAGGAGAGGTGAACCGGGCGATCGGCATGTCTTCGGCGCCCCGCACGCGTAAGGCGTATTATCACACTTTCGTTCAATTTATAAATTTTTGTGTGCAACTTCAGTTGCCCGAGGTGTGGCCCATTCCAGTGGAACAAGTTTTACAATTCATGGTTTATTTACACAGTCAGGGCCTCGCTCCTCGCACTATAGCATCCAGGCTGTCAGCACTGGCATTTGTTGCCAAGGTGAGGGGTTTTGCTGACAGCATGAATGATTTCCGAATATGGCATGTTTTGGAGGGGTGGACACGGGAACGTGGCCGCCGGCCGGACACTCGGCACCCAATTTCCCCAGGTGTGCTTACACACCTTGCGCGAGGCTGGCCTAACCTATGTTTTGACAGGTATGAGACAGCTCTTTTTCATGCGGCTACCACGGTGGCCTTCTTTGGAGCGCTCCGCATCAGTGAGTTGGTGCTACTGTCTAAGGCGGATGCGACTCGTAGGGCACTGGAACTCGACGATGTCTATGTTTCTAATGAGTGGGCTCAGTTGAGGATACGGTCCTCAAAAGTTGATCAGCACGGCGTAGGCAGTGGAGTCAGACTGCTACGATGTTCCATTGCAGACATCTGTCCGGTTGGTTCCCCTACAGGAGTTCTTGGCAGTGCGTGGCACTCACCCTGGCCCGTTTTTCTGCCACCAAGATGGGTTTCCCCTTACTAAATTTCAATTTTGGAAGGTGACCGGTATGGCACTATCCAGTGTTGGCCTCCCAGGGGCTCGTTACGGCACCCATTCGTTTAGGATAGGTGCTGCTTCAACTGCAGCTGCATTTGGGTACTCTGAGGCTGATATACGCCATATGGGAAGATGGGGATCTATGCGTTTTGCATTATATGTTCGCCCTCTTCAGGCATGAGTACCAGTTAAGTCACTGTTCTCTTTTTTCTATTACAGACCCTGTGTGTCCCCGCACACCGGTGGCAGTATGGCTGGTGGGCCACAGTTACGTGCACTGGGCAGTGCAGTATGCTGCGGCGACAGAGTGGGGACCCCAGCTTGGACTGCGTGCGGCCGCATGCATACGTTGGTACGGTAAGCGTGGAATGAGATGGCGGGAACTGTTGCCATTCCTTTTCTCCATCAGGGATGCTGAACCGCCTGATGTCCTTGTACTGCACCTCGGGGGCAATGACCTCGGCCAGGTCACTGGCCTTTCTTTAAAATTCACGATTTGCAGCGACCTAGCTTATTTGCATTATGTGTGGCCGTCCACAAGGCTGCTATGGTCGAACATCATACCACGTCACGCTTACAGGGGAGGTATCGACCTCCGTGCCCTTGACCGCGCTCGTCGCTCGGTGAACAGGGCAGTTGCCCGGTTCGTGGCAGACAAGGGTTTGAGGATGGTCATCCGACACCCCACCATTAGTTTGCAAAATTATGATCTGTATGCAGGGGATGGGGTCCACCTGTCGGTATGAACCTCTTTTTGGAAGATTTGCAAGCAGGCCTGTTGACCGAGCTGACGGTCTGGGGGGGGGGGCGGTGAGTCTTCATTGAAGCCTCCCCGTGTGGCGGGTAGCACTGGTAAGGTAAAGATTTATGACCCATAGGTATCCGGCAGGTTCGCAATTGACTGGCCAACACTTAGACAGGTACAGGTGTAATAACGTTGACCGGTCAACGACGAACCAGGCAAGGGGTGATGGCAGGAGCTTTTCAGCATGCATCACCCAGTGATTTGACGGATACACGTCAGAGGGTGGGGTCAGTAGATAGTTTATTGACTACGGTCAACAATTTGTTTGTGTCAACAAACAAATTGATACAAATGGATACATTGTAGCCAATTGCCATTGGCAATTTTGGGAGGAACCTTACCAGTGTTACTGCGGCCTGCTTGCCTTAAGAATTATAATTGGATGAGTACCAATTGAAAGTTATAATTCAGACTAGGGCATTATTCAATAAAAGTGGCCCAATGCCTTTATCCATATACCGGTGTCTGAGTCTTTCTTTGGGGGGGGGGGGGGTGCGCCTGCAATGCAGGTTGTGAAAGAACATAGAAGAGATGGTTAGATAAAAAGATTATGAGGAAGAGATAGAGTAAAGTACACAAATAATTTATTAAAAAAATACATTAGTAGAGTCATACATTGAACAAAAAAGGATGGTTTGGGAACAATATGGATGTTTGACATGGTTGGGTTTTTTTGCCATTCTGAATATCACATAAAACAAAAATGTATTTAACAAATGCATAATGCAGTGATGATGAACCTTGGCACTCCAGATGTTCTTGAACTTCAATTCCCAGAAGCCCTGATCACCAGTTGTGCTGACCTGGGCTTCTGGTAATTGAAGTCCAAGAACACCTGGAATGTCAAGGTTCTCAATCACTGGCATAATGTTTGGGGGGGTTGGGTTGATCCTTATATTCCACAGTGTAGTCTACATCTGGATTTTCCCCTATAGATTTACTGTAATGAATAGAACAGTTTTCACAGCACAATAAGTTGAGAAAGGGTTTAGGAAATAAAATGTTATATACAAGCAACATAATTTTTATGACATTGCCTGTTATCAACTACTCTTTCTCCCATAATTCCTGATATTTAATCATAATACTAATATTTCTACTGATTACAGCCTGGTGCTACTACTCTGCCTTTGTCCTTTCCTACAGGGTTACCCTGAGTTTGTTCTGACCTACCTAGAGGAGCTAAATGTAAGAGAGGAGGTGACCCAGATGGAATACTACACACACCATGGGGCCCAGTCTGCAGTTCATCAAGAGACAGATAGCAACACAGCAGAAGAGGTCACTGTACTAAGCCAGAGGCAGGTTAGAGCCAGTGTTTTTCAGGGGGGCGGGGGAAATATTCTGAAAATATTCTGAAAGAAGAGGTTCTACCTTTCTCAGTTTTAATGTATTTGTTTCAACTCAACTGCTTAACTCAAACAATAAAGAAATGTGCAAGAGTAGCGCTAATGAGAGCGAGCTTAGATATAATTGTTTCCCTGTGTTATTTAAATAGTTCCTTCCCCATGGGCTAATAAGGCTCATTAAAATTTCCTACCTGCTGAAAGACCTTTCTTCAAATTAATCATTATTATACTGAACAATGTATTAACCATATGTTTGTTCTTAATTTCTTAGGAGCTACAAAACAACATCTCCAACTGCAATGAGAAACAACTTTCAGGACCTTTGGACACCCACTTAATGCCTGAAGGTCCCTTAAGGGAGAACAGGCAGCTGACAGTGGCACTGGTGAGGAAACTGGAGGAGAAACATCCTAAGGCCTCAGCTCAAAGGTAAGCTACTGACAGAACTGATATTTATTGTTCAATGACATTAGATGGTTTCCTTCAGTTTCGTGTAAGATTGATTTCCTGGATACCATTGAAATATCTCAGAAGCCCTCTGGCTTGCAAGGAGACATGGAGTTTTGACCAAAACTAATGAAAGGGGGTGACATTTATGCAGTAAAAAAAAAGGGGAGAGATTGATGTGTACACTCATCATGGAGAGCATATTTATTGAGGTATTTATTGTTAACTGATTGTGCATGAATCATATGGTGATATTAAGGTTATAGCTTTGTGGCACTAGGGTATTTATTATTTATTTTTAGGAAACACCTGTCAAATACATGTCTTAGGCATCATGTAGCATATTGTCCCAGGTTCTCCACAAGGTTATCTGGGTTTGTTCTGCTGAATCAACATTTATACAAGTACATCATTTATACAATTTAATACCTTTATGACCGAAAATGTGATATAGATATAAAATTATTTTCCCACCACAAAATTTCAAAGGGGATAGTGAGTTCTGGTTTCTTGAGAAATGGGATTTTTTTTAACTTAAATAATACTCTCATAACAAAGAACAACTGTTTTTATGGTGTCTATAAATAATTTTCAGTATTGTTTTGATCTTTTGAAATATTTCAAATAACATAATTAAATAGTTCTGCCATGAATAAATAATAATTTGTTAGAGGACAAAGAGGAACACAATACAATGAGCATCAAAGAGTAAAGTCACTTTACCAAGTAACACCAGCAGCAAAACAGAAGAATGTCAAGACTTAAAAATACCCAAAATTGTTTTTGTTTGTTTTTTGCCTTAGAAAATAAAAAGGACCTAGTGCGGAAAAGATCATGGCTTAAAGCCTTAGGCCCGTGATGGCAAACCTTGGTACTCCAGATGTTCCTGGACTTCAATTCCCAGAAACCCAAGCCCCTGTGAATCCACATGAATGGGTTTACTGCGATTCATCCAGCCTGCGCCACCCTCGTTGCTCCCGGAAGCAGAAGTATGGATGCATTTTACTTTCGCTTCCGGGAGCAATGAGAGTGGTGCTGGCCAGATGAATCACAGTAAACCCATTCATGTGGATTCACGGGGGCTTGGGCTTCTGGGAATTGAAGTCCAGGAACATCTGGAGTGCCAAAGTTCACCATCATGGCCTTAGGCAACCAGGTGACTATCTCTAGGAAACACATCCGAAAACAGGTCTGAAGAAGTAGACCTGATCCACGAAAGCTCACAGTAAAAATATAGCAGTTAGTCTTTAAAGTACTGCAGTGTTTTTGTTTTCTGATATTTTATTTATTTTTTATTTATTTATAGTCACATTTGTATATGCCGCCCACTCAGGCAGAACCCGACTCAGGGCGGCATTACAACAATTCTAAAAACACTTAAAAGACACTATAAAAAACCCACATCCCACCCCATTTAAAAACCCATATCCCGCCCACCCATCCCACCCACCACACAAAGAAGAAGAGAGAGTTCTTAATCCTTACACTAACCAGCAGGCGGGAGCCGTAGTCCCATTCGGGCCCCACACCTGCCCTGCCAGCCAGGTCTTCACTCCTTTCCTGAAGGGCAGCAATTCCCTTTGAAGTCTTAGATCTATTGGCAGGAGGTTCCAAAGAGCTGGTGCGGACACGGAGAAGGCCCTCCTACGGGTGCTAGACAGATGTGCACCCCTAGTTGATGGCACTATTAGAGAGCCCCTCCGGTCTGCTCTAGTTGGACGGGGAGACACTCTTGGGACGATGCGGTCTCTAAGGTATCCTGGCCCACTGCCATATAAGGTCAAAACCAGCCCTTGAATTGCACCCGGAGACAAACTGGTAACTAGTGCAGCTCCCGAAGTAGCGGGGAGGCATGGGCATATCGCCCACACCCCATCACCACCCGGGCCGCTGCATTCTGGACCAGCTGCAGCCTCCGAATGGTCGTCAAGGGCAGCCCCATGTAGAGCGCATTACAATAATCTAGTCGGGATATGCTTGAACCACAGACAAACATGGCTACTATTCCAAAAAAGGCATATAGGAAACACATTTCACTTGTGCCCTCAACACCCCCCCCCAAAAAAAAAACCTGTTGCACATCCACTCTGCCTCATTTACTGGAGGGACCTGGAGGAGGGCCTTGGTGATGTTAGGGGTCCAGATAGATTGGTATGGCAGGAAGTACTTCTTCAGATAACTTGATCCTAAAATGCTTAGGACTGCAATAATTTTGAATTGAACCTGGAAAGAGAATGGCCACTAGAGCAGATGACAGATTAATACAATAATAGAATGTGATCATTTAAACTAGTCCTAGTTATCTGTCTAGCTGGCAGTTATCTGTTATCTGCCAGTGCATTAAAATCCATATTATCTCAGCTTTGTAGATGATCGAAGATTCTCTACATATCTTAACGCATCTAACAATCCATTATTTCTTTAACTTTTGTATACTTTATCAATATCAAAAACAAAGGAGCAAAATCAGTAGATTCTGAGGATTTTTTTCTTAGTACAGTAATAACCATTTCGCACAGCTAACAAGTCATAGACATGGTGCAGAGGAAATACTAAATAAAGAGTATGTGGGATTGTGAACTCGTGGTCTATGTGATTGTAATATTGATTAAAACATATGGGAAGACATTTTTAATCCCTTCATAGAGTTGTGATGAAAATCAAGTTTTGAATGGATATTTGGGGGGATCTTTAATTTTAATACAGGTTTGTTACCTATCTTTCTACTATCCAAAGAAAGGAGGGGGAGGGAGGGCAAAAAATGCATTAGAGGGGGGAAGGGGAGGGAAAATGCATTAGCAATGGAATAACAAATTTATTTAAATGCAATGTATGGTCTAATTTTTTAAAACCAAAAGACAATTGCTTATATTTTTACATAGGAAATGTTGCTTTTTGAGTAAATTAAGCATACCCATTTTTCCACATCTTACTTTCTGAGGAAAATAGGAGAGTTTTTTTCACCAAATATCCAGTTTTTCCTCATGATTAATCTGCCATATGAATGTTCTAAAGGTTAACGCTTTGAACTGAGGACAAATTAACTTTCATTACATTCTTTAGTTGCATCTTGACAAAATTTCTCAGCTCTCTGTTGAATCTAGATAATTCAAATTTCATCCCCCCCATCTTCTCCTCATAGACACAGCAGTACAAATCTAACTCAGTTGGTTCAGAAGTAATGTAAAAGCTGTGTTTCCCTTTTCCCCTTCTTCCTCTCAGTGCAAAGATGCTGTTGTTTGCATTATTATATTAAATTGAGCAACTTACCTTTATTTAAATTGAATAGAGGTTGCTGGGGGAGAACTGTAGCAGCCAACAAAGCATGGTGACCCAGCTTGTCACCCAGTGACCTGTGAGAAGGAAATAATGAACTGTGAGTAGCTGTCATCTTAACGGTTTCTGACAGTTTGGCTATGGGCACATCTGTGTTAGTTGCATGGAAAGGCCTTTGTTGTTTTCCCACAAGTGAGTTTGCAGACCGCTGTGGGGTTTGCTAGCTGCCCTACTCATACACTTCCCTCCCACTTGAGCAGAAAAAACAGCTGCCAATGATGGGGTTGACATTTATTTTAATGATTTATTTGGCATTTATTTAATTATAAAGTGCGGATTACATTAAATATTAGACCTTTCTGGATACTTTAAGTGAAGTTAGGATCCTAGGCTATCACAACCACTTTCACCTTGTTTTGAAGAGAAAATGATAGTCAGTATTAGTTTTAAAAGCATTTTCCTCATACTTTGTCTATGTAGTCGTTTTTGTTTATTACCTTTCAGTATTAGTTTATAAAAGTTTAACAAACAACATTTCAGCTCCTTTAAAATGGTTTATGGCTCCTTTCGCATTCTCTTGCCATGTCTTCAATAGACATTTTATATCACTGGACCTAAATTGCCCTTTTTTCTGTTTCAGAATCATGATTGTGATGTAGAGCTATGGTAGATAAATTGGTATTTATGCTGCAGTTGCTCAAGTGGCTAAGATGCTGACTGGGAGGCGGAAGGTCAGCAGTTCGATTCCTGAGTATTGCAGGACGGAATGAGCTCCCGTCTTTGTCCCAGCTCCTGCCAACCTAGCAGTTCAAAAACAACGAATTGCAAGTAGATAAATAGGGACCACTTCGGTGGGAAGGAAACAGCTTTTTGTGCGCTCTGGTGTCTAGTCATGCCTGCTACATGACCACAGAAACGTCTGCAGAAACAGACAACGCTGGCTCTTCGTCTTTGAAACAGAGATGAGCACTGAACCCTAGAGTCAGATACGACTGGCTTTCAAGCAAGGGAAACCTTTACCTTTACCTACGATGTTTCTGTATCATTTTGTTTTTATTATTTTCTATATATAATATCACTTTGTCTGCAAATGTAAGTTTTTCTTTCTCAACTCCTCTGACATTGGAAATTAGATTGTGTTACAGTATGGTAAAAGAGGCAAGAGAGCAAAAGCCCCAAACTACATGTAAAATCGTCTGGACAGTTAAATGTTTATTGGACAATAGTTGGATTTTTAACATTCATTAACAGTATTAGTTGCTCTTCCTTCATGCTTCTGCAACAAAGCAGGAGCTATTCTTCATGAACATAATAACACAAAGCCAGAGATGCAATCAGAGAATATATATATATATATATATATATATATATATATATATATATATATATATATATATATATATATATATATATATATATATATATATATATATATATATATATATATATATATATATATATATATATGTGGTTATAAAATTCTACACGACTCTTAGGGAGACTACCTCATAAGAACCTTATAAAAACTTGGGAGAACGGCCTAAATTTGAAGGCTTTGAGAATTAGCTAGGCCTAGATTGACACATTTTATTATGCAGGCACATGCAAGCAGTTATAAATGTATTATATTTTCTTTTTCATTGATTGACCAGACTATCAAGGGATAAGTTCCTGCTGGTTGCAACTCATTTTCCATTTGTTTCGCTGCCATGCTCTACTTCTCCAGGTTTGACCAAAGGTTTTCATGATTGGATCTTCCCATCTTTTGGGGGGTCTGCCAAGGGGTCTTTTTGTTCCTCTGGAATACCACTTAGTGACTGCTGCTGTCCAACACCCGTCTGTCATATCCGGTTGTGATATTAATCAACAGTTTTGTTGATTCCACATTTTTCTCTTATCTGGGCATTGGGGATGTGGTTGCAAAGGGATACCTTTAGCATTGATCTTTCCTTGGCTCTTACAGCTCTTGATAGTTTTTCTTCCTTGGCCTTCATTATTGACTATGTTTCACTCACATAGAGGACCGCAGGTAGTACTGTCGAATGAAAAATATTTGTGCATTGTTTTATTGTCAATTTTCTTGTTTAGCAACAGTTCTTTGATGGAATTAAATGCTGCCCATCCCGCTTTCTTCTGGCTAGTTCGGCTTTCTGATTGTTGTTCATCCCAATCAGACAGCCGAGATAGATGTAGTGGTCGACCTGCTCAATGGGTTCATTCTGGATTTTTATTTGGAATGTCTATTGGTTGCTTGACAGCATATATTTTGTTTTCATGTCATTCATTTTTAGGCCAACTTTCCTACTTTCTGCGTCGAGCTCACAGCATTTTTGGAGTCTTTGAGCATTTCTGGCAATTAGTACTATATAATTTGCAAACCTGAGATGGTTTCTCTTCTCTCCATTATATATAATATAACTATATTGGTTTCTAACTATTGAATATCTAAAATTTATAAAAACACAGAGTTCTACTATGAAACTTAATGATCTAAATGGAAACTGTAAGCAACTACTTAACAAAAATGTTCCAACAAAACTGGATGGGTGTAAAGAATGGAGTGACTAGACTTTAGGTAAAGTGTGACAATTGTCTAATAATAAAAAATTACAAAAGCATACTCTCTAAATTATGAAAAATTAGCTTCAATTTATGTAAGGTATTTTAACAGACTATGTAACAGACCAGAGCATAAGCAAATATAAAATCTCATCAGCCTATATAGCAAAGTGCCAAAAAATTTCAGGCTATGGGCCGGACACGGGGTTTCTCTCACCAGAAATGGAAGTAAAACACACCTGCACATGGGCAAAATGTTGCCGTAAAAGCACCCATGTCTGTTGGGAGGTGGTGTGGCCTTGTATGTCAAAGAAGTGATAAAATCGTATGAATTGGAATATCTAGGTGATTTGGAGTCACCATTAAAAGCTCTGTGGGTAAGAGTACCAGGCCACAAGGATGGTCTAACAGTAGGCATATACTATCGGCCTCTGACCCAAACTCTTGAGGGAGACTGGCAGTTGGAGAATGTTGTAAAGGAGGCATCCAAGAAGGGAAGCCTGGTTATAATGGGGGACTTCAATTACCCTTACATAGACTGGGTGAACTGTTGTTCAGAACATGATAAAGAGATAAAGTTCCTAGACATGCTAAATGATTGTTCCCTGGGACAGATGGTTGAAGACTCTACTAGAGGTACAAGAATCCTTGACTTGATCCTGAGTAATACTCAGGATCTGGTGCAAGATGTTAATGTGACTGATCCAATAGGGAACAGTGACCACAACTCAATTATGTTTAACTTGATCATAGACTGCAAGTCACTGATAAAATCTAACACAGAGACCTTAAATTTTCAAAAAGGAAACTTCCCAAAGATGAGGAAACTAGTAAAAAAGAAGCTGAAAGGGAAAATTAAGAGAGTCCAAACAATCCAAGAGGCATGGAGGCTGTTTACAAAAACAATAACAGAGGCCCAATTGGAATGCATACCCAAAAGGAAAAAGGGCACTGCCAGGTCCAAGAGGACTCCAATGTGGCTTACAGGAGCTGTTCGGGAAGTGATCAAAAGCAAGAAAAGCTCATTTAGAAGATGGAAGGCTTGTCCGAATGAGGACAGCAGGCAGAAACATAAATTCTGGCAGAACAAATGCAAGGCAACAATCAGGAAAGCAAAGCAAGACTTTGAGGAGTGTATAGCTAAAAATACTCAGAGAAATAACAATGACTTCTTTAAGTACATTAGAAGTAAGAACTCAACTAGGAAGGCCATTGGACTATTAGATGACAGTGGAAGGCAAGGGGTTATTAAAAAGGAAACAGAGATTGCAGAGAGACTCAATGAATTCTTTGCTTCAGTATTCACTGAAGAAGACAGAGACCACACGCCCAAAACAGAGCCTATCTTCGTAGGGAGGGAAACCGAAGAATTAAGCCAGATAGAAATAACCAGGGAGGAGGTCCTTGCATGTCTTGTTAAACTAAACACTAACAAATCACCAGGACCAGATGGCATCCATCCACGAGTTCTCAGGGAACTTAAAGATGAAATTGCTGATCTCCTAGCCAAAATATATAATATTTTCCTCAAATCAGGCTTTGTGCCTGATGACTGGAAGGTAGCGAATGTAACACCAATTTCCAAAAAAGGATCCAGGGGTGATCCAGGAAATTACCGACCTGTCAGTTTGACATGTGTCCCAGGTAAAGTGATGGAAACCATCCTAAAAGATAGAATTAATAGGCACATAGAAGAGAAGGAGCTGCTAAAGAAGAGCCAACATGGCTTTTGCAAGGGCAAATCATGCCTCACTAATCTGTTGGAATTTTTTGGGAGTGTCAACAAGCATGTGGATAAGGGAGATCCAGTTGACATTGTGTATCTGGACTTTCAGAAGGCCTTTGACAAGGTCTCGCACCAAAGGCTCTTGAACAAACTTGCCAGTCATGGAATAAAGGGACAGGTCTTGTCCTGGATCAGCAACTGGCTAAGGGACAGGAAACAGAGGGTAGCACTCAATGGACATTTCTCCAAGTGGAGGGAAATAAAGAGTGGGGTCCCCCAAGGTTCAGTACTGGGACCCCTGCTTTTCAACCTCTTCATAAATGATCTAGAGGTAGGAGTAAATAGCAAGGTAGTCAAATTTGCTGACGACACTAAATTATACAGGGTAGTGAAAACTGTGAGAGATTGTGAGGAGCTCCAGAGGGATCTCTTGACACTGGGGGAGTGGGCAAAACAGTGGCAAATGAGCTTCAACATTAGTAAGTGCAGAGTGATGCATGTTGGGGCAAAAAAAAACCCAATTACATTTATAAACTGATGGGTTCTGAACTCTCTGCAACAAACCAGGAAAGGGACCTTGGTGTCCTGGTGGACAGTTCAATGAAGGTGTCAACCCAGTGTGCCTCAGCAGTGAAAAAAGCAAACTCAATGCTAGGGATCATTAGGAAGAGTATAGAAAATAAGTCAGCAAGTGTCATTTTGCCTCTTTATAAATCTATGGTGAGGCCCCATCTGGAATACTGTGTACAGTTCTGGTCGCCATACCTCCAGAAGGATATTATGGAGTTGGAAAAAGTGCAGAGGAGGGCAACCAAAATGATTAGGGGACTGGAACACCTTCCTTACCATCTGAGGCTGCAACGGTTGGGCCTTTTCACTCTTGAACGACGGCATCTAAGAGGTGACCTGATTGAAGTTTATAAAATCATGCACGGTGTGGACAAAGTAGATAAGGAAAAACTGTTTTCCCTATCGCACAACACTAGAACTAGGGGACACTCGATGAAACTTTTGGGTACTAGTTCTCAAACAAAGAAGAGAAAGTACTTTTTCACCCAGAGGATTACTGGTCTATGGAACTCCCTGCCAGAAGAAATGGTGACAGCTGTCAGTCTTGACAGCTTTAAGAAAGGATTAGACAAGTTCATGGAGGACAAGGGTATCAATGGCTATAATTATGGATACTTAAGGACAACCTCCGGGTTGGAGAGATAGGCAGGATATCTCTGAATGCCATTTCCAGGGAATCCTAAGCAGGTGAAGGCATCTGCTTGGGAATACCCTGAAGCAAATGGTGAGCCACTGTGTGAGACAGAATGCTGGACTGGATGGGCTGTGGCCAGTTCCAGCAAGGCTGTTCTTATGTTCTTATGTTGTAAATGCGTTTACGACAGCCACAGGTGCTTTACAGCAGCATTTTGTGCATGTGCAGGTGCATTTAACTTCTGTTTCTGGGAGCGGTGCAAGTGGTGTGGGCCGGATTATTAGGCACCGCAGGCCATAGTTTGGGTACCCCTGCTATATAATATAAAATTCTTAACAGCAACCCGGCAGTTTTCTCCCTTATAATGGTTGTCTACTTGCATCCTTTGCTCCTTGCTTTTTAAATTAGCCATTATTTTACCCCTTATCTCTCCTTCACCAACTGTCAACAATCCTTTGTGCTGGCCTAGGAGAATGAAGGCTTAGTGAACCAATAAAAACATTTTAATAGGATTTTCTATTGCATTTGCTCCTCCTATAATTACAAGGGCATGTAACTGAGCATCTGGCAGGCTGCTACTATGACTATTCATATTATTATTTTTTATTTATTTTATTTTATTTTATTGTCAAATTTCTATACCGCCCACTCAGCCAAAGCCGACTCCGGGCGGTTCACAACAATGGGTAAAAACATATAAAAACAAATAAAACAGATAAAACCAGCAATAAGAACCCACCCCTAAAAAGAGAGAGGGGTGCAGGAACTGAAGAAACCGTGGGGCAGGCATCCTCCCCTATATTAACCACCCAACGGAAGCCACCCCTCCACCTGCACCCCAAACTTGGTCCGCCAGCCAGGTTTTTAGTTCTTTTCTAAAGGGCAACAACTCCATCTGGAGACGCAGTTCCACAGGCAGGAGGTTCCAAAGGGCCGGTGCGGACACAGAGAAGGCTCTCCTCCTTGTGCCAGAGAGGCGAGCCCCCCTGGCCGATGGCACAATTAGAGAGCCCCTCCGGTCCGCTCTGGTTGGACGGACAGACGTCCTTAGGGCGATGCGGTCTCTAAGGTAACCTGGCCCACTACCATATAGGGCTTTAAAGGTCAAAACCAGCACCTTGAATTGCACCCGGAGACAAACTGGTAACCAGTGCAGCTCCCGCAGCAGTGGTGAGGCATGGGCATAACGTCCACACCCCATCACCACCCGGGCCGCCGCATTCTGGACCAGCTGCAGCCTCCGAATGGTCATCAAGGGCAGCCCCATGTAGAGCGCATTACAGTAGTCTAGTCTGGAGGTCACCAGAGCATGAGTGACCATGAGCAAAGAGTCCCGGTCCAGGAGCGGGCGCAACTGGCGAATCACCCGAAGTTGGGCAAAGGCCCTCCTGGCCACAGCCGCCACCTGTTCTTCTAGCAGCAGCCGCGAATCCAGGAGGACCCCCAAGTTGCGCACCGGGTCGGTCTGGGGCAGAATAGCCCCATCCAAAACCAAAGATGGTAGCTCCCGGGATAAGGCGGGACCCCCTATCCATAGCCACTCAGTCTTGCTAGGATTCAGCTGTAGCCCATTTGCCCCCATCCAGACCCCAACAGCCTCCAGACAGCTGGAAAGGACTTTGACTGCATCACTGGGGTCCCCACGGGCCGAGATGTACAACTGTGTATCATCCGCGTACTGATGGTACCGCACCCCGTGGGAACGGATGATCTCACCCAGCGGCTTCATGTAGATGTTAAAAAGGAGAGGAGAGAGTACCGAGCCCTGAGGCACCCCATATTTTAGGGACCTAGGACTGGACTTCTCGCTCTCCAACCACACCGACTGGGTCCGGCCCCTCAGAAATGAGGAAAACCAGGACCACACAGTGCCCTGGATTCCCAATCCTCGGAGCCGTTCCAGAAGGATACCGTGGTCGACGGTATCGAAGGCCGCTGAGAGGTCAAGAAGAGCAAGGACGGACGGATGACCGCCATCCCGCTCTCGCCAGAGATCATCCATCAGCGCGACCAATGCAGTCTCAGTACCATATCCAGGTCTGAATCCTGACTGGAAGGGGTCCAGATATTCCGCTTCATCCAGTACCCCCTGCAACTGACGCGCCACTGCCTTTTCCAATACTTTCCCCAAAAAGGGGAGGTTGGAAACAGGTCTGTAGTTGGTTATGACTGCTGGATCGAGGGATGGCTTCTTCAGGAGGGGGCGCACCAAAGCATGTTTCAATGGTGCAGGAAATATCCCTTCCCGAAAAGACGCATTAATTATAGCCCCGACCCAGCCACCTGTCACCATCTTTGAGGCTTTTACCAGCCAGGCGGGACAGGGATCCAATGGACAATTAGTGGCGCGGACCGCCGCAAGGAGCCTGTCCACTTCATCTGGGGCAACAGGATCAAACTGATCCCAGATAGACTAACTTTTTGCCACGCTTGGAGGAATAAAGTTATATAAACTAAAGATTGTGATGTACCAAGGTATTATACAACCAGAGTACTGTAGCTGTAGAGTACAAGTTATAGAACATGTAAATCCCATCTCTGCAATACTATACATTGCAACATAAATACAGTCAACTCTCACTTATGGAGAAAACATTTTTTGCAAGGTGAGGTTATCATATAATGACTTTCCTTCAATTATACAATGTATGTACAATTTCAGAACTACATTTTCTATACCCTCCCTAATTATTTTAGTACTTTATACACACAAAATAACTCATCTTCACAGGTACTCCCAGAATGGAAAATTATGATATTTGTTGCCCAGGAAATCTGATCCCTAGCTACAAACCTTTCAATGTGGTGATTGTTGTGCAGAGTACATGCACTTACGTAATATTTGAATTTTTCCCAAAGGGAAGAATCCTGAAAAAGCTGTCCCAATATTTCACCTCTTTTGTATGTATAAACTTTACATATTCTTTTCTTCATTCATGTAGTGCAATGCACATCTCATGTGCCTTAAACCCCTCCTAATAGTATTGCACCATAGAGAGTGATAATCTATTCAGAAAGACTACTGATTTTTTTTGGTGTATTGAGTAGGTGGGGGGAATCCTATTCTTGTTGGATTAGGGATATTGTCAGTGATATTTTGAGAGGAAAGTATCACTTATTTATTTATTTATTTCAGTTTTTACACTTGGAATGTGTTCATGAGTGAGGAGTAAAGTCAAGTAGGTTTATCAAGTAGGAAGACCGATATGAACAGTTCAAGTTTTAGTACATTTTTAACAAGAAAGAGACGGAGGTTCACCCCATAATGCTGGTGGGAGGTGCCACTTGCTTGGATCATGCATTACCACTCTTAGGGTTCTGTGAGTACAGCTCACATAGCACTAGGCAGGATAACCAATTGTCAGAGATGCTTAGTTTCAGTGCAAAGACATCTAAAGGACTACACATTTTCCATCTGGAAGCAGCTTGGCTTTGACAAACTTAAGTACTGTTTCAATTCTTTGAAATCAGATAGGTAATTTACGATTAGACATACGTTGGAATACCACTCCCCGACCCCTCTACTTATTCCATGGAGGAATACAATGAAAAATAAGTTGAAAAGGAGTTTCTTAGCAAATTTATTCCAATGTGTATGCCCTGATAGGACCTTTTATTATTAATTTAATTTAATTAATTAAAATTCATTTCATTTAATGACTACCAAAGGTAAGTGACTAAGAACAATCAGGAATACTTTAACAAATCCTGTTAAGTGCTGTATCAGACCAGCATTAAAGGATTGCATCTATTTTATATACAACACCTGTATCATCATCGTCAACTTCAACTCATATCTGAGAATGCATTTTTTCCTGAAGCAGGAAAAATGCCATTGGCATGAATTTGTTTAAGGTGGATCCCAGGTTGCCATGAAGTGACCCATACACTATGATCACGGAGCCATCTCCTATGGCACATATGAAATGAGACATGCAGGATTTAACACTGGAACTGTAATGGACTGCCACAGCCTTGAGGATATTGACAAGGTGCACCTTCATGGCCTTTTCCACCTCCATGACCATTGGGAATCAGAAAGTGGTTCCTCCGCTCATTTCACCGTTGGGCCCAATATGATGGTTTCCAGGGGCATTTCCTCCACTGAGAGAGACCATCACCCCACTTAAAGGGGCTCATCTGCTCATAGCCATTGGCCCCTTTAGGGAGTCAGGTTATTTACCGCTGCTCAACACTCCATGTTGAGTTGCTAGCTGTACAGTCTACTCCATTACCATAGTGGGATGTCCAGCCAGACATGTGAATATCTGTATAAACATAGGTTATTCTTTTTCATTTAGTGCCAATCAGCAGAATAATTTTATACGTTAGCCGTCTATTAGGAATGCATGTTGTTGTTGTTGTTGTTCAGTCGTACAGTCGATTCCGACCCTTTGCGACCCTATGGACCATTGATCTCCAGGCACCCCTGTCCTCCACCATCCTCCTCAGCCTTCTCAGCTCGGTGCCTGCTGCGTCCACAATGCCATCCAGCCATCTCATCCTTGGCCATCCCCTTTTTCTTTTGCTCTCCACCTTTCCCAGCATCAAGGCTTTCTCAAGTGAATCCTCTCTTCTCATTTGGTGTCCAAAGTACTTCATCTTCATCTTTACTATTTGACATTCTAAGGAGCAGTCAGGACTGATTTCTTTCAAGATTGACTTATTTGTTCTCCTCGCTGTCCAGGGTACTCTCAAAACTCTCCTCCAACACCACATCTCAAAGGTGTCTATTCTTCTGTGCTCAGCCTTCCTAATGATCCAGCTCTCGCATCCATACATTACCACCGGGAATACCATTGCTTTGACTATACGGATTTTTGTTTGCAAGGTGATGTCTCTACTTTTCACTATGTTCCCCAGGTTTCTCATGGCTTGTCTCCCTAGAATCAGTTGCTTCTTTATTTCCTGGCTGCAGTCACCATCTGCAGTGATCCTAGATCCCAAGAAAGTAAAATCCATCACTGTTTTTACTTCCCCGTCTACTTTCCAGGTGCTGATAGGGCCTGTTGCCATTATCTTGGTTTTCTTGATGTTAAGTCTCATGCCAGCTTTTGCACTCTCTTCTTTCAATCTAATCAGTAGCTTCTTTAAATCTTCCTCACTTTGCAGGCACACCCCCCAAAGAAAGACTCAGACACCGGTATATGGATAAAGGCATCGGGCCACTTTTATTGAATAATGCCCTAGTCCGAATTATAACTTTCAATTGGTGTAATCATCCAATTGTAATTCTTTAAGTCAAGCAGGCCGCAGTAACACTGGTAAGGTTCCTCCCAAAATGCCAATGGCAATTGGCTACAGTAACTATTTGTATCAATTTATTTGTTGACATAAACAAATTGTTGACTGGAGTCAATAAACTATCTACTGACCCCACCCTATGACGCGTATCCGTTAAATATCAAGGTGATGCAGGCTGTGAAGCTCCTGACATCACCCCTTGCCTGGTTCGCCCTTGACCGGCCAAACCTATTTCCCCTGTACCTGTCTACGTGTTGGCCAGTCAATTGCGAACCTGCCGGATACCTATGGGTCATAAATCTTTACCTTACCAGTGCTACCCGCCACACGGGGAGGCGTCCATGATGACTCACCCCCCCCTCTCCCTCAGACCGTCAGCTCGGTCACCAGGCCTGCTTGCATATCCTCAAGAAAAAGGTTCATACCTCTGGCCGACAAGTGGACCCCATCTCCTGCATAGAGATCGTAATCCTGCAAACCTATCCTAGGATGCCGAATGGCTGTTCCCAAGCCCTTGAGTGCAAGGAACCGGGCAACAGCCCTGTTCAGCAACCGGCGAGCGCGGTCAAGGGCACGGAGGTCAATGCCTCCCCTGTAAGTCTGTCGCGGCACAATGTCCGACCATAGCAGCCGTGTAGACGGCCATACATAATGTAAATAGGCTAGGTCACTGCAAATCATGAATTTTAAAGAGAGGCCAGTGACCTGTGCGAGATCATTGCCACCGAGGTGCAGGACAAGGACATCAGGCGGTCCAGCATCCCTGATGGAAAACAGGAATGGCAACAGTTCCCGCCATCTCATGCCGCGCTTACCGTACCATCGCATATGTGCGGCTGCACGTAGCCCGAGATGGGGTCCCCACTCTGTCGCCGCAGCATACTGCGCTGCCCAATGCACGTAACTGTGGCCCACCAGCCATACTGCCACCGGTGTGCGGAGACACACAGGGTCTGTAAAAGAAGAAAGAGGGACAATGACATAACTGGTACTCATGCATGTACGTATAATGCAAAGCGCATGGATCCCCATCTGCCCATCCAGCGTATATCAGCCTCAGAGTACCCAAACGCAGCCGCAGTGGACGCAGCGCCTATCCTAAAGGAATGGGTGCCGTAATGAGCCCCGGGGAGGGCCACACTGTGAAGTGCCATACCGGTCACCTTCCAAAACTGGAATTTAGTGAGGGGAGACCCATCCTGGTGGCAGAAAAATGGGCCAGGGTGCGTACCACGCACTGCCAAAAACTCATGTAGGGCACCAACCAGACAGATGTCTTCAATGGAACATCGTAGCAGTCTAATTCCACTGCCTACGCCGTGCTGATCAACCTTTGAGGACCATATCCTCAACTGAGCCCACTCTTGTGTAACATAGACATCATCGAGTTCCAGTGCCCTACGAGACGCATCCGCCTTAGACAATGGTACCAACTCACTGATGCGGAGCGCTCCAAAGAAGGCTACAGTGGTAGCTGCGTGGAAAAGAGCCACCTCATACCTATCATAACATAAGTTATGCCAGCCTCGTGCAAGGTGGGTAAGAACCTCTGGTGAAATCAGGTGACGTGTGTCTGGGCGGCGGCCACATTCACGTGTCCACCCCTCCAAAACATGGCGTATGCGGAAGTCATTCACGCAGTCAGCGAAGCCCCGCACCTTGGCCATAAATGCCAGTGCCGAAAGCCTAGAGGCTATAGTACGGGGGGCCAACCCCTGACCGTGAAGATAAACCATGTATTGTAAAACTTGGTCTACTGGTATTGGTGACACTTCAGGCAACCGTAGTTGCCCACAAAAGGTTCTAAATTGTATGAAAGCATGCTGATACGCCTTATGCGTGCGAGGTGCCAATGACATGCCAATCGCCCGGTTCACCTCTCCTCGCCAAATGTCCAAATCTCGGCCGGGAGTGGCGAGGGGAATTCCTCTGCTTCCGGAGCCAAGGCATGGAACCGGGAGATCTGCAGGCGGGATAAAGCATCAGCAATATCGTTATTAATACCTAGTACATGTCTGGCCCTGAACAGCACATTGAGGCGTAGGTTTCTCAAAATAAATTGATGAACCAATGCCATGACCCTAGGGGATTTGGACATCTGGGTGTTAACAATGTGCACCACTGCCGCATTCTCACACCAAAAATGGACCACTGAATTGGCCCACTTATCGCCCCATAGCATTAGTGCCCCCAAAATGGGGGAAAATTCTAGGAAAGTAAGATCGCGTAGGCGATCCGTGCCCTGCCATGCGTGAGGCCATCGGCCGTATGCCCACTGCCCTCAAAATAACTCCCATAACCCAGAGAGCCGGAGGCATCCAACTGTACTTGAAATTTACGGCAGACCATGAGGTCTGATCTCCAAAAAGAGACCCCGTTGAAATCCTGGAGGAATGTGAGCCAAACCAAAAGGTCTGCCCGTATACCCCTGGTCAGCCGGACTCTGTGGTGGCGTTTTAATAGGCCAGCCATGGCGTCACACAGATGCCTGGCAAAAGCTCTGCCTGGGGTCACCACCCTGCAGGCAAAATTGAGGTGGCCGTGAAGGACCTGTAGCTCACGAAGAGACACTTTACGCTTGGCAATCAGTGCCAGAATCGCCACGGAGATCCAAGTCACCTTATCCATGGGTAACCTGGATGCCTGTGCGACAGTGTCAATTTCGATACCTAAAAAGGTGAGTGTGGTGGCTGGGCCCTCGGTCTTTTCAGGCGCTAAGGGGACACCCAGTTCCCGCATAAGCGCCTGAAATGTATTAAGGAGACGCGTACACGTGTCCGAGCCCTGTTCACCCCCAAACAAAAGGTCATCGAGGTAATGGGCTACAGACCGGGACCCTGACCTACAAACAAAGGCCCATTGGAGGAAAGTGCTAAATCGTTCGAATGCCGAACATGAAATAGAACAGCCAAAAGGCATGGCCTTATCTACGTAGAACTTTCCTCGGAAACGAAAACCCAACAGCTCAAAGTCCTCGGGGTGCACTGGCAGTAATCGGAATGCCGATTTGATATCACACTTTGCCAGGAGGGCCCCGGGACCACAGGAGCATACCATCTGTAGGGCCTGATCAAACGACGTGTACCTGACTGAGCAAAGGTCATCAGGAATAGCATCATTGACCGAGGAACCCGCAGGGTTAGAGAGATGGTGAATTAAACGAAATTCACCTGGGGTCTTTTTCGGTACTAGCCCCAGAGGAGAGACCTTCAAGTTAGGGAATGGTGATTCAGCAAAGGGCCCTGCAACTCTCATAGCCTTCACCTCCTTAGCTATGCTTTGTGCAGCGACCTCCTCATTACCCTTCAGAGAAAGTAAGTTCGGGGCATCCTGCGGTCCCCGAACACCCCTAAATGGAATACGAAAGCCAAACTGGAAACCTTCTAACAGGTACCTCGTATTATCCCGTTTAGGATAAGCGGAAAGCCATCGTTCCAGCATAGGGATATTAATTGGGGAGGGGGCCTTTTGCGTGGCTAGCCCCATCAGAGGGAGCTCTGACCGCCCCCTGCCCACCCCTACCTCTGCCTCGTGACCCACCACGTGGAGGCGGTGTGAGGGCCAGAGCAAGAGGGACACTCGTGTTGGAAATGACACCGACGCTTGTTGCACACGCCGCTAGCTGAGAAGCTCCAACACAGCAGGCGAGCTGGAACCCCCTGCCCCGCCGGCTGGCGGGGAACCTGCATCGCAGCCGCCCTCTGCACAGCATGGCCACAATGGTACCTATCACCAGGCGCCAGACGCGTGGGAGTCATATACAAGAGCCACAATTGCTGGCAGGGCTCATCCCATCTCATCTCAGGATGTAGGGCCACTCTCATCCTGAATTCCTCATCGTAAGCCAACCACGATGGGCCAGGAAAATCAACCATCGCCCTACAAATGTTGTCGAGGTATTGCACCATCGGAATGGCCAAATCAGGCCGGGCCCTCAGGTATACCGCCATATATATAAGGTATGCCGGCAACCAATTGGCCCAGGTACACGGTAGCTTACGACGACGGGACAACTCCTTGTCCTTGTCATCCTGTCCCTCCCTCTCCTCCTTGGTGGGCTCACGATTCAAGAGGGAGAAAATATCAACATACTCCCCTCGCCAAATCTTATCCCTCGTGGCCTGTGAGAGATGATCACCCAGGGGCAAGGAATAACCAGCCGTCAGCAGAGCCGCCGTTGGCACATTTTGGATGGAGGGTATGCGCAGCAGGCCCTGAATAGCCCCTGCAAGGCTTGGCATACCCCCAGGGGCGGACACCCCTGCCCTAATCGAGGGGCCATTCAGCAACCAGGAGTTAATGGGGCAGTGTGGAAGCAACTGCCCACCCACAGTAACTTGCCGTGGCCATGGCCACTGCACCCCACCAGTGTGACTGGACAGTGTCGGTGGTGCACTAAATTGAACCGGATACTCACAAGTCGCATCCCCGTGAGCCGCCCCCACTGGGGGTTCTGGCCCACGGCGGGCGTCGGAGCTCGCGACAGGCATCGAGCTCTGGGGCCACACCTGACTGCTCCCCACCTGCAAATCAGGACGTGCGGGGAGCTGCGAGGCGCCTGCCGGGGCTGGCCTGATGGCCTCGAGCAGCTCGACCCTGTTGACGGCCCACTGGAGAGTCACGGCCGACGTGTTGGCCGGGATCGACGAAGCGGCCGTTATTGAAGCGGCGCCTAAACCCCCATCAGAAGGCGGTTGGGCAATGCCCATTGATGCCTCTAGCACTAAAATGCGTGTGATAAGTGCATCAACGGCCTCCGAGCCCCCAGTATAAGGTGGGCCGGGTGGGCCGGACGGCCCACTAGGTAGTTGCTGGAATGGAAACTCGAATGGGGATCCAGGGCCCGAATAGGGCCATGGCCAAAACTCCGGCCCATGGGGGGCTGGAGGAATGGTGGGGTGGAAACCCACACCAGACCCACATGGGCCACCCTGTCCTGAGCCGTGAAAAGGCCCTCCAGGGGCCGGGATCCCTGAGGGGCCAGCATGTGCCAGCCCAGCCTGCAGGCTTGTGCCAGGCTGACAGGCAGAAGCCTGGTCGGCCCCGCTGGCAGCAGTGGGCAAAGCCATCCCACTGCCCAGCTGCAGGGGTGCAGCCTGAGTCCTTCGACCCGATGGCTGCCCCCCAGTCGAAGAAGGGGTAGGGAAAGCCCTTCCCCTCGGCCGCTGCTTAACCGCCGGAGCCTTGCGCTTGGGAGGCAAGTCTCCCGGAAGAAACTGCCTCCCAATTGATCCCTGGCCAGGGACCCGATCCTGTGCCCTGAGTACCGTAGTAGTGAAGAGCAAAGGAACTCTGTTTGAAGCTAAGGTACGAAGGACAAAGCTCAGAGTAAAAACGCGATGGAGAAAACTTCTCCCCTCAGTCGCGTTCTAAAATGGCAGCTCGGCTGCCTTGTGGCCACCCCTTTTATAGAGGAGTGGCCACGCCCCCTAACTACCCGGATGTCTGAGTCCAGGGGGGGCGCAAAGAGCGTGGCGGCCATTTTGGCGCCACGCTTTCATTCTGTCATTAGGTGGTATCGTCTGCATATCTCAGATTGTTGATGTTTCTCCCAGCAATTTTTATCTCATATTGTGATTCCTCTATCCCTGCATTGCGCATTATGTGCTCTGTGTATAGATTGAAAAGGTAGGGTGATAAAATGCAGCCTTGTCTTACTCCTTTTCCTATTCCAAACCCTTCTGTCATTCCATGTTCTGTCCTAACTGTTGCTTCTTGACTCTTGTACAGATTTCTCATGAGGCATATGAGGTGTTCTGGTATTCCCATTTCTTTAAGTACTTGCCACATTTTATTGTGGTCCACGCAGTCAAAGGCCTTAGTGTAGTCAATAAAGCAGAGGTATACTTGTTTCTGATATTCCTTTGTTTTCTCCATGATCCACCGTATATTAGCAATGTGGTCTCTAGTCCCCCTGCCTCTTCTGAAACCCGCCTGCACCTCTTGCAATTCTCTCCCAACGTGCTGCTGAAGTCTATCCTGTATTATCTTGAGCATCACCTTGCTAGTGTGTGGGATGAGCGCAATTGTTCAATAATTTGAACACTCTTTGGCACTACCCTTCTTTGGGATTGGAACGTATACTGATCTTTTCCAATCCTTTGGCCACTGTTTTGATTTCCAGATCTGCTGGCATATCGAATGCAGTAATTTGATTACGTCATCTTTTAGAGCTTTGAAAAATTCAACTGGGATACCGTCATCTCCACTAGCTTTGTTGTTTGCAGTGCTTTTTAGGGCCTTTCTGACTTCACTCTCTAGGATGTCTGGCTCAAGTTCAATGTTCTCATCATTGTGATTATCAGTGGTGTTGTGGTCCTTTTTGTAAACTTCCTCTGTGTATTCTTTCCATCTTTGCTTAATCTCTTCTGCAGCAGCTAACTCCTTGCCGCCTTTGTCCCTTATCATGGTCATTTTTGCTTTGAATGTTCTCTTGATTTCCCCAATTTTTTTTGAAAAGATCTCTAGTCCATCCCCTTGTGTTGTTTTCCTCTATTTCTTTGCACTGTTCATTTAAATAGATTTCCTTATCTCTCCTTGCTTTTCTTTGAAATTCTGTGTTCAAGTGACTGTATTTTTTCTTTTCTCCTTTGCCTTTTGCATTCCTTCTTTCCTCTGCTATTTTAACTCATCAGACAACCACTTTGCTTTCTTATGCTTCTTTTCTTTTGGTATGGTTTTCCTTGCTGCCTCCTGCATGATGCCACACACATCTGTCCATAATTCTTCTGGCACTCTGTCTATCATAAGTATCTTAAATTAAGGGAATGTGAGGGGATGAGGGAGGCATGTGTGGAATGAGAGGGCATGTGTTTTAGGATGGGTTAGTGGAAGTGAGGATGAAAAATACTTTCAGTCAGAAATGAGGGATGAAGGAATTCATATGAATTATTTCCTGAGAGCTATTTATGTTTGGGTGTATGGTGGCAATTCCTTTCAGTAAATATTGTGTTTATGGCTTCAAATTATCCTTGTATGGTTAATATGAAAATATCACCATAATTTTTAATATTCTGGCCTTTGAAAATATAAGTCTAAAACTCGGCTGGGTAATATAATTCTATCTACATGTTGATGCAAGTGGGTTATGTAGCAAACCACATCCCAGATTTTAGAACAGAGAAAGAGAGAGGGAGAGACAGAGGGAGAGAGATTGGTTAAGTATTCTTTAGACTCCTCCAGAGTGACTGCTTTGTAGCAGAATAATCATTTTCTCCAGTAGGGATTAATTGCAGGTACACTATAGGATTGTCTTCAATTTAAAAAAATGTGTTATATGTTCATGTCTAACTGTAAAACTCATGTAAGCAAACTGAATATGTTTTAAAACAATGGCATTTAGTTACCATAAAATTAGCACTGCATGAAATGTTGGCTGGTGACTATCAGGACTTTGAAGACAGGGTGACCAATAGTAAGTGCAACCAAGCCAACAGTAGCAAATTTTGGTGTTGTTCAGTTCCTTATCCCCTACTATGATATGTCACTAAAATTCATTTATATGTAACACAAATATGCAAGGACCTTTGGCTCTCTTGATGTTTTGTACAGTTCTCTTATTCTATATTATTGGTTGTGATAGTTAGGGCTTCTGGGAATCACCATTATGGTTTGAGAGACATAGGGAGAAAGCTTTGCCAACCATCTGTTGGACAGCTGCCTGACCCACATCCTCTCAGGCACATACCCACACATACAGAATAGGGATGTGAATCCCATAGCCTCTTACTGTCAAAAAGAAACCCTAATAAAATTCCTGCTTTCTCCTTGTAGCAAGATTTCTCAGCACAAGACCTGCTCCTCCCAAGAAATCTTTTAGGAAATTCAGTATTTCTTGAAAGCTTTGTGATTATTTTTTTCTGCAAGAAACATGAAACTGAACATAATTATTACAAATCCTGTGCAGAATGGTGTCTTTCCTGTGCAGGACTGATGAAACAGGCATGAAATTGTGCAAAATGTGCTCATTTCCTCTGTGGAACACCAGTGTGTGTGGGAGGATCAAGCAGAAAATCTTGCTCTTATCGGCAAATTCTTGATGGAGAGCTGCAGCATGATGAGGCTCAGAAAATCACCAAGAATAATACATTTTAAAATACTAATGAGATATGCATTGCAGGCGCACCCCCCAAAGAAAGACTCAGACACCGGTATATGGATAAAGGCATTGGGCCACTTTTATTGAATAATGCCCTAGTCCGAATTATAACTTTCAATTGGTACTCATCCAATTATAATTCTTAAGGCAAGCAGGCCGCAGTAACACTGGTAAGGTTCCTCCCAAAATTGCCAATGGCAATTGGCTACAATGTATCCATTTGTATCAATTTGTTTGTTGACACAAACAAATTGTTGACTGTAGTCAATAAACTATCTACTGACCCCACCCTCTGACGTGTATCCGTCAAATCACGGGGTGATGCATGCTGAAAAGCTCCTGCCATCACCCCTTGCCTGGTTCGTCGTTGACCGGTCAACGTTATTACACCTGTACCTGTCTAAGTGTTGGCCAGTCAATTGCGAACCTGCCGGATACCTATGGGTCATAAATCTTTACCTTACCAGTGCTACCCGCCTAAGTGACCAAAGTCAAGAGCAAGAAAACCCCTATGTCAAACCTCAGCAACAGTGTGGGATGGGCAAAAAAGCCAGAACCCAAGGGCCAATTGTGGGTTCCGGCCAAAAATTCCCACCCGGCCCCGAAGCGACCAAAATATCACACTGTTCACTAGGGAGGGGGTGGAGGGAAAACTTCTCCTCTCCGTCACTATTTTAAAATGGCAGCTCGGCTGCCTCGTGGCCACCCCTTTTATAGAGGGGTGGCCATGCCCCCTAACTCACCCGGATGTCTGAGTCTGGGTGGGTGGGGGCCGCAAAGAGCGTGGCGGCCATTTTGGCGCCGCGCTTTCATTGCAGGTGCACCCCCCAAAGAAAGACTCAGACACCGGTATATGGATAAAGGCATTGGGCCACTTTTATTGAATAATGCCCTAGTCCGAATTATAACTTTCAATTGGTACTCATCCAATTATAATTCTTAAGGCAAGCAGGCCGCAGTAACACTGGTAAGGTTCCTCCCAAAATTGCCAATGGCAATTGGCTACAATGTATCCATTTGTATCAATTTGTTTGTTGACACAAACAAATTGTTGACCGTAGTCAATAAACTATCTACTGACCCCACCCTCTGACGTGTATCCGTCAAATCACGGGGTGATGCATGCTGAAAAGCTCCTGCCATCACCCCTTGCCTGGTTTGTCGTTGACCAGTCAACGTTATTACACCTGTACCTGTCTAAGTGTTGGCCAGTCAATTGCGAATCTGCCGGATACCTATGGGTCATAAATCTTTACCTTACCAGTGCTACTCGCCACACGGGGAGGCTTCAATGAAGACTCACCGCCCCCCCACCAGACCGTCAGCTTGGTCAACAGGCCTGCTTGCAAATCTTCCAAAAAGAGGTTCATACCTCTAGCCGACAGGTGGACCCCATCCCCTGCATACAGATCATAATTTTGTAAACTAATGGTGGGGTGTCGGATGACCATCCCCAAACCCTTGTCTGCCACAAACCGGGCAACTGCCCTGTTCACCGAGCGACGAGCGCGGTCAAGAGCACGGAGGTCAATAGCTCCCCTGTAAGCGTGACGATGTATGATGTCCGACCATAGCAGCCTTGTGGACGGCCACACATAATGCAAATAAGCTAGGTCGCTGCAAATCGTGAATTTTAAAGAAAGGCCAGTGACCTGGCCGAGGTCATTGCCCCCGAGGTGCAGTACAAGGACATCAGGCGGTTCAGCATCCCTGATGGAGAAAAGGAACGGCAACAGTTCCCGCCATCTCATTCCACGCTTACCATACCAACGTATGCATGCGGCCGCACGCAGTCCAAGCTGGGGTCCCCACTTTGTCACCGCAGCATACTGTGCTGCCCAGTGCACGTAACTGTGGCCCACCAGCCATACTGCCACCGGTGTGCGGGGACACACAGGGTCTGTAAAAGAAGGGAAAAAGGAATAATGACATAACTGGTACTCATACATGGAGGGGGCGTACGTATAATGCAAAGCGCATGGATCCCCATCTGCCCATCCTGCATATATCAGCCTCAGAGTACCCAAACGCAGCCACAGTAGAAGCGGCGCCTATCCTAAATGAATGGGTGCCGTAACGAGCCCCAGGGAGGCCCACACTGGTAAGTGCCATGCCGGTCACCCTCCAAAACTGGAATTTAGTAAGGGGAGACCCATCCTAGTGGCAGAAAAATGGGCCAGGGTGCGTACCACGCACTGCCAAAAACTCATGTAGGGCACCAACCGGACAGATGTCTGCAATGGAACATCGTAGCAGTCTAACTCCACTGCCTACGCCGTGCTGATCAACTTTTGAGGACCGTATCCTCAACTGAGCCCACTCATTAGAAACATAGACATGTCGAGTTCCAGTGCCCTACGAGTCGCATCCGCCTTAGACAGTAGTACCAACTCACTAATGCGGAGCGCTCCAAAGAAGGCCACCGTGGTAGCCGCATGAAAAAGAGCTGCCTCATACCTGTCAAAACATAGTTTATGCCAGCCTCGTGCAAGGTGGGTAAGCACCCTCGGGGAAATTGGGTGACGAGTGTCCGGGCGGCGGCCACGTTCCCGTGTCCACCCCTCCAAAACATGCCGTATGCGGAAATCGTTCATGCTGTCAGCAAAACCCCTCACCTTGGCAATAAATGCCAGTGCTGACAGCCTGGATGCTATAGTGCGGGGAGCGAGGCCCTGACTGTGTAAATAAACCATGAATTGTAAAACTTGTTCCACTGGAATGGGCCACACCTCGGGCAACTGAAGTTGCACACAAATTTTTTTAAATTGAACGAAAGCATGATGATACGCCTTACGCATGTGGGGCACCAAGAACATGCCGATCGCCCGGTTCACCTCTCCTTGCCAAATGTCCAAATCTCGGCCGGGAGTGGCGAGGGGAATTCCTCTGCGTCCAGAGCCAAGGCGCGGATCCGGGGGATCTGCAGGCGGGATAAAGCATCGGCAATATCATTATTAATGCCTGGTACATGTCTGGCCCTAAAAAGCACATTGAGGCGTAGGCTACGTAACACGAATTGGCGAACTAAAGCCATCACCCTGGGTGATTTAGACGTCTGAGCATTGACAATGTGCACTACCGCAGCATTGTCACACCAAAAGTGAACCACAGAGTCGGCCCACTCCTCGCCCCATAGCATCAAAGCTCCCAGGATTGGAAAAAACTCAAGGAACGTAAGATCGCAGAGGCGATCCGTGCCCCGCCATGCTGGAGGCCATTGGCCATAAGCCCACCTCCCCTGGAAGTAAATCCCATATCCCTGGGAGCCGGAGGCATCCGACTGTACTTGAAACCTAGGGGAAACTAAAAGGTCGGATCTCCAAAAGGAGACCCCATTGAAGTCCCGCAGGAATGTGAGCCAAGCCAAAAGGTCAGCCCGCATGCCCCTGGTCAGTCGGACCCTATGATGGCGCCTTGTCAGGCCAGACATGGCGTCGCATAGGCGCCGAGCAAATGCCCTGCCAGGCGTAACCACCCTGCAGGCAAAGTTAAGATGGCCATGTAGCACCTGAAGCTCACGAAGTGACACTTTACGTTTGGCCAGCAAGGCCAAAACCATCGCGGAGATCCGGGTGACCTTATCGATGGGTAACCGGGATGCCTGTGCGACCGTGTCAATTTCAATACCCAGAAATGTGAGGGTAGTGGATGGGCCCTCGGTCTTTTCGGGCGCTAAAGGGACACCCAGTTCCTGCATTAGCGTCTGAAATGTGGTGAGGAGACGCGTGCACGTGTCCAAGCCCCGTTCACCCCCGAACAAAAAGTCATCAAGGTGATGGGCTACAGACCGAGACCCGGACCTGCGAACAAAGGCCCACTGAAGGAAAGTGCTAAAACGTTCAAATGCTGAACAGGATATAGAGCAGCCAAAAGGCATGCCCTTATCTACATAAAACTTCCCTTGGAATCTAAAACCCAATAGCTCAAAGTCCTCCGGGTGCACTGGCAACAATCGGAATGCCGATTTAATGTCGCATTTTGCCAGGAGGGCACCAGGACCACAAGAGCGCACCATTCGCAGGGCTTGGTCAAAGGACGTATACCTGACCGAACAAAGGTCATCAGGGATAGCATCATTGACAGAATAACCCGCCGGATACAATAAATGGTGGATTAAACGAAATTCCCCCGGGGCCTTTTTGGGTACCAACCCCAGAGGGGAGACCTTCAGGTTGGGAAAGGGTGGTACAGAAAAGGGGCCTGCCACCCTCATGGCCTCAACCTCCTTAGCAATACTCAGGGCAGCCACCTCTTCTCTACCCTTCAGGGACAGTAAATTGGGTGCATCTTGGGGTCCCGCACTCCTTGGAATGGGATTCGGAAGCCCCACAGAAAACCCTCGAGGAGGTACCTCGCGTCCTCTCTCCTTGGATAAGTTAAGAGCCATCGCTCCAACATATACACATTAACTGGGGAGGGGGCCTTTTGTCTGGCTAGCTCAATCAGCAGAAGCTCTGCCCGCTCCCTGTCCACCTCTACCTCTGCCCCGTGACCCACCGGCCCGCGGGCACGCGGCGGCGGCGTGGGGGCCAGCGCAAGAGGGACACTCATGTTTGTATCGGCACTGTCGCTTATTGCACACACCGTTAGCCGAGAAGCTCCAACACAGCAAGCAGGCTGGAACCCCCTGCCCCGCCGGCTGGCGGGAAGCCTGCGTTGGAGCAGCTCGCTGAATGGCATGGCCACAATGGTACCTATCCCCAGGCGCCGGACACGTGGGGGTCATGTACAATAGCCACAATTTCTGACAGGGCTCATCCCATCTCATCTCCGGGTGCAAGGGCACCCTCATTCTAAATTCCTCATCGTAAGCCAACCACAATGGGCCAGGAAAATCCACCATTGCCCTGTAAATATTGTCCAAATATTGGACCATAGGAATGGCCAGGTCAGGCCGGGCCCTGAGATACAACGCCATATAAATAAGATATGCGGGCAACCAGTTGGCCCAGGTGCGTGGTGCCTTGCAACGGCAGGACAGCTCTTTGTCTCTGTCATCCTGTCCCTCTCTCTCCTCCTTAGTGGGCTCACGGTTCAATAGGGAGAATATATCCACGTACTCCCCCCGCCAAATCTTTTC
Source organism: Bradypodion pumilum (assembly GCA_035047305.1). Lineage (NCBI taxonomy): Eukaryota > Metazoa > Chordata > Lepidosauria > Squamata > Chamaeleonidae > Bradypodion > Bradypodion pumilum. Next base: position 412,418,305 of record JAWDJD010000001.1, read on the forward strand.
CCTCATGACCTGGGACAAATGATCACCAAGGGGCAACGAATAACCAGCCGTCGGCAAGGCTGTCACCGGCACATTAGGTACCCGGGGCATATGCAGCGGAACCTGGACAGTCCCTGCGATGCCCGGCACTGCCCCGAGGGCGGAAACCCCCACCCCAACGCTGTACCAGTATGGAACCAAGGGGCACTGGGATAGGCTGGCAACTGATGCCCACTCGCCTCGACGTGACGAGGCCATGGCCACTGAACCCCACCATTGGAAGTGGACTGTGATGTGGGTGCATTAACTTGAACCTGATACTCACTAGGTGCACCCCCGTGAGCCGCCCCCACTGGGGGTTCCGGCCCACGGCGGGCGTCGGAACTCGCGAACGTAATCGAGCTCTGGGGCCACACCTGACCACTCTCCTGCTGTAGCTCTGGACGAACAGGGAGCTGCGAGACACCGGCAGGGGCAGGCCGGAGCGTCTCAAGCAGCTCAACCCGGCTGGCCGCTTGTTGCAGTGTGGCGGCTGTCGAGGTAGCCGGTGAACCCAAAGGGCCCCCAGCAGAGAGTGAAGGGCCACCTGACATGGGGTTGTGTGCAATCCCCAGGGATGCCTCAAGCACAGCTAAACGCGTTAGCAATGCATCCACTGCCACAGATCCCCCAGTATAAAGTGGGCCGGGTGGGCTGGACGGCCCACCAGGCATTTGACCAGGAACCCCAAAATGAGAGCCTGGGCCCGAATAGGGCCATGCCCAAAACTCCGGCCCATGAGGGGCCGGTGGGGGAACGTGCTGCGCACCAGCACCGCCCCACCCGCTGACCGGACCCATGGCCTGCAACTGCGGGCTGAGGGCCGAAGCCCCAGCAGGGCCGGTTGAAGGCTGGCTAGCCGAGGGCCAAGCAGCCTGCATCGCCCTACCGGTATCGGTGGAGGTAGTGCCCTGCCGCGCGGGCGCAGCCCTGGTCCTCCGACCTGAGGGCTGCCCCCCACGTTGCGCAGGGCCAGCAAAAGTCCTCCCCGTTGGCCGCGGTTTCGTCGCCGGGGCCTTCCGTTTGGGAGGCATATCGATAGCAATAGCAGGATCCCTGTCCAGGGATCAACCGATGCCAAAAAACACAGAGCAAGCAAGCCAAAGGCTCTGTGCAACTCCTTCCTTCCCAGCCGGGAAAGCCAAGGGCTAAAGAGCCGAAGAATCGAAGGAACAGCGACGGAGAAAACTTCTCCTCTCCGTCGCTATTTTAAAATGGCAGCTCGGCTGCCTCGTGGTCACCCCTTTTATAGAGGGGTGGCCACGCCCCCTAACTCACCCGGATGTCTGAGTCCGGGGGGGGCGCAAAGAGCGCGGCGGCCATTTTGGCACCGTGCTTTCAATCTATAATCCTCATCTGTAACTGAGCATACAAATATATAAATCTTGAATGGACCCAAGGGCCATCAAATCCAAAGTTGTAAAAAAAAAGCAGGAAAATGATACCCAAGTCATCCTTAACAAATGGCTGTCTAAACTCTATAAAAACCTCCAATGAAGGAGAGTCTACCACTTTCCAAGATAGTCAATTTAATTGTTGAACAGCTTTTATTGTCAGGAAATTCATCCTAATATTTAGCTAATTTCTCCTTTCTTATATTTTGAATTTATTACCTACCCTCTGTGGTTTTATTTATTTATTTATTATTACTGTATTTGTATTGTTGCCTCCCTCGCTGAAGCGACTCCAGGCGGCTCACAACAGTATCAAAAGTGCAAAATACAAAATGTCCTCATCATACAGGACTAAACAATTAAAACTTTAAAAACCATTAAAACCAGATTAAAACAAGAACAAGCTTGCAAGAACAAGCTTGCTCTATATTCCTTTCAGATTTATGAACATGACAATCAAATCACTTCTCAATCTTCTCTTTTTTAGGCTAAGTATACCGAACTCTAATGACAAATTGTTCTTTATAAGAGTTGGTCTTCAGACATTTATCTTCTCAGTCACCGATCTCTGGGTGTGCTCTAGTGGTGGCCAAAATTGGACACAGGGTTCCAGGATGGTATGAACGAAAGAGAATAGAGTGATATTATTATTATTTGTTCTTATATGGACACTATACTTCACAGGATGCAGTCTAATACTGCATTATATTTTCTTGCTGTGGCATCAAACTGTTGACTCAGTGCATGCTGTCAAAAATACTGCTAACAGTTTGCTCTTTTCTAAGTGTTCCATGACATAAACTGAACATTTCTGAAGTAGAAATAAAATGGGTGTCTGGCAATGACAGACTCCTATGCTGACCCTGATCTCAGCAAAGAATAGAGAAGGAGCAAGCCCTAGAGCCAGAAGAGTCAGGGAGCGAGGTGCTTCACTATAGTTTATGTCAGAAGTTTCAGTAGTTAAAGCGCCTAGAGCACTGTTTTCCAATCTTTGGTTTTTGAACTTCAATTCCCGGAAGCCTAAGTCAATTCCCCAAAGCACTGTTCAGCCAATGTACTAACATAGGCTGCTGGGAATTGAAGTCCCCCTGTGGGGCATGTGTCCCACGTTGGGAACCACTGATTGAGAGGTACAAGTCCTTTGTAAACCTGCTACCTTGGGGGGGGGAGGGGGAGATGGAAAATACATGTTAGAAGAATACTCATTCCTGCAAATATATGGCCATGTACTGGGGAAATTTTGACTGTTGTGAGTTACTGGAGTCAAACTGCAATAGAGTTAGAGCACACACGCAATGGGAGCTACTACTTCAGAACAGATGTGGATGCTGGATGTTTGATCTAGAAACTTGCTACTGTTCTCTGGTTGGAAATATTTTTTATGTTTCTTTCCAGGTACCCTGCTGACCAAATTTCATACAGCAGAAACAGCTTTACCCCCGCCTTCTGCCGCTCACTCACAAACACAAATCACAGAGCCCACAATTAAAGACAAGTGTTTGTAAAGATATCCCTTTTTAGAAATTAACTACTCTCTTTCTAATTTTTGCATGTTTACTATATGCAATTAAAATATGACTTCATATTAATAAAGCAAAGCACATGTTTCTTCTCACCAAAGGATAACTAGAAAGGATAGGAAAATAGAGAGAACTCTACTGACTTTTGATGGAGAAAAATATAAATAAAAGAAGCTGGGAACCAGCCAGGGAGACATTTATGTTGCTGGGAAACAAGGAAGTTCTTTCTAAATAAGTAATAAACAGCAGGGAAGTCAAATAACACAGGAGTTAAAGAAGAATCAAGAGACTACTGAGAAGCTAAACAAATTCTGTACTCTAGAAGTTTTTGGGCAGACTACTATACCTGAAAAATAGAATTTTTGATGAAAGGAGTGTGAAGAATTGTGGTAAATTGTAACCAAAAGTGAAGTTCTATGCTTTATTGATAAGTTGGAGATATGTCACTGGGTTCAAGTGCTACCCATCCAATACTGCTTAAAGACGTATAAGTGGAGACATTGCTGACTTTCTATCAAACATATGTAAGATATATGTAAGACTGGTCTCTGTAGAAGTGAAAAGTGGCTAGGGAATTCTGTTTTCATTCAAGGCTCCAGGAGCAATGTCGTGTTCACCATTGAGGCTTTGTTGCGTGTGCAGACATTCGCGCATGCGCAGTACCACCTCCTCTGGCTTTTTCCCCAGTCTGGCGGTGGGGGGGGGGGGGGTTGTGGCCCTATTTTGGGGATGCAACCCCCAAAACTGGACACCAGACTCCTGCCTCGGCCATCGTCGGGTACCTGAAAGGGTTTCAAAGGGAAGAACGTCACCCCAGAGATCCCCCAGCCGGGGCGCACGGGTATATATATGTAGACACACACACACACACATATTTTTATATATAAATTCATCCATTTTACACCCACAACAAATCTCTCAGTATTTGACTGCATACCTGTAGCCTAAATAAGAAAGTGTGTAGTTACAAAAGTGTTGGGTGATGTGGCCTAAGTGGTGTACTTCAGCAGAGCTAAAGTAAGTAAATGTAGGGCTATTAACTTAAAAACTGCAGAGTTAATTCTGGCTACAAGAGATTTCTTGTTATTTGCTGATTAACAGCCTGGTTTAGAAGGTATGCTCTGTTTTGTGTTTGGTTTGTTTGTTGTATTTTTGTAATACAAAGAGTCCTGGACTGGGACTCTTTGCTCATGGTCACCCATGCTCTGGTGACCTCTAGACTAGATTATTGTAATGCGCTCTACATGGGGCTGCCCTTGATGACCATTCGGAGGCTACAGCTGGTCCAGAATGCGGCGGCCCAGGTGGTGATGGGGTGTGGACGTTATGCCCATGCCTCACCACTGCTGAGGGAGCTGCACTGGTTACCCGTTTGCCTCTGGGTGCAATTCAAGGTGCTGGTTTTGACCTTTAAAGCCCTATCTGGTAGTGGGCCAGGTTACCTTAGAGACCGCATCGCCCTAAGGATGTCTGTCCGTCCAACTAGAGCGGACCGGAGGGGCTCTTTAATAGTGCCATCGGCCAGGGGGGCTCACCTCTCTGGCACAAGGAGGAGAGCCTTCTCGGTGTCCACACCTGCCCTTTGGAACCTCCTGCCTGTGGAACTGCTTTCTCCAGACGGAGTTGTTGCCCTTTAGAAAAGAACTAAAAACCTGGCTGGCGGGCCAAGTTTGGGGTGCAGGTGGAGGGGTGGCTTCTGTTGGGTGGTTAATATAGGGGAGGATGCCTGCCCCACGGTTTCTACAGTTCCTGCACCCCTCTCTTTTTAGGGGTGGGTTCTTAATGCTGGTTTTTATTTGTTTTTATCTGTTTTTACCCACTGTTGTGAACCGCCCGGAGTCAGCTTTGGCTGAGTGGGCGGTATAAAAATTTAACAATAAATAAATAAATAAAATTTGGTAAAATCCTTTTTAAAAAGTGCTTTCTGGAGGCATGCTTGTACTGTACCTGCTAAATAATGAGTGTGTGGGGGTCTTAATTGAATAAGAAAGAGCCCCCTTTTCTTGGAGTTTAATATTTAATCAGGTTGTCAAAAATATCACATTAGAGTGAAGTTGGCAGGAGACAGTTTGTGCAAGGTTCTCTTCTAACTCTTCATCCCTGTCTCCTTACATTGCCTCAAAGTTACATTGAGAAACCCTCCTGAACAGTATGCATTATGATGGAGGATACTGTAGTGCAGGGGTGCCCAAACTTTTTGGGTCGCAGGCTGGTCATGTGGTTCAGGGAGCTGGTCACTATGGCACCCCTGCTGTTTGGGCACCCCTGCTGTAGTGGGATGGGAAATACACCAAGTTAGGCCCAGGCAACATATATATGAGGTCATCTCCACACTCTTCAAGAATATCCTGCAGTCTCCCTAGGACTTTCAGGGAAATTAACGAGGCTGTAGAGAACCAATGATGGGAAATATCCTTGCCCAGCTACTGTCAAGGAGGCACATTGAAGAATCAAATTCCCAACTCAGATGCCTAAACCACTGAGCTATCCAGCAGTTCACTCTACTACTCTGTGTGATCACTCTACAACCACCTTGGAAATGTAGTGATAGCTAGAAGTCAACATGGATTTGTCAGGAATAAGTGCTGCCAGACTAATCTAGTCTCATTTTTTAATTAGATAACTTCCATGATGGAGGGTTGGAATGTGTAGATATAATATATCTTGAGTTCCAGAAAACTTTTGAAAAGTGACTTATTATATTCTGATTAGAAGGCAAGCTAGGTGTAGGTTGGATAGAACATCTGTTGGGTGGATATACCATTGGTTTCAGAATTGTACTCAAGGGGTGGTTATTAATGGTTCCTTCTCAAACTGGGAGAAGGTAACATATGGGGTACCAAAAGCCTCTCTCATGGGTCTGGGGCTTTTCAAATTAATGGCTTGATAAGAATTAATTTGGAACCTTTTTTTTTAAACTTAAAACAAAGCTGAAAACCCAAACACATTCCTGTTTGCCACTTACGATCACCCTTTTGACTTTGCCAGAAAGGAGTTCGGTTTTATGCCTAATCTAGAGAGGACAGTCTAGCTTCAGTTTCCCAAGCAGTCCTGCATGACTGCAATTCCAGCATTGAACCTTATACCTAGGCTCTTGTGTGAGCTTTCAGTTGATGACCTTTTGCCCTAGAGGTAAGAGTATTGTTAATGTAGTCATGCTGGCTCTGGAAGCAGTTGAACATGTATAGGAGAAGTGGGTTGAACAGGTCAAACCAAGCTATGCAGACAGAGACACACACACACACAGAGAGAGAGAGCATATATAGAATTTTCCAAATCTGTGGTTACAATTCAGTTCAATTGTATGCAGATATTTTTTTTAAAATGTTTTATATGCTGCATGGTAACTGATGTCTCAAAACAAGTTTTGGATTTAGCATGGGGCTGCTACAAAACATTTGGAGGAGAGGAGTCAGATATCCTTCTATATATACACCAAATCAGCCTAGAGAACTATAGGATTAATATTTGAGAATTGTCTTTAAAAAAATAAATACCATGCTGTTTATATGAAAATCACAGTACAGTAATTGTTTAGAAGCAGTAAGTAATTTACCAGTTAACTTGGTAACTAGAATAAAAACGATATTGTAAGCAGCACAAACAATTCTTATTAAAACTTTGGAAATGTTGGCTTACAGAAACAGTAAGACAATATCCAAAATCCCATAGGCACAGAAATAAATGTTAAGTTTTATGTTTCAAAAGAAAGAGCAATACAAATTATGTTATTTTATTTTAGCTGATATCCTGTTCCATAGCTTACACCCGCAGAAAGGAAATGATGTCATCAGCAGGCAGAGGTTCCTATAATTTAAGAAAAGCAAGTGCAGTTCATACCTTTATTAGACACAATAAATTATTAGCTTTCAGGGTGTATAAAAGTTATCACTTGCCTTTTGTTTTTCTATTGTGTAAAGAACACATAGTTTTATTTGTTTGTTTTTCTATAATTAAAGACTTCCTACTTCTATCCAATGACTTTTACAACTCCTGTGTAATCCCCTTTCTTACACAGAAGCTGGAAAAATCTATAATTATAAAAAAATTGCAAATGCCATATGACTTTAGAGGCAAACGGCATTGTTTGATAATTAGAAATTCCTCTTCCGTCCCATTGATTCTATGACGTACACATGAGGAATAGGATTGTGCAGAACAGATGTAGGAAGTAATTACCTAAAATCTTACCCCTTTTGGTGACATCATCACTGTTGGAACTCCAACTGCAGAAACTGCCACAGAGATCCACTGAGGTGGTAGGCCCATGAGGCAAGGCATAATAGCACTTGATTTTTTAAAATAATATTTTTCAGCATCTTTCCTGTAATTAATTTTTAATGTTAAGGTATGCAGATTTTATATTTCTTTTTAGATAGTAAATGGCACAGTGGTGGGTAATATTGCCATGTTTTAAGGGTTTTTAAAATTGCTTTATATTGGTTTTAACTTGTGTACACTGCCCAGAGTCCATTGGATAGGGTGGTATATAATTAAATTAAATTAAATTAAGCCACACTTGGCCAGAACGACTGCCAGAAATAAACCCACAGCTGCCAAAAACATGCCCAGCCCCCAGGAAAGCCACACACTGCCACTTCTGCTGCTGCTGCCTCAATGCTTGTCCCCTCCACTTGCCTTGTCATGTCCCTAATGGTTTTCCATAGCAGAGTGGATGTTGTAAGCCTTGCAACATCCACCCTGCTATGGAGCGCCAGCAGGGACACACCAAGCTGAGTGGAAGGGACAAGGACTGAGGAAGCAGTGGCGGTGGTAGAAGCAGCGGCTGGAGCAAGGGTGCGAGCTGGATATCTTGGTGCCACAAGCCGGATCCGACCCATGGGCTATAGGTTAAGGATCCCTGCTTTAAATAATACCTCAATTATATTCCCGCCTTGACCTTTACAGACTGATCAGCTCTGAGCAAAAGTTCCTTGTATATGCCTAGCTGCCGAGAGGCCCCTTAATCAAAATGGAAGTGCCATTTTTGTAAGAACAGGTATTCTAGTTCTCTCAGTGGACCATATTGAAGAGGATAACATAGAAATGTTAATGGTTGAACTGGCTGCATGTATAATAATATCCATTTATAAACCAGCCAATATACTATTCTGCTTTAAGAAGCTGTCTAATATGGAATACCAAAACATTCACTTTCTAGTTGGAGATTTTAATAGCCGTAGTAACATACTGAAAAGACTGAACAGTGACGCAAATAAAAGAGGACTGTGTGCTAATGTAACCCCAAACCAAATAGCACACCAACTGCTCATGACAGGGAATATTAGACATCAAAGAGATATTCAGAGAAAATTCAATGAACTCTTTACTGTCTTCATATTAGCAGAACTAACGGAAACTATAAGAAAATGTAGGTGGCAAATCAACAGGATTTGATGATATCCCAATCAAGCAAATTAAACATTTTGGGCAAAACATAAAGGAATCATTCCTTCAACTCATTAATAACTACTGGATGAGTAAACAAATTCCAAAAATATGGTGGAAGTCAAAAGTAATTGCTATACTGAAGCCAATCAAAAAACCATTAGATCACAAAAGCTACAGGCCAATCTCCTACTATGCCACTTATACAAAGTATTTAAATATACTTAGGAAATTGGCTGATTCAGACTGATGTGCCCACTGACAAATTATAAAAAGAACAGTCCTGGCCACATGCTATAACACAGCAGAATATGTTAATACCATGTCGTATAAATCAGCACATACCAAACAAGTGAATATAGTTCTGAATGAATCATTCAAGATTATTTTTGGCTGTCTAAAATGCAAGAAGGAGGAGGAGGAGAACCACCACCAACACCAACACCATGAAAAAAATCTACTATTTGGCTGGCATTGTCTATCCTGAAGTAGGTCATAAGTGCTAGAAAATAATGATTTAAAAAGTAATACAGCACAAAAGCTAACTCACTTCATGAACACTAACTCCTTGGATAGCTAAAATATAGGAAAGTTTTCTGCACATATCTCAAGCTCTAAATATTAAATTAAAAGAGTCTGGGCTAAACCAATGGAGAGCAAAATCAAGCCATACCATGACTGCTCAAGAGTGCCTCCTACCAAGACAAGATTCTGGCTGAATCATCAATCGCAAAATTCAGTCTAAGACTAAAGAAAATAGGGAAAACAAATAGACCAGACAGATATGACCTAGACAACATCCCTAAAGAATACACAGTGGAGGTGAGGAACAGATTTAATGGCTTGGACCTGATAGACAGTGCACCAGAAGAATTATGGACAGAGATGCAGGACATCATGCAGGAAGCAGCAAGGAAAACCATACCAAAAGAATAGAAGCGTAAGAAAGCAAAGTGGTTGTCTGATGAGACTCTTAAAATAGCAGAGAAAACAAAATAGCAGAGGAAAGAAGGAACACAAAAGTCAAAGGAGAAAGGGGAAAAAAATACAATCACTTGAATACAGAATTTCAAAGAAAAGCAAGGAGAGATAAGGAAAACTACCTAAACGAACAGTGCAAAGAAATGCAGGAAAACAACAAAAGAGGCAGGACTAGAGAACTTTTCAAAAAAATAATAATAATGGGGAAATCAAGGGAACATTTAAAGCAAAAATGACCATGATAAGGGACAAAGACAGAAAGGAGTTAGCTGATGCAGAAGAGATTAAGAAAAGGCAAGAGTACACAGAGGAACTCTACAAATAGGACCTCAACACTCCTGATAATAACAATGATGAGGAAATTGAACTTGAGCCAGACATCCTGGAGAATGAAATCACAAAGATCCTAAAAAGCACTGCAAGCAACAAAGCTAGTGGAGATGATGGCATCCCAGTTTAATTTTATAAAGCCCTAAAAGACGATGGAATCAAATTACTGCATTCAATATGCCAGCAGATTTGGAAAACAAAACAGTGCCACAGGATTGGAAAAGATCAGTATACGTTCCAATCCCAAAAAAGGGCAATGCCAAAGAATGTTCAAATTATTGAACAATTGCGCTCATCCCACACGCCAGCAAGGTTATGCTCAAGATAATACAGGATAGACTTCAGCAGCATGTGGAGAGAGAACTACCAGAGGTGCAGGCTGGGTTCAGAAGAGGCAGGGGGACTAGAAAACCACATTGCCAACATACGTTGGATCATGGAGAAAACAAAGGAATACCAGAAACAAGTTTACTTTTGTTTTATTGACTACACCAAGGCTTTTGACTGTGTGGACCACAACAAGATGTGGCAAGTAATTAAAGAGATGGGAATACCAGAGCACCTCATATACCTCCTGAAAAATCTGTACATGAGTCAAGAAGCAACAGTTAGGACAGAGTATGGAATGATGGAGTGGTTTGGAATAGGAAAAGGAGTAAGACAAGGCTGCATTTTGTTACCCTGCTTATTCAACTTATACACAGAGCACATAATGTGCAATGCAGGGATGGAGGCATCACAATATGGGATCAAAATTGCTGGGAGAAACATCAACAATTTGAGATATGCAGATGATACTATCCTATTGGCAGAAAGTGAAGAAGACCTAAAGAAGCTCTTGCTGAGGCTGTAAGAAGATAGTGCAAAAGCAGGCTTGAGACTCAACATCAAGAAAACTAAGATAATGGCAATAGGCCCTATCAGTCCCTGGAAAATAGTTGGGGAAGAAGTAGAAGCAGTGATGGATTTTACTTTCTTAGGATCTAAGATCACTGCAGATGGTGACTGCAGCCATGAAATAAAAAGACGACTTATTCTGGGGGGACAAGCTATGAGAAACCTGGGAAACATAGTGAAAAGTAGAGACATCACCTTGAAAACAAAAATTTGTATAGTCACAGCAATGGTATTCCCGGTGGTAATGTATGAGCATGAGAGCTGGACCATTAGGAAAGCTGAGCGCAGAAGCATAGATGCTTTTGAGATGTGGTGTTGGAGGAGAGTTTTGAGAGTCCCCTGGACAGCAAGGAGAAAAAAATAGGTCAATCTTGAAAGAAACTAGCAGAGTTTGCCTGGCGGTACCGGGCTGTTTTAAATTGTGTTGGAAGGTTATTTTTTGTTAATGTTTGCCTTAGAAGAAATGGAGTGGCCCTTATCTATACCTATAAAAAGTGCCCTTAACCGTTGGGTTCATTCAAAGGCTCCCGCACCCAGCCCAACCATCCCTGTCTGAGCCCTCTGCACTTAGCTTAACCCCCGCCTTCCTAACGCCACAGGGGTCTGGAGGTCGCCAGTGGGGCAGCCGCCCCACGAAAGCGACAAAAAAAAAACCTATGAGTCCCAGAGTCCTCTGTGCTGCACAACCCCTCAACCAATCAGGCTAAGGTACGCAAGTGCAGAGGAGGCTGGGAAAGCGCCGCACGCCGACTTTTAAAAAAAACCGCCGGGAAGGAAAGACTTCAAAATACCCAGCCGGAGCCAGGAGTGGTCGGTGGGGGTTAGGGAGTGGGGGGAGGCATGGCCCCGGTAACCACCCCGCTCCAACACCTAGCCCCCCCTCCCTAACCCCCACCGATAGCACTTACCTCCTGGCTCCAGCTGGGTCTTTCAAAGTCTTTCCCTCCCAGTGTGGCCTTCTACGTAGGGAGAAGCACTGGCCTCTCCTTTGTCTCTGCAGGTGATGTGGCCTCAACACCCACAGGGACGTAGGACAGCCTGAGGCTTCTCCCTACGCAGAAAGCTGCACCGGGAGGAAAAGACTTTTAAAGACCCTGGAGGAGCCAGCAAAAGGTAAGCATGGTCGGTGGGGGTTTGAGCCACGGCCCCAGTAACCATGCCCCCCGCCTTGCTCCCCCCCACACACACCATAACCCCCACCGACTGCGCTTACCTATTGCCAGCTCCTCCAGGGTCTTTAAAACATTTCCCTTGCTGGCGTGGCCTACTGCGTCGGGAGAAGTAACGGCCTTTTCTTTCTCCCCTGCGGGCATGGAGGCCTCCATGCCCACAAGGGCAAACAAAAAAGGCCAGTGCTTCTCCCCACCCACCAACCCACCAAAAGAAACCAGCCCAACCACCCACCCACCACAGGAAACACTCCCCCCGGGCCACCCACCCACCATGGAAAGCCCTCCCCCACCCGGCACACCCACCAACCCACCCACCACGGGAAAAACATCCACCCCCGGCCCACCAACCCACCATGGGAAACCCTCCACCCACGGCCCACCCACCAACCCACCACAGTAAGCCCTCCACCCACCCACCCCACACACACACACCAAAAAAATGGGAGCACTTACGGGAGATGTCTTCCCTCCATGCCGCCGGGAATGAACTGAATTAAAAAACTAAAATTGAATACTCTCACCACAGCTCCACCTTCAGGCCGTAAGAGTAAAAAAAAAAAAAAAAAAACCAAACACAGTACAGTGATACCTCATACAACGTCCAAACTTGGTTCCACAAGTTTGGACTTTATACGGATTTGGACTTTGTGTGAGGCATGCAAAATCCTAGCCGCGATGCCTCATACAACGTCCAAATCCTTGCCGCAATGCCTCATACAACGTCATTTCCATAGAGATACATTGTACTGTAACAGCACAGACTTCAGGGCAAAGTCAAGGAAACAGACAGGAAACTGACAGAACTTTAAGAAATCATTGTCTAAAGTCTAAAAACATGTCAAACAACCCTGATTGTCCAAGAACCTGAAGAATGCTGCAAAAATCCGAGGAATGCTTCTAAAAATTCTGATGAATTTTTTTAAAAAAATCCAAAATCGTGCTCAAAACCACTCCTAAACACTCTTCGCCTCATGCAAAACCCACAAGAGCAATGCACACATGCCCTGCCTTTTACACTGCTCAGGCACAATGCAACCTGGGAAAACCCCAATGCCTCATACAAAGTCACACGACTTTGTAAATCAAAATAAACAATAAAATAAATAAATAAATAAATAAAACATAGTCAAAAACAACAAATTCAAATCATCACCACCCAAACCACCCCTAACCAAAAAGCACACACCCAAGAAACTGCCCGGCAAGGCCAGGCACAAATATGCTAGTAGCCAATAAAAGAGTGAGGAAAGCAGTAATTGGATACAATCTTTAAAATGGCAGAATGTTCTCAGTCTGAATCCAAGACAAACTATTTACAGTAATCCAAGCCAAAAGGTAACTAGAATAATGGCCAGTTTTTCCCCTGGTGTACAAAATGAAGCAGGCCTGGTAAAGGCTAATAGAGTTTTGTCAAGAGAAGACATTAGTCATAGCAATCACTCTTTTCCAACAACCTAAGAGGTGACTCTACACATGGACATCACTAGGTGGCCAACACTGAAGCAAGATTGATTATGTTCTCTGCAGTCAAAGATGCCATTATTTTCTGTTATTAATCATAGTTTCATGTATGTAATCATGTTGCAATGCTATGTAGTTAATTTCATTTTATTCTGAGTTAGTACACTTAGCCTAAGTGATGCCATTTTATGATAATATTCCATCATTTTCTAGAAGGCTTAACTTGCCTGCCTACTGGCCGGTTGTTCAAGGTCGTCCCTAGGGAACCAGCCTTGAACATGAACTCTCTTAGGGCCCGGCTTCGCCTGGGGATTTTTGGGGTGGTGGTGGCTTTCTCCCTCACACGGTGTTTGTGGTGGCGTTTGAGGTGGGGGTCCAGGGTGGACCCACCTGGGCCTTTGAAGTTTCCTCAGTCCCTACACACACAGGGACATACACACACTGAGCAGTGTAGGCACCCAAGCCCACTCCTCCCTCCCTACACACACACACACACACAACTAAATCCAACTACATACACACTCACACAAACACACACACAAAACCACCCACCCACCCCACTCACACACACAACCACACAACTGCACACACACACAACCACACACGCACGTGCAAACAATTCTGTTAATCCTCTCACTGTAGTTTGTCATCTCCCCCCCCCCCCTCTGTGGTTGATGCCTTGCCTGGTGGCCCCTTGGGCGAACGTGTCACTGGAGTAGGTGTAGGGTTTGCCTGGTTGACCAGTGGCTCCCAGAGAAGGGCAGGTGGCCCTGGTGCCTCACCATCTCCAGAAGGCAGCAGGTGAAGAGACCGTCTGTATGCCTGCTGCATTCTGGAGAAGCCAAGGCAGGCCTTCCTCCCATCTATCGCCAGAGTGGGCGCAGGGGCCACTCGGTCACCTGGAGGGTTCTGTGGAAGGCCAGGTGGGCCTGGTGCCGTGCCATCTACGGAGGTCAGTGGGCAAAAGGAGCACTCGTATGCCAGCTGCCTTCCAGAGAAGGCAAGGCAGTCCGTCTGCCTGGCCATCTCCGGAGCGGGCGCAGGGGCTGCCCTTTTGGCCGTCGGCTCCAGGTGAAGGCCAGTAGGCCTGGTGCCACACTGTCTCTGGAAAGCAGCAGGCAATGGAAGTGCCCTTATGCCGGCTGCCTTCTGCAGAAGCCTTGGTGGGGCTTCTGCCCAGCCATGTCTAGAGTGGGTGCAGGGGCTGCCCTTTCAGCCATTGGGTCCCGGAGAAGGGTAGGCGGGGCTGGTGCTGTGCTGCCTCAGGAAGGCAGTGGGCAAAGGGAGTGCCTGTACACTGGCTGCCATCCAGAGAAGCCAAGGTGGGCCCTCCGCCTGGCCATCTGTGGAGCGGGATCTGCGTGGGGTGGCTGCTTCTGCCGTTGTCAGCTGGAACGTTAGTGATGCTTGATTTTGGTCACGCATGTGTGTTTCCACGTGCGTGCCAGCCACTGGCTCTTCACACAGCTGTTCCCCCTGCAGGACTGCACACATGTGCAGTGCTTTTTCCCTGATTTGTGATGCGTGCAGATCTGCATGTGCTGGAGCGGGCATGCAATGGTTCTGCATGTGGACATTCCTCACCAGGACTTGCATGCATGTGCAGTTGTTTTGTTGGGTTTTATGGGGCCTGCACCCCACCTTGGGGCCCGGGACACGGATGGGGCCCATCTTGCTAAGGAAAGGTAGGTGTGCGCAGGCTGTGACGGGGATAGTGCCACAGGTGCGGGAGCCTTTCCTGGACACAGAAGCCTCACCTCTGCCTTATAGGTATAGATAGATAGATAGGCTTTGACCTGGCCCTTGCCTTCGAGTCTCTCCCATTCCTGGTGAGCGACTTTTACCAGTCTGCCCTATGGAACTTCCCCAAAGACTCCGAGCTCCAGGAGGCCTATGTGCCATCCCGCAAATCCTGCGGCAACCTGGGGCTTATCTGTATTAAGAGAGCCAGGCAAGTAATATGGAGAGAATTGTATTAAATATGGTAGCGTGTGGTTTATGGCTTAACTCTTTTCTTACCCCCTCTCCCAAAGAACAGGTTGTTCATGAAGTAATTTTTTTTATTGTTCTTGAAGCATATTGTAGAAAAAACAGTTCTTCCGTTAGTTCAGAATACAGAAGTATAGCATACAAAAAGACTAATAAAAAAGGACAGTTAGGGAAATTCACACTACAGCCTTCCCCCAGAAATAAAAGGAAAACCTGACTACTCTAGGTAATCATGACTAAGCTTGGGTTGGAGGCAGGGCTCGATGTCAGAGCCCCCCTCTCCCTTCTGAGGTGTAACTCTCAGAAACCCCCAAGCTCTCACTCACTCCCAAACCCATGTGCCTATAGGAAAGGCACGATCTTGACCCTCCTAATTAGCATACAGCCAATTAGAGCTCAGGGTTTGTATAAACAACCACCAGTTCTCATAACAAATATATGGTGTTCCCAGGCTCTGGATGTTGATGTAAACAGACATTCCAGACCTGGGGAAGAAGACAAAACATAGGCCTGAAGCTTGGAGAAGCTTCTACAAGGCCTATATGTTTGATAAGCACAGCAGAAAGAATTATGAGGCCTTTGCAAAGAAGCAAAGCTACATTCTAAGACAGTTTAAAAACCAAAGAAACTCCATGTTGAATAACTTGTGACCTATTTTATCACAGGGTTTTAATTGTGATTTTAAAATTGTGATGGTTTTAATATCTGTACACCACACAGAGTCTTTGGAATTGGGCTGCAATACAAATCCTAAAAATGAATAAAAAATAAAAATTTCCTCCCTCCAGCATTTCAAAACATATCTAAACTCTAATTCAAGTAGAGCAAAAATTGCCTTCTGATTTTCCATCACGATGACTCAACATTGTTAGACTTAATATTGCCATACAATGAAATATTGAGCCAATGAGCTGTGTTAACTTGTTAATAGTAACATGGAATAAGAAATTAATTATCTAAACTTACAGTCCTAATTATAAATTCAATTAAATACTGTGTCTCTATTAAATCTTACAGGTGGATTACAAGCAAACCTTATTTTATGAAAAAAGACACGTGTTTTAATACTTTTTTAATTCATGAGGGGCTTGCTGTGATATCCAATGCATTATGTTGGTGGGAGGGGAGCAGCATCATACTTTACACATTTTATGCATAAGGTTTTTAAGCAGGACCTGCTTTTTCACACTGAGTTATAATTTTGTTTTGCTTAAGCTCATAAGAACCCAGGTAAAAATGACTGCATTTAGAGCTATTTCCTCAGCTTGGCAGTCTCAGAGGGGGGGAATTTCTGGATTAGTATTTTTTCACCTCTTCCTTCTAAATATCCAGTTCTGTCTGTTTGTCCCATTAATGCCTGGTAATAAGTTAGCCTTCGAGTAATATCAATAGGATGTTGTGGGCTTGATGGAAGTTAAATGTCCCTAAATCCTATGAATTGATCTGTAGGAGCTGTTTTCCACATGAGCGATAGCTTCACCGAGGCATACATCCGCCAACAGCGGAGGTCAGGGTGATGAAGGAGGATCGGCTTGGTGGCACACATGCACTCTGTTCCTGACAGTGTCTTGCTTCGGCAAAGGGAAGTGAAGCGCACATACCATGCTCAGTGGCATTTCCAAAGGCAGCTCAGCTGGGGGCCTCTGCTTATTGCATCAGCAGCACATACAGAGTTGCGGGGGGAGAGAATAAGGAAAAACATAATTTTGCCAAAGTAGTAGATCACCATCTCCCCCTCCTCATCCTTCAAAATCATTACCACCACATACTAATAGCTCTAATAGATACAGATTTTATGCATATTTCAATCACAGCAGTATTTCTAATGCATATGTGAAAGGGTTCTAATTTATGTCTACCAACTGTGTGGTGCCCTTCTTTTGGGCAATGTCATCATCCTAATGGTGCTTCTATTATACCCAAAGGTAGTAAATGAGGCTTATTGCAGGAAGGTAATTGATTTTCACTGAGTGAAAATGTAAATAGCTATAAGAAATCCTATGAAAGACAAGCGGTTTGAGATTGCTGGAGAAATGAATCACATATACAACTTAACAGTCCCAGTATTTGGGGGGAGAAATCTTGTTTCTCCTTCTTAAGCAAAAAACAACACACAACAACAATGCATCTGAGATCATTTTCTTTCAAATAGCACAACAAAGGGAGAATGGAGATGGTTTTCTGCTTGCCAATCTGCTTTCTGAAATTCTATTAATGATGTTCCAGGATTTTGTCAGATTTTCCCTGAAGTGGAAAACTCTGTGGATAACACTTTTGAAATCATTGTGTAAAAGAATAATTATTCATTGATGTTTCTCTATCTTTACATAGTAATCTAATGAATTTACTTTATGAAATGAGGACGGAAGCCTTCCTTCTTTCAAAATGATCACTGGGCATGACAAGATACATTTGATGTCAAAATTCAAGAGGAATGGATAGGTTAAAAGAAAACATGCCCTTCATGTTGGAAACAGTAGAGAAGCCACTCTTGTCTGAAATGCTTTACATCAGTAACTAAAACCACCTGTGGTTCAGCATTGTTTGTAGTGTTTTACATTTTTAAAGCATAGTTAGATACTGTTGTTATTATTATTATTATTATTATTATTTCAAATCATGTGTAGGTTCCTCCTTCTCTCATATTACTATTACAAGTGACACTTTTTAATGTATTTAATGTATTTAATTAGATTCTTATTTACTCCCAATAGTGATCCAAAGAGTTTTAAAAAGTTGCAGGTTCTTTATTCCAGAAAGAGAATAATGAACTGTATTTGCATGGATAAACTAATCCCTAAACGAATGAACAGGAAATTCACAAATTTTAGATGCCTTCTGCCTTTCTTAACGCTTTC
Source organism: Bradypodion pumilum (assembly GCA_035047305.1). NCBI lineage: Eukaryota > Metazoa > Chordata > Lepidosauria > Squamata > Chamaeleonidae > Bradypodion > Bradypodion pumilum. Next base: position 412,436,313 of record JAWDJD010000001.1, read on the forward strand.
CCTAATAAATAATCTCTATATACAGTAGACCCTCGCATAACGACGTTACTTGGTTCCCCAAGTAGCGTTGCTAAGCGATTTTTGTTGTTATGCAGGTTTCTATGGAGTTTCCCGCATAACGACGTTTTTAGCGCCATTGTCTGGTTATTTTAGTGTTGTTGTCCGGACAACAACACTAAAAATGTTGTTATGTGGGGGAACATGTGGTGCATAATGACGCGTTGTTAAGCGAAAATGATGTTATCCGAACGCATTGTTATGCGAGGATTGTCTGTATTTTTCTACAATAAATAATTTGGCTGTACTTCTTGTAATACTCCAGTTTCTTCCACTTTATTTTGCAATTATTTACACAACAGATAAATCTTATCATCAACAGCTAGAAATGTTTGCAACCATATACCTGTACTGAAAGGCCAGGAATGTATTAAACATGGACCAAAACAACATCTGCGGTAATTTGACTTTTCTGTGGAAATATCTACAGTATTTTAGTTGTAAAATGTTTGAAGGTGGACAGTATCATATGTCAGTGTAAGGCTGTTAAATGATTCTCCTTAACCATTTAACAAGGCCATACTTTCCTAGTTTCCTAATTATATATGACATATTAAAAAGGTATAGTTATGAAGCAGGAGTGGAGGTATTCTTTCAAAAGTTAAAATGATGTAATATAGTCATATAGTTCTTATCTACATAAGAAAAAAGCTAATAAACAACTAGTTATTTGTGTCTATTGCTTCTGAGCTCTGAAATAAGCTGTCACATTGCTACATTGTCACCAAATCATGGTTTATCCTTTTGTAACATAAAAATGGAATTCATATCTGGTTTAGATCAATTAAGAGAGAATGAATACAATATGCATGAGAAATCAGTTTTCTAATTTGGTATTTTCTTTTAGCACTTATAAACCATAGCAAAACACAGGCAAGGATCAAGTGAGATGGTTCCCGTGGTTAAATTGCTACTTCATCAACATGTAACAGTGATGATTTAAGTTTGGCCAATGACAAAGCCAAGAAAGTGGCTTCATTTTGGCAGTTTAAATTTTGATCTGGACATGAAAGAAAGAAAGAAAATCAACAGAATCATCACTCCTGTCCCTGCAGCTTCTGAAGCTGCCTCTGGAGAGCTAGGGAAACCATGAAATCAGTATCTGGGTAGTGCAGAGATCTACAACAAGAAAGAAGGGTAAATTCATTCTAGTAGCTGCTGTTTGCTAGTCAGACCTTGTGATTGGTTGGGGATCATGGTGACCTGCCTGGAGCTATGACATTAGCCCTACTATGACATCACTGGGTCAAACACACAACCTCCTGTCCAGTATACTTACCTTTGCAGATCAATTTAGGGGCATATGCTCCCCCATGGGGTTCCAGACCCCTGCTGCTCTGATCTCGCAAACCAAAGGTACGTATGTGCTGAATTTCAGCGTGATCGGTCCAGGGGGATGGGAGCCTTTACGGGACCCACAAACAAACACCTTTCTTTTTATATATACTAGCATAGTTTGCCCGGCGTTGCCGGGCTTTTTTCCCCCTGTGCTTTATATAAAACAATGAATTCTTTGTTGTTTTTTGTAAATTTTTTATTTTTTTAACTTTGTAAAGTTTTATAGGTTGGTTTTATAGGTTAAGATCAGCATTTTTTGCCATGCCGGGCAGGTATAACATGTGTGCTTGTGGTTGGGGTGGTTTTGAGGGGTAGACATACACACAATATAAGCATACATGCAACACAACCACACACGCGCACACAATACACACACACACACAACACATACACACACACACAAAATACACACACAGCACACACAACACAACCACACTCATTCAATACACACATACAGCACACACAATATCACCACACACTCATTCAATACACAAATACAAAACAATCACACACACAACCCCACACACACACAACACACACACAACACAACCACACACTCACTCAATACACACACAACAACACACACAATACACACAGCACACACAACATAACCACACACACACACACTCAATACACACACACAACACAACCACACAAACAACACAAACAACAGAACTACACACAACACATCCACACAAACAACACAACCACCCACACAACACACCCACACACACAACACAAACACACCCACACACAATACACACACACATGCCATAGCTCCATGGGGAGAGGATGGGCTCTTCCCCCCCCCGAAGCCTTGGTGAGCACACACACACACACACACACACACACACACACACACACGCCGAAGCCTTGCAGGGGGAGGAGGGACTCTTCCTCCTCCCCCCCTGACGCCTCAGTGAGGACACACACACACATGCCAAAGCTTTGCAGGAAGAGGAAGGCCTCTTCCTCCTTCCCCCTGAAGCCTCGGTGAGGACACACACACACACACACACATGCTGAAGCTTTGCAGGGGGAGGAGGAGCTCTTCCTCCTCCCCCCAAGCCTTGGTGAGGACACCCAGGAGGCCTTTGCTGGGCGGGCGGGAGCATCGTTTGCCGGCTGGGCTGCTTGATTTTGGTGGCCCACACCCCACCGATGAAGGCCTTGGCGCCGGCATTGAGGGAGGAAAGGCCACACCAACAGGTAAGTGGGGCAGGGGACTGAGACTGGGGGGAAGGAGGTGGGTTCGTTCTCCCCCTTTCTTCTCTATGACCTGTGTGGGTGGCGTGCTCCCCAGGCCCATTCCCCTCCTCAATTCCTCTCCCCCGCCCCACTTACCCGTTGCCAGTTGGGCCTTTCGTACTCTACGTTTCCCCAGTGCAGCCTTCTGTGCCGGGCCTCACCTTCCATGCCTCTGTGGCGCAGCCTTTTCTCCCTCTCCGCTGGTGCCGAGGTCTTCGCCGCTTGGGTGGGGGCCGCCAAAAGCAGGCAGTCCAGGATCCGACATGGCCAGCCGCCCACCGCGATGAGCTGGGGATGGCTTCCCTCCGGGAGACGAAGTGCCTCCTGGAGGGAAGTTGTTGGCGCATTGGCTTTCCCAGCCTCCTCCATGCTCATGTCCCTTAGCCTGATTGGCTGAGGGGTCACAGCACGGAGGATGCTGGGACTTGTAGTTTCTGACGTCCGTCGCTCGGCAAGGTTTTGAAACGCTACTTTTGATTGGTTGCGGCTCGTAAAACAAAGACTGAGTCCATTGTTTTTATCATCTTGATTGGCTGACACTGGGAGAAACACGGCGAAACGCAATGCTTTTTGGGAAATGAAGTTGTTTCCCTTTCTTGCCAATGGTGGGGCTGATGCCCCAATCGCGATTTTTTAAACCATTCGTTGACCTGCGTAGCCACTTCGCCCGTGCTCTCGAAGGGAGGGAATGGGTAAGTAGGGCGACGCACAGCAGCCCATAGCCAATTCCAACGGTGAACACTTGGTTTTATAGGTTAAGATTATTTCTTCAGCCATATTTCTTGACCACGTATGTATTTTTTTCTGGCTTGCCCCATTATTGTTCCTTAACTTTATTTCTCCAACCATAGTTCTTGACCACATGCTTAGCACTAGTAGAACCACTGCCTTCAGAACTAAAATGCATAGAATGAGATTTGTAGGTGCTACACATACTTCTTTGTAAAGTATATAGCTAACTCATTCCAGAACTCAGCTGAAAAAGCCTATCAGTTGAGACAGTGTGAATTCATCAGGTTATGCACAACCTGGAACAGGTAACATTCATGCATTTCTTGCAGTCTCTGTGTCTAAAAATAAATACAATTACTAATCATTGGTCACTTTTGTATCACTGCACACACTCTGGATTTGGCTTCAAAGCAGCTACTAGGCTGTGCCCGATGACACATTTTGTACAGCTAACAGTGTAGCCTCTTTGTAACCATTAAGCCACAGCCGCCTCTTGGTCAAAGATAAGACCATGACTCAGAGAGTTTTTCTCCCTCTCTGACAACTGGAAGTTGCTTCCAGTGAGCCTATTAACCTTCTCACAAAGAGACAAGGAGATTTGTTCTCTCTAGCAGTCATAATAGGCATTCTGAACTCAAACGTCCCCAAGGATATGCTTGGGAAAATGCAACATAGAAGGTGGTAGTTAGGCCAATTGACAGGACTGTTCTGAACATCTGAAAACTTCAAACAAAGCATCAGGTCTTGTTTGTATCCCATAGCCCTATCTGACTGATCCAAACGTAAAGGCTGTTTGGTATTTCTACTAACAGAGAATGCTGGGTTGGTGTTGAGCTCATTGATACTAACAGTAATCACTGTTCTAAAAACTCATAATTAGGTAAAAATTGAAAACAATTAAATTTTTAAACAATCCATTTAGCAATAGTGCAGAAGGAAAAAATGCTGAGTTCTGTCCATAAACATATGCTGATAGCTGTCATGGAGGAGACCCTGTGTCTCATTGCTCTGTAATGAAGAAGAACAAAAGCTATATTACTGTCCAAGATGAAAGAAGACATTCTTCTTCTTTCGTGTCCAGATCAGACTGCTAAAATGAAGTCACTTTCTTGGTTTTGTCGTTGGCCAAAATTTAATCTTCATTGGTACATGAAAGAAGAAGTAAATCCTGAAAATAGCAATTAGTGGATCGAATGTGGTTAATTGCAAGAGAGTGAGTAACTCTCACACAACTCTTTATCTGTTTCCCTCTCCCATTGGTTCAGGCTTGTTTCTTGCTTTATGCATTGTTGCTGTTAACATACAATACTCAGGAGGCCAAAACATCCACACATTCATAAACAAGCCTTGAAGAGGCTGAGCTACCACCAATGCCCATACTGATCACTAAAGGAGAAAGATACTGGAGAACTCCAGAAGTTGCTCTAACAACCACATTACTTCCAAATCTTCATCCTGTAACTTCTTGCTCTCACAAATCCAGCTACAGAAACTTGAGAGCAGTGAGGTGGCTGGCAGCAAATGAGAGATTGTCTCTGGAAGTATCAGTAACAGCTTGCTCCTGCAATGGCTACAGAACTGCTGGGGCAGATCTAGAGTTATCATGAAGACCAAATAGCCACAGAAAGGGAAGCTTTCTCTCAGATTGTATTTCTGTTACTGAATTTTAAATACTGGAAACATGTGCAGGTGATACGTGTAAATGTTGATTCTGCTGCTTTTAAGAAATATATTTTGTTTTTCACAGTAATCTTCACCCCAGCATGCATTAGCAATGACTGAAATTAGCTCCAGATGAATTACAGTGGAAGTGTTTTGAGTAATCAGCAGTAGGAAAGCCTTTCAGCATTTTTAGGCAATCAGATAAACTTTGGGAAATTGTGTTTTACCTGGCTAGTAAGTCTGCTACCTATATCCCTGGTGGCTAACCTTGACCATACTTGTCAAGTTTGGGATTTAAAAATAAGGGAAATTTGGCCACACCCCTCTGTGGGTGTGGCCAAATCTGTGGGCGTGGCCAAATCTGGCCATATGACTTGCTGGGCTCTAGTCATGCCTGCCACATGACCATGAAAACGTCTGCAAACACAGACAGCACTGTCTCTTTGGCTGTAAATGGAGATGAGCACTGCACCCTAGAGTCAGATACAACTGGCTTTCGAGCAAGGGCAACCTTTACCTTTACCTATTGTTAGATCCAATGCTGCCTGTTATATCTGACTCTAGGGTTCAATGCTCATTTCTGTTTATAGCCAAAGAGCCAGCACTGCCTGTTTGTAGATGTTTCTGTGGACATGTGGCAGGCATGACTAGACACCAGAATGTTGTTACCTTTCCCACCAAAGTGGTCTCTATTTATCTACTTGTAATTTCTTGCTTTTGAACTGCTAGGTTGCCAGGAGCTGGGACAGAGATGGGAGCACAAACTGTCATGTCATCCTTCCAGCTAACAAGGTGAGCTTCTTAACCACTGAGATGCAGTGGCTCAAGTGGCTAAGGTGCTGACTGGAAGGTGGCACGTCAGTAGCTCGATACCCAAGTACTGCAGGACAGGGTGAGCTTCTGCCTCTGTCCCAGCTCCTGCCAACCTAGCGGTTCAAAAGCAAGAAAATTTAGGGAAACAAATAGGGTATCTAGATTAGTCCAAGCCCCTTCCCCTCATCTTCCTGTTTACACTTGAGTCTCACCAACCTAGTGGGGCCTCCATCCAACCACACAGAAGTGGCTCATCTTCTTCTGCCTCTTTCCTCCCATCTAGGGCCTTATTTTTTCACCTTCAGGTGTCTCTTTCCCTAGGGTCTACTTTATGTTTATCAGACCACCACCTCATGATGTCATTATTTGTACTTTCACTGTTATTTTTGCAGTTCTGAAGACATGTTACCTGTATTATATTGAAATTTGTCTGTTTGAGCGATGATTAATCTATACAAAATGCATTCAAACCATGTCTCATGTTCCACTTTATATAATTGCAAGTAGATAAATAGGGAACACTTTGGTGGGAAGGTAAACAGCATTTGGTGTGCTCCTGTAGTCATGCCTGCTATATGACCATGGAAACGTCTGCAGAAGCAGACAGCGCTGGCACTTCGGCTTTGAAACAAAGTTGAGCACTGAACCCTAGAATCAGATACAACTGGCTTTCAAGCAAGGTAAAGGTATCCCTTGCTTGAAAGCCAGTCATATCCAAGTCTAGGGTTCAGTGGTCATCTCTGTTTAACCTGGTCCGGACCCTGGCCCTTCACCCACAACACACACACAAACACATACACCATCACTCTCCACACCAACACCCCACACACACACACACACAAAGACGAGTCTCTCTCTCTCTCTCTCTCTCTATCACTCTCTCTCACACACACACACACAGAGATACATAGACTTACCCAGAAGGGGCAAGCATCCATGCTGGCCCTCCGTGGCCCAGGGCCAACCACGTTGGGCAGCTCTTTTCTTTTTCCTTTCCCCCCTCCCCTCACACAGGCCCACAGAGGAGTCAAAGGAATGGAAGCAGAGAGATGAAGGACCCGCCCCAAACCACCTTCTCTCTCCCCTTCCACAAGCGAAAAGCCACAGCAGCCTCTGATGGCAGGAAAAAACTGCAGCTTTGTGATATTTTTTTTTAAAAAAACACGTGATATTATAGGAAAATTAATAAAACGGGAGGGGGCGGGAAGAGGGGTAAAAATACGGGGTTTTCCCGGCAAATAAGGGATACTTGACAGGTCTGACCTTGACACTCCAGCTGTTCTTGGACTTAAATTACCAGAAGCCCAAGTCAGCACAAGTGCTGACTTGAAGTTCCAGAACAGCAGGAATGCCAAGGTTAGCCATCACTGACCTATACAGTCACTCTTCCAGCCTGCACAGGGAATATGCAATCCCATATGCAATGCTGCCACTGCATTAGTAAAATATAACTACTTTACTATTGAGTGCACATTGTCACAGTGAGACAATGTGCACAATGTATCATCATTGTGCAAGTAGTTACATAATAAGTTATGTGGACAGATATGAAAGGAGTTTGCCAAAGCAGCTGCACAACTGCATAACTCTTGTGTGACTTCTTGTATAGACACTAAAGGATTGCCAAACTTTTCAGGCCATGGGCTGATCACGTGGTTGAGCGGGCCAGTCCTATGGTTCCTCACCTAGGAAGCGGAAGTAAAATGCACCCGTGCATGTACAAAATCCTGCCATAAATGCACCCATGACTGTTGTAAACATGTTTATGACAGCCACGGGTGCTTTAGAGCAGTGTTTTGTGCATGGGTGAGTGTGTTTAACTTCCGCTTCTTTTTTCTAAAATAGTTCCTTTGTATGATTCTTTGCTTAAATAGTGGATCTTAGGGACTATCTGGACCAGAGGTTCCCAAACCATGGGCCAATCATGTGGTTGAGTGGGCCGGTCACATGGTTCCTCCTGCCATAAAATGTGTCTGCGACTGTCTTAAACACATTTACAACAGCCACGGTGCTTATATGACATGTGCAGGTGTGTTTTACTTCTGCTTCCAGCAGTGTTTATGCATGCACAGGCACATTTTACTTTTGCTTCCAGTAGTGGCAAGGGCAGCGCAAGCTGGGTGATTTGGTGGCATGAGCTGGGTCACCCCTGATCTGGACAGACTGTGCAAGTGATATCTATCAAGTTTCCTATTTTGCACAAAAGAATGAATTGAACGATGCTGTAAGAGATGTAGTATATGCAATTATGCTGCTAAGGATCATGTTAAAGCAAACTATGCATGTTTTTCTTCTACACTCAAATGCTCATTCACTTTTAGTGGTTTGATCCAGACAGACATTTCTTTTAAAGAAATTATCCTAGGCAAGGCCTAGGAAGTACTGAAGTTATTGTAACACTTGGTATCCCAGGCCTTGCTTGGATAGAAGGCTCAGAGAGATACTTTGATTGCTGGTACTGAAAAGATACATCTAATTTGGGTATGTTTAACAAAGCAGTCACAACTGCCTTTTTCAAGTCAGTGTGAACTGTATAATCCCTAAAAAGTTAATGAACTAGCTCTAAGAAACAGTACTGCCAACCCCAGCCCTCACTGATTTAAGTAGTCAGAATGGGCAAGGATCCAAACCTGAAGCAGTTTGGCAATGTCTTTAGGTCATACTAAGTAGGATATGTCTATAATGAGATTACTTTTATATACAGTAATACCTCACATAACGTCCACATTGGGTAACGTCATATTTGCATAACATTGTGGTTTTTATGCAGACATGATGCCTCGCATAACATCCAGAACTGCTCAAAAAACATACATTATCCGAGGTATTGGTATAGGAACTTCAGATAACGCCTGTTTTTGACCATGTTTTGGGCTTTATGTGAGGCATCTCCCCATAGGAACCGCATAACATCCAAAATCGCATAGCGACCATAGCAAGGATCCAAACCTGAAGCAGTTTGGCAATGTCTTTAGGTCATACTAAGTAGGATATGTCTATAATGAGATTACTTTTATATACAGTAATACCTCACATAACGTCCACATTGGGTAACGTCATATTTGCATAACATTGTGGTTTTTATGCAGACATGATGCCTCGCTTAACATCCAGAACTGCTCAAAAAACATACATTATCCGAGGTATTGGTATAGGAACTTCAGATAACGTCTGTTTTTGACCATGTTTTGGGCTTTATGTGAGGCATCTCCCCATAGGAACCGCATAACATCCAAAATCGCATAGCGACCAACTCTGTGGAATGGAGTTTGGGCGTTATCCGAGGTTCTACTGTACTCTACTTCTGTTTATACCAAACTCTGAGGAGACATCAAAATGATCTGGATTTATCAGCATCAAGTATGGGTATGCAAATGTTCATTTATTCATTTCTTGCAAATAAGAATTCAAAAAGATCAAACATTTTCTCTCACGGTGACTTGTATGAAATTCACAAAAGTGTTTTTCAAAACATGACTTATGTTTTGCTTTTTAAAAAACAAACAAACACTGTTTTGCAGAAATAAAGTGTAATTTGCATAAAACGTCTTTGTATTTTGTCCACTGCCTTCCATTCCTTCCAAGCACTGTTGACTCTAAGCTTTGTATTCATTGCTCATCTTACTGACTTTGTTCATGTTTGGCATGTTCTTCCACTCTAAAGCATGAAGATGATCTAATTACTCTGGGAGGAAGAGGCGGCAAAAGCACCTGTCTGTCATAGATTACTCTGAAAGAGATTGGAAATACAGTGTGTATAATTAGCTGTCCTCCATTTTGAGAAAGAGGATTTGATAGTTGAGCAGCATCAAGTACTCATCCCCTAAAGCGGGTTCAAACCTCACCTCTTCTTCTGTGATGCTGCTTCTCCTTATGAAACAAATGATTGGGAATATGGCGCAATATGAATCAGACAAGTTTAGTAAGCATGGGAGGTCATTTTCAAAATGGCCAGCTGTTTGGGAGTTGCATTGCCAAGTGAGAATGGTTGAAGTGGGAAGGGTGTGGCCAAAACTTCTAAATAAATTTTTGATTTTTGTTTATAAAATCTTTACTATATTAGAATATTTTATCATATGATAAATATGTGGTTTTTAAATTTTAAAACTATTCCCATAAAATATTTTTAGTCTATGAAAATCAAATGTATTCATGCAGTCTAGTTCATGAAATCACTATTCATTAAACAAAATCAGTTCATTATTTTCAACTTTTAAACATTTCTTTAGGAAAAGTAAAGGTCACCCTTGTTTGAAATCCAGTCTTATCCGACTCTAGGCTCATCTCAGTTTATAGCAGATGGTTCTGTGGATATGTGGCAGGCATAACTAGACACTAGAGTGCATGGAACGCTGTTTGTTACCTTCCCCCCAAAGTGGTACCTATTTGTCTACTTGCATTTTCTTGCTTTTGTACTGCTAGGTTGGCAGGAGCTGGGACAGGACAGAGATGGGAATTCACTCCATCATGCAGTACTTAGGTCTTGAACTGCTGACCTGACAACCTTCCATTCATCAAGTTCAGTGTCTTAACCACTAAGCCACCACAGTCCCATAAATTTCTTTACACTTACTTTAATAACATAGCAGCATCACACTAACATGGGTCTGTGATTCTGTGAAGCAGGAGTTCTCAACCTTTTTAAGCCGGGGCCCGGGTCACGCTCCCTCAGACAGCTTTGGGGACCAGATGGCAATTTTGCCCTTCCTCCACCACATGGCACTTACTGGTGTGGTGGAGGCGGTGGGTGTCCATATGAAATGTTGCTGCAGGCTGCATCCAGCCTATGGGCTGCAGGTTGAGAATCCCTGCTGTGAAGGCTAGTAAGCCCTCAGGCTTAATTCTCTTAATTAACAATTTACATTTAAGATTCTAGATAAGAAAAAGGCTAGTTCTCTACAATCAACAGTTAATATTTAAAGAAGAGAGAAGCTGGTGAAACAATTGGGAAGAGGGGAGGTGATTGAAGGTTTCATTCTTAAATTCTTACTGGCAAAAAGGCTTGCTTACTTTTTACCTGAGATTGCTTTATACAATGGCAGTATTGTACTAATAGTTTGTTGCTCACAGGCTACAAATTTAGGTTACTATTCTAGCTGCACATGTTTTGCATAATCTTTCAGAATTTGTCTCATGTATACATTAATAACATTAAACGTACACTCCTCATTTTTTGTTTCTACTGTTAAGCTACTAAAATCATGTGAAGTCATTTTTTCCTGCAAAAGTTGCAAAACAGGCAAACACAAAAATCCAGGTATTACAGATTTGGTGTATCGTTTTTGAAATGCTGCACCTTTTCAAGTTTTGCAGCTGAAGGGTAACGCCTGCATTTGATCTCTTCTTCTGTCCTCCATCTCTTATGTAGAAGACCACTGAGGCTAACTTATTAATATTCATTACAAGTCATCAAAGTGAGATGATTTCCCTTAGAATAAATATCATTGAATTAGAAATGCACAGCACTGATACTATGACCCCAAGTAAATGAGTTTCTTTCCTCCCCCCAAATATGTATTGATATGCTTGAATTTCTTCATTACTGTAAAGTTATTATTGTATTTCAACAAAACTGTCTGATTAAATTTCTAAATATAGTCAACAGGGAGCATAAAGGTTTCATTTCAGATACTGATGGGGAGTTACAAGTTCTGCACGTTTTATGGAAAACAAAGTAGAAAGCACCAACGATTGATATTTTCTTTAATACTTAGATACAGAATTTTCAAAATCCTGTTTTTAAAAGCTGCTGATTTATTAAAGCTTTTATTGTTTTTGGTGAAGAATGTAAATATTATAGATGAGATGGTACTGTCTGTGATGTTGTGGTCTTCTACTGTGAACATTTCTAGACTATGTAACAACTGTAAAAGTACCTGAAGTAAGTCAATAAGTAATTTAAAAAGCACATCAAAGTAGATAAAATGAGACAGCCATAAAGCAGAGAATAGCAGTTCTTGCTGTAATTTTGTCAAAATTACTATTGTCATGGCATGTTATTTTTCATAAGAATTTGTACAGTCACTGATCCTATACAAACAAATTAATTTCAGGTTTTCTCATGTGTAGTCATGTAACAACTATACTTGAGCACACACAAAAGAAAATTAAATAATCATAGCACATAAACTTGAAAAGCAGCACAATTAATTTCTTAAGGTTATTATTCCATAACATCTCAGGATAAGTGATCTAAGTAGTTGTAATTTGAGCTGGAAAGGGTACTTATATACTTTTTGCTGGCTCTTCATTATGAAAGTATCAAGAATTGGTTAATACAATAGTATTATTGGTGCTAATAATTCTCTTCTCATCGAAAGAGTTCTTCTTCTGAAGAGATATGATTTTCTCTGTTTTGAGGAACATACCAGTAAGAAGAGTAGTCTGCAATTGAGCCAATTGAACCATTTACATTTATTAAATATATTGAGCAGAATACCCTATTTGCTGATATATAAGACCCACTTCCCTCCTTAAAATACACTGGGAAAATGGACTGTGTCTTGTACTGTAGATAGTGGGCTATTTTGGTAATAATGGGGTACGTCTTATACTCCGATGTGTCTTATACACCAGCAAATATGATGCTACAAATTATGGGACTTCCTACAGATTGTGTTACTATTGTGGTTAATTGACAAGCTGACATGATGCATCCTGGTTGTACATTCAGGCATTAAAACAATTAGCCACAATTATCTGCAACTAATTATAAAAAACTAATGTGAACAGCAATGAGACTTTTGGCCATTACAATAGTTATTACTATAGTTATCTCTATAGCCGCACCATAGATCATCTTGGTGGTCCCCTTCTCAATCAGGTAAAGTAGCAGTGTACTCTACAACCTTTAGGTTTCTGCTGGCTGGCACTCTTAACTTACTGTAATGTCCATTGTTCTTTTCAAGTATCTAGTTACTTTTTTTTTTAACAGCTGTCCAGTCACTTGTATTGGTGAACTAACTTTTCTGAGTCAAAAACAAATCTAAACAATCACTATTGATATACAGAACAAGGTAATATTCTCAGTTTTTAATCAGGGAGATAGAGTAGTTTTGTGGACCGTTGACTGGAAATATTATTTAATGTGATGAACAAGAATTGTTCTGAACTGTCCGATGACAAACCTCATATAGCTTTAAAAGAAATATCTAAGTTCCTTTAAATACAAAGGCAGCTTTGTGTATTTTCTTTAGTGGAATGAAGGCAATATGTGGCATACCTTGAAAGTCCTATAAAGGTCCAGCTTCCCAGCACAAAAGTAAGGTATTACCTAGTAGTGATCATATAGCTTTGTACCTTTACAGTTTAACATTTGGCCAGGAATATCTCATATATAATTGGCTTTTTCAGAAAAAGAAAAATAGGAGGAAAGTCTCATAAAACACCTATATTAAAAAGAAAATTGGCAGAGGAAAGGGAAAACAGTCTTACAGTTGATGTTTTCTGAGAGAAAAAGAGAAACAAAGAGTTATACGGAAAACCTATTGCAGGCGCACCCCCCAATAAAGGACTCCGACACCAATGAAAGTGGATAACGGCATTGGGCCACATTTATTGATTCATGCCCTAGTCCGAATTATAAATTTCTATTGGTAATAACCAATCATAATTCCTAAGGCAAGCAGGCCGAAGTAGCACTGGTAAGGTACCACCCAAAATTGCCAACGGCAATTGCTACAATGTATCCATTTGTATCAATTTGTTTGTTGACAACAAACAAATTGTTGACCGTAGTCAATATCTAACTAATGACCCCACCCTCTGACGCGTATCCGTAAAATCACGGGGTGATGCATGCTGTCTAGCTATAGCCATCACCCCGTCGCCTAGTTCGTCGTTGACCGGACAACGTTTAACCAACTTATGCCTGTCTAGTGTTGTCCAGTCAATTGCGAACTTGCCGGATACCTGTGGGTCATAATGTTTACCTTACCAGTGCTACCCGCCCATGTGACCAAAGTCAACAGCAGCAACAGAAAAACCCCTATGTCAAACCATAGCAACAGTGTGGGATGGGCGAAAAAACCAGGACCCGAAGCCAATATGGGTCCCAGCCAAAAATTCCCACCCGGCCCCAAAGCGACCAAAATATCACACTGTTAACTAGGGAGGGGGTGGAGGGGAAAAACTTCTCCGCTCCGTCGCTTCGCAAAATGGCAGCTCGGCTGCCTAGTGGCAACCCCTTTTATAAGGGAGCTGGCCACGCCCCTAACTACCCGGATGCCTTCGTCCTGTGGGGGGGCTCCCGCAAAGAGCACGGCGGCCATTTTGGCACCGCGCTTGCATTGCAGGCGCACCCCCCAATAAAGGACTCCGACACCAATGAAAGTGGATAACGGCATTGGGCCACATTTATTGATTCATGCCCTAGTCCGAATTATAAATTTCTATTGGTAATAACCAATCATAATTCCTAAGGCAAGCAGGCCGAAGTAACACTGGTAAGGTACCACCCAAAATTGCCAACGGCAATTGCTACAATGTATCCATTTGTATCAATTTGTTTGTTGACAACAAACAAATTGTTGACCGTAGTCAATATCTAACTAATGACCCCACCCTCTGACGCGTATCCGTAAAATCACGGGGTGATGCATGCTGTCTAGCTATAGCCATCACCCCGTCGCCTAGTTCGTCGTTGACCGGACAACGTTTAACCAACTTATGCCTGTCTAGTGTTGTCCAGTCAATTGCGAACTTGCCGGATACCTGTGGGTCATAATGTTTACCTTACCAGTGCTACCCGCCACACGGAGGGGCTTCAAAGAAGGCTCGACGCCCCCCCCCAGACCGTCAGCTCGGTCAACAGGCCTGCTCGCCAATCACCCAACAGGAGGTCCATACCTCCTCGCGACAGATGGACCCCATCCCCTGCATACAAGTCATAACTTTGGAGGCTAATAGCGGGGTGACGACTGACCCTCCCCCAAGCCCTGTCGACAAGGAAACGCGCCACTGCCCTATTCACCATGCGCCTAGCGCGGTCAAGGGCCAGGAGGTCAACGCCCCCTCTGTAGGAATGGCGCGGGACCATGTCCGACCAAACAAGGGTTGTGGCGGGCCAGACGTAATGCAGGTAGGCGAGGTCCTCGCAAATCGCATGCTTCAGCGACAAGCCGGTGACCTGGCCCAAATCATTGCCCCCCAGGTGTATGATCAGAATGTCAGGCGGGTCAGCATTCAGGCCTGAAAAAAGGAAAGGCAGCAGCTCCCGCCATAACATCCTAGGCTTACCATGCCATGTGAGACTTGCGTATGCACCCAGTCCCAGTTGGGGTCCCCACTCTGTCGCCGCAGCATAACGCGCTGCCCTGTGCACGTAGCTATGGCCCACCAGCCATACTGTCACCGGTGTAATACGACACCCCGGGTGTGTAAAGGAAAAAATGAGGGAAAATAGGTAAGGTGACCGGGTCGGTACTCACGGGGGTGTGGGCGCACATAAAATTGAAAACATTGCAATCCCCACCGTCCCATGCTACGTATGTCAGCCCCTGAGTACCCAAAAGCCGCAGCGGTCGAGGCCGCCCCTATACGGAATGAATGAGTGCCATAGCGGGCGCCTGGGAGGCCCACACTGGCCAGCGCTTTGCCCGTCACCCTCCAAAATTGAAATTTAGTAAGGGGAGACCCATCTTGGTGACAGAAAAACGGGCCATGGTGCGTGCCACGCAGTGCCAGGAATTCCTGTAGGGCACCAACCGGACAGATGTCTGCCAAAGAACACCGTAGCAGTCGCACACCACTGCCGACGCCATGCTGATCGGTCTTAGAGGAACGTATCCTCAACTGAGCCCAGTCTTTGGCTACACAGACATCCTCGAGTTCCAGTGCCCTACGACTTGCATCCGCCTTAGACAGCATCACAAGCTCGCTGATGCGGAGCGCTCCAAAAAATGCCACCGTTGTGGCTGCATGGAACAGGGCTGCCTCATATGCATCAAAACAGAGGCAAGGCCAGCCCCGAGCCAACTGGGTAAGGACCCCTGGGGAAATTGGGTGGCGGTCGTCCGGGCAACGCCCGCGCTCGCGCACCCACCCCTCCAAACATGTCTCACACGGAAGTCAGAGGTGCTATCCACATGACCCCCCACCTTGGCCATAAAAGCCAACGCTGAAAGCTTGGATGCTATGGTGCGAGGTGCAAGGCCCTGAGAATGCAGGTAAACCATGAACCGCAGAACATGGGTTACCGGGATTGGCCAGGTTACTGGCAATTGAAATTGAGTACAAAATGCCCTGAAAGAATTAATTGCGTGGTGATACGCCTTATGGGTGCGTGGGGCTAGTGACAGGCCAATCGCCCGGTTCACCTCTCCTTGCCAATGGTCCATATCTCCTCCGGGAGTGGCGAGGGAAATTCCTCCGCATCCGGGGCCAAGGCACGGAACCGGGAGATCTGTAGGCGGGACAAAGCGTCAGCAATATCATTATTAACCCCTGGGACGTGCCTGGCCCTGAACAGTACGTTGAGGCGCAGGCTGCGCAACACAAATTGGCGCACTAGATCCATAACCCTGGGCGATTTAGAAGTCTGTGCATTTACAATGTGGACCACGGCCGCATTGTCACACCAGAAATGCACGACCGAGTTGGACCACTCCTGGCCCCATAGCATCAAAGCACCCAGGATAGGGAAAAATTCCAGATACGTGAGATCCCGCAGGCGACCCGTGCCTGCCCAGGCCGGTGGCCACCCACCATAGGCCCACTTCCCATTGAAGTACATCCCATAACCCAGGGATCCCGAGGCATCAGACTGAATCTGAAATTGAGGGGAAGCCAGGAGGTCATGCCTCCAAAATGAGACCCCATTGAAGTCCCTCAGGAACTGTAACCAGACCAGCATGTCTGCCCTGATACCCCGGGTAAGCCTAACCCTATGGTGAGGCCTGGATAATCCTGCCATAGCGTCGCACAAGTGCCGGGCAAAAGCCCTGCCCGGTGCCACCACTCTGCAGGCAAAATTAAGGTGACCATGCAGCACCTGCAGTTCCCTCAGTGATGCCTTGCGCTTGGCCAACAAGTCCGAGATAAGGGCCACTATCCTCGACACCTTATCCCGCGGTAACCTAGATGCCTGCGCTATCGTGTCAATCTCCACCCCCAGGAAGACTAGCTGTGTAGATGGGCCCTCGGTCTTTTCGGGCGCTAAAGGGACACCGAGTTCCTCCATTAGCGTCTGAAATGTGTTGAGGAGACGTGTACACGTGTCCCAGCCCCGTTCACCCCCGAATAAAAAGTCATCCAGGTAATGGGCTACAGACCGGGACCCTGACCTGCGGACGAAAGCCCACTCTAGGAAGGTACTGAAACGCTCGAAAGCCGAGCATGATATGGAACAGCCAAAAGGCATGGCCTTATCAAAATAATATTCGCCCCGAAATTTGAAACCCAGCAATTCAAAGTCGCCCGGGTGCACTGGCAAGAGGCGAAAAGCCGACTTAATGTCGCACTTAGCCAGCAGCGCACCCGGGCCACATGAGCGCACCATGCGCAGCGCGTGGTCAAAAGATGTATACCTGACTGAGCAAAGGTCATCAGGGATAGCATCATTGACCGATCGGCCGGCTGGGTAGGACAAGTGATGTATTAGGCGAAACTCGCCTGGTGACTTCTTGGGAACCAAGCCCAGGGGCGATACCTTGAGGTTAGTGAACGGGGGTGCAGGGAATGGGCCAGCGACCCTGCCCGCATTGACCTCCTTATCAATGCTGGCGGCAGCCACTTCCTCCCTCCCCCTAAGGGACAAAAGGTTGGGGGCATCCTGAGGGGACCTGTCACCCATGAAAGGAATACGGAACCCCTGTCTAAAGCCCTGAAGTAGATAATCTGCATCCTCCCCCTTCGGGTACAATGCGAGCCAACGCTCCAGCATGTCCACATTAATTGGGGAGGGAGCCTTTCGGTGAACCAGCTCCATCAGCGGCAGTCTTGCCAGCCCACTGTCCGCCCCTCCCTCTGCCCCGCGTCCCTCCAGGCCTGGGACAGGCAGAGGCTGCATGGGGGCCCGCACAGGTGGGACACTCATGTCTGTACTTGCAATTCTTCTTACTGCATGAACCATTCGACGAGAAAGCCCAGCACAGCAGTCGGGCTGGAACCCCCTGCCCCGCCACTTGGCGGGGAACCTGTGCTGGAGCCACTCGCTGGACCGCATGTCCGCAATGGTATCTTTCCCCTGGTGCGGGGCGCGTGGGCGTCATGTACAGCAGCCAAAGTCTCTGACATGGCTCATCCCACCTCATCTCAGGGTGCAGGGGAATTCTCATACGGAATTCCTCGTCATAAGCCAACCACGACGGGCCCGGAAAATCAACCATCGCCCGGTAGATATTGTCCAAATACTGGACCATCGGAATTGCCAGATCCGGCCGGGCCCTCAGGTACACCGCCATGTAGATGAGGTAAGCCGGCAGCCAGTTGGCCCACGTCCGTGGTGGCTTGCGACGACGTGCCTGTTCCTTATCCTTCTCATCCTGCCCCTCCCTCTCTTCCTTGGTGGGCTCCCTGTTTAGGAGTGAGAAGATATCAACATACTCCCCTCGCCATATTTTCTCTCTGGTGGCCTGTGCCAAATGGTCACCCAGTGGCAAGGAATAGCCCGCTGTTGGCAAGGCCGAGACAGGCACAGCAGAAACTGCGGGCATCTGGAAAGGGGCTTGAACCAACCCAGCCACCCCCAAAACATCCCCCACAGGGTAGGGAAAGCTACCCACCCCGGGGCCCTGGGTGGTGGTTGACGTCGCCTGTTGGTGCGTCGGCGGCTGTACCGCCGGACCACCCATGCGAGGCCAAGGCCATTGGAAAGCCCCCCCCAACGTAGCCACATGTGTAGGTGCACTAGTTTGTACCGCATACTCACATGCTGCACCCCCGCGGGCCACCCCCACCGGGGGTTCCGGCCCACCGGGGGCGTCGGAGCTCACGACCGCCGTAGAGCTCGCTGCCGGAGCTTGACCCGCGCCGGCCTGTTGGTCGGGGAGCTGCGAGGCAGTGGCCGAAGTCGCGCCACGCGCCCCAAGCTGCTCGACCCTTCCCGTCGCCTGCCGCTGCCCAGCAGACGACGCGTCCAAGCGCACCCCAAAAGGAGCGCCAGCGTGGCTGACCCGAGCAAGGGAGGCCTCAAGTGCCGCCACGCGGGCCAGCAAGGCCTCGACACTGGCCTGGGGCCACGGGCCAGCCGGCCCGCCCGTTACGGGCGTGGGTACAGGCCCTTGCACCCCGGGGCCCGAATAAGGCCATGACCCCACACCCAGGCCCGGCAGGGCCGGCGTGGGCATCTGCCAAGGGAGGGGACCGCACCACCCCCCAAGGCTGGAAGGCCCCGGAGTGAGCTGTGCCCCGATGGAGGAAGGCCCAGAATGAGCAACAGGAGCGGCGTCCGCCGCTTGCGGGCCGCGGGCCGCAGCCCATACTGGACCCCTGCTCGGGTCCCCGGCCTCCGGCCAGGGGGTAATAGACCCCATCCCACCGGTCCCGGTGGGAGCCGGCAAAGGCGGCTGGTGGGAAGGCGCAGCCGCGGTCCTCCGACCCGGATTGCGCCGCCGCACCGCCCGAGCCGCGCTCGCGGCCGCCTTCTTCTTCGAAGGCATCTCAGTCCAACCTATGGGAAGCCGAAGGAAGAAAATCAGCAGCCAAAAGGCTTCCCAGTCAAGGCAAAAGCGACGGAGGTAAGAGGGAAAAACTTCTCCGCTCCGTCGCTTCGCAAAATGGCAGCTCGGCTGCCTCGTGGCCACCCCTTTTATAAGGGAGCTGGCCACGCCCCTAACTACCCGGATGCCTTCGTCCTGTGGGGGGGCTCCCGCAAAGAGCGCGGTGGCCATTTTGGCGCCGCGCTTGCATTATTACTGGGAAACAATTCTAAATATGGCTCTAAAAAGCAAGTTTAGCATCAAATGTACTTATAGCTTATTTTATTAAAGCTACTTATCCATCTTCTGTATCAAAATGAGGGAATCATTTTGATGTTTTGTTTTCAGTTTTCCTCCATATATTTAACATTCTTCCCCCACCCCTTTTTTCCTTTATTTATTCTGGAGTGTTTTTCTTCATTTGAAGACAAAAGTTAAGCTATGAGGTAGTGTAGCAAAGATAATATTAGTAAACAAGGATTTTCTAGAAATAGCTCTTGAGCCTGTGAAAGGCAGGTCAAGTGCAGTCGCCTCTTGAAATTACACTAGTGCTGATTCAATAAGTCACAATTTATCAAATTTATTTTGGAGTCCCATTGAAGCTATGAAACAATAGTTAAAGAAAAGAAGAGCACACCTCACACTGTTTGCTCATCAGGTTTATCTACCTATGCATTTGTGATCTGATAAGATACTTATCATGATATAATCTAAATGTTTTGCAGATTTAGCCTCCAGTTCTTCAGCATACAGTATGCTGGAGAACTGATGTGTCTGCAGAAAATGTTTGTTATGTTAAAGGGCCAATGATGCAGTTATCTAGTTTAGATTCTGAGCTTAATGTCCCAATACCCCTTCCCTTAGCCAACAGTGTTATTCCAATTATTAACCTCACAGTTAAGGTCTCCTTTATTCCCACCGTTACCTGCTTTACAACTTTTTCCTGCACTCTAGATGTATCACTGGAATCATAGCATTCTGACTACAGCAACAAAGTTGAGTTTGCTATTGCTGCTTTGATACTAAATAGGTTGACATGGTGCTAAACCCCTTCTGATTGTAGAAAGGGACAATATGTGCTTTGAAGTAAAAATTAATTTAGAAAACACCAGTAACCATGTGAAAGTTTGAATAGCCACCTGTGAAAAATAATGAAGTAAAGCAGCTAAAGCAATCAGTGTTATCCCTAATGGTCCCATTATGTCTGTGCCAGTGCCCAATTCCCAATTCCCAATTTAATTTATATCCCGCCTTTCTCAAGCCGAAGCTGACTCAAGGCGGCAAACAATATAAGTCATACAATAATACATAAACAATTCATAATAATACAGTACAATTATATATATATACATACACACACACACACACACACACACACACACACACCACAAAAGTGTACAATTATCACCATACACAGTTTACAATACAATTATGCAATAAAAACAATTTAAATAACAACATAACAGAATTAATTACCGGCCCCACAACAGGGGGCAGGGGGAACCAAACACGTGTGCAAGTCCTAACTCTCCTGTTGTCAGCAGGGGAGGGCTCCCCGCAGCTGCGGCAGCAGTCCTTGGGCAGCAGTCCTCAGGCAGCGGTGGCGGTGGTCTTTGGCCTGGCCCTGCGGCCCAAGGCCCTTTTATCCCTCCTCATGAGGGATGGGATGGGAAGGGTGGGGCTTCTCGCAGCCACGGCAGCAGTCCTCGGGTGGCGGGGGTGGCGGTCTTCACCCAAGGCTCTTTTATCCCTCCCCACGAGGGACTGGACAGGAAGGGCGGGGCTCCCCGCAGCCACGGCAGCAGTCCTCGGGCAGCGGGGGCGGCGGTCTTTGGCCTGGCCCGGCGGCCCAAGGCCGTTTTATCCCTCCCTGCAAGGGACGGGATAGGAAGGGGGGGCGCAGCCGCGGCATCAGTCCCAGTACTGATGTCAGGTCTATATGTTGCAGCCCCATCATCTGATTTTTTTGGCTGGTCATTTAGGATTTTTCCAAGGCTGCTAATAGGATAGCCAGCTACATATCACCAAAATGTAAGACAAAAGAGGATACTGATAGGCATACATATGCATACAATAGTCTATATTGTTTCTGTTCAGTCTCACAGTTGTCCAACCTTTGGTGACCCCATAGCCCACTGCACACCAGGCTCCTCTGTCATCTACCATTCTCTGGAGTTTGCACAGACCTATGCTCACTTCGTCAATGATGCCATTTGGCCATCTCATCCTCTGCCACCCCTTCTCCTTTTGCCTTCGATCTTTCCCAGCATCAGGGCCTTCTCCAGGGAGTCCTCTCTTCTCATTTGGTGGCCAAAGTACTTGAGCTTCATCTTCAATATTTGTCCTTCCAAGGAGCAGTCAGGGTGATTTTCTTTAGGATGGAGTAATTTGATCTCTTTGCAGTCCAGGGGACTCTCAAGAGTCTTCTCCAGCACCATATTTCAAATGTGTCAATTCTTCTGCGCTCAGCCTTCCTTATGGTCCAGATCTTACAGCCATACATTACAACTGTAAAGAGTATTGCTTTAACTATGTGGACTTTTGTTGGCAGGGTGATGTCTCTACTTTTTATTATGCTGCCTAAGTTTGTCATAGCTTGTCTCCCAAGAAGGTGAAGTCTGTCACTGCTTCCATTTCCTCCCCTTCTATTTGCCAGGGAGTGATGGGGCCGGTTGCCATGATCTTGGGTTTTTTGATGTTACATTTCAGGCCAACTTTTGCACTCTCCTCTTTCACTCTCATCAAGAGGTTCTTTAGATCTTCTTCCCTTTCTGCCATTAGAGTAGTGTCAGCTGCATTTCTCAGGTTGTTGATATTTCTCCCAGCAATTTTAATCCCAGTTTGTGTTTCTTCCAGCCCTGCATTACGCTTGATGTACTCTGCATATCTTAACCTATAAAACAAAGTGTTCACCGTTGGAATTGGCTATGGGCTGCTGTGCGTCGCCCTACTTACCCGTTCCCTCCCTTCGAGAGCATGGGCGAAGTGGCTACGCAGGTCAACGAATGGTTTAAAAAATCGCGATTGGGGCATCAGCCCCACCATTGGCAAGAAAGGGAAACAACTTCATTTCCCAAAAAGCATTGCGTTTCGCCGTGTTTCTCCCAGTGTCAGCCAATCAAGATGATAAAAACAACGGACTCAGTCTTTGTTTTACGAGCCGCAACCAATCAAAAGTAGCGTTTCAAAACCTTGCCGAGCGACGGACGTCAGAAACTACAAGTCCCAGCGTCCTCCGTGCTGTGACCCCTCAGCCAATCAGGCTAAGGGACATGAGCATGGAGGAGGCTGGGAAAGCCAATGCGCCAACAACTTCCCTCCAGGAGGCACTTCGTCTCCCGGAGGGAAGCCATCCCCAGCTCATCGCGGTGGGTGGCTGGCCATGTCGGATCCTGGACTGCCTGCTTTTGGCGGCCCCCACCCAAGCGGTGAAGACCTCGGCACCAGCGGAGAGGGAGAAAAGGCTGCGCCACAGAGGCATGGAAGGTGAGGCCCGGCACAGAAGGCTGCACTGGGGAAACGTAGAGTACGAAAGGCCCAACTGGCAACGGGTAAGTGGGGCGGGGGAGAGGAATTGAGGAGGGGAACGGGCCTGGGGAGCACGCCACCCACACAGGTCATAGAGAAGAAAGGGGGAGAACGAACCCACCTCCTTCCCCCCAGTCTCAGTCCCCTGCCCCACTTACCTGTTGGCAGCTGGGCAATTCGTACTCTGCGCCTCCCCAGAGCGGCCTTCTGTGCTGGACCACTCACCTTCCATGCCTCCATGGTGTGGCCTTTCCTCCCTCAATGCCGGCGCCAAGGCCTTCATCGGTGGGGTGTGGGCCACCAAAATCAAGCAGCCCAGCCGGCAAACGATGCTCCCGCCCGCCCAGCAAAGGCCTCCTGGGTGTCCTCACCAAGGCTTGGGGGGAGGAGGAAGAGCTCCTCCTCCCCCTGCAAAGCTTCAGCATGTGTGTGTGTGTGTGTGTGTGTGTGTGTGTGTGTGTGTGTGTGTGTGTGTGTGTGTGTGTGTGTGTGTGTGTGTGTGTGTGTGTGTGTGTGTGTGTGTCCTCACCGAGGCTTCAGGGGGGAGGAGGAAGAGGCCTTCCTCTTCCTACAAAGCTTTGGCAAGTGTGTGTGTGTCCTCACTGAGGCGTCAGGGGGGGAGGAGGAAGAGTCCCTCCTCCTCCTGCAAGGCTTCGGCGTGTGTGTGTGTGTGTGTGTTTGTGTGCTCACCAAGGCTTCGGGGGGGGGGAGGAAGAGCCCATCCTCTCTCCATGGAGCTATGGCATGTGTGTGTGTATTGTGTGTGGGTGTGTTTGTGTTGTGTGTGTGGGTGTGTTGTGTGGGTGGTTGTGTTGTTTGTGTGGATGTGTTGTGTGTAGTTGTGTTGTTTGTGTTGTTTGTGTGGTTGTGTTGTGTGTGTGTATTGAGTGTGTGTGTGTGGTTATGTTGTGTGTGCTGTGTGTATTGTGTGTGTTGTTGTTTGTGTATTGAGTGAGTGTGTGGTTGTGTTGTGTGTGTGTTGTGTGTTGTGTGTGTGGGGTTGTGTGTGTGATTGTTTTGTATTTGTGTATTGAATGAGTGTGTGGTGATATTGTGTGTGCTGTATGTGTGTATTGAATGAGTGTGGTTGTGTTGTGTGTGCTGTGTGTGTATTTTGTGTGTGTGTGTATGTGTTGTGTGTGTGTGTATTGTGTGCGCGTGTGTGGTTGTGTTGCATGTATGCTTATATTGTGTGTATGTCTACCCCTCAAAACCACCCCAACCACAAGCACACATGTTATACCTGCCCGGCAGGGCAAAAAATGCTGATCTTAACCTATAAAACCAACCTATAAAACTTTACAAAGTTAAAAAAATAAAATTTTTACAAAAAACAACAAAGAATTCATTGTTTTATATAAAGCACAGGGGGAAAAAAGCCCGGCAACGCCGGGCAAACTATGCTAGTAAGTCTATATATACCACTGCAAACCTAGATAGGATTGTTATAATTAAAATGGAAGTACAGTACATTTTACCTTAATGGGAGAAGACTTTGATCCTGTTACTTCTGTGTCTGCTGAGGCCACTGTCCAAGACCTGCTAACAGTGAGTCTCTGATCTCCCAGTTTATGAGTCTTTATTTTAAATCAATCTTAAACTGGATAGCCATTGATATAAGGTAGTGGTTCCCATTGTGCGGCCCGCACCAGAAGCCTAAGTCAGTACATTGGATGATCAGTGCTTTGGGGAATTGAATTAGGCTTCTGGGAGTTGAAGTCCAAAAACCAAAGGTTGGGAAACACTGATATGGGGATACCTTCAAAAGGGAAATTCTCCTCTGATAGTCCTTTAAATGGAGTCCTTTAAATGTGGTCCCTAAAAGAGTTACACAAAAATCTTGATCACCAAATACAACAACTCAGTCCCAAAAGACATCCAGGTAATACCCCATTTCTGCTAATGCCTTCTGCAGGTGTAGAATTCTCCCCCCCCTCCCCGGTCAAGCGGCATTGCATTCAATACAATACAATACAATTTTAATTTATACCCCGCCTTTCTCAGCCGATGCCGACTCAAGGCGCCTATCAATATCAATACAATATAACAACAAAATGATACAATATATAGGCAAATAAATACACAATTCAACTTCTTGATAGCTCTGTATCTTTAAAATTAATATAATACAAATTCAATATTTGAACAAATATATGTTTTACTCCACTACATTACAACATTGATTGTTATGAGTAATCTAGTCAGAATTTATGGTGATCCTAATGGGTCTTTCATTTTAAATGAGATATATAAGGAGTGGCTTTACTGATTCTAACCCCAGTGAGTTTCTGTGATGATGCAGGGAATCTACTACACTACATTGGGTACCACACACTACATTAAAAATAAAGGTCGCCCTTGCTCGAAAGCCAGTCATATCCAACTCTAGGGTGCAGTGCTCATCTCTGTTTATAGCCAAAGAGCCAGTGCTGTCTGCTTTTGCAGAAGTTTCCGTGGACATGTGGCAGGCATGACTAGACACCAGAGTGCATGGAACACTATTTATCTTCTCATCAAAGTGCTACCTATTTATCTACTTGCAATTTCTTGCTTTCGAACTGTTAGGTTGGCAGGAGCTAGGACAGAGATGGAAGCTCACTCCATCATGCAGGACTTAAACTGTTGACCTGCCAACCTTCCAGTCATCAAATTCAGCATCTTAACCACTGAGCCACCACATTCCCTCCACACTACATTTTGTTGTTGTTTAGTCGCACAGTCGATTCCGACCCTTTGTGACCCAATGGACCATTGCCCACCAGGCACCTCTCTCTTCCACCATCCTCCTCAGCCCGCTCTGCTTTGTGCCCATTGCATCTACAATACTATCTAGCCATCTCATTTTGGCCACCCCTTCTTCTTTTGCCCTCCACCGTTCCCAGCATCAAGGCTTTCTCAAGTGAATCCTCTCTTCTCATTTGATGTCCAAAGTACTTTAGCTTCATCTTTACTATTTGACCTTCTATGAGCAGTCAGGGTTGATTTCTTCTAGGATCGACCTATTTGTTCTCCTCGCTGTCAATGGGACTCTCAAAACTCTCCTCCAACACCACATTTGAAAGACGTCTATTCTTCTGTGCTCAGCTTTCATAATGGTCCAGCTCTCACTACCATACATTACCACCGGGAATACCATTGCTTTGACTATGCACATTTTTGTTTGCAAGGTGATGTCTCTGCTTTTAACTATGTTCCCCAGGTTTCTCATAGCTTGTTTCCCAAGCATCAGTTGCCTTTTTATTTCATGGCAGCAATCCTCATCTGCAGTGATCTTTGATCCTATTAAAGTAAAATATGGCACTGCTTCTACTTCTTCCCCATCTATTTTTCAGGCACTGATAGGGCCTGTTGCCATTATCGTGGTTTTCTTGATGTTGAGTCTCAAGCCTGCTTTTGCACTCTCTTCTTTCAACATAAGCAGAAGCTTCTTTAGGTCTTCCTCACTTTCTGTCATTAGGGTAGTGTCATCTGCGTATCTCAAGTTGTTCATGTTTCTCCCAGCAATTTTGATCCCAGCTTGTGATACGTCCAACCCTGCATTGCACATTATGTGCTCTGTGATAAAATGCAGCCTTGTCTTACTCCTTTTCCTATTCCAAACCACCCTGTCATTCCGTATTCTGTCCTAACTGTTGCCTTTTGACTCATGTACAGATTTCTCATGAGGCATATAAGGTGTTCTGGTATTCCCATCTCTTTAATTACTTGCCACATTTTGTTGTGGTTCACACAGTCAAAGGCCTTGGTGTAGTCAATGAAACAGAAGTAGACTTGTTTCTGATATTCCTTTGTTTTCTCCATGATTCAACGTATGTTGGCAATGTGGTCTCTAGTCCCCCTGCCTCTTCTGAACCCAGCCTGCACTTCTGGTAATTCTCTCTCCATGTGCTGCTGAACTCTATCCTGTATTATCTTGAGCATCACCTTGCTAGCGTGTAGGATGAGTGCAATTGTTTGATAATTTGAACATTCTTTGGCATCACCACACTACATTACCTTTGGATAAATTTTTCATATCCCATTAGAGGGAGCTAGAATGCTGCTATTATGTAACCTTCAAAAGCAGCTTATCTGTCTCTAAAATAGATTTTCATCCAAGGCTACTCAAATTTTCCTGCTATCTTAATTATTCTCATTGGTTTTTGTTTGGCTGGCTGCAAACAAAATTCTATAGGCAGACATACCTGACTTGAGGATGGCTTCCCAAGAATTTTTTTTGCTCCATTTAGTAGATCAGTTCTTCTGCATCAATACTGTCTCTCTCTCTCTCACATACCCAAAACTACTTATACACATCTTGCCATCAGTAACTATACCTGCAATCCATTAATCATCATGTCTAGCTGATTGTCTAGCATGGCTCTTTGGAAAATGCATTGTCTTTTTGTCTTTTGAAAGAAACAACATCCCCATTCATCATCCATTCAAGTAAACTTCCTTAGTGAAAACTGCTGTCACATTACTGATCTCTTGGCAGTCACTAAAAACACCACTGTTTGTTCATATTACCTACTAGCAATTATAGAAGTAAAACTCAAAATTCTACTTGTATACTTCATTAAAGAAGTGTTTAACTATGTTTAACTATGGAAAGGACAAAGTGTTAAGAACAGATGCTATTCATTATATGATGGGGAATAAAAATGTAAATCCCTATAATTATGCTGTTTTCCCCTAAAATGTACCTCTTTTGGTGGAGGCTAACTGGCTATATGTCCTCCATTCAAAGAGCTTCCTTACTTTTTGATAACATATAAGTGGCCACACTTCTCCAGCCCTCATGAGATACCTGGCTCAATATGGCTCAACACGTCTCCTGATTCTGTACCTGACACTGCATACTACACCACAATGGCTTTTAGGTTCCTTGGTTCCTTCCTTCCTATCAAGGACTCAAAGTACTACATAATAAAATTACATTGAATGATTTAAAACAGAATTAGAACACTAAAAGCCTTTTTAAAACAGAAACTATCTAAGCTAAAACCCACCATCAAGGGACTCAGTTACTGGTATTAAAAGCCTGCCTAAAGAGATGGCTGCCCAGCTGTCAGCAGAAGGATGAAAGGGAGGGAGCCATAACCTGGGAGCTGCCACAGAGAAGGTCCTCTCCTGTGTCCCCATAAAACATGCCTCTGATGGCATTGGGCTGGGAGAAAGGCCTCCACTGAAGACCTTAAGAGCCCAGTAGGCTCATTTGGGAAGCTATAGTCCAGTGGTGGTGAACCTTGGCACTCCAGGTCTCCTTGAACTTCAATACCAAGAATCCCAATTCTCTGTGTATCCACTCGAACAGATTTACTGCACGTACACACTAAACCCAATTCTGGGAAATGAAGTCCAAGAACAGCTGGAGTGCCAAGGTTTGCCATCATGGCTATAGTCTTTCAGAGAGCCTGGACTCAAGCGGTATAGGGCTTTCTAGGTAATGACCAGCACTTATGAGTAATGAATTAATGAAGTCTCCTTTTTAAAAACTAAAATGGTTCAAGGGGGCAATCATTTTGTAAAAAAGAAAAAGGCTACTAATGCATGGCAGGAAAAATATGGTCAATACTTTATATACTTCAGATGTGGAGTCAGTTCCATTCTGAAAGCACCGTTCAGTTCGTTGCTCTGAAATAACAAATTGTTGCCTAGCTAGATATTTCAACAAAATTCTGTCAGAATAACAAGGGTTGGAAATTCCTGCTTTTTTTTTTTGACCTATAACATTTAAACATTGAGGCTTTGTTGCAGTAAAAGAAACCAGGAGATCATTTTTCCCCTTTGGAGTTTTTGCCACTAAGTGCTTTTGTGTTATACTATTCTTAACACTTTTTTTAAAAAATTGAAAATGAAAACTCATCATTAAAGTGATTGCAATGTCAGGTTTCGCCTGCCTGACAGTCCTGCCTTTGTATCTTTAGCAGCTGTTTGACACTTTAAAAAGGCATCCCATAGCCTTGACCTGTCAGGTGTTACTCCTCTTGTACATGCTAGCAGTGCTCAGGTTAGTGGACCATGTCTTTCAGCCCATGCTGATGATTTGTTCTTGTAACAGCTGAACCTCATGACTATTTTTGCATGGCCATTTTGATCCTGACAGATAACAACACAATTCCTGATTTACTGGCAGAAACCAATTCTTGCTATGATGGTAAAGACACTATAAGGATCAATCTAGACTTTAACAGGTATGTTCAGTGCCAAATCCCTGCCACAATGTTTTCCTTAGAGATATATTCCTCAAAATTTGGCTTCCACGTTAAGTCTCTGACCTCTCTGTTCATGAAACAGATCATTCTAGATGCAGGATTTGTGTGAAATGAAAAGCATGCTCTATGACAGTTTTTAAGGGAGCACATTGTCTGAAAAGATGCTAAATGTGTCAGGGTCTTTGTGGAAGATTGTAATATTTGGACAGGCTGACATGGAAGCAAGTGGTCCCTTAAGGTACAGTATTGAGTTAGAAGATATAAGGCAAAGTGTCTCAACCTGTGAATTGCAACCCCCAAGGGGATCACAGAGGGGGTTCTGATGTGTTGCTTCAGTTGTGCTACACTTCAATATTCAAAAGTATTCTGTTTCAGAATTTTCATAGAGGAAGGTGAAGACAACTATCTGCTACTACTGTTTAGCTGTTGTTTGTTTTTAGATGTTTGTTGTTTAAAATTGTTCATAGTATTGTTCTTGTTTTTCTGTTGCTGTTAGCCGCCCTGAGTTATGTTCTACATCAGGAGGGTGGGATATAAAATCATCAAATAAATAAATAAATAAATATTAGAATGTATAGAGTCCTCTTCTGAAAAATGCTTAATGTGTTTTCTTTAACCCATTAAAATGCTTTTTTATGCAAATGTGGCTGGGGTCACAGGTTACTTGACTATTATAAAAGAAAGTTGCCAGTACAAAAAGTTTGGAAAATATTGCTATAAACAGAGGCCTTGAATTGGATTCATAAATGAGCTGAAAATGAATGAAGAGCTCTCAGAGTTGGTGAAAAAAATATCTGCAGTGAGCCATTCCTATTAAAATGATGATTGACACATTTTGAACCAGTCATAACATTTGAAGCATCTTAAAGAGCAAAACCAAATACAGTACATTATAATAAGGGTGGATGAAAGATAGGTTGTATATATTAACAGATTTCTGGATGATGTGTAACAAATTTACAAAAGTTTCTGATTCCCAGTTGTGTAACAATAGCAACACTTTCACATCTATATCCCATGTGGAACAGATAAGACCATGGGGAAATTGGCAGTGTTTTTTTATATGAAAAGGTGAAGATCTAAGTTCTGGTAATGAACTGAATCAGTTTGCCACACTAAATCGCTTTGGAAACACTTGGCAAAAACAGAAAACAGAAGTCTTTTCTTAGCCATATTCTGCTGGTCTAACTGAAATGTAATGAGAAAATATAAATCACAACTGCTAGTTATGCATAGTGTATGTTCCACACTCATGGCTAGTGAAGCCATGACTATTGTGTTTGGACAAGGAATGGTTAACTGATAAAAAAATTTTTTTGAAGTGGTAGCCATGTTAGTCTGTGCAAGCATATCAGAGAGTAAACAAAACAATAACAAAAGGCAAAAAGTTAGTTTGAATAGTTGTAAAAAGCCACATTGTTACTTTTCTGTTAGGCTGACCAACAATTGTGTGCCTCTATACCTGATGTGTATAAATCGATGCCATGAGGTCTCACTCTTATGTCTGACGAAGTGGACTTGATCCATGAAAGTTCACATTTAAATACAGGTGTTAGTCTTTAAGGTGCCACACTGTTTTTTGTCTTTTGTTGTTGTTTTGTTTACTCTCTGATTAAAAAGGAGTTAATTATTGGGATTTTTCTTTACTTACTATCTCTTTGTGAATCGTAGTGAGCACAAGAGGGTATTCTGTAGGCCATATTGACTGCTGCCATTGGTGTTGTCAGCATTCAGTTTGTCCTCTGTTATGTAAAGCTTGCCATTCTTCTTCTGGCTGGCAACAATATTGTGTTGTATTTTGAGCCATTTCCTGGCATTTTGATACAGAAGCACATTATCTCACATTCATTATTTTAAGAATATGCACATTGGGAAGAGTGGAGACCTGGGGTAGAAAAACGGAACAGCCTCCTACAACCAGGTAGATAAAATGTAACTGTTTGTTTAATACCTCCAAAGGCAAAATAAGCTTAAAAGAACTTGCTAACCATTGTGCATTGAGCTGTCACCTTCAATGTACCTTCGAAACACCGACTTTTTCTTAAAGGGGAAGATGGGAAACAGAAAGTGTATAGTTTCATTCACGCAGACTTTGTCAGAAAGTGTGGCTGTGATATGATTTCTGTCACAAACAATCTGCTTGAAATTCTTCTGTCTTTACTTAAAAACATGGAGTGGCTTGTCTGTATTCTAACCCTAGGTGATGAGATCTGCTGCCTTGTCAGATAGGATTTGAGTTCAGTCACTACCTGCTTGTTGACTTCAGCATAGACTCACTGTAGTGGCAGGGAAAGCCTCTAGGCCACTCAGCATCTGTCTCTTCTTGTAATTAGCTGAAGCCTTCTGTATAGAGCAAAACAGAGATTTTGTGTGCAATGGAAGAGTAATCCACAAAGACAGGAGCTTCTGAAAGACTTTGTTAGTGTTTGTTGTTCTTCCTGCTCAGGATTAAATATTTTCTAATTGCAAGTGAAATGTGTGAAGTACTCCTGTCAACATTCACAAGCTATAACTTGGTACAACTGTAAATAGTGGGGCTTAAATGAAAACTGTGTGATTCCATTCCTTTTTCACTTTTGAATGCACATCTTTTTGTTGCCCAGCTTTTGCCGTTTTACTCCTTCAAAGGTGCAAAATGCATATCAAGTGCCATTCCCATTGGAGGAAAGAATCCCCAAATTTGTAAAAATTAAAATGAACTCCATTTTTATTCTTGGCACTCATTTTATAATTCATTTACATGGAATCCTCCACTAATTTTCATTCATTGTGAAAAAGGGCATATCCTAATTTTAGCTGATTAAGAACTGTAATTTAATTAGCTATATTCCTTTTTTACAAAAACATTGTTGAACAGATATGAGCCTTACTAAATATATTTGCATGCTCATTAATCATTTCATTAAAAAACCTCTATTGCTACTATGTCAGGTTAAGATGTTGCTAGCATCTTATAAGATTTGTTGTAAGAGAAGAAAATTAAAAACTGTACCATTGCACTTGAAACTTTCAATAAAGTGCTGTGATTATGGTTGGTCTTTTCTGATACTTTAGTTTAAATGCATACAAAATCCTATTTAAAACTCCATGTGTAAAATAATTATTTGGGGGACTTTATCCTTCAGTCATAACCTAAAAGATACTGCATAATTGCTGTTGTATTAGAATCCAAGTGAAGTGGAACCAAATCGGGTATTGTAATCTCTTTTTTTAAAAAAAAAAACTTTTATTCTCCCTTTTCTTTAAAGCATAATGACTTGGATTAGACGACACTGACATGTATTCCCATAAGTGGAATTAATTGCCAATGATCTGTCACTTTCCCTTGTTTGTTCCCTTTTCCTTCTCCTAGTTGCTGAAAAAAATTGTCTGTAGTATTTATTTTGTAAAGAAAAGGATGAATCCTATAATTCATATTCTCTGTGTTAGGGGGTGGGTGGGTTTCTTTCTTTCTTTTTTTTTGTATGTTTGCCATTTTTTGGCTGGCTGGAAGCTGAGTGAGTTAAATTTAGGTAGAGGTTGGGAGTTTGATTCCACACTGAGTCTATTGATAGATGAGTCAACCTGTGTAGCTTTGAACAAGCTGTACAGTCCCATGATCCCCCAGAAGAAGGGAATGGTAAAACACTTTTGAGTTTTCTTTACCAGGAAAACCTTGGTAAGGGTTGCGATAAGGCTAAATTGATTTGACCACATGTAATAATATTTTTTCATTATACACAGCCCACTAAATATTGTCTGGATTTAGCTTTTTGAATATGAGATCATTCCTAATGACCTAGGATATTCACAGGTATTTCCTTAAAATATGTACTAGACAACTTTCTTTAGTTGGTGTACAGTGAACCCCTGCACAACGATGTGTTCAAGTAATGTCATTTTCATACAATGTTGCAGTTTTTTCTGCAAAGTCTCCTCGCGCAAAATGACATCACGTCGTTGTGCAGGAGATGACTTTGCAGAAAAATGCAGAGGAAAGTGTTTTCCCCACTGTTTTGCCTTCCAGCAGTCTAGGCAGGTGGGGGGCGGGATCTAAAACAGCTCCATCAGCTCCCTCTAGCCTCAGAGAGGCACCTGAGGTGCCTCTGCCCACCCACCTCAAAAGGACGACGTGGTCTCCTACCTGTTCATGCTGGTTGTGGAGGAAAAAATATCTCCCTGCTTTGACAAACAGCTGATAAAAGTTGCGGCGGCCATTTCCATTTCTGGTTTTTTAGACTTCAATTCCCAGAAAGCCAAAGCTTCTTGTACAAGAAAATGGCCGCTGCATACATATAAACTTAATTTTATCCCTTCTATACCCTCTATGTGTAAATCACACCTTATCACTCTAGGCAATAATTCCATAGCCATGATAAACAAAATGGAGGGAAGGGGACATCCTTGTCTCATTCCTGCTTTAAGCTCAATATCCTCTATAGTAGAATCATTTACTTTTACCTTAACATAACTATGTTTATAAAGCTGGTTTACTATATTTTTAAACTTTTTCCCAAATCCACTTTTTATAATAATTTCCTTGATGGTAACCACTTTGGTAACCGTTTTTGTAAAGATAATCTTGAATCTTGACTCATCTTCTGAAGTATTAGCCCCTCTCACTTTGGTGTCATTTTCAAATTTGATGAACATCCTGCCATATGCTGTCAGAGATATTGAAAAAGACAGAACTCTGCCGGCTCCAGCCTCAGCTGTGGGTGAGCCACCACACCCTCGGGCCTCTGTCTCCGCCCCCAAGCCATCGAGGCCAAAAAAGCCGGGAGGGATGGTGCGGCGGCGAGGAACTCTGCCGGCTCCAGCCTCAGCTGTGGGTGAGCCACCACACCCTCGGGCCTCTGCCTCCGCCCCCACGCCATTGGGGCCACAAAAGCAGGGAGGAACGGCACGGCGGCGAGGAACTCTGCCGGCTCCAGCCTCAGCTGTGGGTGAGCCACCACACCCTCGGGCCTCTGCCTCTGCCTCTGCCCCCACGCCATCGGGGCCACAAAAGCAGGGAGGAACGGTGTGGCGGCGAGGAACTCTGCCGGCTCCAGCCTCAGCTGTGGGTGAGCCACCACACCCTCGGGCCTCTGTCTCCGCCCCCAAGCCATCGGGGCCTCAAAAGCCGGGAGGGATGGTGCAGCGGTGAGGAACTCTGCCGGCTCCAGCTTCAGCTGTGGGTGAGCCACCACATCCTCGGGCCTCTGTCTCCGCCCCCAAGCCATCGAGGCCTCAAAAGCCGGGAGGGATGGTGCAGCGGCGAGGAACTCTGCCGGCTCCAGCCTCAGCTGTGGGTGAGCCACCACACCCTCGGGCCTCTGCCTCCGCCCCCACGCCATCGGGGCCACAAAAGCAGGGAGGAACGGCACGGCGGCGAGGAACTCTGCCGGCTCCAGCCTCAGCTGTGGGTGAGCCACCACACCCTCGGGCCTCTGCCTCCGTCCCCACGCCATCGGGGCCTCAAAAGCCGGGAGGGATGGTGCGGCGGCGAGGAACTCTGCCGGCTCTAGCCCCAGCTGTGGGTGAGCCACCACACCCCCGTTCCTCTGCCCCCAGACAATCGGGGATGCAAAAACTGGGGCGCTTTACTCTTATAGTGCTTATGAGGATCGATGATGTTGTTTTGCCTATTCGTTTGATGTAACTCTTTTTTATGATATTTGATATGTTTAATTGTTGTAATTGTTATAATTATTATTGTATAACTATGCTTGGTGCTATTTTGCACCTGTGTTCGTTTTTTTTTTTGTATTGATTATGTTGTTCTTATATGCTGTATTGCTTGTTTTGTGAACCGCTTTGAGTTGCTCATTGGGTCAGTAAGCGGTATATAAATTAAAAATTTCATTTCATTTCATTTCATTTCATTGAACAACACTGGCCTACAGAACTCGGTGACACTTGTCACTTCTCTCCAGAATGAAAAGGAACCACTGGTGAGCACTCCTCAAGTTATGCCCCATCAACCACCTACAAATGTAGCAGCAGCATCCACACAGTAGCAGCAGCATCCACACCAAACAGAAGAATATCTTGAGGAGCTTTGTCAAAAGCCTTCCTGAAATTAAGAATACACTATGGACAAAGCATTCCCTCATCTATCAAGCCAGTGATTCTTTATATAAAAAAAGAAAGATTCTTCTGGTATGACTTGTTTTTTGTACTGACAGAATAGAAATAGAAGTTGATTTATATATTTGCAAGTATTGTGGGGGGAAAGATGTAGAACACAGTTTTTACATAAAAATTAATATTAAAACATGAAATATAACAAACCATGAAATATAAGAAAAATACAGTAAAGACATTTTAAACAGGTCAGCTAAAATGTAAAATAACCCACACACCTAATAAACTACAGTCTCAAACCTTTAGCAACTTATTCTGTTTGGGCTATTTATAGTCACAGTATGGCATGTGAAATAGGTGCCATTCAAGAGACAGAAATGTTGTACTTTGAGGGGAAAAAATTCAAAGCATGTGAAAGAGCTAGCATCAGAACGGCATACAGGGCAACAAGAGAAGAATGATGGATTCCTTTGATTGAGCCGGCAACCCTTGAAGGGCTGACTGCAAAAACAGACTTTGTATATAACTCATTATTACAGTAAAACCTCATATAAAGAGTGTCTCACTCAGATACTAACTCGCTTAAAAATCAGAATATTATCTGAATGGTCGTCTCGCTTAACAACTAAAGCAACTAAAACCAACCAAAAATTTGCTTAACAACTAAATCTTTGTTCGCACCCCCACCCACCCCCGAGGTCACAATTCATCACTTACACTGATGTTTTGCTTAAAGAGTAAACTTGCTTAAACAGCAATTTCGCGGAACGCATTATGCTCTTTAAGCCAGGTACTACTGTATATACAATCAAAATATATGTTACAAAAACTGAGGTCCTCAGTAAAGGAGACATCCACAAAGCAGTGCATCCTTATAAGGAAAAGACTGATAGTGTTTATGAGCTTTCCTCATTCCACATTTGACACATTTGTTTGCTTTTGTTTTGTAATTGTTCATTTGGGAAATTGTTGTTATGTGCCTTAGTCACCTCCAATTTATGGCAACCCTATGAATAAAAGTAAACAAAACAAAAAGACAAGTAATGTTGCAGCACTTCGTCAGTTGAAATGGACTTGATCCAGGAAAACTCACATTTAAATATAGGAGTTAGTCTTTAAGGTGCCAAAATTTGTGTGTCTTTTTTGTTTTGGCTTGTTTATTCTCTGGCATGATCTAACTATGTTTATGTTTAGTATTGGACTTTCCTTTCACTTCTGTGCACATCAGCCACCAGTTGTCCTTCCAGATTTCATTTAGTTGCATTATTAGGAAAAATGCTATTTGGACCTGTAGCTGACCGGTATTCCTCAATAGCTGACTGAATGCTTTCCAACCCAGGAGTCTTGTTTTCCAGCACAATCTCTTATTTCCTTTTACACTGACTTATCATAGGGTTTTCAAGGTAAGAAAGGTTCAATAACTATTTACTATTGTCTTGTTCTGTATAGTAATAACAAAAGCTAGTTTGTGTGTCACTGCTGTTATCTATGAAATATCCTACACTAGCTTCACTTTCAGCTACCCATGTTGCCCAGTAGCATCCCTCTAAATGTTTCTCTGTCCCAATCACAATTAGAACAGTGTATTCTGCTGATGTGGTTATTACTCCTGAAAGTGAATTCATCTTAATCTGGTGCTTCAGCTATGAACGTTCTGTCTTGGGTGAATCTGCCAAAAACCCAGACTCATAACAGAATCTATCCTCTTCATGACATTACTCATGGCTTCT
This sequence comes from Bradypodion pumilum, assembly GCA_035047305.1. NCBI lineage: Eukaryota > Metazoa > Chordata > Lepidosauria > Squamata > Chamaeleonidae > Bradypodion > Bradypodion pumilum. The sequence continues at coordinate 412,473,303 of JAWDJD010000001.1, forward strand.
TTCTCACACACAAACTCTCTCATCCTTTTAAGTTGCACATCCAAAAAAGGGTGTGCCTTGTTTGGATGTCTGATGTCTTAGACACCTGGTGCTCAAAGATGTACATTTTTATTGTCTGGATGGGTAGTGTAAGAGAAGAAAATACACACTTTCTGGTTGAGTTGGTCTACTTTCTGGTTGAGTTGTTTGAGAAATCAGACTTCAAAGGATTCCTGTGTTTCAGGCATGAAGACGAATTGCAAAAAAAAAAAAAAAACTTATCTGAAATTTCTAGGAGGTGAGGGAAGCTCCTGTTCTTACATCCATGAACAATCAGACTTTAAGGATTCTCCTCTCTTTCTTATCAGTAGTAAAACATCTTCTCAGAGTGTGGCGGAGCTTGAGGAACAAAGGGCATTGGCTGTGATACACTGAGATATAAAATCAGTCAGATGTGGACAAGGCTATGGCGTCTTTCAAAGATATTTGTTCTGGACAGGAAGAAAGTGTAAGAATTTAAGAAGGAACACCACTTGATCAGAGCAGTGAGCAAAAAGAATACATTGGGTAACAGACTCCTGGATACACATTTGGGGGTCCTCCTGGACTCGTGGCTGCTGCTCGAAGACCAGGTGGCAGCCGTGGCTAGGAGGGCCTTTGCACAGCTTCGTGTAATCTACCAATTGTACCCGTTCCTGGACCGGGACTCCTTGCTCATGGTCACTCACACTCTGGTCACCTCCAGATTGGATTATTGTAACGCGCTCTACATGGGGTTGCCCTTGGCGACCATTCGGAGACTTTAGCTGGTCCAGAATGCGGCTGCCCGGGTAGTGATGGGGCACGGGCGCTATGCCCACACCTCACCACTGCTCTGGGAGCTGCACTGGTTGCCGGTGTGTCTCCGGGTGCAATTCAAGGTGCTGGTTTTGACCTTTAAAGCCCTTCATGGTATTGGACCAGGCTACTTAATAGACCGCATCGTCACAAGAAATTCAGCCTGTCCTACCAGGGCAGACAGGAGGGGCTCAGTGGTGGTCCCATCAATGAGAGAGGTACATCTGATTGGGGCCAGGAAGAGAGCCTTCTCCATGTCTGCACCAGCCCTGTGGAACCTCCTTCCACCTGAGGTGTGCCTCCAGACGGAACTACTCCCCTTTAGGAAGATGCTGAAGACATGGTTGTTTCATGAGTGCCCCCACCTCTCAGGCCTGCTGGCTTGTCTAGCTGGGGAGATGGACCTGTCCTGTCTTGGATCTCAGTTTTAATTGTGGGTGGTGGGTGGTGCGGATTTTTTTTTTGAATGTTTACATAGGTTTTATGTGTTTTAATGTGGATTTTAGCAGGTTTTAGCTGTGAATGTTTTTAATTGTTTTGTTTTGTATTGTATTCTATTTTTATTTTTATTTTCCCTTTTTCCTCTTTCCTCTTTTGTTGTTAGCCGCCCTGAGTGGTGTTTCCCACCAGGAGGGCGGGATATAAATTGCACAAATAAATAAATAAATACACATGAATAGAGCAAAGAGAGACAACAGAATGTTAGAAACAAGAAGATAGCAGTAGTTTAGGTAAGAGAAAATCAGGGTCTAGACCAGTGATGGCCAACCTTGGCACTCCAGGTGTTCTTGGATGTCAGTTACCAGAAGCCCAAGCACTCCTGCTGATCAGGGCTTCTGGAAATTGAAGTTCAAGAACACTTGGAATGCCAAGGTTGGCCATCACTGGTCTCGACATTTGCAGTGTTGTCAAGGGGGAAGTGACTAGGCTTGATTACTTACTAAACAAAGGAGACAGAGCGGCCCATGATGAAGCCATGCCTGTTTAACAGGATGAATAACATAGTCCATGAACAAAACAAGCATGTGACAAGAAGGAAGCGAGGATAAAAATATGGAAAGTTCCATTTTGTAAATTGTGTGTATAATAACAAGGAACCATCATAACATATATCACAAACATTATTCTATAATTGATACTCAATTGTCTAGCGTTGTAGTAATTACTATTACTTTTGAAGCTCTTGTGTCTCCAGGACGTGATGTGTGGTAGGTGCTTTGAGGGAGGCTTTTGTAGTATACACTTAAGACTTGACATGCAATCAGTTTGACTGTTTTTTTAGGTGAGAGACTTGTCAGGGCACAAGGGCTTGTGCGGTCTAACTAGGCAGTGTTGCCCATCTCTTGTCAATGATGTTAGTCTGTGTGTTTTAATGGGAGAAAGTGGGATTTTGCAGTCCTTTCCCTGACTGCAAACTGTCTTTGGCTTGGCCTACATTTCAACCCGGCTGTGTAATGATTTTTTTTAATGTATGGAAGGACATGGAAGTTTTCATTAGGATTGTTTAAATGGCAAGTCTTTAGTCTGTGAGTTTATGTTTATTTATTTAATTTGAAACAAGATATTTACGTGCAGAAGAGGCTGTAGTCAACAAGATACAGAAGGGGCTGTAGTCAACTAGTTCTATGAAGACCTACAACACCATCTGGAACTGACACCAAAAAGTGATGTCCTTATCATAGGAGACTGGAATACCAAAGTAGGAAGTCAGAAGGTAATTGGAATAACAGGCAAGTTTGGCCTTGGAGTATAAAGTGAAGCAGGGCAAAGGCTAATAGAGTTTTGCCAAGATAATGCACTGGTTATAGCTGACGAGATTCCCTGTGGGATGATGTCATTTTATGTTAATTACCTGTTAGTTTAATAGGATTTTACCTAGAAATACTAGCACTGCTTTTATTTTCTCTCTATCATTTATGCCACTTAGGCTAACTAAAGCCAATGTAGAAAAGCACCCTCTACCATTTTACTCAGTCACTGGGAAAGCACCTCTTGTACTTTTCCCAAGGACAAGCTCTGGGAACAGTACCAAAAGAAGGTCCAATCTCAGTTACTGAGATGAGAACACTGATAGCCAGCTACCTGCTATCTTTGATCTACACACGAAACTGTCACTTTGACAAATCAATTAGCACTTTCTCGGGACAATTTCTCATGGAAAAAGGTATAAAAACCTAGCTAATTTCTTACATGAAAAGTCTGTTCTCCAATGCTACGAGGACCCGTATCGCTTGTCATCTTGACGGGTCCCAAACCGTATCATCCCATATGGGGTGGCAAAGACCACTGCTGCTTACTTTAGGCAAATGGTAGCGTATTGCTTGCTTTTATTTCTTAGGGCTAGTAATGTTTTTAGTTTAGTTAGAATTAGTTTTTCTTCATATTCTGCATTTACTGGACTTTGCTATTTTTCCAATAAAAAACATAAAAGGAATTGGTTTGTCAAGCTTGCTCCTTTTCGCTCCTGTTGCCAATGGAGTGTATTGGGGAAGGGGAACTTTAACAATAGGGCCTTATTCCTGGGAAGGAGAACTGTGTCTATTTTATATCAACTTCATGGAGTCTGCTGCCTAGGAGAAGAAACTTTGCCCTGCACCCCGGGATTCAGAGACTTGCTGCAGAGGTAACAGAATTACTCCCACACACCTTCCACACAGCCAAGGCTAAAAGTTCCCCAGAAGCAATATAAGGGTGTCTTTCATATGGGAAAGTGGTGTTCCATCCCAGGGGTCCTTGCAGCTCAATTTCCCCTGCGTAGTTTGTCCCGGATTGCCATTTCTCTACAAACCTATGAGCCAGAATTATCTGGACCCAGTCTTCCTCTGCCAAGACTAGAGGAAGCCACTCTTTCGGCCCACTAGCCAAATCGGGGCCTCTGTCTGTGCCACGGTCTGCCAAACCTCTAGCGGAGGGGGAGCAGAGCCTGCTGACAGAAGTTACGCCGATAATAGCAAACACCCTCTTCCAACAACCTAAGATGTGACTCTGCACATGGACATCACCAGATGGCCAACACCAAAATCAGATTGATTACATACTCTGCAGCCAAAGATGGAAAAGCTCTATACAGTCAGCGAAGATGAGACCTGGAGTGGACTGTGGCTCAGATCATGAGCTACTGATTGCCAAAATCAGGCTTAGAATGTAGAAAGCAGGAAAAACAATTAGGCCCCTCAGGTATGATCTAGATAACATCCGTCATGAATATACGGTGGAGGTGAAGAATAGAATTAAGGGATTAGACTTGACAAACAGAGTGCCTGAAGAATTATGGACTGAGGTTCATAACATCATACAGGAGACAGCAATTAGAACAGAAGAGGAAGGACTAGAGATCTCTTCAAGAAAATTGGGGAAATTAAGGGTACATATCAATCAAAAATGGCCATGATAAATGACAAAAATGGTAGGGACCTATCAGATGCAAAAGAGATTTGAAAAAAGATGGCAGGAATACACAGAACTCTACAAAAAGGACCTTAATGTCCCTGACAATCACAATGGTGTGATCATTGACCTTGAGCCAGACATTCTAGAGAGTGAAGTCAAGTGGACCCTAGAAAGTATTACTAACAACAAAGCTAGTGGAGATGATGGTGTTCCAGTTGAGCTGTTTAAAGCCCTAAAAGGAGATGCCATTAAAGTGTTGCACTCTGTATGCCAGCAGATTTGGAAAATGCAACAGTGGCCTCAGGATTGGAAAAGGTCAGTCTACGTCCCAATTTCAAAGAAAGTCAATGCTAAAGAATGTTCAAATTATTGTACAATTGCACTCATCTCACATTTATTTTTATTTATTGGGACATTTGTCATGCTCAAGGTCATGCTCAAGATCTTACAAGCTAGGCTTCAGCAGTACATGGATCGAGAACTTCCAGAAGTACAAGCTGGATTCCGAAGAGGAGGGGTACTAGAGACCAAATTGCCAATGTTCGCTGGATCAGGGAGAAAGCAAGGGAGTACCAAAAAAATGTCTACTTCTGTTTCATTGACTACACCAAAGCCTTTGATTGTGTGGGTCACAATAAACTGTGGCAAGTCATTAAAGAGATGGGAGTACCAGACCACCGCTTCTGTCTTCTGAGAAATCTCTATGTGAGTCAAGAATCAACAGTTAGAACAGGATACGGAACAGCTAATTGGTTTATATTAGGGAAAGGAGTACGACAAGGCTGTATGTTGTCACCCTGCTTATTTACTGTAACTTATATCAGAGTACATCATGCATAATGCAGGGCTGGATAAAGCACAGGCTGAAATTGAGACTGCTGGGAGAAATATTAACAACTGAGATATGCAGATGACACTGCCCTAATGCAAAAAGTGAAGAAGACCTAAAGAGTCTTTTGATGAAGGTTAAAGAGGAGAGTGCAAAAGCTGGCCTGAAACTCAACATCAAAAAAAAAAAAAAAAAAAAAAAAACAACCCACCAAGATCATGGCATCTGGCCCCATCACTCCCTGGCAAATAGAAGGGGAGGAAAATGGAAGCAGTGACAGACTTTACTTTCTTGGGATCTAAAATCACTGCAGATGGTGACTGCAGCCATGAAATAAAAAGATGCTTACTTCTTGGGAGGCAAGCTATGGCAAACCTAGGCAGCATAATAAAAAGTAGACATCACCCTACAAACAACGGTCCACATAGTTAAAGCAATGGTATTCCCAGTAGTGATGTATGGCTGTGAGAACTGGACCACAAGGAAGGCTGAACACAGAAGAAGATATGCCTTTGATTTGTGGTGTTGAAAGAGTCCCCTGGACTGCAAAGAGATCAAATCAGTCGATCCTAAAGGAAATAAATCCTGACTGCTCCTTGGAAGGACAAATATTGAAGCTGAAGCTGAAGTACTTTGGACACCAAATGAGAAGAGAGGACTCACTAGAGAAGGCCCTGATAATGGGAAAGATCAAAGGCAAATGGAGAAGGGGACGGCAGAGGATAAAATGGCTAGGTGGCATCATTGACACGGTCAGTGTAGAGCTGGGTGGACTACAGAGGATGGCAGATGGCAGAAGAGCCTGGCGTGTGGTTTTCCAAGGGTCAGGCTTAACTGTGTGACTGAACAACAACAACATTTACATGTTGTCTTTCAAGGTGAAACCCTTCAAAAGTAGGTTCAATCAAAACCACAACCACAGCCACAAGCTCAAATACAGAACCAAAGGCTGAAATCCAATTTGCACAACTTCAAAACATAAAGCTGATGACATTAGCCATAGCAACTTTTTTAAAAAATAAAACATTCTGACCCCTCACCCCCAGATTCTAAGGCTCCTGTAGAAGCCCTTTGGGGGATGACAGGATTGGGGGATATCTGCTGCCAGGATGACTTTACTGACAGTAATGATTTTTGGAAATTAAACATTCCCTCTCTCCCTTTAGCCTCCACTGGCTTCTCCTTAATAAAGGAGATTTCATGGAAACCTTGCAACTTTTTTGGGGAGAGGGATTAGAAGATTTTTATTTGCAAGCCTCTGTTGCATCTGATGGCAATAGCCTCATGTGGCATAACTTGCAGGACAACATTTCAGCCATTATTTTAAGTTAAAAAGACATTTAAATAGCATTAGCTAAAAGTTAACATCATTTTTAAGGGCATACTTTGAATAGTTATATGTATTTCTCTGTGTTTCTCCTCAAGAAAGGAGTTTGGGCACTTTCTTTTCTACTGCTTCATTCTTGTGATCTGCCTTAGGCTCTAAGTACAGAAATAAGTGCTAAGAACTAAGCAATACATTTAAATAACCATAATTACACATATGTTGCTGGGAAAATATGCAAATGAACAGGAGAAGTTAGTACTTAGTACACACATTGACTTTATCTATGTTCCTTATTTAAGCTCATGGATGGATAGTCCCCTATTCATTTTTAGGGCAACAGAACCTCTTTCTTATATAATTCTGATGGAAAACTTCAGAACAGGCAGCATTCACTTTTTCATAAAAGTTATTTTAAGGACATTTGAGTATGTTCTCCTCTTTGGGTCACTGCACTCACATTCAGCAACAAAAGAATGTGGTCTTTATGTAGTATTTCCCTTTGAGCATTCCACTTTAAATGTGCAGACCTAATGCCAAAGGTTAGTACTTCAGCAAAGGAGAAACAGAACTGTGTTACATGATGTCACATACAAAATTATTTAGTCCCCCCCCATCTGTCTTGTTTTGTTCTTCTTGTTATTTGCCTTTTCCCCAGTGTGTTATGTTTCAATACCCATATCTTCAATTGCGTGCTTCCTCTTAATGTAGGGGTGCCCATACTGTGGCCCGGGGGCCAGATCTGGCCCACGATGCCAATTCATCCATACCACGAAGCATTTTACTTCTGCTTCCAGGAGCGACGAGGGCTTCACGGACTGGATGAATTGGCATCAGACTCCTGCGGCCGGGGTGGAGAGGCCATCACAGCAACGGGCACCAGTACCACCCCACCACCGGTGCCCTGGGCCCTGCCCCTGGCCGGGGCTCAAAAGGCGGCAGCGGCAGCAGGAGTTCACCACCACTCTCCGACTCCTGCGGCCAGGGTGGAGAGGCCATCACAGCAACGGGCACCAGGACCACCCCACCAACGGTGCCCTGGGCCCTGCCCCTGGCCGGGGCTCAAAAGGCGGCAGCGGCGGCAGGAGTTCACCGCCACCCTCCGACTCCTGCGGCTGGGGTGGAGAGGCCATCACAGCAACGGGCACCAGGACCACCCCACCACCGGTGCCCTGGGCCCTGCCCCTGGCCGGGGCTCAAAAGGCGGCAGCGGCGGCAGGAGTTCACCGCCACCCTCCGACTCCTGCGGCCAGGGTGGAGAGGCCACCGTGGCAACGGGCACCAGGACCACCCCACTACTGGTGCCCTGGGCCCCGCCCCTGGCCAGGGCTGAAAAGGCCGCTGCGGCAGCGGGCAGTAGGCCTCCACTGCCGGCCCCTCTGGACTTACTTGTGGCTGGGGCAGAGAGACCGCTGCAGTATTGTGATGTGGTATTGTTTGGATTGAATACTGTATATTGTTTGGATTGAATACTGTATAATTATTGTGTATAGAGTATATTGTATATTTGTATTGTTATATACAATATTAATCATATTGTATGATTGTTGTGTGAGCCGCCTTGAATCATGCTTCCTGATTGGGCGGCATACAAATGTGAAAATTAAATCAAATTAAATCGGGAGCAGATCTGGCCCACAGGCCATAGTGACCGGCCTCCTGAACCATATGACTGGTCTGCAGCCCTAAAAGTTTGGGCACCCAAACTTACAGGTATCTAATGGAAACAGCAGCTCCAGTCCACAAGGAGGTGCCAATTTACTGCTATGGATTTTCATTCACCTGGCTATTGTCCTTGATTTTCTAAGCAACCGCTGAAGCTACTGTAAGCTGGTAACGTGGATGCCAAAATTACTTCTTCAAATACTTTTGTGAGTCATGCATACAGTACTATAACTATCATATTCTGAGCTTTTTGAGTTCACTTATCTTGCTGAATTCTTTCTACAATGTATAACAAAAAGTCTTGTGGCATCTTTGAGACATATTTATGTCACTGTGAGCTTTCATGGATTTCAGTTTATCTTCTCTGACATGATATAAACTAATTAGAAATTATATATATATAATACCTGTCAAGTTTTGGATTTGGAAATAAGGGAAATTTCCCGGCAAATACGGGATACTTGACAGCTATGCTTATCCTGTGCTGCCCTCCAATGGTGGCAATAGGGCATTGCAGTCTAATTAATAAGGGATGATGGCAGGAAAGAGGGTAAAATAAGGGGTTTTCCTGGCCAATAAAGGATACTTGACAGCTATGATCTATCTATCTCTATCTCTATCTCTCTATATCTATATCTATATCTATATCTATATCTATATCTATATCTATATCTATATCTATATCTATATCTATATCTATATCTATATCTATATCTATATAGCTAAATATCTATATATAGTTGCCACGTGCCTGCCTGTGCCAACTTTCTGCTCCCTTACACATTCAAAGGTAGGAAGAAGGCATTAAAAGTGGTAGGTAAGGTGAGATAAATACTCCATGTAGAAGTAATTTTGGTTGAGGGATGTATTTTCTGCATGTATCTGCTTGCTTTTTTCCTAGATTTTTGAGGAAAGGACCTTTTCAATGTTTTAAAATTGTTACTTGGTTAGTTCACACATATTGTGTGTTTATTATCTTATATTTCAGTGAGTATTTGTGAGCATACTATTTTTCCTTCTTTTTTGGAAGTCAGTGGGCCAGCAGGTTTATTTTGTGACTGTGCCAGTGTGCCACTGGGTTGTGTGGATGTGATAATGTAAACTATGCATACCTGCATAGGTCTGGTGATTATTTTCTTTCTTTTTTGCCTGCCTTTAAGGTAAATTCATCTCTGTTGTCTTGCTCCAATAATTTCTAAGAGGGCTTTTGGAGCACCAGAAAACACAAATGAAGGTAAAAGGTAAAGGTTTCCCTTGCTCAAAAGCCAGTTGTATCCGACTCCAGGGTTCAGTGCTCTGTTTCAAAGCCGAAGAGCCAGCATTGTCTGCTTCTGCAGACGTTTCCGTGGTGACTAAATATCATAACAACTATCTTCTTTATTTATGTTCTAGTCATCATTTTCCAGAAGTATGTTCCTAGAAAATGCATTCCCCCCCTCAAAATAGGTATCTCTTGAGTTCAACACATGTAGCCAACTAGTGGCTTCTTGGGGTTGCCCACCCCCCGAATCTTAACTTAAATAGAAGCATTCCTTTTTTGGTTGAGAAAGGAAAATATTGTCTTAAGATTTTAGGGAAAGTATTAGTTTGTATGTAGGATAATAAATAGATATGAAATTCTGGAAATTTAGATATGTAATTTTTAGGAAGAAACAAATACAAATCTTATTTGTAAGCATGTGCATTTAAATTGAAATATACAGCTGTGTAAGCCTGTTTCCCCCCATTATTTCCAATCAGAACCAAACATTAATTAATTATATTCTTAGACACACTAGAAATTACCATAAAACATGAAATATTGTTATATGTCCTATATCCTATGTGTATATCTGATTTATTGAAGCTAACCATGCATGCACATAACATACATATTCTAATGGAATCAAATAACTCTTATTTATAAATATAATGTACAACCTTTTAGGTATACAATTTCAGTTTTTTCTATAACCAGACTAATTTGTTTGTAGGCAAAAAGTACTGATTAGTCAGGGAGGATCTCCTCCCCCTTGTTTCTTGTCATCAGATATTTACAAAGAGTGCTAAAAACCAAAGCTGTTTTTAAGATTTTGTTATGATTTACATTTGTGGCACTATGGACAACGAAAAAAGAGGCATTTTCTTATCTATCCCTGTTACATTAGAAAAGTTCATGCCCTGCTCTTAGCATTTTCCAACACAGCTGTAGAGTAGTTTAAAGCCTATTTTTAAAATAAGTGATGCTCAATTTGTCTTTGATGATCCGAATGATTCAGGTGAGATGGGAGCACGGTCGGGCCCTTATTTGCATAAAAATTAATCACAGAAAAATGTAAATTGATAAAATTTTGTCTGCCTTTTCCCCTCTATTCAAGAACCCATGGATGGCTCCCAGAAGCAATCATCTCAGTATGGGGCTGCACTGGATGCTGTACAAATGATCACATTTGTGTTGAATACTCACTCATTTAAATGTCAGCACTGATGGGGCGGTGCATCAGTAGGGAAAAAATGAAAAATAAATACACAGCAGCTGAAGACTATCAAATCTGCAGGCACTCTTTAGAGATATATGATCTAATGTGAAAAAATTGCAGATTAATTATCCTTTTTCAAAATGGTAATTGTTTTAGCATCACACCAGAGAAAAATCTACAATTTATTTGGAATCAAACAAAAACCAATAATGTTAAATACGTCATTACATCGTTGCATTTATTAAAAGGCTGCAATTAATCCCAAAGGCTCCAGTACTGCATAAGATGAGACAAAAGCATGTTCCCATTCATTTTCACACAAATTCACATTGTTTTTATTAGAACCATGCAATAAAAATAAAGACAGTAGGTTTGCAAGTCTATTTAGTTCTCTTGGTATTTAGGTTTCATAGTAAACATACAATTCTGTATTACCATGATCAAATATATATATTTGACAAGAGTCATGTAACACATTGTATAATTGCTGTAAACAGCATTACACAATGTATCATACTGAGCAAGAAAAATTCTTTGTCAACTATCATTCATATGAGCATATGTCAAACAGAAAAATATTAGACACATTACACAAATGTAGATTTGAGGCAGTTTCCCCAGTGTTCCATAGTCTCTAACAAGAATGCACAATAATATATATGATCCTCCTTATAATATTGCAGTGAGAACCTCAACAAATTGTTTTTGCCTCTTTATTGAAATTATGTCTGCTAGCAGTGTAAATGTGTTGAGTGTCATGTCAGTTAACAAGTGGTGATTCTGATTTTCTTTTCTGAATTGATGTAGGTATCAAAAGGGAACCACAGGAAAAGAAAGCAGATTTAAAACACCATTGTCCTGGACATAATGTGGGCATTACTCTAGCAATAGTTCCAGTTCACAGATTACTGCTACCTCTTTGAGCTATGGAAATTATGAGGAAAGAGAAATGCATGATAAATAATGTTGTGAGATAACCAAAAGAGTGGGAATGTTTTCAGCACTGAAAACCTGAACACAAAAGAGAGAGAACAAAACAAACACACCCTTCACTCACCACTGTGCACTAGAATAAACAATGTTTTGTTTCCCATAGTAATCAAATACATCAATGAGCTCTGTATTTTCTATACATATTTCCTCACACTCTCAAACAACACATATTTAAGAGACTTCAACACATGCATGAGGATGGGGCATTTTACTCCTTCAGAATCATACTTTGCTGAGGAATTTGTACAGAACTAGATCTACAATGTGAGTTTTCTAATGTTTTCCCATCTGACAATTTGTAAACAGTGCCAACAATATCAGCCATTTGCCACAACCAATTGTGGCCTTTTTACAGACAAAAATGGCTGGGGGGAAATTGACCCAGTGAATTGATTGCTTTTTAGCACAGGGTTAGTTTTTTAAAAAATCCCTGCCAATGTAACATACTGGAAGCAAGTAAAAAAATATGTGGCATTTTTTTTCATGAACTGTAAAGTAGAGAGACAGAATATTGTACTCTGGTTGTTAGTAGGTTGGCCCTTTAATGTCTTGGGGACATTATAATTTTCTGTGGATTCAGAAAATACAAAGAGTATATGTTAAACCCTTCCCCTAACTTGCAGTGCTAATGCTCAACACACTGGAATTTTCACCAGGTTAGAAATATCTCATAAATCATTTAATGTACTGTATTCTTTTTTTAAAAAAAAATAGGTGCTGAGATTAACCTGTACATTTCTCCAGCTGCAAAAGTTCAAAAGCAGTCACTCTCCCAAGTTTGTACCAAATTAAGTAGATATATTCTTGGTTGAAATAGCAACCATATTTTATTTGTGTTTGATATTTCTATAGTGAGCTAATTACAACAAGCTGTCATGTCCCACATGAAAAATACTATTATAATTTGGCCTTCTAGCAGAGAAAGATCTTCCTAGAGCTCTAGGCTTTTCGAGGTAAAACTTTCCCAATTGCTCAACTGGCTATCTTTCTAGCATAAATCTTGAGATAATATGTTGGAAATGTTTAGGATCATAGAATCATTTAATAATGGAGTTGGAAGGGACCTATGAGGCTATTGAGTCCAGCCCTGCTTAATGCATGAATCCAAATCGTAGTATATCTGACAGATATATGTCTAGGTTTCTCTAGAATGCCTCCTGTATTGGAGTGCTCAATGCTTCCTGAGGTAATTGATTCCATCATCATACTGATGTAAGTTACATTTTTTTCCTGATATTAAACCAAAATCTAGCTTCTTGTAACTTAAGCCTGTTATTATACATATGTTCTATACTCTGGTATGATTGAGCACATATTTGACCTAGGCAGAATTGTGAGCTGTGGATTCATGATCTCTTAGTTTATAATTACTGGTTGAAACCTTATAGCTTTAACCTAATGCTGTATATCATCAACTGCAGCAGTTTGGGGGAAATAAAAGATTCCTGATTCTCCTCCCATCAAAAGATCTCAAGGCTCCCATTGGATGTTTTTCATTGTGGAGGCCTGTTAGGTGCTGAAGGATGGGAGGGGGTGTGTGTGTGTCTTTAATTTGTTTAAAAAATAAATGCTGCTCATGTGATTTTATCAATGGGTGATTTTGGAAACTAAATACTTCCTCCGTTCCGTGAACCCCAGTGAATTCCCCACAACGAATAGCATCTCTGAGAATCTGGAAGAGGGGAGATTGGGGGAAAACCACTGCCATTGATGAAACCAGAAACCTTATAGTATCAATCAGTTAAAATATGTATTGGTCAGTCAACCATTCTTCTTCGTGGTCACTGTGAATCACAAAAATGGGTTTAAGGTGTAAGTAAAAGCAATTGGGTTTCAGCTATAAAATAAGAAAAATAAAGGCAACAACTTGACCCTCTGATTTAAAGTGTAATGCATAAAGCTGTACTCCCACAACTATGACCCAGATGTCCTTAACAACTACAGGCCAGTTTCCAACCTGCCCTTTCTGGGTAAGGTTTTGGAGAAGGCGGTGGCATGCCAGCTGCAGAGTGTCCTGAAGGAAGCGGATTATCTAGACCCCTTTCAATCAGGATTCAGGCCTGGGTATGGTACGGAGACGGCATTGGTCGCACTGATGGATGATCTCTGGCGGGAGTGGGATGGGGGTTATCCATCCGTCCTTGCCCTTCTTGACCTCTCAGCGGCCTTCGATACCGTTGACCATGGTATTCTTCTGGAACTCAGGGCTCAGTGCTCTCTCCTCTCCTATTTAACATCTACATGAAGCCACTGGGTGAGATCATTCGTTCCCACGGGGTGCGGTACCATTAGTACACGGATGACACCCAGTTGTACATCTCGGCCCGTGGAGACCCCAGTGATGCTGTTGAAATCCTATCCGGATGCCTGGAGGCCATTGGGGTCTGGATGGGGGCCAATGGGCTTCAGCTGAATGCAAGCAAGACAGAGTGGCTGTGGATAAGGGGCCCCGTGTTATCCAGGGAGCTACCATCTTTGGTACTGGATGGGGCTGTTTTGCCCCAGACAGACCCAGTGCGCAACTTGGGGGTCCTTCTGGATGCGGCTGCTGCTAGAAGAACAGGTAGCAGCTGTGGCCAGGAGGGCTTTTGCCCAACTTCAGGTGATTCACCAGTTGCGCACGCTCCTGGACCAGGGCTCCTTGCTTATGGTCACCCACGCTCTGGTCACTTCTCAACTAGATTATTGTAATGCGCTCTACATGGGGCTGCCCTTGATGACCATTCGGAGGCTGCAGCTGGTCCAGAATGCAGCAGCCCGGGTGGTGATGGGATGCGGACGATATACCCGCGCCTCACCACTACTTCGGGAGCTGCACTGGTTACCAGTTTGTCTCCGGGTGCAATTCAAGGTGCTGGTTTTGACCTTTAAAGCCCTATATGGCAGTGGGCCAGGATACCTTAGAGACCGCATCATCCCAAGAGTGTCTGCCCATCCAACCAGAGCGGACCGGAGGGGCTCTCTAATAGTGCCATCAGCTAGGGGTGCACATCTATCCAGCACCCGAAGGAGGGCCTTCTCCGTGTCCGCACCAACCCTCTGGAACCTCCTGCCAACAGATCTCAGACTTCAAAGAGAATTGCTGCCCTTCAGGAAAGGATTGAAGACCTGGCTGGCAGGGCAGGTGTGGGGCCCTAATGGGAACACGGTCCCCGCCTACTGGCTTATGTAAACAATTAAGAACTTTCTCTTCTTCTTTTTATAGTGGGTGGGATGGGTGGGTGGGATATGGGTCTTTTAAAGTGTGTGGGATATGGGTCTTTTAAAGTGTTTTTATGTGTGTTTAGAACTTGTTGTAATGCCGCCCTGAGTCGGGTTCTGCCTGAGTGGGCGGCATATATAAATATGACTATTAAATTAAATTAAATTGAAATGGGTCAAGAGTTCCTTCCTCATTCATAATATGAATACATTGATATAGTCTTCTACCATAACTTCTGCCTCAAATAAATAAAAGAGATCAACCCCATTTTTCAACATCAAAGAAAAAAAGAAAGAAAGAAAGAAACCCTTGTTGTTGTTGCTGTTGCTGCTGCTGCTGCTGTTGTTCAGTTGCATAGTCGAGTCCAGCCCTACTTGTGTGTAAGCCTATTGAAAATAAACTTCCTTTATCATGAATCAGCTGGATTTAACTAGTAAATATGATTTAACTACATCTACATAAAATGCACATCTACTCTTTAGCTTCCATTCTGTGCAAGCAACTTTACACATACTGTTTGTCATTGGTGTTAGCTGCTCCAAATGTTCTTGATATTGCTCATTATTGGGCAAAAATTATCTGATATATTTATTGATTGTACTGTGGTGCTTCTGACACAAACGGAGAAAGGCTGGGGGTAGAAAATCAGCATGTCTGCTGCTTGTAGGAGATTGTCAAAGTCTTTGTTTCATTTTAGCTCTTCCACCCACTTGTAATATGTTGTCTATGAAGTGGAGATGGTTAGTAGTACAATGTTTACTTGTGCTGGAAATTAAATACAAGAAAGATGTATCCATATATCCATGTTTCAGGTGAGAAGAAGGGGTTGATCTGCAGTATGAATTTTCTTGTTTTTGGAGATACAAAATCAGTAATTGTTCCCCTAAAAAACTGAAGATTGTTTTTCCTTTTGCAATTTTCCTTTTTTTTTAAAAAAAATCTAGACATCAGTATAAACATCAACATCAAAAAAATGAAGTCTGAATCTAGTAAACACAAGGCACAACTTGAAAGATATTTGTCTCATTTTTTCTTACAATTCTCACAGTTAATTTCAATGTTTTTAATCTGGTGACTACATTACATAAATCTAATCACAAGTACAGTTGCTTTTTCCATAGATATTTGGTACATTTTGTTTGGCTGACAAAACTTGAGTGTATGTGTGCGCGCATGCATTTGCATTATTTCCAACTGCATTGTGTCTTCTCCTTTTCTTGCTTGTCTAACCACCTATATGTGTCTTTGGGGCAGTGAGGTGTGCGTCTTGATCACACTGATGGGAATGTCTTCAGGAAGTAGCTTGTCATCATTACTTTCTTCAGGGTTAATGTATCTGTAAAATAATTCTATTTTTTAAAAAAACACTAATACTAATACAGTTTCTAGGTAGATGATGCTGTGCTAATTCAGAATGGTTGCGTCTTGTTAACTCATCACAGAGGAAACCACTTGGGCTTAGCTTACTTTGCAGACTGGTGCAAAATCTTTTTGCCAATTAGTAGCCAGTGTCACAAACGGGGGTTGGCAAAACAGGGTCCTCCTCGCGACCTCCATGGTGCCTCAGTCAGGAAACAGGCATGGGTGGGGAAAGAGGTTTGCAGGGAGTGCCAGGTGGCTAGCTAGCTGCTCTGACCTCTGTGCCCAGTTCTAAACTGGCTCATAAAATGGTGACCCTGGGATATAACTGGTATCGGGTAGCACTTCTAAATTGGCAAATTAGAAATTGTCCCATTAGGTGCCACCACCCTTTTGAGATAAAATTACGGAGAAGGTTGGCCTTGGAGGTCCTAAGGGGTGTGGTGTGTTTTACCTTCCAGGCGAAACGGGACCAGACTGTCCTTCAGCTTTCTCCTTGGAGAAACAAAAGTCTTTTCTGGAAGCTTTGATGTACCCCTTGGAATAAGGCCTTTAAAGAATAAAAATTTCTTCTCACCCTTATCTCCTTTCTGCTATTTCACTCTCTTATTGTAGGAGAGAAGACGCTGGTCGCAAATTCAAGCTAGCAGCAATTTTATTGTAGCAGACTAAAAAGGCATAACAAATAAAACAGTTCTAATAAAGTTTCTAGGCTACTCTGGATACATATGTAAATGATACAAAATAAAAGTCTAAGTGGACTGTCTGCCCCCATGTAAAATGACATGGATGGATCAAGGCATGATCAAAATTCAAATGAACAGAACTTCCCCTAGCATTGGAAAAGCTTCTCTCGGACCGAGACTCAAGGACCGGTTTAAATAGGCTTTTTGAGGTGTCCTCCCTCCCATCAGAATCTCAAGGATTCATTTGATGTTCTTTACTTTGGTGTGAGATCTAGCTAGTTAAGAAATGCAGGTGTTTTATCTGATTTTTCCCATCTTCGCTATCTCTTGAGATGTCTCGAAGATGGCATTGTCATGTGATTAACATTCAAGTATTTGTCCTTGGACACTTGGTAAGCATTTGTCTTGCTAATGAACCTGCCCATCTGTGGAGTGTGCCTGCATCATTGGTATGCAAAATGGCTTCACCACGGCTCTGGCTGAAGTTAGGATACTCAGGCCAGAACTTGAGAAGATTTTCCCACATCACCTTGTACCTAACTTTGTGCATGACCAACATGTCTTTCATATTCATGGAGTGTACATGGAATATGGAGAAATATGGAGAATAGCACGGCCATCCTGGAACATGAGTGGTAGGTGTGTTCTCTGTCTTTCTCTTCCAATTGGCACATTTTAAATATTGACATAAATGTTAACTGTTTTTAATCACATTTGCTTTGGATTCAATTAATGGATTTTCTGTACAACTGTTCTCTGTCACTCACACCCCTGCCATCCATCTAAAATATTTCAAAATGTTTCTATTCGTTCCCTGCAGCAACCACAAAGAATAATCTAACTAACACATCCTTCTTGTAAAATGTCAAATATTTTAAAATATTTCTCTTTTTCTCTCTTTTTGCTTGAGTTAATTTATTGGATTATGCCAGTTGAATTTTCCTCAGGTTATGAGCCTCCTTGAATTGTTACTTTGAACAGAAAACAAACTGACATCTTACTAGTACTAACATTTCTTCAGGTTCAATAATGTCATCATCATCAACATCATCAACATCATCAACATCATCATCATCATCATCATCATCATCATCATCATCATCATCATCATCATCATTATTATTATTATTATTATTATTATTATTATTATTATTATTATTATTATTATATTTTGCATCACCGCAATCATTTTAATTAGTTCCATACTATTTTTATTTATCTTTCAACATTTGCATTTGGTTCAACTCAAATATAAAGCATAATAGTGCCTGTTGACACCAGCACTACTGAAATATTTGGAATTTCCTCTGAAGTGTTAGTAGTTTCTGATAGATTTTTATCAGCTGTGATAAGTATGAAATGTTTAGAAACATAGGGAGCTACTTTGTATTGAGTCAGACCATTGGTTTGTTTAGTTCACTATGGCTTACAATACTGAATTGGCAATAGCTCTCCAGGGTTTCAGACAAATGTCTTTCCCAGCCTCAACTTGGACATCCCTGTAATGTTCTGAATGAAAACATGTGCTTTTCCACTAAAATAAAGATTTTCTGTTTTATCATTTCATACCTCTATAGCAGATGTGCACACCCAAAGGTCCATAGGTCACATAATCTATGGGCTATGTGTGGTCTTGCCAAGACCCAACATCACCACTAAATATTCAGAGGAATTGCTCCTTTTATATCAGTAATTGCCTCAGCATCACTATCACCATGGCATGGAAACAGCAATTCCAGTTGGGGTCACCAGGAAATAGACAGATTTCTATCGGTAATATAGTAATCCCAGCTGGGGTTATTGATGGAGAATAGTTGGTTTTCAGATGGGAACAAGGTGGCCTTCTTCTTTTGTGTAGGCCAGACTTTAAACTGCCAAAACAAGCCACCTTATGGTGAATTCTTTCCACAGTTCCTTTCTCCTGATCTACTGTGAGAAAGATTAGCCAGCACAATGAGGTTGCCGTTGCCCTTAGTATGTCTGATTGTGATTCAAAATATCACACTCGTCAAGGATGCTCTTTCTGTGTACCCCATGGGGACAAGGTAAAAATATTTTAAGTCGTCCTCATTTGGTGGTCAAAAAAGTAATGCATCCCTCAGTGGGAAAGGGATGCTATCTCTATCTCTTTGTCCTATTGATTAAAGGTATTCTTCTTTGTTCATGTTGGAGGCAATCCAGTGTTAGTTTTGGAGTGGAAGGATCAGCTGATGAAGTTAGGTCATTGTCCAAGAGATGACTATCCACTGGGTTCACAGTCCTCACATTCTTTGGGGAAGCCTCTTCTATATCCCCCAGAAAAACATTATAAGTAGCAATTTAATAGGAATTCTTGCTTTCAGGGACATATGTCACAATTTCTAAGATTCAGTTCTTTAGAAAACATGATTTGCCCAGAATTCATTTGCCAATTCACATTTCTGTAAGAGAGAACATCAAAGTCCTGACAGGAAGGTGCCCGGGGTGGGTGGGGTGGTGGTGGTGGTCCTGATCACACTTCCATTTGGCACATCAGGTGGGTGTTGAGGAACACATGTGCCATCTTGTTAATAAGCAGCAATTTGCAACCAGACTTTCCTTGTGCAAGTGTAAATCAGAAGTGAGATTCCATTAATTAATTAAAACAACACTTCCACATCCAGTTCTCAGTACTCAGTTTCATTTCCCAAGAAAATCGGCAGAATTACAGACCACTTAGAAATATGTAGGCAAGAACAGTGATTGTTGTTTGATTGTTTGGCTCACCCAACATTTCTCTAAACTGTGTGGGCAGCACCTGTCCCCAGAGGCTGATTGCTTCACCTAATGTGTGTGACATGCATGCAACTTCACTTTCCTATCTAGCTTGGCAGAGTGACAGTGAGAAAGAATTTCACATGTGTGAGTACAATAGCAGCAAGACTTGTACATACCAGGGTATGACAAAATGCTGCTAGGTGACTTACAAAAATTAGGGTTGGAAGGAGTCACTACTTTACAATTCTTCACTTTTATTATTTTGCTATTAAGCCTGAGACACAGTGTAAATGTGAACTAGTTATGCTCTAAAAGAGGCCATTTTGTTTCTTCAACAAATGAATTTTATTTCTGGAAGGGATCTGAAGGAGGTCTTTGTTATAATGTTGCATGTGAAACAACCATTGCCTACATAAAATGCAAAATCATATGTACTTATGTAACCTTATGACTAGAACAGTTTGTTGTACTGATTATTGTTTAGAAGTTCCTCTAAAAATCTTGCTAGGTTACATAGTTTTGGCTTATGATCAATCCACTAAGAAAAACTCCACTACATGGGACCAATAAAACTTACTGTATTTTCCGGCGACTGCGTATATAAGATGACCCCCAACTTTTCAAGTTAAAAAAATTAGTCTTATACTCGCCGTATAAGACTACCCCTCTTCCAACGAGGGTGTATTCAGAGCCTCCCGGGCCGGGGATGGCTTCCTTTATCTCCCCGCCAGTGGAGGGAGCGGGGAAAGCGCTGCTACAGTGGCGGCGGCATCTTCGGGGCCTCCCAGGCTGGGGACAGCTCCCTTTATCTCCCTGCCGGTGGAGGGGCGGGGAGAGTGCAGCTGTGGTGGATGGTTTTGATGCCGCTCAGCTGCTCCTCCTCCTCCTCACCACCACCACCCCCAGCCGGGGGGTGGGGAGGAGGAGGAGGATCAGCTGAGCAGCGGGGAAAGCCATCCACCACCACGAGGCTGGGGGTGGTGGTCTCCGGGCGGCCCCTGGCTCCGGAGTCCTCATGGCGGCAGTGGTGGATGGCTTTCCCCACTGCTCAGCTGGTCTTCCTCCTCCTCCTCACCCCCGGCTGGGGGTGGTGGTCTCCGGGTGGCCCCTGGTTCCGGAGGCCTCATGGCGGCGGTGTGAGAATGGCTTTCCCTGCTGCTCAGCTGGTCCTCCTCCTCCTCACCACCACCTCCAGCCGGGGGTGAGGAGGATGAGGACCAGCTGAGTGGTGGGGAAAGCCGTCCACTGCCGCCGGCGCGAGGCCTGGCTCCGGAGGCCTCGCAGCGGTGGTGGATGGCTTTCCCCACTGCTCAGCTGGTCCTCCTCCTCCTCCTCACCCCCCGGCTGGGGGGTGGTGGCCTCCGGGCTGCCCCTGGCTCCAGAGTACCCACCGTATAAGACGACCCCCGACTTTGGCACAGATTTTTCGGGGTTAAAAAGTCATCTTATACGCCTGAAAATACGGTATTTAGAGAAGGATAGAGGTAAGAAAGCATACTTCATTGGGGTAAGTTTAAGGCCATAGTCAACATAGATGAATGATTTATGGAAATTTTCCATAAGGCATGGTGAATCAGTTTGTTTTTTATTTTGTATTTGCTACTGAAATACCAGAGCTTCACCCTTTTCATGAAACATAATTTTTGCCATTGCTGAAATATGTTTAATTTCATTTATTTACATTATTTTTATCATGCTTTATCTTGCCTCATTTTCATTCATTTGCTATCTCTTCCACTCTTATAATTTAGCCATTATGTTGTTCCAGATATGTATATATTTCCTATCTTGTATTACTGTTCGGTCTTGGAACACAGAATGAAGCAGGGCAAAGACTGATAGAGTTCTGCCAAGAGAACGCACTGGTCATAGCAAACACCCTCTTCCAGCAACACAAGAGGCGACTTTACACATGGACATCACCAGATGGCCAACACCGAAACCAGATTGATTACATACTCTGCAGCCAAAGATGGAGAACCTCCATACAGTCAGCAAAAACAAGACCTGGAGCAGACTGTGGCTCAGATCACAACCTACTGATTGCAAAATTCAGGCTTAGACTAAAGAAAATAAGGAAAACAAAGAGACCAGACAGATATCACCTAGATAGCATCCCTAAAGAATACACTGTGGAGGTGATGAACAGATTCAATGGTTTAGACTCAATAGACAGAGTGCCAGAAGAATTATGGACAGAGATGAGGGACATCATGCAGGAAGCAGCAAAGAAAACCATACCAAAAGAAAAGAAGAGTAAGAAAGCAAAGTGGTTGTCTGATGAGGCTCTTAAAATAGCAGAGGAAAGAAGGAATGCAAAAGTCAAAGGAGAAAGGAAAAAATACAATCTTTTGAACACAGAATTTCAAAGAAAAGCAAGGAGAGATAAGGAAAACTACCTAAAAGAACAGTGCAAAGAAATGGAGGAAAACAACAAAAGAGGTAGAACCAGAGACCTTTTCAAAAAAATCCAGGAAATAAAGGGAACATTTAAAGCAAAAATGAACATGATAAGGGACAAAGACGGAAAGGAGCTAGCTGATGCAGAAGAAATTAAGAAAAGATGGAAAGAGTACACAGAGGAACTCTACAAAAAGGAACTCAACACTCCTGATAGTCACAATGATGAAGATTTTGAACCTGAGCCAGATATCCTGGAGAGTGAAGTCAGAAAGGCCCTAAAGAGCACTGCAAACAACAAAGCTAGTGGAGATGATGGTATCCCAGTTGAATTTTTCAAAGCTTTAAAAGATGATGGCATCAAATTACTGCATTCAATATGCCAGCAGATTTGGAAAACAAAACAGTGGCCACAGGACTGGAAAAGATCAGTATATGTTCCAATCCCAAAAAAGGGCAATGCCAAAGAATGTTCAAATTATCGAACAATTGCGCTCATCCCACACGCCAGCAAGGTGATGCTCAAGATAATACAGGACAGACTTCAGCAGCATGTGGAAAGAGAACTACCAGAGGTGCAGGCTGGTTTCAGAAGAGGCAGGGGGACTAGAGACCACATTGCCAACATACGCTGGATCATGGAGAAAACAAAGGAATACCAGAAACAAGTTTACTTTTGCTTTATTGATTACACTAAGGCCTTTGATTGTGTGGACCACAACAAGATGTGGCAAGTGATTAAAGAGATGGGAATACCAGAGCACCTCATATGCCTCCTGAGAAATCTGTACAGGAACCAAGAAGCAACAGTTAGGACAGAACACGGAATGACAGAGTGGTTTGGAATAGGAAAAGGAGTAAGACAAGGCTGCATTTTGTCACCCTGCTTATTCAACTTATACACAGAGCACATAATGCGCAATGCAGGGATGGAGGAATCACAATATGGGATTAAAATTGCTGGGAGAAACATCAACAATCTGAGATATGCAGACGACACCACCTTAATGGCAGAAAGTGAGGAAGACCTAAAGAATCTCTTGATCGGATTGAAGGAGGAGAGTGCAAAAGCTGGCTTGAGACTCAATATCAAGAAAACCAAGATAATGGCAACAGGCCCCATCAGTTCCTGGAGAATAGATGGGGAAGAAGTAGAAGCAGTGACAGATTTTACATTCTTAGGATCTAAGATCACTGCAGATGGAGATTGCAGCCATGAAATAAAAAGGCGCTTGATTCTTGGGAGACAAGCCATGAAAAACCTGGGGAACATAGTGAAAAGCAGAGACATCACCTTGAAAACAAAAATTAGAATAGTCAAAGCAATGGTATTCCCAGTGGTAATGTACGGATGTGAGAGCTGGACAATTAGGAAAGCTGAACGCAGAAGAATAGATGCCTTTGAAATGTGGTGCTGGAGGAGAGTTTTGAGGGTACCCTGGACAGCGAGGAGAACAAATAGGTCAATCTTAGAAGAAATCAACACTGACTGCTCATTGGAAGGTCAAATAGTAAAGATGAGGCTAAAGTACTTTGGGCATCAAATGAGAAGGGAGGATTCACTTGAGAAGGCCGTGATGTTGGGAAAGGTGGAGGGCAAAAGAAGAAGGGGGAGGCCAAGGATGAGATGGATAGATGGTATTGTAGACACAATGGGCACAGAACTGGGAGAACTGAGGGGGATGGTGGAGGACAGAGGTGCCTGGAGAACGATGGTCCATAGGGTCGCAAAGGGTCGGAATCGACTGTGCGACTGAACAACAACAACAACAACAATTACTGTATAAATAGTTCAAAGGAACTAAACACAGGCATGTCTAAAGATGTAGCCTTTAGGGGGAGAGGAGGCAAATATTGTAGCACTTTAAAGATTTACAGATATTTCTTTTTTTGGTGTGTAGTGTTGTGGAACAAAATCCACTTCTTCAAACACAGAGAACAGAAATGTCTATAGTTACCTGTAAGAAGGGGGTTGGGCCATGCGTGTCTGGCATGCGTGGCCACACCTGGCCCAACCATCCTTTATCGAGCGGCCCACACTTACCTTTTGTTCATTACACCATTGCCATGAGGGTCCAGAAGCCGAAGGTAGGCCATTCGCCCCATGAACACAAAATAAGAAAAACACTACAACCCCCAGCGTCCCCTGCAGCCAGCCACAGCCAATCGTGAGTGTGTGAGAGTCAGGAGGACAATGGATGAGCGCACGGGAGAGGCGGGGCAGCAGCCACGATGGAAGCCAGCCCAACGGCTGCAGGAGCTGAGGGAAAATGCACAAGGAGGCGGCAGCAGCAAACGAACTTGGCAGCTGCCCAAGAGATGGAGAACAGCCATCCCTGCAAGGGTGAGGTCCGGGGAGACCAGGACACAGCCGTCGCATCTGACATGGGCCTGAACCACGTCAGCAGCACCACCACACCACGGGAATCGACAACAGCCCTGAAGGCGGAAGAGACCCACCGTCCCAGTGAGGGTAAGGAGGAAAGGAGACAGGGTGTGCACTGGGGGGAACAAACACGGGCAAGGACAGCCCATAGTTCAGGCCCATGTCATACGAGCTGGCCATGTCCTGGTCTCCCCGGACCTCACCCTTGCAGGGACGGCTGTTCTCTATCCCTTCACCAAAACAAAATAAATACCTGCCTGGCAAGGCAGCTCCGTTTTGCCCATTCCTGTCGGAGAAATCCACCCTCTTCTCTAACAGGCAATAGGCCAAATGCGGAGCTCCCCACCTCTCTCTTTGTGTATGTGTGTGTACACCCCCCAAAACTACCCCAACCACCAACACACACACTATACCTGCCCGGCAAGGCTGGGCAAATATTGCTAGTCCCCTATATTATGGTGAGATTCATGTCCTTATTGGTATCATCTGAAGATGATTCTCATCTTCATGGAATAAATACAAGGGATGTTAATGTGTACTTTTTGCATTTGAAGAAGTGCATTTTGATCCACAAAAGTTTGCACAATAAATTTAGTTTTTAAATTACTGCTATATTATAACTTTCCCCACTTTTTATTTTGTCCGAAAGCAGGGAATGCAGTTTAATTGTAATAATGTTGGATTCAGTGTGACGTGCCATATCATGTTCTTAAAGTATAGTCTGCAACCTGCAGTGCTGCTATAGTTCCTGATAGATCATTGAAATAAATACCGAATCCTAGAGTTGGATATGACTGGCTTTTGAACAAGGGTGACCTTTACCTTTAGCTAAAGGTGTTAATAATGTAGTGCATTTGCAATACAGATAAATAATGCAAATAGGCCACTCTGTTCTTAAAGAAAATGTATGAGGAGAATACAATTTGTCCTTGTCAGTAATAGTATGCAAAGCTGCTAATTTTTCCATACCTGTTTATTATAAGCATGCTGATTTTGGGTGGTTTTCATCCAAGATAATTATTATGTAGAATATCATGTTCAGATTACATATTGTACTTCATTTATTTCATTATCAGATTTAAAACAGTATAATCGTTACTAAATAAAAGTCAGAAAGGTCAACTTTAGCTTTAAGTTTTATGAAGCTTTCTTCCTTTAATTCTTTAGTTATGCGTGTTCTTGAATTTAACCTGCAAAATACAGCATATTAAAATAGAACAAAAATTTGTTTATTGTTGGAATGTCTTACATTGAAATAAGGAGTACATAGAAAGAGCCTCCTCAAAGATTGTGGTATTTTTGAACCAGAATCAGGTGTAACCTGGTAACAGCAACCTTGTTTTGCCGGCTAATCTTTCTCACACTAGGTCAGACGAAAGGAACTGCAGAATGAACTCACCAAAAGATACCTACCTTTTGGCAGTTTCTTGTCTGGCCTAGACGTGGAAGAAGAAGATCAATGGGGAAAAGATACTGAGGTTTCCTAAGAAGTAACCTGAGCATGGAAGCAAGGAGGACTGGACTGCATGCCAGGAAATTAGGAGGATGGACAAAGGCCCTGTGTCAACGAAGGTGTTAAATAAGGGCCACGGCAGAAATCTCAAAGCTGTACTAGCTGCTTCCATTTAGTATTGTATTGTAAGCAAATTGCCACAAATACTAACACTAATTGTATTCTGATATTATTCCCTGTTTTGAATGGTCTGATAGTCACTTTTCCAGACTATCAGAAAAGAACCAATGATGTTGTGAGGAACCCAATGAGGATCTATTGGCACTATTATGTGCCATTTAACTCCCTTCTGGAATGTCATTATTCTAGAAATTAGTGGCCTTTAAAAGATCTTATCATTAGCAGGCATAGATGGTTCATGGCCAGTACAAGGGATGTCCGCCTTCTCAATAACATAACAGCTCTGTTCCAGTCTTGCAAACTTAAGGCAATGGCTCCCTTTATTACAGGGGGTTCCAACCTACGCGCCGCTGGCCAGAGACTGCCTGCGGTACCCTTTCATCCAGCCCATTACCTCCGCACCTGGAAGTGGAAGCGGATGCATTTAGGTGGTTTTAAATTGTTTTTAATGGGCTTTGTTAAATTATTTTATTGTTGTTTTTGATTATGTTGTGAGCCGCTTCGGGTCGTTCTCGAGTGAGGGAAGCGGGATAGAAATGTGTTTAAATAAATAAATAAATAAATAAAATTTATGTCAGCCATTAAGCACACCTGCGTATACGCAAATGTGCCTGTGGCTGTCATAAATGCGGAAGTAGACACATTTACAGCTGTCATAAATGTGCCTGCTTCTGCTTCTGGAGGCATGGTCAGGCCTGCTCAACTGTTTGGGAGGCGTGGTCAGGCCCATGGCGTGAAAAGGTTGGGAACCCCTGCTTTATTAAGTGAATCTATCTCCTATTTTGCCCCTCCCTTCCACCCCATCCTAAAACCTGGGTGCAAGGAAGAAAGAGGCAGAGAAAGACCAGGCCCCAACTGCCCAGAAACCATCCAGAAGCCTTGGAGGGAGGTGAGTGAAGAATCGGCCCCTCCCTTCCACCCCATCCTAAAACCTGGGTGCAAGGAAGAAAGAGGCAGAGAAAGACCAGGCCCAGCTGCCCAGAAACCATCCAGAAGCCTTGGAGGGAGGTGAGTGAAGAATCGGCCCCTCCCTTCCACCCCATCCTGAAACCTGGGTGCAAGGAAGAAAGAGGCAGAGAAAGACCAGGCCCAGCTGCCCAGAAACCATCCAGAAGCCTTGGAGGGAGGTGAGTGAAGAATCGGCCCCTCCCTTCCACCCCATCCTAAAACCTGGGTGCAAGGAAGAAAGAGGCAGAGAAAGACCAGGCCCAGCTGCCCAGAAACCATCCAGAAGCCTTGGAGGGAGGTGAGTGAAGAATCGGCCCCTCCCTTCCACCCCATCCTAAAACCTGGGTGCAAGGAAGAAAGAGGCAGAGAAAGACCAGGCCCAGCTGCCCAGAAACCATCCAGAAGCCTTGGAGGGAGGTGAGTGAAGAATCGGCCCCTCCCTTCCACCCCATCCTAAAACCTGGGTGCAAGGAAGAAAGAGGCAGAGAAAGACCAGGCCCAGCTGCCCAGAAACCATCCAGAAGCCTTGGAGGGAGGTGAGTGAAGAATCGGCCCCTCCCTTCCACCCCATCCTGAAACCTGGGTGCAAGGAAGAAAGAGGCAGAGAAAGACCAGGCCCCAACTGCCCAGAAACCATCCAGAAGCCTTGGAGGGAGGTGAGTGAAGAATCGGCCCCTCCCTTCCACCCCATCCTAAAACCTGGGTGCAAGGAAGAAAGAGGCAGAGAAAGACCAGGCCCAGCTGCCCAGAAACCATCCAGAAGCCTTGGAGGGAGGTGAGTGAAGAATCGGCCCCTCCCTTCCACCCCATCCTAAAACCTGGGTGCAAGGAAGAAAGAGGCAGAGAAAGACCAGGCCCAGCTGCCCAGAAACCATCCAGAAGCCTTGGAGGGAGGTGAGTGAAGAATCGGCCCCTCCCTTCCACCCCATCCTAAAACCTGGGTGCAAGGAAGAAAGAGGCAGAGAAAGACCAGGCCCAGCTGCCCAGAAACCATCCAGAAGCCTTGGAGGGAGGTGAGTGAAGAATCGGCCCCTCCCTCCCACCCCATCCTAAAACCTGGGTGCAAGGAAGAAAGAGGCAGAGAAAGACCAGGCCCAACTGCCCAGAAACCATCCAGAAGCCTTGGAGGGAGGTGAGTGAAGAATCGGCCCCTCCCTTCCACCCCATCCTGAAACCTGGGTGCAAGGAAGAAAGAGGCAGAGAAAGACCAGGCCCAACTGCCCAGAAACCATCCAGAAGCCTTGGAGGGAGGTGAGTGAAGAATCGGCCCCTCCCTTCCACCCCATCCTGAAACCTGGGTGCAAGGAAGAAAGAGGCAGAGAAAGACCAGGCCCAACTGCCCAGAAACCATCCAGAAGCCTTGGAGGGAGGTGAGTGAAGAATCGGCCCCTCCCTTCCACCCCATCCTAAAACCTGGGTGCAAGGAAGAAAGAGGCAGAGAAAGACCAGGCCCCAACTGCCTAGAAACCATCCAGAAGCCTTGGAGGGAGGTGAGTGAAGAATCGGCCCCTCCCTTCCACCCCATCCTGAAACCTGGGTGCAAGGAAGAAAGAGGCAGAGAAAGACCAGGCCCAACTGCCCAGAAACCATCCAGAAGCCTTGGAGGGAGGTGAGTGAAGAATCGGCCCCTCCCTTCCACCCCATCCTAAAACCTGGGTGCAAGGAAGAAAGAGGCAGAGAAAGACCAGGCCCCAACTGCCCAGAAACCATCCAGAAGCCTTGGAGGGAGGTGAGTGAAGAATCGGCCCCTCCCTTCCACCCCATCCTAAAACCTGGGTGCAAGGAAGAAAGAGGCAGAGAAAGACCAGGCCCAGCTGCCCAGAAACCATCCAGAAGCCTTGGAGGGAGGTGAGTGAAGAATCGGCCCCTCCCTCCCACCCCATCCTAAAACCTGGGTGCAAGGAAGAAAGAGGCAGAGAAAGACCAGGCCCAACTGCCCAGAAACCATCCAGAAGCCTTGGAGGGAGGTGAGTGAAGAATCGGCCCCTCCCTCCCACCCCATCCTAAAACCTGGGTGCAAGGAAGAAAGAGGCAGAGAAAGACCAGGCCCAACTGCCCAGAAACCATCCAGAAGCCTTGGAGGGAGGTGAGTGAAGAATCGGCCCCTCCCTTCCACCCCATCCTGAAACCTGGGTGCAAGGAAGAAAGAGGCAGAGAAAGACCAGGCCCAACTGCCCAGAAACCATCCAGAAGCCTTGGAGGGAGGTGAGTGAAGAATCGGCCCCTCCCTTCCACCCCATCCTGAAACCTGGGTGCAAGGAAGAAAGAGGCAGAGAAAGACCAGGCCCAACTGCCCAGAAACCATCCAGAAGCCTTGGAGGGAGGTGAGTGAAGAATCGGCCCCTCCCTTCCACCCCATCCTAAAACCTGGGTGCAAGGAAGAAAGAGGCAGAGAAAGACCAGGCCCCAACTGCCCAGAAACCATCCAGAAGCCTTGGAGGGAGGTGAGTGAAGAATCGGCCCCTCCCTTCCACCCCATCCTGAAACCTGGGTGCAAGGAAGAAAGAGGCAGAGAAAGACCAGGCCCAACTGCCCAGAAACCATCCAGAAGCCTTGGAGGGAGGTGAGTGAAGAATCGGCCCCTCCCTTCCACCCCATCCTAAAACCTGGGTGCAAGGAAGAAAGAGGCAGAGAAAGACCAGGCCCCAATTGCCCAGAAACCATCCAGAGGCCTGGGAGGGAGAAGGTCACCATCCACCACTGCAGCCAGAGGCAGAGGAAGAGGAACAGCTGAGACACAGGGAAAACATCCACTGCCCGCCACTGCGATGCCCCTGGAGCAAGGG
This sequence comes from Bradypodion pumilum, assembly GCA_035047305.1. Taxonomy (NCBI): domain Eukaryota; kingdom Metazoa; phylum Chordata; class Lepidosauria; order Squamata; family Chamaeleonidae; genus Bradypodion; species Bradypodion pumilum. The sequence goes on from JAWDJD010000001.1 coordinate 412,502,915, forward strand.
ACCCAGAGACAACAACCCCACTTGGGGAGTGAGGACACAAGGATAAGTAGCTGATGTGAAAAATGTAGCTGAATTAATATAGAGACTGACATAGAGACTTCATACTGACTTAATATAGCAAGTAACATAGAGACTGTGTTTTAGAGTGTGATAATTATGCATGACAATATGTAGTGTAAACTGTTCTAAACTTTTAAAACTGTGATATGATGTATGATGCGAGGAAAAAAATGGCGTAGAAACCGGCAAACCACGCCACAAAGCTTGCCAAGAGAACCCTATGGACCAAAACAAAAGGCAAAACAAAAGGGCAGGCTAGGTGATACAGGATGCTTAACACCTCAGAGGGGAGAAAGGGGATGGACAGGAAAGGGGGAGGGGAAATGCAATGTTGTAAGGAGCAATACTGTATAGGGACATGGAATGTGAGATCAATGAACCAAGGTAAACTGGAAGTGGTAAAAAATGAGATGGAAAGAATAAGCATTGACATCTTGGGAATCAGTGAGCTCAAATGGACAGGGATGGGCGAATTCAGCTCTGGAAACCATCACATCTACTACTGTGGACAAGAAAACTTTAGAAGACATGGAGTAGCCATAATTGTCAATAAAAGAGTGAGAAGAGCAGTAATGGGATACAACCTCAAAAATGACAGAATGATGTCAGTAAGAATTCAGGGCAAACCCTTCAATGTTACTGTGATCCAAATATACGCACCAACCACGGGTGCAGATGAAGCCACAGTGGACCAGTTCTATGAGGACTTACAACACCTCATAGAACAAACACCAAGAAATGATGTTCAAATTATTCTAGGAGACTGGAATGCCAAAGTAGGCAATCAAAAAGTGGAGGGAATAACAGGCAGGTTCGGTCTTGGAACACAGAATGAAGCAGGACAAAGATTGATAGAGTTCTGCCAAGAGAACGCACTGGTCATAGCAAACACCCTCTTCCAGCAACACAAGAGGCGACTTTACACATGGACATCACCAGATGGCCAACACCGAAACCAGATTGACTACATACTCTGCAGCCAAAGATGGAGAACCTCCATACAGTCAGCAAAAACAAGACCTGGAGCAGATTGTGGCTCAGATCACAACCTACTGATTGCAAAATTCAGGCTTAGACTAAAGAAAATAGGGAAAACAAAGAGACCAGACAGATATCACCTAGACAGCATCCCTAAAGAATACACGGTGGAGGTGATGAACAGATTCAATGGCTTAGACTCAATAGATAGAGTGCCAGAAGAATTATGGACAGAGATGAGGGACATCATGCAGGAAGCAGCAAAGAAAACCATACCAAAAGAAAAGAAGAGTAAGAAAGCAAAGTGGTTGTCTGATGAGGCTCTTAAAATAGCAGAGGAAAGAAGGAACGCAAAAGTCAAAGGAGAAAGGAAAAAATACAATCATCTGAACACAGAATTTCAAAGAAAAGCAAGGAGAGATAAGGAAAACTATCTAAAAGAACAGTGCAAAGAAATGGAAGAAAACAACAAAAAAGGCAGAACCAGAGATCTTTTCAAAAAAATCCGGGAAATCAAGGGAACATTTAAAGCAAAAATGACCATGATAAGGGACAAAGACGGAAAGGAGCTAGCTGATGCAGAAGAGATTAAGAAAAGATGGAAAGAGTACACAGAGGAACTCTACAAAAAGGAACTCAACACTCCTGATAGTCACAATGATGAAGAAATTGAACCTGAGCCAGACATCCTGGAGAGTGAAGTCAGAAAGGCCCTAAAGAGCACTGCAAACAACAAAGCTAGTGGAGATAATGGTATCCCAGTTGAATTTTTCAAAGCTCTAAAAGATGATGGCATCAAATTACTGCATTCAATATGCCAGCAGATTTGGAAAACAAAACAGTGGCCACAGGACTGGAAAAGATCAGTATATGTTCCAATCCCAAAAAAGGGCAATGCCAAAGAATGTTCAAACTATCGAACAATCGCGCTCATCCCACACGCCAGCAAGGTGATGCTCAAGATAATACAGGATAGACTTCAGCAGCATGTGGAAAGAGAATTACCAGAGGTGCAGGCTGGTTTCAGAAGAGGCAGGGGGACTAGAGACCACATTGCCAACATACGTTGGATCATGGAGAAAACAAAGGAATACCAGAAACAAGTTTATTTTTGCTTTATTGACTACACTAAGGCATTTGATTGTGTGGATCACAACAAGATGTGGCAAGTGATTAAAGAGATGGGAATACCAGAACACCTCATATGCCTCCTGAGAAATCTGTACATGAACCAAGAAGCAACAGTTAGGACAGAACACGGAATGACCGAGTGGTTTGGAATAGGAAAAGGAGTAAGACAAGGCTGCATTTTGTCACCCTGCTTATTCAACTTATACACAGAGCACATAATGCGCAATGCAGGGATGGAGGAATCACAATATGGGATCAAAATTGCTGGGAGAAACATCAACAATCTGAGATATGCAGACGACACCACCCTAATGGCAGAAAGTGAGGAAGACCTAAAGAATCTCTTGATCGGTTTGAAGGAAGAGAGTGCAAAAGCTGGCTTGAGACTCAATATCAAGAAAACCAAGATAATGGCAACAGGCCCGATCAGTTCCTGGAAAATAGACGGGGAAGAAGTAGAAGCAGTGACAGATTTCACTTTCTTAGGATCTAAGATCACTGCAGATGGAGATTGCAGCCATGAAATAAAGAGGCGGCTGATTCTAGGGAGACAAGCCATGAGAAACCTGGGGAACATAGTGAAAAGCAGAGACATCACCTTGAAAACAAAAATTAGAATAGTCAAAGCAATGGTATTCCCAGTGGTAATGTACGGATGTGAGAGCTGGACAATTAGGAAAGCTGAACGCAGAAGAATAGATGCCTTTGAAATGTGGTGTTGGAGGAGAGTTTTGAGGGTACCTTGGACAGCGAGGAGAACAAATAGGTCAATCTTAGAAGAAATCAACACTGACTGCTCATTGGAAGGTCAAATAGTAAAGATGAGGCTAAAGTACTTTGGGCATCAAATGAGAAGGGAGGATTCACTTGAGAAGGCTGTGATGTTGGGAAAGGTGGAGGGCAAAAGAAGAAGGGGGAGGCCAAGGATGAGATGGATAGATGGTATTGTAGACACAATGGGCACAAAACTGGGAGGACTGAGGGGGATGGTGGAGGACAGAGGCGCCTGGAGAACGATGGTCCATAGGGTCGCAAAGGGTCGGAATCGACTGTGCGACTGAACAACAACAACAACAAATCTCCTATTTGTTCTTCCTCCTTTCCTGGTGCCTTTTACTTTCCCTAGCATCATTGTCCTTCTAGAAAATTTTGTCTTCTCATGGAGTGATCAAAGTACGAGAGCATCAGATTAATCATTTTTGCTTCTAGAGTTCTGCCTTGATTTGATTTAGCACCCACTTATTTGTCCTTCTGGAGGTCCATAGTATAAATAAAGATTTACAGGAGTAGGATTTTTTTTTTAAAAAAAAATGTGTTTGCACATGCATAGTTAGTTGCGATATACAGCACTTACCATTTAGCTGTGATATGCAGCACTTACCTTTTTTAAAAATAAAAGAAGAACTGCCTTTATTGGTTGATTTTTTAAAAAAAATAGTAGCCGTGTTAGTCTGTGTTTTTCACAGACCCGGTGCACAACTTGGGGGTCCTCTTGGATTCACGGCTGCGGCTGGAAGAACAGGTGGCGGCTATGGCCAGAAGGGCTTTTGCTCAACTTAGAGTAATTCGCCAGTTGCGCCCACTCCTGGACTGGGACTCCTTGCTCATGGTCACTCATGCTCTGGTCACCTCCAGATTAGATTACTGCAATGCACTCTACATGGGGCTGCCCTTGACGACCATTCAGAGGCTACAGCTGGTGCAGAATGCTCCGGTGGTGATGGGGTGTGGGCACTATGCCCGCACCTCCCCACTACTCCAGGAGCTGCACTGGTTGCCAGTTTGCCTCTGGGTGCAATTCAAGGTGCTGGTTTTAACCTTTAAAGCCCTATATGGCAGTGGGCTAGGTTACCTGAGAGACCGCATCATCCTAAGAGTGTCTGCCCATTCGACTAGAGCAGAACAGAGGGGCTCCCTAGTTGTGCCTTCACCTAGAGGGGCTCGCCTCTCTGGCACACGGAGGAGGGCCTTCTCTGTGTCTGCTCCAGCCCTATGGAACCTCCTGCCAACAGAATTGAGGCTACAGACAGAATTGCTGCCTTTCAGGAAAGGAGTGAAAATCTGGCTGGCAGGGCAGGTGTGGGGCCCTAATGGGAATACGGCCCTGGCCTGCTGGCTCATCCCCAATTAGTCCAGTTGTGTCCTCCTTCTGTGTCTTTGCATTTCCCCCTCTCCTTCTTAGCTTTTAGTTTGGTTTTAAACGGGGTGGGAGTAATGAGAGTGGATGGATGGGAGGATGAGGGTGTTTTAACATGTTTTTTATATGTTTTTAACTGTTGTACGCCGCCCTGAGTCGGGTTTTTACCTGAGTGGGCGGCATAAAAATTGGAATAAGTAAATAAATAAAAGAAAACCGCTGTAGCACTTTAAAGACTGACTGTTAAATTTTAATGTTAGCTTTCGTGGATCATGTCCATGTCTGATGAAGTGGACTTGATCCATGAAAGCTAACATTAAAATGCAGGAGTTAGTCTTTAAGGACCACAACATTTTTGTCTTTTTGTTTTGTTTATTCTCTGTATGCCTTTATTGGGGGATTCTACTGTTAACCACACTCTCTTGCTTCTGATAATTTTAATGGCTATTGCTGACCGACAATTGGAGTCATCAGTAAGCTTTACCACCTAACAGGCAGTGAATGGTTGGCCAAAACAGTTCCCTAGTAAGGACAAGAGATGGAAATGTTCCCCAAAGTATCCTAGATCTGTATTTCTGTTCCTGATATGACCCTTGGTTCTAAATGTATTCTATACATCTTAACCTATAAAACCAAGGGTTAACCGTTGGAACTTCGCATAGGTTCCTAAGCCTGGCCCTACTAACCCGCACCCACCATTCGTGCACACGGGCGATCTGGGTCCGCAGGTCAATGAAGGATTTAGAAAACCGGCAGTGCAAACGCGAAAAAGGGAAACAACTTCATTTTCCAACGTTCCTTGTGCCATGCCGCGGCAGAGCCAATCAGGCTGAGAGGCTCTGGCGCGGCACAAGGAACGTTCGGAAACGCGCCGCGGCCAATCAAAAGAAAGCCATTTAAAAAAACGCAGCACAAACACAAACCACAAACCCATAACTACAAGCCCCAGCATCCTGCGCGCCATGAGTGCGCAGAATGCTGAGGAAGCCGGCGCACGAAAAATTAAAATTAAAACCAGAATGTGAACACAAGTCCACGCAAACACCCACTGGCGTTCATGCACAGAGCAATGGGGAGGAAAGGGACTCCCTCTCCTCCATGCTACCCCACCAAAGACACGCCGAGATCACCACCGGCCTCAACAAAAGTGGAGGCGGGGTGGAAAAACCCACAAAAACAGGGAATTCAAGAAGGGGGAGGTATTGATGCCTCCCCTCCCCTTGAAAGCAAAACAATTCCTCCCCAAAGCAAAGGCACCGTACGGCGCTCTGCCCGGTGCCTTTACTTTAACAGTAAGTGTTTCGCTTACAAGGGAGGGCGAAGGCATCATTGCCTTGGCCCAGCCTTCAAAGTGAACCCATTCCCAGGTAAGCAAAGCCAGCAGACGGCGCTGCGCCGGCTGACATTACTTACCCCAAAAGAGTTTCGCTCTCAAGCAAAACAATTCCTTCCCAAAGCAAAGGCACCGGACGGCGCTCTGCCCGGTGCCTTTACTTTAACAGTAAGTGTTTCGCTTACAAGGGAGGGTGAAGGCATCATTGCCTTGGCCCACCCTTCAAAGTAAACCCATTCCCAGGTAAGCAACGCCAGCGAACGGCGCTGCACCTGCTGACTTTACTTACCCCAAAAATAAACCATTAATTAAAAAACAACACCAAAAACATCCAAAATCAACCTAAATCAACAAGAAAGAACACACACAAACACCCCACCCAAATTTTTTTTTACAAAAAATCCCCCAAAAGAAATTAAACCAGAGAACTCACCCAAACAACCTTCCTCCACGACGACCGGAACTGAAATGAGGAAAGAAAGAGACTACTTACCGGAAGAAGCGACACCCAGAGGCCAGTAGAGAAAAACAGTCAAAATCAATGAAAACCTCAAAAGCCCCACCCAGAGGCCACAGGAGAAAAAAACAGTCAAAATATTCACAGAAATAAATCACAAAATAATACAATACAAACATTTCTAAAATCCTGTATACAATTTTCACTCAAAAACAAGTCAAAACATCTAAACACAGCTTAAAAATATTAAATTTAAACAAACATATACTTACACATTTTTAAAATTATTATCCAAGGCACAACTGTTTAAAAAATTTCACATAGTAAAACATTATTTGGTTAAATAAAATAATTATAAAAAATTATATCATCTTTTCCTCTTTTTTAATCCAAAACAAACAAACCAAAAAAAAGCTAATCACAGTTTATAACAGCCTGTACATATAAATAAACATTTTAAAAATCACAATTACAGACTAACCTCATTTGTATAAACATAAAACAAAAACCTTTCAACACCATTTAAAACAGCCCGGTAACAGCGGGCAACCTCTGCTAGTATTTTATAAATTGCTTTGGTGCCTCTTGAGGCTATGAAGTGTGAGGCACATATTTGAGGCATGCTGGCTGGCAAATCAATATCCCTCCTTCCATAGATTTAATAATTCTATGCTCTCATATAAAAAGTTGTTTTCTTTGACCAATTCATAAACAAAGGCAGCCCACCATTAGGCTGTACCGTATTTATTCGAGTATAACGCGCACTCGTGTATAACGCGCACCCCTAATTTTCCATGAAATCTCGGTATAAAATTTTTTTCACACCACGCATTGAAATTGACATAAGAAACGTGCCTACCCTTGCCGGCTCTTGAGTCGCGCGGCGCGGGAGCGCGGGTGGCTGGCGGTAGCGCCTCCCCCAGAGGGTTCCCGTACCGTTCCAGTGGGGCAGCGGCGGGTGGAGCTCCTGGGCGCTAGACGACAATTGGGGAGGAGGGCCGCAGCGTGCTCCGTGCCTACCCGGTGCCGGCTTCAGTCGCGCGGCCCGGGAGCGCGGGTGGCTGGCGTTAGCGCCTCCCCCTTACCGTTCCGGCGGGTGCGTGCAGGTGAGCGGCGGCGGCAGCGGGACCTGGGCGCCTGCCGCCGCCTGGGAGGAGGGCCGCGGCGTGCTCCGTGCCTACCCGGCGCCGGCTTCAGTCGCGCGGCCCGGGAGCGCGGGTGGCTGGCGTTAGCGCCTCCCCCTTACCGTTCCGGCGGGTGCGTGCAGGTGAGCGGCGGCGGCAGCGGGACCTGGGCGCCTGCCGCCGCCTGGGAGGAGGGCCGCGGCGCGCTCCGTGCCTACCCGGCGCCGGCTTCAGTCGCGCGGCCCGGGAGCGCGGGTGGCTGGCGTTAGCGCCTCCCCCTTACCGTTCCGGCGGGTGCGTGCAGGTGAGCGGCGGCGGCAGGCGCCTAGGTCCCGCTGCCGCCGCCGCTCACCTGCACGCACCCGCCGGAACGGTAAGGGGGAGGCGCTAACGCCAGCCACCCGCGCTCCCGGGCGTGCAGGTGAGCGGCGGCGGCAGCGGGACCTGGGCGCCTGCCGCCGCCTGGGAGGAGGGCCGCGGCGTGCTCCGTGCCTACCCGGCGCCGGCTTCAGTCGCGCGGCCCGGGAGCGTGGGTGGCTGGCGTTAGCGCCTCCCCCTTACCGTTCCGGCGGGTGCGTGCAGGTGAGCGGCGGCGGCAGCGGGACCTGGGCGCCTGCCGCCGCCTGGGAGGAGGGCCGCGGCGCGCTCCGTGCCTACCCGGCGCCGGCTTCAGTCGCGCGGCCCGGGAGCGCGGGTGGCTGGCGTTAGCGCCTCCCCCTTACCGTTCCAGCGGGTGCGTGCAGGTGAGCGGCGGCGGCAGCGGGACCTGGGCGCCTGCCGCCGCCTGGGAGGAGGGCCGCGGCGTGCTCCGTGCCTACCCTTGAGGCTCGTTTAAAAGAGGCGCGCACCCAGTCCTCGTGTATAACGCGCACCCAAACTTTGAGTCCTTTTTTGGGTATAAAATTTTGCGCGTTATACTCGAATAAATACGGTAGTTCTTCAGAACATATCGTTCTATTCTAGTCAGGTACTGATTTAAGCACTGGTTGGATCAAAAAAGTGGAGGTGACTTCATATTTTATCATACTATGTTTTCTGCACCACCACAACACACAAAAAGCCTGATTTTCATAGAGCTCTTCATTGTGTTTATTAGCCTTAAATTGTAATAATTTTTGCCGCAGGACACATACATCTTCACAGTACAAAAATGTCAGTACAGTAAAACCCCTACTTACGAAAAAGTCCGCTCTGTAGGCTTTTGCTTAAATCGATTTTTTTGTAACTCAAAGCAAACCCATAGGAAAAATGAAAATTTTATGTAAATCGAAGCAAACCCATAGGAAATCGTGTAAATTGAGATGTGATTTTAGCACAAAATCATTATGTAAGTCGAATTTTATGTAACTCGAGGCATTTGTAAGTTGGGATTTTACTGTACTCTGTATCCAGATACAAGCCTAACCATCAGGAGCCCTAGAATAAAAACTATCTGATGATTATCGATTAAGATGATGAGTTTCTCTTTCTACAAATAGACCTGTTTTAGGGGTAAATGTTTCTGCTGATGAATAAATAGCCACAAATGCTACTTAAACATTTGGGTAGCACAGAAATGAACACTACTCACATCCCAAACTCACATAATTGTGCAAACAGATACAGAGTAATTGCAGTTGTATGTAGTGAATCAGAATTCAGGCCACTGATCAAAGCAAGATTTGCTAAGGAATCACACATACAATAATTTTGCCCTGTCAAGTACTTAGTGACTAGTGAGTGGCCACTCCAAACTATTTGGGGGGGGGATGCTCTCCTTGCCGCAGTCCAGAAGCTGCTTCTGTACTGTAAATTCAGTTCATTTCCTAAGTTTACTGATAAGGTTCTATGAAACGGAAATGGGTGTGATAAAATGTCAGAAGAGACTATAGTCACAGTTCCTCTTGGTTTAGTTTCTTTTTAATGGTCAAAGAGATTCATAAGAACATAAGAACAGCCTTGCTGGAACAGGCCACAGCCCATCCAGTCCAGCATTCTGTCTCACACAGTGGCTCACCATTTCCTTCAGGGGATTCCCAAGCAGATGCCTTCACCTTCTTAGGATTCCCTGGAAATGGCATTGAGAGATATCCTGCCTATCTCTCCAACCCGGAGGTTGTCCTTAGGTATCCATAATTATAGCCATTGATACCCTTGTCCTCCATGAACTTGTCTTGAAGTTGTCAAGACTGACAGCTGTCACCACTTCTTCGGGCAGGGAGTTCCATACACCAGTGATCCTCTGGGTGAAAAAGTACTTTCTCTTATTTGTTTGAGACTAGTACCCAAAATTTTCATGGAGTGCCCCCTAGTTCTAGTGTTGTGAGATAGGAAAAACAGTTTTTCCTTATCTACTTTGTCCTTTGTCCACACCGTGCATGATTTTATAAACTTCAATCAGGTCACCTCTTAGACGACGTCGTTCAAAAGTGAAGAGGCCCAACCGTTGCAGCCTCAGATGGTAAGGAAGGTGTTCCAGTCCCCTAATCATTCTGGTTGCCCTCCTCTGCACTTTTTCCAACTCCATAATATCTTTCTGGAGGTATGGAGACCAGAACTGTACACAGTATCCCAGATGGGGCCTCACCATAGAATTATAAAGAGGCAAAATGACACTTGCTGTCTTATTTTCTATACCCTTCCTAATGATCCCTAGCATTGAGTTTGTTTTTTTCACTGCTGAGGCTCACCGGGTTGACACCTTCATTGAGCTGTCCACCAGGACACCAAGGTCCCTTTCCTGGTTTGTCGCAGAGAGTTGAGACCCCATCAGTTTATAAATGTAATTGGTTTTTTTTGCCCCTGACATGCATCACTCTGCATTTACTAGTGTTGAAGCTCATTTGCCACTGTTTTACCCACTCCCCCAGTGCCAAGAGATCCCTCTAGAGCTCCTCACAATCTCCCACAGTTTTCACTACCCTGTAGAATTTAGTGTAGTCAGCAAAGCACACCTATTGATTATAGGGTTAAAAAGTCTATCACTTTGTTTTTAACCTTTCCTTGAGCTTTGTACACAGGTTTGAAAAAGAGATTTGACAGGTATCTGGAACTCTAGGATTTCTATTTTACTTCCTTGTCAGACATCTAGGGAAGAAAAGCTATTATATTGGGGTTGTCTGTAATAAAAGAGAAATGAAACAACATTAACTAGAATTAAATGTGCCACAGCTTTGAAGAACATTGACTCCCAACTGGGATTTCCATGAATCACTGTTTCCACCTAGTGGCTGAATACGAGAAATACTGCAGATTAAACAGGTTATTGAAAGCAGGAGCAAAAAAACAAAGTAGGAGGTGTGGGGGAGAAGATAAAATATTGTAAGGGCAGAATGCATTTTAAGCAATTATCCAATCATTATATTGCTGCCTATTAATGTCAACGTAGTTGAGGGATTGTCAGCTTTTCATTTATAAAACACAGATTTCAGGGATTCAAGCTTAGTTATTAAAACTCATACTGTGTTGAGATTTGGCAGCTTAATGACATTTCAAAAAGTGTAGTGTATGTGTAGATGTTCACTGGCAATAATGCACAAGATATGGCAGAATCCTGACAAACCTTCTGAAATACAACTGGGTCACAATTGTCCTCGGCTCAAGTGGATAGGAGTAAATCCTGCCTTCCTTTCCTAATGCCAGCAGTAATTGTATGAACAAGGAAAATACTGTACTTACTTGGTCAGAATCCTATTGTAGATTCATTCCAGTTTAAGTAAGACTGAATGAGTAATGGTGGTAAATTCCTACTAATTAATGAGAAGCCATCAATATCAGTCTAGTCACATGACTTGGCATGTAACTAAAACTACAAATGACAATTAGTAACAGATCACTACTGTCTTTGCACTAAGGTAAAGGTTGCCCTTGCTCGAAAGCCAGCTGTACCCAATTCTAGGGTACGGTGCTCATCTTCATTTACAGCCAGAGAGCCAGGGCTGTTTGCATCTGCAGACGTTCCCGTGGTCATGTGGCAGGCATGAGTAGACACCAGAGTGCACAGAATGCTGTTACCTTCCCACCGAAGCAGTACCTATTTATCTGCTTGCAATTTTTTGCTTTTGCATTGCTAGGTTGGCAGGAGCTGGGACAGAGACGATAAGTCACTCCGTCTTCCAGTGGTCAAGTTCAGCGTCTTAACCACTAAGCCATTGCATTCCCTGTCTTTGCACTTAACAGTAGTAACAGATCACTACTGTCTTTGCACTTAAAGGTAAAGGTTGTGCTTGCTCGAAAGCCAGTTGTATCCAACTCTAGGGTACAGTGCTCATCTTTGTTGACAGCCAAAGAGACAGGTTTGTCTGCATCTGCAGTTGCATCCATGGTCATGTGGTAGGCATGACTAGACACCGGAGCACATGGAAACCTCCCACCAAAGCTGTACCTATTTACCTACTTGCAATTTCTTGCAAGTCATAGCAACTTACAGCAATGTAAATCCAGAACAGGAGTCTGGCCACTAGTTTTAATTGTATCCCATCAGTGTTTTCATACGATTTGTGTAACTACTTAATCAGGTTTCAGGCCTGGATATGGTACAGAGACGGCATTGGTCGCACTGGTAGATGATCTCTGGCAGGAGTGGGATGGTGGCCATCCATCTGTCCTTGCCCTTCTTGACCTCTCAGCAGCCTTCGATACTGTCGACCACGGTATCCTTCTGGAATGGCTCAAAGGATTGGGGATCCAGGGTTCTGTGTTATCCTGGTTTTCCTCATTTCTGGAGGGCTGGACCCAGTTGGTGTGGTTGGAGAGTGAGAGGTCCAGCCCTAGGCCCCTACGTTATGGGGTGCCTCAGGGCTCGGTGCTCTCTCCTCTCCTATTCAACATCTACATGAAGCCGCTGGGCAAGATTATCCGTTCCCATGGGGTGAGGTATCATCAGTATGCTGATGATACCCAGCTGTACATCTCAGCCTGTGGGGACCCCAGTGATCCAGTCAATGTCCTATCCAGATGTCTGGAAGCTGTTGGGGTCTGGATGGGGGACAACGGGCTACAATTGAATCCCTCCAAGACTGAATGGCTATGGATAGGGGGGCCCACATTATCCAGGGAGCTGCCAACTTTGGTCTTGGATGGGGCTGCTTTGCCTCAGACAGACTCGGTACGCAACTTAGGGGTCCTCCTGGATTCGGGACTGCTACTTGTAGATCAGGTGGCGGCCGTGGCCAGGAGGGCTTTCGCACAGCTTTGTGTCATCCATCAGTTGCGTTTGCTCCTGGAACAGGACTCCCTGCTCATGATCACCTCCAGGCTAGATTATTGCAATGCGTTCTACATGGGGCTGCCCTTGATGACCACTTGGAGGCTACAGCTGGTGCAGAATGCAGTAGCCCGGGTGGTGATGGGGTGCAGGCGTTATATTCACGCCTCACCATTGCTTCGGGAGCTGCATTGGCTACCAGTTTGTCTCCGGGTGCAATTCAAGGTGCTGGTTTTGATCTTTAAATCCCTACATGGTAGTGGGCCAGGATACCTAAGAGACCGCATCATCCCAAGTGTGTCTGTCTGTCCAACCAGAGTGGACCGGAGGGGCTCTCTAACTGTTCCATCTGCCAGAGGGGCTCGCCTCTCTGGCACACAAAGGAGGGCCTTTTCCGTGTCCGCACCGATCTTATAGAACCTCCTGCCAGTAGAGTTGTGGGAGCAGACGGAGCTGCTGCCTTTCAGAAAAGAATTAAAAACCTGGTTGGCGGGGCAGGTGTGGGGCCCGGATGGAAGAGTGGCCCCCACCTGTTGGCTTATAAAATGAAGCCTACCCATCTTTTTAATGCAGGCAGTTTTAATGTAGTTAGTTTTTAATAGGTGGGTGGGTATGTTGGGGTTTTAATTGTTTTTAGTATGTATGTTTTAATCCTGTTGTGAGCCGCCCTGAGTCGGGTTCGCCTGATTGGGCGGCATAGAAATTTGAGTAATAAATAAATAAATAAATAAATAAATAAATAAATAAATAAATAAATAAATAAATAAATAAAACTACTCACGAGTAATTACTGCTAACTGATGAAGTATTGGGTGCATCATGGTTGTGCATTTGGTCATGTACCCGCTTGGCAACAAAGATATACTCAGCTTAATTTACTAAAATGTGTCTACTGAAATATTAGGGCTGAATATGCAGGTGTTGTCGAAACATGGCTTTTAAGAACATAAGAACATAAGAACAGCCTTGCTGGAACAGGCCACAGCCCATCCAGTCCAGCATTCTGTCTCACACAGTGCTCACCATTTCCTTCAGGGTATTCCCAAGGAGATGCCTTCACCTGCTTGGATTCCCTGGAAATGATATTGAGAGATATCCTGCCTATCTCTCCAACCCGGAGGTTGTCCTTAAGTATCCATAATTATAGCCATTGATACCCTTGTCCTCCATGAACTTGTCTAATCCTTTCTTAAAGCTGTCAAGACTGACAGCTGTCACCACTTCTTCTGGCAGGGAGTTCCATAGACCAGTAATCCTCTGGGTGAAAAAGTACTTTCTCTTATTTGTTTGAGAACTAGTACCCAAAAGTTTCATGGAGTGTCCCCTAGTTCTAGTGTTATGCGATAGGGAAAACAGTTTTTCCTTATCTACTTTGTCCACACCGTGCATGATTTTATAAACTTCAATCAGGTCACCTCTTAGACGCCGTCGTTCAAGAGTGAAAAGGCCCAACCTTTTAATTGAATAGGTTGTAAAACGAGGGCAATAGGCACTGATTTTCCCTGTGCCATTATCTTCCTTTTCTTTCCTAAAAGCTTTTGGAGGTGGATGTACAAATATCAACCATTGCCTTCTGGGATTCTGACTTTCTGACTGCAATGTTAAATTCTACCATTGCTCTCCCCCCCCCCCCCTGGATTGTGCTGTATGATTCTTTTGGTCATAGCTATTTGCACTCTCTCTTTTTTCGCAGTCATAATGAGATGGGCACTGGATAGAATGTGTTGGAATGTCTGTTTTAATGGTACAAGAGAAGTTGATCCTAATCTGCATGCCTGTTACTTGGATACAGAATAAACCAGGGGCCTTCTGTACATGTCTAATAGAAGTAGATATAATAGCAATAGCAGTTACACTTATATACCAGCCCCAGAGTGCTTAGTGCAATCTCTGGGCAGTTCACAAGTTAATTAGCATTTTCATTCTTTCCCCCCAACATACTGGGTACTCATTTCACTGACCTCAGAAGGATAGAAGGCTGAGTCAAGCTTGATCTTGGTCAGGATTGAACTCACAACAGTTTGGTTGCGATACAGCAGTTTAACCACTGTGTCACCAGGGCTCTATGAGCAATGCTCTAGGATTCTCTCTCTCTCTCTCTCTCTCTCTCTCTCTCTCTCTCTCTCTCTCTCTGTGTGTGTGTGTGTGGAGAGAGGTTAGATGTTTCTCTAAGCATATTGCAGAGATCTTGGTAAGTAATGAATATTTAAGGCTATACATATATAGATTCTGCCTGTAATATGGATCTTATGCCATCATTTTAAGAATTTTCTGGATCTATGTCAACCTAATTATATTGTTCTTTTTTAAAAAAAACAGTCTTCAAAATGATGGTTAATAAAATACAGTGAACTGAATCCAATTGCAAGTCTCAAAAGTAGATTCATTGAATCAATGGAATTTACATAAATGTTGAATTACTATTAATCTGCTGATGCCCTGTTGCTTAGTTACACATGTGGAAGGCAAACTGTGCAATATTAAGTCACTTCTAGCTGATAATTAACAAGTTACTACTAGGATTCTGAAAGACACACACATGCTAGCTTGGCACGTGCTCAAGAATCCCAGAAAGAATTCATTGACTCACATCTAGAATCATTGAAAGTTAAGCTTGCGTTCTGCAACAGGATTTCAGTGGGTTTACTGTAATTGAAATTGTTGACGGATGTGGACCTTAAGAATGAAGCCCAGTCACAATTGGATTTGTAAAGAAAACATTTCCTTTTCTCTCTCTTGTAGGTGGGCCATTAAACATGAAGGAACAAATAAGCCTGGTCAGTGGAAACAATCAAAAGTGGACAATCCATTATGGAATAAACTGACTTATATGTGGCCTGTGCTTCCAAATGGAGAACTGAACCAGGTAATTTGCTGTCCATGGGGTTTTCTTGGCAAAAATATCCTGACATGGTTTGCCGGTCCCTACGCCAGTATTTTATACATATTAATATGTATAAAATTAATCCCAAATATCATTTCCAGAAATCTAGTCTCAATAAAAACAAATCAACTCAAGAACAAACATATCCCAGAAATAAACCTAAACTAAGCTAATTGGCTTCTTCTTGCATGTTTAGGCCAGACATGAAACTGCCAATATGAAGGCACCTTTTGGTGAGTTTATTCTGCAGTTCCTTTCACCTGACCTGTTGTGAGAAAGATTAGCTAGCCCGCTCCTGGACCAGGACTCCTTACTCATGGTCACTCACGCTCTGGTCACCTCCAGATTGGATTATTGTAATGCGCTCTACATGGGGCTGCCCTTGGTGACCATTCAGAGGCTTTAGCTGGTCCAGAATGCGGCTGCCCGGGTTGTGATGGGGTGCGGGCGTTATGCTCGCACCTCACCACATCTCTGGGAGCTGCACTAGTTGCTGGTGTGCCTCCGGGTGCAATTCAAGGTGCTGGTTTTGACCTTTAAAGCCCTTCATGGCATTGGACCAGGCTACTTAAGAGACCGCGTCGCCACAAGGAATTTAGCCCGTCCTACTAGGGCAGACAGGAGGGGCTCACTGGTGGTCCCATCAGTGAAAGAAGTACATCTTATTGGGACCAGGAAAAGAGCCTTTTCCGTGTCTGCCCCAGCCCTGTGGAACCTCTTACCACCTGAGTTGCGTCTCCAGACGGAGCTACTCCCCTTTAGAAAGATGCTGAAGTCATGGCTCTTTCAGCAGGTTTGGGGCATGCTTGACTCTACCAGTCAAGCCCGGTGGCTGATTTAGTCTATGTGAGAGGCTGTCCACCGGCTTGGTTATTCTGTTTTAATGGGGATAGGGTGGGGGTGGGTTGTTTTTTTAATAATGATTTGTTTGTGTTTTTAATGCTGGTTTTATTTGGGGTTGTTAGGTTTGTTTTAGCTATTGTTACTGAATTGTTTTTATTGTAATTTTTATTATATTGTTAGCCACCCTGAGTGGTGTACCCACCAGGAGGGTGGGATATAAATGTGCAAAAATAAATAAATAAATAAACAAACAAACAAACAAACACAAGGTTGCCATTACCAGGGTATGCCCGATTCTGATGCAAAAATACCACAATCTTCAAGGAGGCTCTTTCTGTGTACCCCAATTGGCTGCTGACAATAGGTTTTTGATCAATACAATCATTGCCATCCTACCTTCCAGTCTATAGTGTTGGCATACTAATGTTGACCCGCCTTAGAGAATTGTTGCAGTGATGGGGGGAATAAAGATTCTTTAAAGTCTCTATATTACTTTTATCCATGTTTATTGTCTTCATCCATATAAACATTTTATTTCTCTTCTGAAAGGCTTTTGACTGGCCTATAGAAGGTTTACTGATTCCAAACAGCCCTCCTTTAAAGATACCTGCCAGGACAAAGTCAGATAGTTACACACCTTTGAGACTGAGGATTTTGAGAAATGGGGACCTGGATAAAAACAAGGCCATCTACGTCCTCGGACCTGATTATACAACTGCAATGAAGAAACAGTAAGAACACGACAATCAATTTTCATTATGAAATAGAAGTGTTAATGTTCTGGGAAACAGGCATGTTAACATGAGAGTATCTTCGTTGGTATATCTATTGCTTGCTGATTTTAAGTTTTTATTTGATGAGCTCTGCTGCAGTCCCCAAATGTAACTGTCTATTTTACTTTGCAAAGACAAGAGAAAGTTCATTCCAAGATGTGATCAGGGCATCACATTCAGCAGAATTTATTTACTTTTCCCTGCAGACCTTTGCATGTTTAGTGTTTTGCACATGCAAAGGTGTGTTTTACTTCTGCTATGGTGGGAAGAACCACATGAGCAGCCCAATCAGCTTTCCAGGAGCTTGGGCACTCCTGTGTTAGAGCCAGACCAGCAGTTATCTATTTGCTGAAATTGGTGGCTGTGGCTATTTTGAGTCATCATTATTGAGGAGCAAAATGGCAGGACTATTTTCTGTGTTGAATTTATTTAAAATGGAAGGAAGGAGATTAGGAGAAGTTGTGGTCCTTGGATTGTCCTTAAAGAATATTTTTGGTTAATGCCTGTGAAGAACTGTTAAGGTTATATAGTTTGCCTTTTTGTACGAGAATGCCCCAGAGTTTAAATGAAGCCATTCCCATATGAACCTGATAATTTCCAGGATCTGTGGTGTATAAATTATATTGGTTAGAATACACTGCTTGGAAACAGTGAATTGTTATGCTTAGAAAAAGCAGATTTTATACATTCATTTTATATAACAGAACTTTGATTATTCATAATAGCAGTAAAAAGCTTTGATGTAAAGAATAAGTTAAACACATCGTTTCTCACATTGTTAGCAGGAATGTCCCCTTGTGACCTTTTCTTTGAGGTTTTTAGAACATCTGATGCTTTTTGATAATGGTTTAATATTACTTCTTCAGATTGATTAAATACACTTCATACATCATGGAACAATGAGTAGATTCAGATAGTCTGTCCATTGAGCTGCCTGCAAAAATGATAAAGATTTAAAAAATCTTCAAAGTAAAGTCAAGCCTGAAATTGAAATCTTTGGCGCATACATCTCATAATTAGCTCATTCTCTGCCTGATCTAAAATGTGAATATGCTGTTCTTAAAATTATTCAGATCTTTTTTACATAGAAATGTAATGAATGGCACCATCTTTTAAAAAGTTTTCTCTAGAGCTAAAGCAATATATAAAAGTTTCCCAAACTAGCTTTTATAAGTTGTAAAATTTTCATTTCAGGTCATGTTAAGACCATTTCACCACACACACACCCCTGTGATCCTTCTGCCAAATGAACATTCCTGAAGCTCTGTTTAGAAAAATCATGTTTCTGCTACCAGCGTGATGCTGTAATGAACCTTAGCTTCTTTGTGAATACTGCCATATTAAAAAATGTGAACATTATTCCATTCTTGGTCAATTTCATACTGAGTTTCTAGGGGAGAATTGGGTCAAGAAAACTTTCCTTTTCCACATCAGTTCCTTTTTTCACTCAACTCCTTTCAAATGTTAACCAAAAAAAACTAATTTCTCTATAGGATTAGCATGAAAATTCCAAATAGCTTGGACGGCCATTCTTACACACATATTATTTGATGTGTGTACACTCAATATCTGAGATCACAGAAGCTCTCTTGGGAAAAACCTGGGTATAAGGATGTTTTTCTCTTTTGGCTTTGATAATCAGCCTTCAAGCTGTTTTTAGAACTTCTTTCTATCCCAAAGGCAGGTTGTCATAAAGGAAACCATTGTGTGATAAACACAAGCCCAGAGGTTCTTAAGCTTAACAGAGGAGTTGCCTGGCTCTTTGGATTCTCTTTAATGATATAATTATATGTATGATCCTAGGGCTGGAGTGAAGCAAACAGAATGAAAGCGCGGCGCCAAAATGGCCGCTGCGCTCTTTGCGGGGGCCCGCCCACATCCGGGTGAGTTAGGGGGCGTGGTCACCCCTCTATAAAAGGGGTGGCCACGAGGCAGACGAGCTGCCATTTTAGAAATAGCGACAGAGAGAAGTTTTCTCCATCGCTGTTTGTCCGTAGTCTTCGGCTGTTTAGCCCTTGATCCTTCCTGGCTGGGAAGGGAGGATTAGCACAGAGCCTTTAGCTGACTGGCTGCTCTGTGCTTTTGGCGCTAGGTTTTCGATCCCTGGAAAGGGATCCTGCTCTTTCTTCGAAGATATGCCTCCCAAACGGAAGGCCCCGGCGATGAAACCGCGGCCAAAGGGGAGAACTTTTTCGGGCCCTGCGCAGGACGGGGGGCAGCTTTCAGGTCAGAGGACCAGGGCTGCGCCCCCGTGGCAGGGCGCTATCCCAGCCTTGCCCACCGATACCGGTGGGGTGATTCAGGCTGGTACTTGGCAGCCGGCCAAGTTGCCGGCCATGGGTCAGGACAGCGGGGGAGGGCCTGGTGCGGGCGCGCAACTCGTTCCTCCTCCGGCCCCTCATGGGCCGGAGTTTTGGGCATGGCCCTATTCTGGACCAGGCTCTCACTGCGGTGTTCCTTTTCAAATGCCTAGTGGGCCTTCCGGCCCACCCGGCCCGCCTTATGCTGGGGGATCTGTGGCAGTGGATGCTTTACTAGCACGTTTAGCAGTGCTGGAGGCATCCTTGGGGATTGCACAGCCCCCTATGGGAGGGGGCCCTTCTCTCTCTGTCGGGGGCCCTTCGTGTCCACCGGCTACCTCGACGGCTGCCACACTGCACCAGGTGGCCAGCCGGGTTGAGCTGCTCGAGACGCTCCGGCCTGCGCCTGCCGGTGTCTCGCAGCTCCCTGTTCGTCCAGAGCTGCAGACAGGGAGCAGTCAGGTGTGGCCCCAGAGCTCGATTCCAGTCGCGAGCTCCAACGCCCGCCATGCGCCAGAACCCCCAGTGGGGGCGGCTCACGGGGGTGCACCTAGTGAGTATCAGGTTCAAATTAGTGCACCTACATCACAGCCCACTTCCAGTGGTGGGGTTCAGTGGCCCTGGCCTCGTCAAGTTGAGGCGAGTGGGCATCAGTTACCAGTCTATCCCAGTGCCCCTTGGTTTCAAAATGGCACCTCTTTGAGGGTGGGGGTTTCCACCCCCGGGGCAGTGCCGGGCATCACAGGGGCTGTCCAGGTCCCACTGCGTATGCCCCATATACCTAATGTGCTGGTGACGGCTTTGCCGACGGCTGGTTATTCCTTGCCCCTTGATGATCATTTGTCCCAGGTCACGAGGGAAAAGATTTGGCGGGGGGAGTACGTGGATATATTCTCCCTATTGAACCGTGAGCCCACTAAGGAGGAGAGAGAGGGACAGGACAACAGAGACAAAGAGCTGTCCCGTCATCGCAAGCCACCGCGCACCTGGGCCAACTGGTTGCCGGCATATCTTATTTATATGTCGGTATACCTTAGGGCCCGGCCTGATCTGGCCATTCCTATGGTCCAATATTTGGACAATATTTACAGGGCGATGGTAGATTTCCCTGGCCCATCGTGGTTGGCTTACGATGAGGAATTTAGAATGAGGGTGCCCCCACACCCGGAGATGAGATGGGATGAGCCCTGTCAAAAATTGTGGCTCTTGTACATGACCCCCACGCGTCCGGCGCCTGGGGATAGGTACCATTGTGGCCATGCCGTGCAGCGAGCTGCTCCAACACAGGCTCCCTGCCAGCCGGCGGGGCAGGGGGTTCCAGCCCGCTTGCTGTGTTGGAGCTTCTCGGCTAATGGTGTGTGCAATAAGCGGCAGTGCCGATACAAACACGAGTGTCCCTCTTGCGCTGGCCCCCATGCCGCCGCCGCGTGCCTGCGGGCCGGTGGGTCATGGGGCAGAGGTAGAGGTGGACAGGGAGCGGGCAGAGCTTCTGCTGATAGAGCTAGCCAGTCAAAAGGCCCCCTCCCCAGTTAATGTGTATATGTTGGAGCGATGGCTCTCAACTTATCCAAGGAGGGAGGACGCGAGGTACCTCCTGGAGGGTTTCCAGTGGGGCTTCCGTATCCCATTCAAAGGAGTGCGGGGACCCCAAGATGCCCCCAATTTACTTTCTCTGAAGGGTAGGGAGGAGGTGGCTGCCCTGAGTATTGCCAAAGAGGTAGAGACCAAGAGGGTAGCGGGCCCCTTTTCTGTACCACCCTTCCCCAACCTGAAGGTTTCCCCTCTGGGGTTAGTACCCAAAAAGGCCCCGGGGGAATTTCGTTTAATCCACCATCTATCATACCCGGCGGGTTACTCTGTCAATGATGCTATTCCTGATGAACTTTGTTCGGTCAGGTATACGTCTTTTGACCAAGCCCTACGGATGGTGCGCTCTTGTGGTCCTGGTGCCCTCCTGGCAAAATGTGACATTAAATCGGCATTCCGATTACTGCCAGTGCACCCGGGGGACTTTGAGCTATTGGGTTTTAGATTCCAAGGGAAGTTTTATGTAGATAAGGCCATGCCTTTTGGCTGCTCTATTTCATGTTCAGCATTCGAACGTTTTAGCACCTTCCTTCAGTGGGCCTTTGTTCGCAGGTCCGGGTCTCGGTCTGTAGCCCATTACCTCGATGACTTTTTGTTTGGGTGTGAACGGGGCTCGGACACGTGCACGCGTCTCCTCACTACATTTCAGACGCTAATGCGGGAGCTGGGTGTCCCTTTAGCGCCCGAAAAGACCGAGGGCCCATCCACTTTGCTCACATTTCTGGGTATTGAAATTGACACGGTCGCACAGGCATCCCGGTTACCCATTGACAAGGTCACCCGGATCTCTGCGATGATTTTGGCCTTGCTGGCCAAACGTAAAGTGTCACTTCGTGAGCTTCAGGTACTTCATGGCCATCTTAACTTTGCCTGCAGCGTGGTCACGCCCGGCAGAGCATTTGCGCGGCGCCTATGCGACGCCATGTTTGGCCTGTCAAAGCGCCATCATAGGGTCCGACTGACCAGGGGCATGCGGGCTGACCTTTTGGTCTGGCTTAAATTCCTGCGGGAATTTAATGGGGTCTCCTTTTGGAGATCCGACCTTTTAGTTTCCCCTAGGTTCCAAGTACAGTCGGATGCCTCCGGCTCCCTGGAATATGGGATTTACTTTGAGGGGAGGTGGGCTTATGGCCAATGGCCTCCAGCATGGCGGGGCACGGATCGCCTCCGCGATCTTACATTCCTTGAGTTCTTTCCTATCCTGGGAGCTTTGATGCTATGGGGCGAGGAGTGGGCCGACTCAGTGGTCCATTTTTGGTGTGACAATGCTGCGGTAGTGCACATTGTCAACGCTCAGACGTCTAAGTCACCTAGAGTGATGAAGTTGGTCCGCCAGTTTGTGTTACGTAGCCTATGCCTGAATGTGCTTTTTAAGGCCAGACATGTACCAGGCATTAATAATGACATTGCTGATGCTTTATCCCGCCTGCAGATCCCCTGGTTCCGTGCCTTGGCTCCGGAAGCAGAGGAATTCCCCTCGCCACTCCCAGCCGAGATTTGGACATTTGGCAAGGAGAGGTGAACCGGGCGATCGGCATGTCTTTGGCACCCCGCACGAGTAAGGCGTATCACCATGCTTTCGTTCAATTTAGGACTTTTTGTGTGCAACTTCAGTTGCCCGAAGTGTGGCCCATTCTGGTTGAACAAGTTTTACAATTTATGGTTTATTTACACAGTCAGGGTCTGGCTCCTCGCACTATAGCATCCAGGCTGTCGGCACTGGCATTTATGGCCAAGGTGAGGGGTTTTTGCTGACTGCGTGAATGATTTCCGCATACGACATGTTTTGGAGGGTGGACACGGGAACGTGGCCGCCACCTGGACACTCGCCACCCAATTTCACCGGGGATGCTTACCCACCTTGCACGATGCTGGCATAACCTGTGTTTTGATAGGTATGAGGTGGCTCTTTTTCACGCGGCTACCACGGTGGCCTTCTTTGGAGCACTCCACATCAGTGAGTTGGAACTACAGTCTAAGGCGGATGCGACTCGTAGGGCACTGGAACTCGACGATGTCTATGTCTCTAATGAGTGGGCTCAGTTGAGAATACGGTCCTCAAAAGTTGATCAGCACGGCGTAGGCAGTGGAGTTAGACTGCTACGATGTTCCATTGCAGACATCTGTCCGGTTGGTGCCCTACAGGAGTTCTTGGCAGTGCATGGCACGCACCCTGGCCCGTTTTTCTGCCACCAGGATGGGTCTCCCCTTACTAAATTTCAGTTTTGGAAGGTGACTGGTATGGCACTATTCAGTGTTGGCCTTCCTGGGGCTCGTTACGGCACCCATTTGTTTAGGATAGGTGCTGCATCCACTGCGGCTGCATTTGGGTACTCTGAGGCTGATATACGCCGTATGGGAAGATGGGGATCGATGTGTTTTGCATTATATGTTCGCCCTCTTCAGGTATGAGTACCAGTTAAGTCACTGTTCTCTTTCTTCTTTTACAGACCCTGTGTGTCACCGCACACCGGTGGCAGTATGGCTGGTGGGCCACAGTTACGTGCACTGGGCAGCGCAGTATGCTGCGGCGACAGAGTGGGGACCCCAGCTTGGACTGCGTGCAACCGCACGCATATGTTGGTACGGTAAGCACGGAATGAGATGGCGGGAACTGTTGCCATTCCTGTTTTCCATCAGGGATGCTGAACCGCCTGATGTCCTTGTACTGCACCTCGGGGGCAATGACCTCTCCCAGGTCACTGGCCTTTCTTTAAAATTCACGATTTGCAGTGACCTAGCTTATTTGCATTATGTGTGGCCATCCACAAGGCTGCAATGGTCGGACATCATACCGCGTCATTCTTACAGGGGAGGTATTGACATCCGTGCCCTTGACCGCGCTCGCCGCTCAGTGAACAGGGCTGTTGCCCAGTTCTTGGCAGACAAGGGTTTGGGGATGGTCATCCGACACCCCACCATTAGTTTAGAAAATTATGATCTTTATGCAGGGGATGGGGTCCACCTGTCGGCTAGAGGTATGAACCTCTTTTTGGAAGATTTGCAAGCAGGCCTGTTGACCGAGCTGACGGTCGGGGGGGGGGGCGGTGAGTCTTCATTGAAGCATCCCCGTGTGGTGGGTAGCACTGGTAAGGTAAATATTTATGACCCATAGGTATCCGGCAGGTTCGCAATTGACTGGCCAACACTTAGACAGGTACAGGTGTAATAACTTTGACCGGTCAATGACGAACCAGGCAAGGGGTGATGGCAGGAGCTTTTCAGCATGCATCACCCCGTGATTTGATGGATACACGTCAGAGGGTGGGGTCAGTAGATAGTTTATTGACTTCGGTCAACAATTTGTTTGTGTCAACAAACAAATTGATACAAATGGATACATTGTAGCCAATTGCCATTGGCAATTTTGGGAGGAACCTTACCAGTGTTACTGCGGCCTGCTTGCCTTAAGAATTACAATTGGATGAATACCAATTGAAAGTTATAATTCGGACTAGGGCATTATTCAATAAAAGTGGCCCAATGCCTTTATCCATATACCGGTGTCTGAGTCTTTCTTTGGGGGATGCGCCTGCAATGAAAGTGCGGTGCCAAAATGGCCACCGCGCTCTTTGCTGGCCCCCACCCGGACTCAGACATCCGGGTGAGTTAGGGGGCGTGGCCACCCCTCTATAAAAGGGG
Source organism: Bradypodion pumilum (assembly GCA_035047305.1). Taxonomy (NCBI): domain Eukaryota; kingdom Metazoa; phylum Chordata; class Lepidosauria; order Squamata; family Chamaeleonidae; genus Bradypodion; species Bradypodion pumilum. The sequence goes on from JAWDJD010000001.1 coordinate 412,527,349, forward strand.
TGGCCACGAGGCAGACGAGCTGCCATTTTAGAAATAGCAACGGAGAGGAGAAGTTTTTCCCTCCACCCCCTCCCTAGTGAACAGTGTGATATTTTGGTCGCTTCGGGGCCGGGTGGGAATTTTTGGCCTGAACCTACAATTGGCCCTTGGGTTCTGGCTTTTTTGCCCATCCCACACTGTTGCTAGTGTTTGAAATAGGGGTTTTTCTTGACTTTGGTCACTTAGGCGGGTAGCACTGGTAAGGTAAATATTTATGACCCATAGGTATCCGGCAGGTTCGCAATTGACTGGCCAACACTTAGACAGGTACAGGTGTAATAACTTTGACCGGTCAACGACGAACCAGGCAAGGGGTGATGGCAGGAGCTTTTCAGCATGCATCACCCCGTGATTTGACGGATACACGTCAGAGGGTGGGGTCAGTAGATCGTTTATTGACTCCGGTCAACAATTTGTTTGTGTCAACAAACAAATTGATACAAATGGATACATTGTAGCCAATTGCCATTGGCAATTTTGGGAGGAACCTTACCAGTGTTACTGCGGCCTGCTTGCCTTAAGAATTACAATTGGATGAATACCAATTGAAAGTTATAATTCGGACTAGGGCATTATTGAATTAAAGTGGCCCAATGCCTTTATCCATATACCGGTGTCTGAGTCTTTCTTTGGGGGGTGCGCCTGCAAAGGGTATTTGTGACTCTTTTTGAAAGGTTCAGTAAAGTGCATGTTTACAAGTAGTTCTAACTTTTGCTTTTTAATTGGGAACAAATTTCATGCCTCTAATAGTGCACTCAATGGCAGAAGGATTGAGGTTTTTCCTGAAACTGCCAGAAAGAACTCAGATATTATCTCCATTGCCATATTTTTCTGAGTTAAAAATGGGGATGGAAGCTTGCCACCATGTCATGCACCCCACTCATCAAAAAATATTCAAAACATTTTATCATCATAGTTAAAGAGCAGCAAATCTCCATTCTTCATAACATATGGATGGAGTGACCATTTCTTTTTTACTTTTAGGAGCTATAGATAACCATGTTTAGGATAGGAATCAAAGAATTCAGGTGGTGAAAGAAGAACCACCTAGGGCCATGATCAGGGCCATGATCAGGGCTTCTGGGAATTGAAGTTCAAGAACAGTTGGAGTGCCAAGGTTCACCACCACTGACCTAGGGGATGTCTGAGTGCCCGTAATTTTATTTTTCAAACTGGTATTGTAATGGTTGTTGAGGAACTTATTTAGGAGATATATACATACACTTTCAGTGCATGTATGGTATATATCTCCTAAATATATACAGGTCCAGCCACCTTCTGTGGTGCTCAGCCAGGTGTGGGGGTGCCTGTAGAGCAGCCCCCTCCTGCCAGCTTATTTAAAACTGTCTGGGTCTCTTAGAGTTTTAGTTAGTTTTACCTGTTGTATTGTCGGGAAGGTATTTTAAGGGCTTTTAATGGTTTTTAAGCTTAAGGGTTTTTGCAATTTTATTACTATGCAACATTTTATGCTTGAATTTTGTAATGTTTATTGTGAGCCGCCCGGGAGTCACTCCGGTGAGGGAGCAGCAATATAAATTCAATAAACAAACAAACAAACAAATAAATAATAAACTTTTTAAAATAATTTCCAACGCAGAGATGTGATTACAACTCTGCTTTGAACATTATGGAATTACATTATCTGGACTTTTTGGACTACATATGCCAGATTCCTTCAACCCAAATGGTCAGTTGGGTGCAAGACTATTATGAGAATTGTAGTCCAAAAAATAAAATAGACTATAATAAAGCTTTCCTCTTTGGGGCCAAAGCCAGTGTAAGTGACAGGAAAATCAGATGATATCAGCAAAATAGTGTACACTAGAAAAGAGAATGAAAACAGAGATTTGTTTTTTTAAAAATCCCAGGCTACTGAGATTTTGCTTGTGTATAGTATCTTTGCTCATGTCTGTATTGTAAAATATATATTTTTATTAACTTGAAAATTGGAAAGAAATTCATTTTGCTGAATTTGTCCTAGAAAAAATGACCCAGAAAAGATGCAGAAAGAAAAGAAACTCCTCAAGAGTGATTCAAGTTCAGAAACTGAAATACACAGAACAGAATTTCAGCACTTTCTGGAGCAGTAAGTAAATATGCACCACAAACTATTGTTTCTGTTTAGATATTTAATTGCTCATAGGTTAAGGCTGTTGAGAGGAATATTAATGTTGTCTCAACCTGTAACAGAATAGGGTATTTAGGTTTACCTACTGGTCCTGTTGCTTCTCACATATACTGTCCGGACAATACTGCACAGTTGCAAACTGTAGGATCTAGTATAAATGCTTGAAGTCTAGAAACATAGTATATTAATGCTTCACTTCAAGCAACACTGTGTATTGAAAGTTTCATTAAAAAAAACCAACAGAATAAGACCTTCACTGAAAGATTGTTCTTACAATATCTGTCTTTTCCCATCTTGCCAGTTTAATATTTTATATATATATTTTAGAAAAAGAATATTGAATAGGTGATTCAAAATAGAAGAAGTTTCATGTTAAAATGCCATCGAATACAAGCATACAGCTGTAAAAGCAGGGAGAATAGAGCAAGTATCAATAAAGTTAATGCAGTGCTCACCAATAAAATTGCACCAATTCAGACTCTGGAAGATTAAATGCCCTCTGAAAATTACTGTCTTTGTCATTTGGCAAAGATTGTGTCCCACCAATTCTGTACAGCTGAGGGATCAACAGTCTTCAAATTGCTCCCTGTGGATAGGATTAGTTATTCTTGGTCCTGAAACTATTTTCACTTTAACTTAATAACAGCTCCCCTGAGATGCCTGGTCTTACGACTTTTAAGCCATAAACAGGGTATCTATACTTTGGGTTGCAGCAGTGCTGGGTTAATTGGCATTTCTAATGAAAAGTTCAATTGCCTTGTTTGTAATATGCCATTTCTATTCCTTCAAGTGTTAAAGGCTTAGTGGGAAGCTTAAAAGATATATACATGTTTTCCTTTGTTGAAAAGGTGCACCATTATGCTGAAGTTGCCATTTGCTGGAAGGAGGTTATTCTCTGAGGCAGGAATGGAAATCTTTCTTTTGATAGGCCTGGAGAAAGATCAGCTGGTAAGGAAAAGATAAATAAAGTAAAATGAAGTTGAAAGCATGACTATTTATTCAGAAAATATTTTTTCCTGCAAGCAAGTCCATCCTGATGAATGACACCTTATACTAGGGGTTCTCAACCTTTTCAAGTCGAGTGCTGGGTCACACTCCCTCAAACAGTTGAGGGGGGCAGACTGGTTCTCCCCCCACAATTTATGGCTGTTGTAAATGTGTTTACGATTACCGTAAGTGAGTCCGATTCTGCCAGTAGTGGTGACAGTTGCGGCAGCTGGAGCGAGAGCGGGGGCCAGATTATTTGGCGCTGTGAGGTGGATTCAGCCCACAGGCCGTAGATTGAGAACCCCTGTCTTATACCCTTCTAAAACATTGCATGAAGTTATCTATGGAGTTACATTACACTTCCTTCAATTGTTACACTTTGTAAGCTAGTCTTCTGTCATTTTGGTAAACATGCCATTGATTGAATGGTTTATTCCTGTCTATCCGTGAATGGTTCATCAGCAGAAATGATAAGAAGCAAAGCAATCACACTTATATAGCACTTAGTGCACTCTCTGGGTGGTTCACAAGTTAATTAGCATTTTGCCCTCAACATGCTGGGTACTCATTTTACTCAGAAGGATGAAAGACTGAGTCACCTTGAGCCTTGGTCAGGATCAAACTCACAACCTTTTGGTTGCAGGACAGCAGTTTAAACCATTGCACCACTAGGGCTCCTGTAGCCATCAAAGGGGGGGGGGGGAAGAGAAGTAACATTCAAAAGAAGAAGCCTGTTTTTTTCCGGCTGAAGTGCTTCTGTTTCTATGTCAGTTTGAGGCATGGAGGAATTTATTGTATGAAGCTTTATGGTTTAAAATAGGGGTTCCCAATGTTTTCCTGCCACCAAGCTCAGCTGTGGGGGCCGGAAGCATAGCTGTGCCCACTGCTTATGCTTTTGCCAGTAGTGGTAGGAATTGCACCATTTTAAGGTGGTCTTGCACTTCCCAGGGCGGCGGGAGACTTTTCAGAGCATGTTCCATTTTGGGATTTTTTTTGCCACTTCTCCGCTGCGTTTCTATGTAAATAGGCCAAACTAGCACACAGGTCAAGATTTGAAAAGTTTATTAAGAAGTTGCCAACATTGGATTTACAGTATATTGTGAGAAGTATCAAGGACAATTTTTGACATTAATACTCTGAATATTGACTTTTTAAAACAAGATTAGTACCTTTGTAAAAACAAATAAATAAATAAATATGTTTTCCATTACTGCTTCTGCCTCAAACGGTTTTTTCTATTTTTAGATTTTCCGCTGCGTTTTGGCAGCCAAACTGTGGTGGTTGGAGAATTCCCAGTTCCACACTGGGAACCCAGGTGCTGACGTAAGCTCCCCCCAGCACTGTAAGTCACCAACTGCCATGGTTTGGCTCCCAAAGCACAGTGGAGAAGCGGCAAAAAAACCTCCAAAACAAAGTAAACATGCTCCCAAAAGCCTCCCTCTGCCCTGGGAAGTGGCAGAGGCTGTGCAAGAAGATGCTAAAATGGTGTGATTCCCACTGCCACCACAGTAAACAATGTATTTCACATTCCGGGGGGGGGGCAGTTTTATAGGTGCCCAAGTGGCCACCATGGGCTGGATTAATGAGTTCCATGGGCCAGATTAGGCCCGCAGGCTGTAGGTTGGGAATGCCTGGTTTAAAACAAGCCATAGCCATTTATTGAAATCAGTGATGGCCTTGCATTTGAACAGCAGGCAGCAAGAAGAAAAAGAGCAGCTATTACTTTTCTATTCACCCACATATTCAGCTGGGATAATTTTATTGGTATGGTCTTCTAATCTTGGGGGGGGGGGGGGGGGCGGAATGTATCGGAGACTGGTTTCAACACATACTGGAAGCCCTCCAGAAAATGCTTAGAATTCCCATCGTTGTAGCACATATATGGAATACACAAAGATTCACTGATATGCTCACATGTACATAGCCCTTGCACACCCAAAACAGTTCTTACTCATGAGCTGAATTCCTGTTTTGTAATTCATGCATTGTAAAGCTGAGGATCTTTCTCCAAATATCCTGAGGCACCGGTAATATCACTTTCATCTTCAAGGGGGGCTGTGGGGTGCCGGGGATAGTATTTAATTATTGTGAATCACCCACTGCAAGTAAAGTCAATCTAGCTGCAGTGATTTTCATAAGTAAAGACAGCCCCTTGTCCTGTGGCTGCCAGCAGGTACCTGATAATGAAAGGGATTCCATTGGAGATTCTGAGGGAACAAAAAAAAATTATTTTCAAAAAAATTACTGCAGGTGAAGATATCATGGGCCTTACATAACAGAACTCAAGAAACAGGATTTCAGCCACTGTCATCTCACACTGAGCCAGTTACACTTGTGGATGTCTCTCAGTGATACTAAATAAGCTACTGTCAGGAATTATGATGAGATAAGAGCAGAATTTGCTTTTTTCCTGATTCTTTAAGAAAGGCAAGCAGCCACTCTGATGTTTCCATTTTATGAAGTTTGTATAACTTACATGAAAGCACTCTTCTGCATTCAGCATTATTTGCGCAACTGCACTACTGTGTTCAAAATAATCATTTCCCTCCTCTTCTTCTTCCCTCTTGTCAAAAGTCCCACAAATTACCTTCCCCTCTTGCAGGGCATGGAAAATAACTTGGCACTTCTTTGTCCTCCTGTGCAAGTACAGAACAAATAAGGATTTATATTTTTCATATTTATAAGGCACCTTTGTCTTAGTTCTGGAAAACTCCAGTGAAACAGACAAACTAATTAAATAAATAGATAAGAGTTACCTAATGTAGTATTTACTCCTACCATACTGAAGCACATTTTAGAAATGAAAAATTTGAAGTGCTAGCCGTGCTAGCCTGTGCAAGCATATCAGAGAGTAAACAGAACAACAACAAAAAGACAAAAAATTGTGTCACCTTAAAAACTAACTCCTATATTTTAATGTTAGCTTTTGTAGATCAAGTTCACTTTGTCAGACACAAGAAATGAAATCAGAAATTTAGAAATGGAGTCAGTTTCAGCAATGAGAATTCTTAATATGTACATAGGTTATTTTGCATTTGTATTTTTGTGCAGGGCAACAGCAGGAAATACCTTTGATAGACCTAGCTTTAAATGGTAATTAAACAGTTAGCCAAGTATCTTAAGTGACAAGAGAGTATCTTCTACCAATAGTAACCATCTTGTTCAAGCTTTAAAGCTTGGTGAAATAACTACTTATTGTTTTAGTGAACGATTGTTTATGTTAAATGTACTAATCTTTATTTCAGTATTTAGCCAGTCCAAATCTATTGTGTAAATTTATATTGGCAGGCGATAGTACTTTCATCAGCTGGTATTGGGGTAGATTCACACTAGCATGATTTTGGACATTATATCTTGATCTTATCTTGGGCAGTGCAATTTAAATTTTGTACTATAAGGAAAGAGTGATACTATTTCCTCAAATTCAATAATTTTAATTTACATAACCCTTAGGTAAAGATCACCCATGCTCAAAAGCCAGTCGTATCTGACTCTAGGGTCCAGTGCTCATCCAGAGGTGTGCAGGGCACCATGGGAAGACACTGGACTGGGAGTGGTGGGGGCGCCTATTGGGGGGGGGAATCCCATACATTGCTATTGGCGCCCCAGGGCTCCAGAGGCAAGGGCACGGTGGGACAAAGCCCGATTGCCCGATATACCAGCATGCGCCTGTGCTCACCTCTGTTTATAGCCAAGAAGCTGGTGCTGTCTGCATTTGCAGACATTTCCATGGACATGCGGCAGGTATGCCTCAACACCGGAGTGCACAGAACGCTGTTTACCTTCCCACCAAAGTGGTCCCTATTTATCTACTTGCAATTTTTTGCTTTTGAACTGCTAGGTTGGCAGGAGCTGGGACAGAGAAAAGAGCTCATTCCATCATGCAGTACTCGGATCTTGAACTGCTGACCTGCCAACCTCTGCTGACCTTCCAGTCATCAAGTTCAGCGTACTGTATTAACCACTTCAGACACTGAAGTCCCGCTTGAGACATAATGTCCCACAAATTCTTTCCCCTTCTTTGGCAGTAAAAAGCCACTAGTAACCATGTCAATAACTAACAATTTGCTGCTCTTTCTTGGACACCTAAAGTATGCTTTTTACATCACTTTACTCAATGGTAAGACTAGACCTGGTAGTTTTTGCTCTTAATGCTTACCAGCATCACATTTATATTATTTCAGCAACTACATGCTAGGGTTTTCTAATCAGGCCACTCAGATTCCCTTGTTTTGAATATTACTCTTGAATCAGCTGTGTCTGATGCCTTATCTCAGGAGTTCTCACCCCTTTTAAGCTGGGGGCCGGGTCACGCTCCCTCAGACAGCTTCGGGGGCCGGATGGCCTTTTTGCCCTTCATCCACCACATGGCAATTTCTTGCTTTCAAACTGCTAGGTTGGCAGGAGCTGGGACATCTATGGAAGCTCACTTTGTCATGCAGTACCCAGGAATCAAACTCGGACCTTCCTGTCAGTGAGTTCAGTGTCTTAACCACTTGAGCCACCACATAACCCTTAAAAGGGAGGAATTGATAACTTCTTTTCTGTGCACCCTTTGTAACGATTATCTGGTAAAGTGCTGCCACACAGACATATTCATTTTGTTCCATCTTAAATAAAACATTCAAATATGATCATTCAAACAAATATCTTTTGATTTGTACAGAATTCCATTTTACTTTCTTCATTTGTCTTACATGTTCCTGAAAGGATATCACTGTTATTTGTAAATTTCAGCTAATTAAGGCTAATGTAAGGCCTTTCTTCTCAGACTGCATAATGTCCTATGATAACAAATACATGCAAAGACCTTTCATGGAATGCTTTGGCTTATAACACAGTAACTTCAGTGAGGCCTTTTGTGAAATGTCTGGACCTTAAACCAGTTGTTAGTTTCTGCTAGAATAGACTCTCTGAATCAGTAAAACTTGTTAAATCAATATTTCTATCAGTCCCATTTGGTGGGTTTACACTAGTTGAGATTTAGCCCTTGGAATTTTTGCTGAGAAAGCATATCAAAATACAATTAGAAAGCGGCATGGCATTAATGTTCAGATTGTATTTGCAAGTATGACTGAGTGCATGAATTGGAAGGAAGAGGATGTATGATTTTGGAAATAATTTAAAGTCAGATAAGTAAGTGCTTCTGACACGAAGATGAAATAAATAACCCTATCATTTTTGTAACAGATGTATGTTTCATGTGGAGAGCATTGGATTGATCCTCAGTGGACTGTGGCTCAGCATAAGAAACGTCTCCAACTTAGTAATTTAGCATCAGATATAACTGCTATTCGTGCCTATTGTGTCATGAAGAACACCAAAAGTGAGCAGAATGTCTTCTATGCTTTGTATGTGTGTGTGTAAAATGTATTTGTGTAGGACACATCCTGGGGCAGAGACTTCAAATAGTCTTCCAGTGCCCTCTCTTGGTACAATTCAATCAAAGATAAACATTTTCAAGTGCTACTGAACTTTGTGGGTGAATCCAGCTTAAATATGTCCCCTCAAATCCAGTGGAGGTCAAAAGTGCTTAACCTTGTCCATGGTGTTTATTTTATTTTTAAAAAATTCATTTTCTTTTACCATATACAGTGTTCCACCTTTTTCTCAATTAAGGGACCCATGGAGATCACAGGTTATTTTTAAAAATTGACAAAAACTACAGTAAACTATAATATTGAAAACAATTAAGCATAGAAAAGTTGCTTAAAACTGTTAAAAACTAATTTAAAACACAAAATAATAGTGCCCAGCATATACGATTAAAAGTTGCCTAATTAGTTGTTAAAAGCCTGTCTGAAAAAGATTGTCTTCATCTGTCCCTGGAACAACAAGAAGAAGAGGGCCATAGTTCTCAAAAGCATTGCTGTCAAAACAATAGACATTTGTAATTGAATCTGGACCTATTTTTCCATTTTAGGTTCAGTTATGTATGAAAATGTGTAACATGTAGATATCAGCTTTGTAACCACAATAACCACGGTACCCTAAGGTGTACAGATGATTTTCTTATGGCTGAGAAAGAAATTCCTGTATGCTTCAGAATTGAAGGGAGGGATAAAATGCCAAGAACAGAGCAGATTAATATTGTCCTATCAGACATCAGATAAAGTGGAGGATTAAATCACTCTCTGTGGGAGTATGGTAAAAAAAATGATATATAGAATTAACAAATAGTTCTAGGTGGTTTATGGAGGAGAAGATACTGCTTCTATCTATTATTCCATGCTGGAAAGGTTGCCCTGAAAATTTGTTCGCAAGAGTGTACTATAACACAGGTCTGCAAATAAATAAATATATTAATATATAAATAAATAACAATCAGCTGCATAGGATATTTTGGGTAAATGTTATGCTTTGTAGTGTGCTGAATCAAATAATGACCTCGATTTTCCCCATCACGTACAGTTTTTTTGCAAAATGTGAGGGTTTTGCATTAAAAAAGCATAAGTGATGAGAAAGTCACTATTTTATTACAATGAACTAAACATATTATTTCTTATAATTAAACAAACAATTTCTTCATAATATATACTTAACATTCCATGTTCACTCTTTTTGTCTGTGAAACCTTTTCTTCTCTTTTATGCTCCTCCGAACACGCTTCCACTTTCCATTTTCTGTTACCTGTTTGAGCATCCAACAGTAGTCAGCTAGCATATTGACGTTCTATCTTCCTTGGTAGCATCTCTCAATATCACGGAGATCCTGGTGAAATCTTTCACCGTGCTCTTCACTGTAGGCTCCCAAGTTTTCAGGAAAATAGTCGACATGGGAGTGTAAGAAGTGAACTTTTAAGCTCATCTTGCACCCTTGAGCTTTATATGCATTCAACATGCATTGTACAATGGTGTTGCAGTGAGGGTCTTTAGTATTCCCTAAAAACTTGTGAACTACATATTTGAAAGAGTCCCACACTTCCTTTTCTTTTTCTCCTATTATTTCTAAAAAGAGGGGATCAGATAACAATTTTCATATGTCGGGACCAGTAAAAACTCCCTCTTTCAACTTGGCTTCAGACAGTTTTGGAAACTTGGAACACAGATATCTGAAACATTCCCCATCTTTTGGCAGTAATTTAACAAACTGCTTCATACGCCCTAATTTAATATGGAAAAGTGGCAATAAAACCTTTTCTGTTGGAACTAAGGTCATATTAATGATGGTTTTTTTCCCCAACGGGGATTAAGGTGTCTCAAAGTGGCCAGTCAGTTTTTGTCCAATGGAGGTTTCTGGCTTGACTAATGAGATGGATTTTTTTTAGTATTTTTCTCGGTTTCACTAAGTAAAAATATATAAGAAACAGTAAAAAAAATAATCCTATGCAGTTTTTGGGTTGCAGAGTCAGACCTGTGTAATCAAGAAGAATAATGTTGACAATATATTGATTATAGTAATCAGTGTCTTCTGTAACTCCCTGATGGCTTCTTTGATTCTTGCATTCTTGTCTTCAGATTTTGTTTTGGAAGTAAAGAATGACATTGCTGTTGGAGCCAAGTTTTCTGTTGAAAGAGCTTCAGCGGAACCTGAAGGAAAACATGCTGATCTAGCAGAAGAAAAAAACACTGAAGAAAGCAGTGAGAAAATAGAAGATACCACTGGAAAGTACCTGTAAGTAATCTAAAATGATGATCAGAAAAGAAGAACTTTGACAAAATGAGATTTATATTGATAAAGACAACTTGTAGTAATCAGAAATAGGAGGCTGTGAGATCTGTTGTGGCCCAGGATTTTTTTAAATTCTGAAAGCAGGGTTTATGGAACTGGTGTCCAAATATTTCTGCTGATTATGGACGTGAAGAGAAAGAAAATGGCACTATAGTTTTCTTTTTTCTCTCTGCCATACAAATGAAGTTAGTATTTTAAGCCACACATTCTCATGGAATAAAAGTTAAAATCAGTGGGTAAAACCTAAATAAGTGCCCAGTGCAATGTACGAATAGAGTGAGGGATTAGACCTCTGGAGACCTGGGTTCAATTCCATGGTTTTGCTATGAAAATTCACTGTGGGGTAGAACTGGTAAATTACTCATCCTTAAACACCCTATTAAGGCCATTATAAGCCAGTTCTGGCGTAACAGCACATAACAGCAAGATTTAACAGACCTTCGTGTGGTCAGAAGCTGCTTCTACACAGGATGGTCTGGACTTCTGCCACTTTAACAGCTGTAACACTCAAGCCATTCTTCAACCTTCAGAACTGGCATTTTGAGGAGTACAGAGGCTGTGGCGATGAAGAGGCAAAACAAAGTGTATGGCTTGGACTGATAAGTGATTGGTGAAGATTTAGATTTATTTGCTCCAAGCTCCAATATCTGTAGTTAGTTTTCTTTTAATGTTAGTTTCACATTCTTCAGAACTGAATTTCCACAATATAACATGCCTCTTCCTCTCCCCAGTTCCTTCTCACACCCTCCCTTTTCTCCTCTGTCTCGACCCCTCAATCCTAATTGATCACAATGCAGTATTTGTTAACACCTCTCAGACTAGTAGAGGAAGATCTTTTTTCTTGCTGGTTGAAAATCAGAGGGTAAGGCAACAGGGCTGAGAAGAATAACCCCACCTACCCTTCCCCATTTAGAAAGGTGGTGAGAGGCAGCCCTGTTCTACTTTGAGCCCACACATGTGATGACAGAGAATGCCAAGGGTGTTCTAATTGGACATGCAGCTAGAGAACCAGGGCTTGTTAGAGATAGATCTAGAGATAGGGTAACAGATCTGGAAGAACCTAGGCTGTGGGTGGTAAAAGGGTTCCCAAGAGGAAGATTACTCTGAAGTTGAGAGAAAGTGCAAGGATTTGATTAGATACATCAGTAATGTCATGCTTCTTTCTTTCTTTCTTTGTGTCAGACCATTGCACCATTTAAAATTATGGACATATATGAAATATAGGTAAAATTCAAAGGAAATGCTACTCCCATAGTATTATCTTGGCCATTTAATAGATTTCTTTTGTATATGGAGCCGATAATAAATTGCACACATATAAATGTTCCATGGATTGAATTTCTCCACTCACATAAAATGTGTGTCCTGTATCCAAGTAGTCCCGTTTTACTCAATTATACTTTAATCTTCCTACTTTGCTTTGTAGTCTACCTAGGGCAGTGGTGGCGAACCTATGGCATGTGTGCCAGAGGTGGCACTCATAGCCCTCTCTCTGGGCACCAATGCAGTCACCCCATCACAGAGTTCGCCCAGGTCCTCTGCCCAGCAGCCCAATGGGAGTGCTTCCTCCCTCCCCTCAGCACAGAGTTCACCCCGCCCCTCTGCTCAGCAGCTCAATGGGAGCACTTCCTCCCTCCCCTCAGCACAGAGTTTGCCCTGCCACTCTGCTCAGCAGCCCAATGGGAACCTTTCCTTCCTACCCTGTTGCTGTGTTGGCACTTTGCGATAAACAAGCATTCTTTGGATTGCAGTTTGGGCACTCCATCTCTAAAAGGTTTGCCATCACTGACATAGGGTCTTGTCCTGGTGGATAATACACTCTTTGGCAATCATTGATTCAGGAAGGTACTGTATGTTATTATTGTTCTTATATAGAGTTTGAGAAGTGTGCAGAAAATGTTTCTTTGATTTTAGATGCTATATTAATAATTGCACTTTTAAAGATCCTTCTGTCAAAGTTTTGAAGTTTGGAACTGAATGGTTATTGGTCTCATTTGAGACAATGATTAGTCTGCGTATAGAAGAGAGTTTGAACAGCTACTTCTATGGTGCTGTCATAACAACTTGGAACTGGATATGCTTAAAACTGTGCAGTTGAGAATAGATTTTAGAAAAAGTTCTTCTATCCTACCTCCTCTTACCATATTCAGTAATACAGTATTGGCAGTGAAGACCTTTAAGTTTCTAGATTCTATAATCCCCCAAGACTTGTAACTGATAATTAACATTAGTACAATCATTAAGAAGACACAATAGAGAATGTACTTCCTGTGACAGCTCAGGAAGATCAGCATGCTTAAAGGGTTACTGATACAGTTTTATAAAGGAACTAGCATGGGTACCCAACAGAAATCAGCTGCGGCTGGAAACGATACTACAGTATCTGAAACATCTGATATACAAGCAGGTTAAATGTGTTCATTCAGGCAATAGGTGGCACTGTTGTTTTCTAAAATGCTGGTGGTACAAGAAATCATCTTTTAGGAATTATAAACTGGTTTTTATGCTCACCTATAGCATGATTTTTAAAAAGGAGTGACAATAAGACCATGCTTTCCATGATATATAAGTGGTAAGATATTCATGTTAGAAAGAGATAATACTATATACATATAAGACAGGTAATAGATATTTATATACAGGAACTAGGGATGTGCAGTAGCATTAACATTCAAATTTGTAATTTGGACTGGAGATCTGGAATTAGTTTTTGGATTTGAAATTTAAAAAATTCAGAATTTCTGAACGTCTAGAATCCAATACAATTAATTTGAATACTATATAGACATTACTTTCCATTTTGAGAAAACACAAACAGGCAAAACACTTTAAAAGGATTTCTCTGTGTCCTCTGATACCTTCCCAGTGATTGTACCAAACAAACTAAAAATGCACACAAACAGCCACCAGTGCCCATGTATTAGGAAATGACTGTAACGGGCATAGTGGTTGAACCCTGAATGTGGGAATACAAGCAGAAAATGTCAGCAGCATTGAGGAAGCAGGGGACAGGTCACATTAGGTAAAGACAAAGGTTGACCTTGCTCAAAAGCCAGCCATATCCGACTCCAGGGTTTGGTGCTCATCTTCATTTACAGCCAAAGAGCCAGCACTTTCAGAATCTGCAGATATTTCCATGGACATGTGGCAGGCATGACTAGACCCTGGATTGCACAGAACACTGTTTACCTTCCCACCAGTGGTGGGCTCCAAAAAAAATTACTGCCACACAGTGGGTGTGGTATGGTGGGCGTGGCCAGGGGGAAAGCACAGCGTTGCACCTGAATTAGGACTACTTTATTTCAAAACTTGGATGGGCAGGGCCAGACAGAATTTCTGCTACCGGTTCTGGCGAACTGGTGCGAACCTGCTGATGGCCACCACTGCTTCCCACCAAAGTGGAACCTATTTATCTACTTGCAATTTCTTGCTTTCGAACTGCTAGGTTGGCAGAAGCTGGGACAGAGATGGGAGCTCACATTAGGGGATGGGCAAATACCATGAGCAGCACTGGCAGGCAGATTGGAGAAACAAATAGCATGTGGTGGGTGGGAAGTGTACCGACAGCATGGGGCATAAGATGGGACACAAAAGTAGCAGTTGGAAGAATGAAAGAGGCAGAAGGAGGGGACAGCATACTGAAGCATGTCATACCTAGTCCTCTGAGCAGAGTGTACCATACTCTCTTATTTTCACAGTAAAGAAGCCACTTGCCCCCACACTATCCACTTCATTTGCCACCAGCAACAATGCCTGGAGCTGAGTCTTCAGGTGGCTGAGCACGTTACTAGTGGAAAGGTAGCATAAGACTTGCCTATGCTTGATCATCTCCTTGCAGTGCCTGAAGTCAGCCATGTGAGCATCTGTTGCACACTGTTGAAAATACCTCCATATTATTGACTATATTTGGAAGTTCTATTTTCTGACAACATGCTCCTAACAGGGATTGCTAATTGCAGGCGCACCCCCCAATAAAGGACTCAGACACTGGTAAAAGTGGATAACGGCATTGGGCCACATTTATTGATTCATGCCCTAGTCCGAATTATAAATTTCTATTGGTAATTGACCAATCATAATTCTTTAAGGCAAGCAGGCCGAAGTAACACTGGTAAGGTACCACCCAAAATTGCCAACGGCAATTGTTACAATGTATCTATTTGTATCAATTTGTTTGTTGACAACAAACAAATTGTTGACCGTAGTCAATATCTAACTAATGACCCCACCCTCTGACGCGTATCCGTGAAATCACGGGGTGATGCATGCTGTCTAGCTGTAGCCATCACCCCGTCGCCTGGTTCGTCGTTGACCGGACAACGTTTAACCAACTTATGCCTGTCTAGTGTTGTCCAGTCAATTGCGAACCTGCCGGATACCTGTGGGTCATAAATGTTTACCTTACCAGTGATACCCGCCCATGTGACCAAAGTCAACAGCAGCAACAGAAACCCCTATATCAAACCATAGCAACAGTGTGGGATGGTCGAAAAAACCAGGACCCGAAAGCCAATTGTGGGTCCCAGCCAAAAATTCCCACCCGGCTCCGAAGCGACCAAAATATCACACTGTTAACTAGGGAGGGGGTGGAGGGGAAAAACTTCTCCGCTCCGTCGCTTCGCAAAATGGCAGCTCGGCTGCCTCATGGCCACCCCTTTTATAAGGGAGCTGGCCACGCCCCCTAACTACCCGGATGCCTTCGTCCGATGGGGGGGCCCCGCAAAGAGCGCGGCGGCCATTTTGGCGCCACGCTTGCATTGCAGGCGCACCCCCCAATAAAGGACTCAGACACTGGTAAAAGTGGATAACGGCATTGGGCCACATTTATTGATTCATGCCCTAGTCCGAATTATAAATTTCTATTGGTAATTGACCAATCATAATTCTTTAAGGCAAGCAGGCCGAAGTAACACTGGTAAGGTACCACCCAAAATTGCCAACGGCAATTGTTACAATGTATCTATTTGTATCAATTTGTTTGTTGACAACAAACAAATTGTTGACCGTAGTCAATATCTAACTAATGACCCCACCCTCTGACGCGTATCCGTGAAATCACGGGGTGATGCATGCTGTCTAGCTGTAGCCATCACCCCGTCGCCTGGTTCGTCGTTGACCGGACAACGTTTAACCAACTTATGCCTGTCTAGTGTTGTCCAGTCAATTGCGAACCTGCCGGATACCTGTGGGTCATAAATGTTTACCTTACCAGTGATACCCGCCACACGGGGAGGCTTCCAAAAGGCTCACCGCCCCCCCCAAGACCGTCAGCTCGGTCGACAGGCCTGCTCGCCAGTCCACTAACCAGAGGTCCATACCTCCCTGCGACAGATGGGCCCCATCCCCTGATTAAAGCTCGTAATTTTGCAGACTGATGGCGGGGAGGCTAATGACGCGTCCCCCGCCCTTGTCGAAAAGGAACCGGGCAATAGCCCCGTTCACGGAGCGTCGGCTCAGTCAAGAGCCTCGAGGCCGAACGCCCCCCTGTAAGCGTACCGCGGTATCGTGTCCGACCAATTGAGGGATGTGGCAGGCCACACATAATGTGAGTAGGGCAGGTCACTGCAAACCGCAAGCTTTCGCGATAGGCCAGAGACCGGCCCCAAGCCATCGCCCCCAAGGTACATAACCAGGACATTGGGCGAGTCAGCATCCCTGATGTAGAAAAGGAATGGCAACAGTTCCCGCCATAACATGCCGCGCTTACCATACCACCTGAGACGTGCGGATGCACCCAGTCCCAGTCGGGGTCCCCACTCTGTCGCCGCAGTGTAACGCGCTGCCCTGTGCAGCGTAACGCGCTGCCCTGTGCAGCGTAACGCGCTGCCCTGTGCACATGGCTATGGCCCACCAGCCATACTGTCACCGGTGTAAAATGACACCCAGGGTCTGTCAAGGACAAAAAAAAAAGGGGGGGAGAAACAGTGCAGTGACTAAACTGGTACTCACGGTTGAAGAGGGCGAACACAAAACTGAAAACATTGTGATCCCCACCCTCCCATGCGGCGTATTTCAGCCCCGGAGTACCCAAAAACAACTGCAGTAGAAGCCGCCCCTATCCTGAACGAATGGGTGCCGCAACGCGCCCCAGAGAGGCGAACACTGTCTAGTGCCTTACCAGCACCCTCCAAATTGAAATTTAGTAAGAGAAGACCCACCTTGGTGACAGAAAAATGGGCCATGGTGCATGCCACACAGTGCAAGGAAATCCTGTAGGGCACCAACCGGACAGATGTCTGCCAAGGAACATCGTAGCAGCCTACTCCACTGCCTACGCCGTGCTGATTCGTTTTAGGGGAGCGTATCCCCAACTGAGCCCAATATTGTCCACACAGATATCTTCGAGTTCCAGTGCCCTACGACTCGCATCCGAGTCGCAAGCTTTCGCGATAGGCCAGAGACCGGCCCCAAGCCATCGCCCCCAAGGTACATAACCAGGACATCGGGCGAGTCAGCATCCCTGATGTAGAAAAGGAATGGCAACAGTTCCCGCCATAACATGCCGCGCCATAACATGTCCTTAGACAGCATCTCAAGCTCGCTGATGCGGAGCGCTCCAAAAAAGGCCACCGTTGTAGCCGCATGAAATGGGCTGCCTCATCTATCAAAACAGAGGCCAGGCCAGCCCCGGGCCAATTGGGTAAAAACCCCTGGGAAAATCGGGTGGCGGTCGTCCGGGCAACGCTCGCGCGCGCGCACCCACCCCTCCAAAACATGTCTCACACGGAAGTCAGTGGTGCTGTCCACATGACCTCCCCCTTTGGCCATAAAAGCCAACGCTGACAGCTGAGATGCTATGGTGCGAGGTGCAAGGCCCTGGGCATGCAGGTAAACCATGAACCGCAGAACATGGGTTACCGGGATCGGCCAGGTTCCTGGCAGTTGAAATTGGGTACAGAATGCTCTGAAAGAATTAAATGTGTGGTGATACGCCTTACGCGTGCGTGGTGCTAGTGACAGGCCAATCGCCCGGTTCACCTCTCCTTGCCAATGTTCCATATCTCGTCCGGGAGTGGCGAGGGAAATTCCTCCGTATCCGGGGCCAAGGCACAGAACCGGGAGATCTGCAGGCGGGACAAAGCGTCAGCAATATCATTATTAACCCCTGGGACATGCCTGGCCCTGAAAAGAACGTTGAGGCGCAGGCTGCGCAACACAAACTGGCGCACTAGGTCCATAACCCTGGGTGATATAGAGGTCTGTGCATTGACAATGTGGACAACAGCCGCATTGTCACACCAAAATTGCACAACCGAGTTGGCCCACTCCTCGCCCCATAGCATCAAAGCACCCAGGATAGGGAAAAATTCCAGATACGTGAGACCACGCAGGCGACCCGTGCCTGCCCAGGATGGTGGCCACCCACCATAGGCCCACTTCCAATCGAAGTACATCCCATAACCCAGGGATCCCAAGGCATCGGACTGTATCTGAAAGCGAGGGGAAGCCAAGAGCTCAGACCTCCCAAATGACTCCCCATTGAACTGCCTCAGGATCTGTAGCCAGACAAGCACGTCTGCCCTGATACCCCGGGTAAGTCTAACCCTATGGTGGGGCCTGGCTAATCCTGCCATGGCGTCGCACAAGCGCCGAGCAAATGCCCTGCCCGGTGCGACGACCCTGCAAGCGAAATTGAGGTGACCATGTAGCACCAGCAGTCCCCTCAGTGATGCCATGCGCTTGGCCAGCAAGTCCGAGATAAGTGCCACTAGCCTTGACACCTTATCCCGCTGCAACCTAGAAGCCTGCGCTACCGTGTCAATCTCCACCCCCAGGAATACTAGCTGCGTAGATGGGCCCTCGGTCTTTTCGGGCGCTAAAGGGACACCAAGTTCCTCCATTAGCGTCTGAAATGTGTTGAGGAGACGTGTGCACGTGTCCCAGCCCCGTTCAGCCCCGAATAAAATCATTCAGGGAATGGGCTACAGACCGGGACCCTGACCTGCGGACAAAAGCCCCCTCTAGGAAGGTGGTGAAACGCTCGAATGCCGAGTCCGAAATGGAACAGCCAAAAGGCATGGCATCATCGAAATAATATGCTCCCCGGAACGGGGGCGCAGGGACAGGGCCAACGACCCTGCCTGCATAGACCTCCTCATCAATGCTGGCAGCAGCCACCTCCCCCCTCCCCCTAAGGGATAAAGATTGGGGGCATCCTGAGGGGACCTATCACCCATGAAAGGGATACGGAACCCCTGCCTAAAACCCTGAAGGAGATAATCCGCATCCTCTCCCTTCGGGTACAATGTGAGCCAACGCTCCAACATGTCCACATTAATTGGGGAGGGAGCCCTTCGGTGAAGTAGATCCATCTGCGGCAGTCTTGCCAGCCCCCTGTCCGCCCCTCCCCCTGCCCCGCATCCCTCCAGGCCTGGGACAGGCAGAGGCCGCATGGGGGCCAGCACAGGGGGGACACTCATGTCTGTATTTGCAATTCTTCCTATTGCAGGAACCATTGGACGAGAAAGTCCAGCACAGCAGACGGGCTGGAACCCCCTGCCCCGCCCCCTGGCAGTGAACCTGTGCTGGGGCCGCTCGCTGGACCGCCTGTCCACAATGGTATCTCGCCCCGGGCGCGGGGCGCTTGGGCGTCCTGTACAAAAGCCACAGCCTCTGGCATGGCTCATCCCACCTCATCTCGGGGTGCAGGGGAATCCGCATACGGAATTACTCGTCACAAGCCAACCACGATGGGCCCGGAAAGTCAACCATCGCCCAGTAGATGTTGTCCAAATACTGGACCATTGGAATTGCCAAATCCGGCCGGGCCCTAAGGTACACCGCCATGTATATGAGGTAGGCCGGCAACCAGTTGGCCCTCGTACGTGGTGGCCTGCGACGACGTGCCTGCTCCTTATCCTTCTCATCCTGCCCCTCCCTCTACTCCTTGGTGGGCTCTCTGTTGAGGAGTGAGAAGATATCCACGTACTCCCCCGCCAGATCTTCTCTTTGGTGGTCTGTGCCAAATGGTCACCCAGCGGTAAGGAATACCCCGCCGTCAGCAAGGCCGACACAGGCACAGCAGGAACTGCTGGCATCTGAAAGGGGGCCTGTACTAACCCAGCCACCCCCAAAACATTCCCCACAGGGTAGAAAACACCCCCCACCACGGGGCCCTGGGTGGTAGTTGTCGTCGCCGGGTGGGGTGTCAGCGGCTGGACCGCCGCCCCACCCGCGCGAGGCCAAGGCCATTGAAACCTCCCCCCCAACGTGGCCACGTGTGTAGGTGCACTAGCTTGGACTGCATACTCACATGCTGCACCCCCATAGGCCGCCCCCACCAGGGGTTCCGGCCCACTGGGGGCGTCGGAGCTCACGACCGCCGTCGAGCTCGTCGATGGGGCCTAACCCGCACCGGTCTGTTGAATGGGGAGCTGCGAGGCAGTGGCTGAGGTCGTGCCACGCGCCTCAAGCAGCTCGACCCGTCCCGTTGCCTGCCGCTGCCCAGCAGACGACGCGTCGAAATGAACTCCAAAGGGAGCCCCAGAGTGGCTAGCCCGGGCCAGGGATGCCTCGAGGGCCACAACGCGGGCCAATAAGGCTTCCACGCTGACATGGGGCAAAGGGCCAGCCGGCCCGCCTACTACAGGCATGGGTACAGGTCCCTGTACCCCGGGGCCCGAATAGGGCCACAACCCCACACCCGGGCCTATTAGGGCCGATGTAGCAACCTGCCAGGGAAGGGGACCAGCCACCCCCCAAGGCTGGAAGGCCCCGGAGCGAGCTGCGCCCCTACAGAGGAAGGCCCAGCGGAATGGGCAACACCAGGAGAGGTGTCCACCGCTTGCGGGCCGAGGGCCGCAGCCCCTACTGGACCCGTGCGTGGGCCACCATTCTCCGGCCAGGGGGGAATAGACCCCATTCCACCGGTCCCGGTGGGTGCAGGCAAAGGCGGCTGCTGGGGAGGCGCAGCCGCGGTCCTCCGACCCGGATTGCGCCTCCGAACTGCACGAGCTGCGCTCGCAGCCGCCTTCTTCTTCAAGGGCATCTCAGCCAATCGATGGGAAGCCGAAAACGAGAGAATTCAGCAGCCAAAAGGCTTCCCGGTAAAGGTAAAAGCGATGGAGGTAAGAGGGAAAAACTTCTCCGCTCTGTCGCTTCGCAAAATGGCAGCTCGGCTGCCTCATGGCCACCCCTTTTATAAGGGAGCTGGCCACGCCCCCTAACTACCCGGATGCCTTCGTCCAATGGGGAAGGGGCCCGCAAAGAGCGCGGCGGCCATTTTGGCGCCGCGCTTGCATTTGTCATCTCTGCTAGTTCTGGCAACTGGCAGGGCAAGTGCAGCTGGAGGGGCAGGGCGGGAAGTAATTTCAGTGTCACATGCTTCTGAAATAGTGCCCACCTCTCAATCTCCTCCTCCCCACATGAGATGTTTATGCACCTCAAGGGGACTTCCCACCATCCACAAGACTGCTTTGCACAAGAGAGATTTGCTGGAGCTTGAATATGATGGAGCTGTACGGTATGGATAGGGAAGGCAATGTTTAGTGCTCTTCCTAAATCTCTTCCCTGACACAAAAGCAGCAGCACAGTGTCAATCTGAGTGCTGATACCATCCGAGTCTTTTCTCTGGCCAAATGCCTCTTTTGGAGAAAAGTGCCTTCTTCACCACCTTTTTTTTTTTTTTTTGGCCCCTTGCTCTGGCTTCCCTGGATGGATTGCACAAAGATAGATAAGGAAAAACTGTTTTCCCTATCGCACAACACTAGAACTAGGGGACACTCGATGAAACTTTTGGGTACTAGTTCTCAAACAAATAAGAGAAAGTACTTTTTCACCCAGAGGATTACTGGTCTATAGAACTCCCTGCCAGAAGAAGTGGTGACAGCTGTCAGTCTTGACAGCTTTCAGAAAGGATTAGACAAGTTCATGGAGGACAAGGGTATCAATGGCTATAATTATGGATATTTAAGGACTACCTCGGGGTTGGAGAGATAGGCAGGATATCCCTCAATGCCATTTCCAGGGAATCCTAAGCAGGTGAAGGCATCCGCTTGGGAATACCCTGAAGGAAATGGTGAGCCACTGTGTGAGACAGAATGCTGGACTGGATGGGCTGTTGCCTGTTCCAGCAAGGCTGTTCTTATTATTACAGGAATATATCTGTGGCTCACTCATAATTGCCCCACCTTGAACTAGAGGTTTATCTTCCACCTTTGCAGGTGGGTGAGAGGTTTTGTTTGGGAGGCTCAAATAGCAGTTGTAGGCTGCTTTTTTCCTCTCCCTCTCCCATTCCTCTCAGTAGTGGATCTTCCTCGAGTTCTTACATTTAGCACACTCTCATTGCAGACTCTGCCTGAAGAACAGTACCCGATTCTGCTACAGCTTTCCAATGAAAATCACACTGTGCACGCACAGATACAAAATTTATTAACTTAATGTATCTATAGCTAATGAAATCTTATTCCATTTCTTGAATAATACAGAGCCCTAAACCTAATATAATATTTTACTGTTGATTTATAACATATTAATCTATGAATTGACTAATCCTAAACCTTATTCTTAACTATATTAAGTAAACAATATACAATGAGATGTAGAGAATGTAAATGTAAGTTCAGGGTTCAGGAAAGAACACAGAGAAAACTGCTACAGTGCAGACTTGCATGGGAGCATAATGTAACAGCAAATGCTCAGGGAATTTGTAACCAACAGTCACCTTTCAAGTGGAAAAATGAATAAATAAATACCGCCTGATGTCTGTGCCCACTTCTAGATTTCATTGGTACAGACAGTCATGATTTACCCCTGCTCTCCTCCCTTGGGAAATCCATGGCAGTCTTAATCAAGGGACATTGTGTTCTTTGTCCCCCACTACCCTTGGTGCCAGAATGTCTGAGGAAGTTAAATTTCATCTCTCAAGAAATCCAAGATGCCTGAAAAATAGGTATCTCTTTTACTTCTTCCTCTAGCAAGCAGAAAGCTACCCTTTTCCTTTATAACCTACTAGCAGATTTTGCCTGGCGGTGCCGGGCTGTTAAATTGTTTTGGAAGGTTTTTTTTATGTGTATTGTTATATAAAAAGACGTTAAATTGTGTTGGATAGTAAAGGGTTTGGTTTGGTGTTTTTTCTTGAACAAATGGTGCCGGGCTGTTTTAAATGGTGTTGAAAGGTTTTGTGATTTTTAAAATGTTTATTTATATGCACGGGCTGTTATAAACTGTTATCAGCTTTTTTTGGTTTGTTTTTTTGGATTAACAAAAGGAGGAAAGGATGTTTTAATTTTTTACAATTATTTTTTAAAACCAAATAACGTTTTACTATGTGATTTTTAAAAAATAGTTGTACCTGGGATAATAATTTTTAAAATGTGTAAGTATGTGTTTTTTTTTAAATTCAATGTTTTTAAATTGTTTAGATGTTTGTTTGTTTTTGAGTGAAAACTGTACACAGGATTTAAGTATTTTTGACTGTTTTTTCTCCTGTGCTCTCTGGGTGGTGCTGTTCAGGTTTCTTTCTTTTTTTTATTTGACTGTTTTTCTCTACTGGCCTCTCGTTGTCGCTTCTTCCGGTAAGTAGGCTCTTTCTTTCCTCATTTCATTTCTGGACATCGTGGAGTGAGGACGTGGGGGTAGGTTCTTTGGGGGGGGTGTTTCTGTGTGTTCTGTCTTGTTCTTATTTTTGGGTTTGATTTTGATGATTTTTGAATGTTTTTGATTCTGATTTTTGTGTTACCTGGGAATGGATTCAATGTGTGTGTGTGTGGGGGGGGGGGTTGGGAGGGTTTAACGTGACCTTGCCTTGCTGGCCAGGCCACGTTAAATCCTTGCATTGGGGTGACAGTGGGGATTCTTTTATTTATTTATATGTATGTATTTTTTTACAGGGGGGCTGGCCAGTGCCTTGCCGTAGCCTGGGTTTGGGGGGAAGAGGGGGCTATCTCCTCCCCCCAAGCTACAGGCTGGCTTGGGCAGGCCTCCAAGGCTGCGGGGGAAAACAGTTTTCCCCCGTTGCCTCGCTGAAGCATGGGTGGGGTGGTGGAAGAGAGGGGTATTCTTTTTCCCCGCTCCCCATGCTACAGAGGAGGAATTGTTTCGCTTTCAAGGAGGGGAAGGCAATGATGCCTTCGCCCTCCCTTGAAAGCAAAACACTTACACGGAAAGTAAAGGCACCGGGCAGAGCGCCGTCCAGTTCCTTTGCTTTCCGGAGGGATTGTTTTGCTTTTTTGGGGGGGGCGAAGTACCTTCCCCCCTTGAACTCCCTCTGTTGTTGTTGTTTTTCCACCCCAGCTCAACTTTTGTTGAGGCCGGTGGTGGTCTCGCCGTGTCTTCAGCGGGGTAGCGTGGAGGAGAGGGAGTCCCTCTCCTCCCCGTTGCTCCATGCAAGAAGGCCAGTGGGTGTTTGCATGGCTTTGAGGCGCTGTGTCCACCTGCAGTGGACTTGAGCTCCCAGTGTGTTTTGTATTTTTATTTTTCACGCGCCGGCTTCCTCAGCGTTCTGCGCACTCATGGCGCGCAGGAGGCTGGGGCTTGTAGTTTGGGGTTTCTGTTTACTGTTTGTGGAGCGTTTTTTTCTGCGGCTTCATTTTGATTGGCCATGGTGCGTTTCCGAATGTTTCTTTTGCTTGCACCTCTCAGCCTGATTGGCTGTGGCATGGGGCGGCCCAAGGAACGTTGGGAAATGGAGTTCTTTCTTTTAGTTTGTGTTCGGGGTCTCCTGCCCCACTGGCACAAAATTCAACCTGACAGTTACCTGTGAACCCCAGTCAGGCGAGTGCACGGAGGCTCAGTCGGGGCTAGTGGGGCCTGGCTAAACATCCTTTGTCACAGTCCAATGGTTAATGCACAGATTTATAGGTATAGATTAGAGCAGTGGTTCCCAAAGTGGGGCACACGCCCCATGAAGGACTTCAGTTTCCAGAAGCCTAAGTCAGTACACTGGCTGACCAGTGCTTTGGGGAATAGACTTAGGCTTCTGGGAATTGAAGTCCACAAACTAAAGTTTGGGAAACACTGGATTAGAGTAAATGGAACCCTGAATATTAGAAATTATTATTACAGACATTTGGAATTGTCAAGTTCAGATTTGGATATATGTAGAAGTATCTAAATATGACATTATTCATGAATACCAAATATTTCCACATGAATATCCCTAATAGAAAAGTTTTTTTTAAAAAAGAGAATATAATTACAGATATGTTTGTACTGCTTCTGTGTAAGAATGAATATCTCATCTGTATTACCTATTCACTACATATTTCCTTGGACTCTCTTGTACACTAGGCCCTTCAAACAAGGTGCATCCTGACAAGTTAATCCCCTCCCCCCAAAAAACAACAACCCAGGAATAAAATAGAGAAGAGTCTTTTGTCCTTACAGTCATATTATGCATAGTATATGGTGCACAAAATCATGAGATTTTTGTTGCAATAAAACACACACTGTCCTCCTTCTTGTGCTGTATCTGATTCTGAATATTGGCGATCATCATTGACTATCAGCCATGAAGA
Source organism: Bradypodion pumilum (assembly GCA_035047305.1). Lineage (NCBI taxonomy): Eukaryota > Metazoa > Chordata > Lepidosauria > Squamata > Chamaeleonidae > Bradypodion > Bradypodion pumilum. Next base: position 412,552,630 of record JAWDJD010000001.1, read on the forward strand.
TTGTCCTGAGAATATAATGCAGTGGCCTTTCATTTGTCTTCCACATTGTACTCTAAAGTCCTCTAGAACTGTAAAGCTAATCAGTTGTTGTTTTTTGCACTAGTTGATTACCCGGCTTCGATCAGATTTTTCATTTCTTTAGCGTAGGTCAGCCTTTTCCTCTTGGAAACCTCGTGGGGTGTATGTGGGTCAACCCTGCTGCCCTTCCTCCTTTTCTCTCTTCCCTCACCCATCCCGCTTCTCCGTCAACAGTTACTTGCCACCCTTATCCTTCCCATAGATGTGTCCAGCCACCTGGTGAGAGAGCGGAATGCAGCCGTTGAGGAGCCCTCAGACCTTCCCTCCCTCTGCTTTGCCCACTGTGGCCACCTCCTCTACCATGGAGGCTGGGTGACCATTTCCGGAGGGGGGCCAGCCTCCTCCGCTGGTCCCGTGCCCTCCCAACTGTCTCAAGGGCCTCCTCCACCACCACTGTGCCAGCCCAACCAGGCCCCCCATTTGCCTTCCACCTACTGTGAAAACTACAGCTGAGCTCAGAGGGCTACAGCTGAGCTAGTCAGATGATGTCACAATCGCAACTTACCTGGGACTATGACATCAGCTCAATTACATCACTGGGAAACACACACATTGTATAGATCAATTGCTTCCCAGTTTGGGTGGAGTATGCCCCCCAAGGGGCTTGTGACCCCCACAGTACTGATCTTGCCAGCCCAAGGTACGTATGTGCCAAATTTCAGCAGGATTGGTCCAGGGGTGTGGGAGCCTTTTGAGCACATACAAACCCACACCTCTGTTTTATAGATATAGATTAGGGATATCCAGAACATGTGCTAAATTTAAGTCAGTCTTGTTCAGTTTAATGGTACGGTCTGCAACGTTTGTGGAGCCAAGGGCTAGAGTTCTGCCTCCAGGGCACTCTGAATGCTGCACTCTACCAAAAATGTTGGGTAAAAGGTAAAGGTCTTCCTTGCTCGAAAGCTAGTCATGAGTGTGGTGCTTATCTCCATTTACAGCCAAAGAGCGAGTGTTGTCTGTGTCTGCAGACATTTCCATGGCCATGTAGATGCCAAAGCACACAGAACGCTGTTACTCTTCCCACTAAAATGATACCCATTTATCTACTTGCAATTGTTTGCTTTCAAACTGCTAAGTTGGCAGGAGCTGGGACAGATGACAGGACAGATGACAGGAGCTCTTGCAGACCTTCTGGTTGTCAAGCTTAGCATCTTAACCACTAAGCCATCACAACCTTTAAAAAATGTAGGGAAGGGTAAGCAAAACTGTAGTGGGAACTTGCTAGATGTTGCAGTTCCATTTTCAAAAAATTCACATTAGGAGTGTGAAACTTTGTTGGGGGAGCTGTGATATATTTAAAATGCAAGTTGCCACTTCCAGAGGTTGTCATGGCTAGGGACAGAAAAACAACAGTGCTGATTTTGCCCATCTCTAATTTAAGCTTAACTTGACAAGACATTTCAATATAGATATTGAAATCCCTGTAGCCAAGGAAGCAGTGGTGGGCTCCTAAAAATTTTAATACCACACTATGGGTGTGGTATGGTGGGCGTGGCCAGGGGAAAAGCCCTGTGTTGCACCTGAATTAGGACTACTTTATTTCAAAACTTGGATATGGCGGGGCCAGCCAGAATTTCTGCTACCAGTTCTGGTGAGCTGGTGCGAACCTGCTGAAACCTACCACTGCAAAGAAGAATTTTCTGAGAGTAGGAACTGTTCAACAATGAAATGGTGGCAGTCTCTCATTCACAGACAGTTTTAAAACAGAGGTTGGAGGGCCATATGTGAAGGATGCTTTAGGTGTAGATTTCCTGCTTAGGCTACAGTTGCTCAACAGTCCAGTTCTATGATTCTGTGATATCACAGTTATGGAACATGCCAGAGTTGATATAGTATGTACCGTCACAAAATGGCTTTGGCCTCTTGATCTCTGAGTGGGATTGGTGTTTCATGTGGCTCTGGAAACCTTAGTTTAAACCCCTGCTCTTAAACTACCTCTTACATGTTGGGAAGCAAGAGGGGCATTTTTATGCCACCCCACTTTTTTCTTCCCAAAATTTAAGACTTACTAACCAGTGGTAACTCAAATAATCCTTGCAAAGGAGAATTGGAGCATTTGGGTTGATACCTCTGCTAACCCAACCTAACTGGTAAGTTATGGCAACTGCAATTTTGGTGAAATATTGGTGACTTCACTTTTTATAAGATGTTAGAACTCCAATTTAAATTGTTTTGGCTGTAAACCTGCAACACAGTTTAGCAGAGGTTATTCTCTGTGTATTTAAGAAGACTAAATACCTGCTGTGTTTCAGCCCTGCTATTGATTCATCCTAAACTCCCATTGACACAAGGATAAAACTCTAATTGTTTTAGCTATTAATCTCCTTATGAAACTCAGGTTTAACTATTGATTCAAATTTAACATTTAAAGTAGTAATGAGGACCTGTGCTCTACATTTCATATTGACTTTTTCAGGAATTCACATGCAAAATCTCATCTTAAAGCAGATGCATGTTATAAATCTACCAGATATACCTGGCAGGGGATTTCCTATGATTTTGATGAGGACTGCAGCTTTCAGAAGGAGAAAGACGAGCAGTGCATTGAAGATGCTGAGTCAAATAAAAACAGGTCAGACATTTACTTTATGCATGGTGAGCAGCGTTCACTTCTTCTCTATTTAATTTTTATGTGGTAATTGTTGCTACAAAATGTGAACAATTAGATACATTATACCTGAGTTGAAAGAGATGGAATTCCCAATTTTTAGTAAAGGGAAATAGAAAAAGGCAATGTTGCTGGCATAGATTTCTCCAATGTTGATTTCATTTAGTATATTTCAATTGAATGCAGTTACAATTAAAGTACTTCTAATGTCAGACTGATGTGTGAAATGCAAACTTGGTAAAGACAAATGTATAAGACAAAGATTTCAGTTCTACACTGATATATGTAAAATTCTAGTGCAGATAAACTTTGTCAGTAGTTATGGATAGCTCCATTCTATAGATAGTGATGGATAGCCCCATGTCATGCAATCTGTGTGGCTTCCACTTACAATGAGAATGCTTTAGGGGGTGGCTACATTGACCATTTACACCATAGGTTGCATTGGTTTTGGCATAGATGAAATCCAATTAAGAATAGGTGACTACATAGAAATAAGCTTATGAAGCTCCGTGCTTTTCACAAGCTTAGCAGAATTGTCTGTTTTTGTTCAGCTGCAACAGGGTGCTTTATTTTTCTCTAATGGTATTTTTGAACCACAATCAGGTGTACCCTCGTAATGGCAACCTTGTGTTGCCAGCTAATCTTTCTCACACAAGGGAAGAACATCCATAAGACATGCAAAATGTTAATATGGCTTCTATGAGATAAGGGCAGGAAAGTTGTACAAAAACTCAAATTGTTATTAGAAAAAATACATCTTGAGATCTATCAGTTTCATGGGTAACAATAGGGTCTCCTTGTTCTCTTGCATTGTCTCTGTTATCTCTCATTTATCGCTTCTTTGCACTATCCCAGTGCTTCCCAACATGGGGCTCATGCCCCACATGAAGAGTTCAGTTCCCAGAAGCCTAAGAAAGTACATTGGCAGATCAGTGCTTTGAGGAATCGACTTAGGCTTCTGAGAATTGAAGTTCAAGAACCAAAGGTTGGGAAAAACTGCTTTATCCCCTTTCTGTAGCAGCACAGACTAATACAGCTGTTTTAAATCAAGCCAGGTTGAACAGAGTAGCTGGCCTGCAATGAAATTTCTCTTTCTAACTCCCCAAGTTTCAAGTAAGCATGAAGAAACACAGTAAAGCCCAGGAAGAAGTTGTGCTTACTCCTGTGTGCTGTCTGGAAAACTGTTATATGAGAATCAATAAACTTCTCTGTTCTTTTCCCCCAGGACCTTTCTATGCTTTACACAGACTTCCCCTTCCCCACTGTCTTTTACCTAGCATCCAAGTTTCTCACCAACTTTCAATGTCAACCAATGTTTTAAAGAAAGCTTGTTATGTTTGGCTTTCTCTTTTTGGTCCATTTTCATGTAATACTAGCATAGTATGCCTGGCATTGCCGGGCTGTTTTAAATTGTGTTGTAAGGGATAATGTTTTTGGTAATTTATGTATAAAAGAGGTGTGTTGGTGGTTAGGGGTGGTTTTGGGTGTGCACAACCACCACCACCCATACAATACCACTCCAACCACCAACACACACATTAAAAATTCCTGGCAAGGCAGGAGTGGTGTGTGTGTGTGTGTGTGTGTGTGTGTGTGTGTGTGTGTGTGTGTGTGTGTGTGTGTGTGTGTGTGTGTGTGTGTGTGTGTGTGTGTGTGTGTGTTGTCTCCCCAAACCCAGGGGACCCTGCAGATCCCCCCCACAGGACACCCCGTTATTAAAGAGAAGAAACCAAGCTGTTTCTTCTCTTTTAAAATGGAGTGTTTGGGAGGGGGGTGGATTCGAATCCCTCTCCCTGGTCCCCTGGGTTTGGTAGGGTTGGGGAGACAAAAGGGGTCTGTCCCCCAACCCTTCCAGAGCCAGGGGACCCAGCAGAGAGGGGATCATTTGCCCCCCCCAAAAAACACTCCGTTTTTAAAGAGAAGAAACCAAGCGGTTTCTTCTCTTTAAAAACGGAGTGTTTGTTGTGGTGGTGGATTTGTTCCCCTCTCCCGGGTCTCCTGGGTCCAGAAGGGTTGGGGGGACAAAAGGGATCTGTCCCCCCAACCCTTCTGGACCCAGCACCTTTTATTGCCTCCCTCACCCACTCCCTAACCCCCACCCACCGCACTTACCTTTTCCTGGCTCCCTCCAGCTGGGTCTTTCAAAGTCTTTCCCTCCAGCTCCCAGCGTTGTTTTTTTAAGTCAGCACACATGTTCCCAGCCTCCTCTGTGCTCGTATCCCTCAGCCTGATTGGCTGAGGGGTTGCACAGCGCAACGGATGCTGGGACATGAAGTTTAATTTGTGGTGTTACTGGTTGTGCGTTGAAATATTTTCTGAAGCTTAATTTTGATTGGCTGCGGAGCAACTGACAACGTTCTATTTGGTCACACTTCTCATCCTAATTGGCTGTGGCTCGCCACAGCACACATGATGTTGGGTATTGAAGTTCTTTTTCTTTGTTCGCGTTTGTGGGGCTCTTGCCCCACTGGTGCATTTCTCAAACATTTGTTGATCTGCGGACCTGGTTCGGGCAAGTGCACGAAGGCTCGGCATGGGCTAGTATAGCCTGGTGCAGGATCCTTTGTCAAGTTCCAACGGTTAACACTCAGATTTATAGGTATAGATGAAGTTCGTAGAGGTTTCAGGCTGGGTGGGAGAAAGCAAGAGAGTAAGCACTAAATATATTTTTGTTGATTTCAGGCACCAGCCTAAACTAACTGAAGAATTGCAAAAAACCCATCGTCAACAGTTTGAGTTAAAGAATGGGAAAATTATCAACTATAGATTTCCAAATCTTCTACTGAGTGTTGGGGATTCAGACATCCATTCTGGCACCGAAGTGGTTTTGTTGGAAAAGAAGTATGATGCTATCAATCAGCATTGGATATGGAAAGAGAATAGCAGGTACAGGTTCAGTTTTATAATATGAGAGATTCTTCCAAGAATTAAATTGCATTATTAGCTTTCATACTTTCTTCTTAAGCTAGGTATTTTCTATTTTGATTGTTTCTGAAGTGCAAACAAGGGCTGAAATCCTGTTACTTAATGTGGTAAGTTGCAACTAGAGTAGGCACATTCAATCAGCAGGGACTCTTTAAGTTCCATCGAATTAGTGGGCCTACTCTAGCTGTAATTTACTACACTAAGCAACAATTTCTCCTTCTACAGTGAGATGACATAAGGTTTTCCATCAAATTTATTATGAAGAGCTGAAATCCTAATGGAAGAAGTTGCTATAACAGCAGTTGTTCATACTAACTGGTGTCTATGATCAGATGGTGGTCTGTGAGGATGTAGATGCTTAACATTGTGTAAAGCCAGCCACTAATCCTAAAAAAACATAACATAGAGAGCAATCTGAGGAAGCAAATGCCTTTAATAAAATTAAATCCTGTGATCTTTTGGGTTGCGTCTGGATCCCCCCCAGGACATTTCATCTTGCAAGTGACCCAGATCTAGTCCTAGCAGTATCAATGCCCAGCATACTGAGCAGCTGTCCAAAGCGTCCACTGGAAGTGCAAGGGTGTCCGGTTGTTCTTCAGGTAAAATTGCTTATATACTTTGATCTTGGAAATCTACTCATGATTGCTACTAGATGTGGTAAACTGGGCTTTTAAATAACATTATATGTGAGATGGTACTCACTTTAGGAATAACCTTTTTCTTTTATGGACGAATTCTCTTAATCTGCTTGGCTTGGTTTTAATTAGTCCTTGCTCTCAGTGGAGGAATGCTGAAGGGAAAATGCTGCCCCACAGTTTTCTGCTTATCCTTTAGTCAGCATGGCTTCCCAGTTAATATACTTAGTACTGTACTGTAAAGCCAGTTAAAACTGTATGTAGATAACTTTCAAATATCAGCAATGTTCCTTCCCCCAAAGAAAGGGAGTGGCTTCCTTAGTGAACTTTTACATTCTTATTTAGAGATATAAAAATCATATTGAAACATACTAGTTATCTTAAAATGAGAAATATGTTGTTTCAACAGAAGTACAAGGAATTTAAAAATGGTAACGCCAACCAGAAATGGGATTATATGGAAACTACAAAAGTTTTGAATGCTTTTCACAGCACAATACTAGACAAAGAAATTACAGCAGCAAATTATGCTTCTATATGTACATTTTCTGTGACCAATATAGAAAAAATAGACCAACCAGTAAGTATTTTTGAATTTTCTCTCAACAGAGTCAAAAGAATGATTATGAAGAGATTCTTTGATATAGCTGCATGTTTGCATCCAACAAAAATACAGATCTTTAATATTCTGTGGCTAAAATTCTGTTGTTTACTCTAGTAAGTTGCATTAGAGTAGGAACATTTTAATCAATGGACCTGATGGCATTGACACCCCAAATCTCCACTGATTTAGTGGGTCTAGTCTTGTTCAATTTACTATGATAAGCAACAGGAATACAGCCATGGTCTTTCTATCAACATAATATGCGAAACTCATCTACATTTAGTAGAAAGGAAAGGAAGAAATAATAATATGATTCATATATACTCTTAGGTAAGTATGGCTAAATCACTCTATTTTGATGAGAGTTTTGTCTATGTGCTTGGATGCATGTGTTCTGTCATATTTCCACATAAATCAGTTATCTTAGAACAAACATATATGTCATTTGAATCAGTTGCTGTTTATATCCAATAGATTTGGAAATATTTAATGCATATGCAAAGTTCTTTTTTCACTGTACAATGAGACTATTTTTGACCTGAAGTGAGCTGGTTCAATAGCATTAACTCAATCATGTATTAGATCTTCTTTTGTACATGTGGTGGGGTATAAATTGCATATATATGAAGTTAACAATTATACATTCTATCGTTTCATATTAAAGAACTTCAACCATTGTTCTTTATAGGGCTACTATTTTCTTTCACCATGTGGAAAGCAAAAGATAATGATATGCTTGGCTTGTGCAAGAACTTTGAGAGGAAAGAAGGAGTTGAAAAAGTTACTCCCTGGTACCATGTTCTTCTGTGCCTCTGGTTCAGAGAGAGGAAGACATTTATCCATGTGGCCTTATAAGTGCCTAGATGTTACCAAGGTTTGTGGTAGTGTTTCTATTTTAAAATTGTAGGCTACCATCTGTACATTCAGTTTAATAAGGTGACTGAAACAAGAAAAATAAGAAGAGAACTTCGGAGGTAGCTGGAGGAAAATTCACTAACAGATAGCTGTTAGTTTTTAGCATCACTGCAGTTTAGCTTAAGACGGAATGACTTGACGCTCTAATAAAGAAATGTAGGCATGATTTTTGTTTGTATGTGGAAGGGTAATAAATAACCAGGAGCAAAGTTAATTTTAAATACATGGGACAATAGGCAATAAGCTTCATTCAGGAGTGCCTGTCCAACAGAAGGCCTACACTAAGCTGCTTTGCTTAGTGACAACTAAAAAGTGTTAGTAATTACTGAACTAGCATATACATCCATTGTTCATCTTCCAGTTTAGTTATTTTATTAATATTCTAATGCTCTATGAATAAATGTGGGTTTTCACAAGGCTTGTTAGCATGAATCATTGTTGTTGTTCAGTCGCACAGTCGACTCCGACCCTTTGCGACCCTATGGACCATTTTCCTCCAGGCGCCTCTGTCCTCTACCATCCCCTCAGCCCTCCCAGCTCTGTGCCCATTGTGTCTATAATACCATCTAGCCATCTCATCCTTGGCCTCCCCCTTCTTCTTTTGCCCTCCACCTTTCCCAACATCAATGCCTTCTCAAGTGAATCCTCCCTTCTCATTTGATGTCCAAAGTATTTTAGCTTCATCTTTACTATTTGACCTTCCAATGAGCAGTCAGGGTTAATTTCTTCTAAGATCGACCTATTTGTTCTCCTCGCTGTCCAGGGGACTCTCAAAACCCTCCTCCAACACCACATTTCAAAGGCATCTATTCTTCTGCGTTCAGCCTTCCTAATTGTCCAGCTCTCACATCCATACATTACTACTGGGAAAACCATTGCTTTGACTATTCTAATTTTTGTTTGCAATGTAATGTCTCTGCTTTTCACTATGTTCCCCAGGTTTCTCATCGCTTGTCTCCCAAGAATCAGTCGCCTTTTTATTTCATGGCTGCAATCCCCATCTGCAGTGATCTTTGATCCTAAGAAAGTAAAATCTGTCACTGCTTCTACTTCTTCCCCGTCTATTTTCCAGGAACTGATCGGGCCTGTTGCCATTATCTTGGTTTTCTTGATATTGAGTCTCAAGCCAGCTTTTGCACTCTCCTTCAGCCTAATCAAGAGATTCTTTAGGTCTTCCTCACTTTCTGCCATTAGGGTGGTATCGTCTGCATATCTCAGATTATTGATGTTTCTCCCAGCGATTTTAATCCCATATTGTGATTCCTCCATCCCTGCACTGCGCATTATGTGCTCTGTGTATAGGTTGAATAAGCATGGTGACAAAATGCAACCTTGTCTTACTCCTTTTCCTATTCCAAACCACTCTGTTATTCCATGTTCTGTCCTAACTGTTGCTTCTTGGTTCATGTACAGATTTCTCAGGAGGCATATGAGGTGCTCTGGTATTCCCATCTCTTTAATTACTTGCCACATCTTGTTGTGGTCCACACAGTCAAATGCCTTAGTGTAGTCAATAAAACAAAAGTAAACTTGTTTCTGGTATTCCTTTGCAGGCGCACCCCCCAATAACGGACTCAGACACCATTGAAAGTGGATAACGGCATTGGGCCACATTTATTGATTCATGCCCTAGTCCGAATTATAAATTTGTATTGGTAAAACGACCAATCATAATTCTTAAGGCAAGCAGGCCGGAGTAACACTGGTAAGGTACCACCCAAAATTGCCAACGGCAATTGGTTACAATGTATCAATTTGTATCAATTTGTTTGTTGACAACAAACAAATTGTTGACCGTAGTCAATATCTAACTGATGACCCCACCCTCTAACTCGTATCCGTGAAATCACGGGGTGATGCATGCTGGCTAGCTATCGCCATCACCCCATCGCCTGGTTCGTCGTTGACCGGACAACGTTTAACTAATTTATTCCTATCTAGTGTTGTCCAGTCAATTGCGAACCTGCCGGATACCTGTGGGTCATAACTGTTTACCTTACCAGTGCTACCCGCCCATGTGACCAAAGTCAACAGTAGTCATAGCAGAACCCCTATGTCAAACCATAGCAACAGTGTGGGATGGGCGAAAAAACCAGGACCCGGAAGCCAATATGGGTCCCAGCCAAAAATTCCCACCCGGCCCCGAAGCGACCATAAAATCACACTGTTAACTAGGGAGGGGGTGGAGGGGAAAAACTTCTCCGCTCCGTCGCTTAGCTAAAATGGCAGCTCGGCTGCCTCGTGGCCACCCCTTTTATGAGGGAGCTGGCCACGCCCTAAACTACCCGGATCATTCGTCCTGTGGGGGGGGGCCCGCAAAGAGCGCGGCGGCCATTTTGGCGCCGCGCTTGCATTGCAGGCGCACCCCCCAATAACGGACTCAGTCACCATTGAAAGTGGATAACGGCATTGGGCCACATTTATTGATTCATGCCCTAGTCCGAATTATAAATTTGTATTGGTAAAACGACCAATCATAATTCTTAAGGCAAGCAGGCCGGAGTAACACTGGTAAGGTACCACCCAAAATTGCCAACGGCAATTGGTTACAATGTATCAATTTGTATCAATTTGTTTGTTGACAACAAACAAATTGTTGACCGTAGTCAATATCTAACTGATGACCCCACCCTCTGACTCGTATCCGTGAAATCACGGGGTGATGCATGCTGGCTAGCTATCGCCATCACCCCATCGCCTGGTTCGTCGTTGACCGGACAACGTTTAACTAATTTATTCCTATCTAGTGTTGTCCAGTCAATTGCGAACCTGCCGGATACCTGTGGGTCATAACTGTTTACCTTACCAGTGCTACCCGCCACACGGAGGGGCTTCAAAGAAGGCCTGACGCCCCCCCAGACCGTCAGCTCGGTCAACAGGCCTGCTCGCCAATCACCCAACAGGAGGTCCATACCTCCTCGCGACAGATGGACCCCATCCCCTGCATACAAATCATAATTTTCTAGTCCAATAGCGGGGTGACGACTGACCCGTCCCCAAGCCTTGTCGGCAAGGAACCACGCCACCGCCTTATTGACCGCGCGCCTAGCACGGTCAATGGCCATGAGGTCAACTCCTCCTCTGTAAGAATGGCGCGGGACAATGTCCGACCAAACCAGGGTTGCGGGAGGCCAGACGTAGTGCAAGTAGGCGAGGTCCTCGCAAATCGCATGCTTGAGTGACAAGCCAGTGACCTGACCCAAATCATTGCCCCCCAAGTGGATGATGAGAATGTCAGGCGGGGCAGCACTTCTGCCTGAAAACAGAAAAGGCAGCAGCTCCCGCCACAACATCCCAGGCTTACCATGCCATGTGAGACTGGCGTGTTCACCCAGTCCCAGTCGGGGTCCCCACTCTGTCGCCGCAGCGTAACGCGCTGCCCTTTGCACGTAGCTGTGGCCCACCAGCCATACTGTCACCGGTGTAATACGACACCCAGGGTCTGTAAAGAAAAATTGAGGGAAATGATGTAAGGTGACTGGGTTGGTACTCACGGCGGGAGCGGGCGCACATAAAACTGAAAACATTGTGAACCCCACCTACCCATGCTGCGTATCTCAGCCCCGGAGTACCCAAACGCAGCTGCTGTAGAGGCTGCCCCAATACGGAATGAATGTGTGCCATAACGGGCACCTGGTAGGCCCACCCTGGCGAGGGCTCTGCCTGTCACCTTCCAAAACTGAAATTTAGTGAGGGGAGACCCATCCTGGTGACAGAAAAACGGGCCATGGTGCGTGCCACGCAGTGCAAGATACTCCTGTAGGGCACCAACCGGACAGATGTCTGCCAAAGAACACCGTAGCAGTCTTACACCACTGCCTACGCCCTGCTGATCGGTCTTAGAGGAGCGTATCCTCAACTGGGCCCAGTCTTTGGCAACATATACATCTTCGAGTTCCAGTGCCCTACAACTTGCATCTGCCTTAGACAGCATCACAAGTTCGCTGATGCGGAGCGCTCCAAAAAATGCCACCGTTGTGGCTGTATGAAAAAGGGCTGCCTCATAATGATCAAAACAGAGGCCTGGCCAGCCCCGGGCCAACTGGGTAAGAACCCCTGGGGAAATAGGGTGCCGGTCGTCCGGGCAACGCCCGCGCTCGCGCACCCACCCCTCCAAAACATGTCTCACACGGAAGTCAGAGGTGCTGTTCTCATGACCCCCCACCTTGGCCATAAAAGCCAGCGCTGACAGCTTAGATGCTATGGTGCGAGGTGCGAGGCCCTGGGAATGCAGGTGAACCATGAACCGCAGGACATGGTCCACCGGGATAGGCCAGGTCTCTGGCAGGTGAAATTGGGCGGAAAATGCCCTATAAGAATTAAAAGCTTGTTGATACGCCTTACGCGTGCGGGGCGCCAGTGACAGGCCGATCGCCCGGTTCACCTCTCCCTGCCAATGGTCCATATCTCGTCCGGGAGTGGCGAGGGAAATTCCTCCGCATCCGGGGCCAAGGCACGGAACCGGGAGATCTGCAGGCGGGACAAAGCGTCGGCAATATCATTATTAACCCCTGGGACATGCCTAGCCCTGAACAAAACGTTGAGGCGCAGGCAGCGCAGCACAAATTGGCGCACTAGGTCCATAACCCTGAGTGATTTAGAAGTCTGTGCATTGATGATACAGACAACCGCAGCGTTGTCACACCAGAAATGCACGACCGAGTTGGCCCATTCCTCGCCCCACAGCATCAAAGCCCCCAGGATAGGAAAAAATTCAAGGTATGTGAGATCACGCAGGCGACCCGTGCCTGCCCATGCCGGTGGCCACCCACCATAGGCCCACTTCCCATTGAAGTACATCCCATAACCCAGGGATCCTGAGGCATCAGACTGGACCTGAAAACTCGGGGAAGCCAGGAGGTCAGACCTCCAAAATGAGATCCCATTGAACTCCCTCAGGAACTGCAACCAGACGAACATGTCTGCCCTGATACCCCGAGTAATCCTGACTCTATGGTGGGGCCTGGATAACCCTGCCATGGCATCGCATAAGCGCCGGGCAAAGGCCCTGCCCGGTGCGACCACCCTGCAGGCAAAATTAAGGTGACCATGTAACACTTGGAGTTCCCTCAGGGATGCCTTGCACTTGGCCAGCAAATCCGAGATGAGGGCCACTAACCGGGACACCTTATCCCCCGGTAACCTAGACGCCTGCGCTACTGTGTCTATCTCCACCCCCAGGAATACTAGCTTGCTTGAAGGGCCCTCGGTCTTTTCGGGCGCTAAAGGGACACCAAGTTCCTCCATTAGCGTCTGAAATGTGTTGAGGAGACGTGGACACGTGTCCCAGCCCCGTTCACCCCCGAATAAAAAGTCATCCAGGTAATGGGCTACAGACCGGGACCCTGACCTGCACACGAACGCCCACTCCAGGAAGGTACTGAAATGCTCGAATGCAGAGCATGAAATGGAACAGCCAAAAGGCATGGCCTTATCAAAATAATATTCACCCCGGAATTTAAAACCCAGCAATTCAAAGTCGCCCGGGTGCACAGGCAAGAGGCGAAAAGCCGACTTAATGTCGCACTTAGCCAGTAGCGCACCCGGGCCACATGAGCGCACCATGCGCAGCGCATGGTCAAAAGACGTATACCTGACTGAGCAAAGGTCATCAGGTATAGCATCATTGACCGATCGGCCGGCTGGGTAGGACAAGTGATGGATAAGGCGAAACTCGCCCGGAGATTTCTTGGGAACCAAGCCCAGGGGCGATACCTTAAGGTTGGGGAACGGGGGTGCAGGGAAAGGGCCAGCGACCCTGCCCGCATTGACCTCCTTATTAATGCTGGCGGCAGCCACCTCCTCCCTTCCCCTGAGGGACAAAAGGTTGGGGGCATCCTGAGGGGACCTGTCACCCATGAAAGGAATACGGAACCCCTGTCTAAAGCCCCGAAGCAGATAATCTGCATCCTCCCCCTTCGGGTACAATGCGAGCCAACGCTCCAGCATGTCCACGTTAATTGGGGAGGGAGCCTTTCGGTGAACTAGCTCCATCTGCGGCAGGCTTGCCAGCCCACTGTCCTCCCTTCCCTCTGCCCCGCGTCCCTCCAGGCCTGGGACAGGCAGAGGCTGCGTGGGGGCCCGCACAGGTGGGACACTCATGCCTGTACTTGCAATTTTTCCTATTGCAGGAACCATTGGACGAGAAAGTCCAGCACAGCAGGCGGGCTGGAACCCCCTGCCCCGCCACCTGGCGGGGAACCTGAGCTGGAGCCGCTCGCTGGACCGCATGCCCACAATGGTATCTCTCCCCTGGCGCAGGGCGCGTGGGCGTCATATACAGAAGCCAAAGCCTCTGGCACGGCTCGTCCCACCTCATCTCGGGGTGCAGGGGAATCCGCATGCGAAATTCCTTGTCATAAGCCAACCACGAGGGGCCCGGAAAGTCGACCATCGCCCTATAGATGTTATCCAAATATTGGACCATAGGAATAGCCAAATCTGGCCGCGCTCTCAAGTACACTGCCATGTAAATTAAATAAGCCGGCAGCCAGTTGGCCCAGGTACGTGGTGGCTTGCGACGACGCGCCTGCTCCCTATCCTTCTCATCCTGCCCCTCCCTCTCCTCTTTGGTGGGCTCTCTGTTTAGGAGTGAGAAGATATCGACATACTCCCCCCGCCATATCTTTTCCCTGGTGGCTTGCGCTAAGTGGTCACCCAGTGGCAAAGAATATCCCGCCGTTGGCAAGGCCGAAACTGGGACCGCAGCCAGCGCGGGCATCTGGAAAGGGGTCTGTGCTGGCCCCGCCACCCCCAATAAATTCCCGGCAGGGTAGGGAACACCTGAAACCCCAGCAAGCTGAGCAGCAGTCGACATCGCCGAGTGGGGTGCCGGCGGTTGGGCCACCGCACCACCCGCGCGAGGCCAAGGCCATTGAAAGGCCCCCCCAGTAGTGGCAATGTGCGTAGGTGTATTAGCTTGTACCGGATACTCACACGTCGCACCCCCGCAGGCCGCCCCCACCGGGGGTTCCGGCCCACCGGGGGCGTCGGAGCTCACGACCGCCGTAGAGCTCATCATCGGGGCCTGACCCACACCTGCTTGCTGGCCGGGGAGCTGCGAGGCAGTGGCCGAAGTTGCGCCACGCGCCTGCAGCAGCTCGACCCGTCCCGTCGCCTGCTGCTGCCCAGCCGACGGCGCCTCAAAACTAACCCCACCGGTAGCCCCAGCGTGGCTGGCCCGAGCCAAAGAGGCCTCGAGGGCCGCCACGCGGGCCAGTAAGGCCTGCACGCTAACCTGGGGCCAAGGGCCGGCCGGCCCACATGCGAGAGGCGCGGGTACAGGTCCCTGTACCCCAGGACCCGGGTAAGGCCATTGTCCCGCACCGAAGCCCGGGAGGGTCGGTGCCTGCACCTGCCAAGGCAGAGGGCCAGACCACCCCCCAAGGCTAGAAGGCCCCGGGGGGAGCTGCACCACCGCTGGTGCAGCAGATCCCGAAGCGGTGTCCACCGCACGTGGAGGCTCCAGCCAAGGGGTGATCGACCCCATCCCGCCGGTCCCGGCGGGCACCGGCAAAGGCGGCTGCTGGGGAGGCGCCACCGTGGTCCTCTGACCCGGGTTGCGCCTCCTGCCCGTGCGAGCCGCACTCGAAAGTGCCTTCTTCTTCGAAGGCATCTAGGCAAAGGAAGCCGAAAGAGAAGATTCGCCGCCAAAAAAGGCTTCCAGGTAAAGAGCGACGGAGACACAGGGAAAAACCTCTCCGCTCCGTCGCTTAGCTAAAATGGCAGCTCGGCTGCCTCGTGGCCACCCCTTTTATGAGGGAGCTGGCCACGCCCTAAACTACCCGGATCATTCGTCCTGTGGGGGGGGGCCCGCAAAGAGCGCGGCGGCCATTTTGGCGCCGCGCTTGCATTGTTTTCTCCATGATCCAGCGTATGTTGGCGATGTGGTCTCTAGTCCCCCTGCCTCTTCTGAAACCAGCCTGCACCTCTGGTAATTCTCTCTCCACATGCTGCTGAAGTCTGTCCTGTATTATCTTGAGCATCACCTTGCTGGCATGTGGGATGAGCGCGATTGTTCGATAATTTGAACATTCTTTGGCATTGCCCTTTTTTGGGATTGGGACGTATACTGATCTTTTCCAATCCTGTGGCCACTGTTTTGTTTTCCAAATCTGCTGGCATATTGAATGCAGTAATTTGACGCCATCATCTTTTAGCGCTTTGAAAAATTCAACTGGGATACCATCATCTCCACTAGCTTTGTTGTTTGCAGTGCTCTTTAGGGCCTTTATGACTTCACTCTCCAGGATGTCTGGCTCAAGTTCAATTTCTTCATCATTGTGATTATCAGGAGTGTTGAGGTCCTTTTTGTAAAGTTCCTCTGTGTACTCTTTCCATCTTTTCTTAATTTCTTCTGCATCAGCTAGCTCCTTTCCGTCTTTGTCCCTTATCATGGTCATTTTTGCTTTAAATGTTCCCTTGATTTCCCCAATTTTTTTGAAAAGATCTCTGGTTCTGCCTCTTTTGTTGTTTTCCTCCATTTCTCTGCACTGTTCTTTTAGGTAGTTTTCCTTATCTCTCCTTGCTTTTCTTTGAAATTCTGTGTTCAAATGGTTGTAGCTTTTCCTTTCTCCTTTGACTTTTGCGTTCCTTCTTTCCTCTGCTATTTTAAGAGCCTCATCAGAGGCTCATTGTAAGTATATTATGCATAATAGTCTCTAATCTTTAACATAAAAGTTCAATTTTGTGTCATCTACCTGTACAATATGTAACTCAATTCTATCCATATTTACATATACAGTACTTACATGCTATACATGCTCACAAAGTATGACATGTGAAACTGAACTGATGACTTAATGCTTAAGTTATGCTTTTGTAACAAAAATAAAGTCAAAAGAGAATTTCATTCTTACTGCCTTGCAGACAGATTTATCCTCCTCTGAAGCTGAAGCCACCTTGCATTATTTAGAAGAAGTTCTAGTATCTCTGAAGACAGAAACCTCATTGCAAATGATCTCAGAAAAGATATCTGCAGCTGTAAACCAGAGAGCAGTTAAAATAATGGCATATAGAAATGGAGCTGGTTACCGAAATGGGCAGCTAATCATTTCTTGTACATTCCCTATGGTGAGTAACAATCATCCAAAGAGACGGCCATAATGGTAGTGACAGAGAGTACCAGTGATAGAGATCAAAATGGACCAAAATCTCTTACCTAAGTCCCCCTGCTGTGTGAAATTCTGACCTTGCTCTAAATCCACATGTATTTGTCCTCTTCTTTGTATGTGTTAGGTCACACCTAACATAAAAGCTTGCTGTGGATTTGTTTTTGATCTGGTATAAATGGGAAGAATAATGACATGGAAGGCTGCTATTGTATGCACAACACTGAAAATGTCATATTTCTACAACTGGCTGAAAAAAATCTCGAAGTAGATTTGTTTATATTTCCCTCACCTTGAGATACTTATTGATTGACTAGCTGATTGCCTAATTAAATAAACAATTTTGTACATTATATATCTAGGTAATGTGTAGTATAATAAAAAAATCTAATACTGTAACAGCATAATAAGATTGCAATAAGAACAGAAGCACATTATAACATAAATGTGCTAACAATGACTAAAATATAAATTCAAAAAATGCTGTTTATTTTTTAATTGTTTGACTTTTTCCCCAAGAGAATGCAGAGAATTAAAACCACCATTAGTTACAAGAGCTAAAACTACATCTCTGGAAGATAGCTGAACAGACTCGAGCCTTTTAGCTGTCAAAGCTGCCAGCGCTTCTTCCCCTGTCAGCTTCTCATATTGTGGCTTAATAAATTAGCTACTTCACAGTGTCGACAAATTGAAGAATTCCCTGCTCCTCTGAAATTTATTATTATTATTTAGATTTCTAAATCAACACTGTGGGGCTGAATCACTTAGATTAAATAAAAAATATATGGTTGTGGCCTAAAAATACACCATCATTCACACAGTCCACATTTATTTCTTTTAGGGAGGACTAAAATATAAGTTAAAATGTCACGCCATCCCATCAAAGACCACCTGTATAGTGTATATTCATTCTTCAGATAGAATAAACAGAAGATGCATGGGAATGGATCTGTAAGCCTCCATAAGAATGCTGAATTGGGAATGAAAAAAAGTTGGCACAAAAACAGACAGGCAAAAAGAATATATAATCACCACACTGGGAGAGAAAAACAGATATGTTGATTGTCTGTTTTTTGAAATCTATTAAACTCTTCAAATGAAGGAAGTCAGCTGGTATCTGAACTGTCAGGCTAGCTCCAAAGTGAGGAGGGGGAGATCAGTGTTTGAATTTCTTATTTAGGGAGGGGGCTATCATTTTTATTTTCTGTGTCTTGGCTTCTGCTGAACCCCTAGCCTCAGATGAGATCATCTTAATGGCTCCCATTTATTTAACATCAGAACTTGTAAATCATGAATCTTGAAAATAAGAAATGCATGTTGGTGAGGCTCTTTGATAGAAATCAGACCACAGAACTTGGGAAAAGATGATAATCCCTTTCCTTCCATGCCATGGTTCCAGCATGAAAATCCCCTCCCTCGTTGCTCTTTGCATCATGAGGTGTCTCCCTGTGTGTTCCCCAACCAGGGTCACACATGAGCACAGAGGCTGAAAAGATTCTGCTGTTCTGGTCATAGTGGACTATGTGCCAACTAAGACTGGGAAACCTCCATATATAATTTCTTAGCTATGATGTTTCCTGCGTGGTTGGTTTGGGCTGCTGATGGTAGAGCTGAGGACTCAACATTTACACTGCCAAACTCCTGGGATGAAAGGCAGAACATAGGTGTAGTAAGTAAATGCATAAATAATATCTCAAGAGGGAATATATGATTTTTTATTACTTGTTTGCAGTTGTGGCAAGTTTAAATATACATTACTAATGTTTCCTCCTTTTCCCTTCCTTAGCTACTTTCTTTATGTACGAAACAATTGGAACTTAACAGAACAGCCTGTAGGCTATACACAAGTGAAGGGACCTTAATCAACACAATGCAAGATTTAATCCTATGTGCTGTAAATGATTATTTCAGAAAGCAGAAGTCAGAAGAAGGTATTCAAGAAATAACTTTTACTCCTGGCCACAATGAATATACATCTGTGTTTTCTGTGAAAGGTAAAATACCATCACCAGCAACTTGCCAATTAAATTTTTAAGTAGTATGTAAATTATCCAGCTTCAGAGCCAGACAGCTTTCACAATAGAGCTGGAATAATTCCAAGAAATATTCTGGAAATTGTTTACTTTTCTATTTTCTCTAAGAATAATGCAGATTTATCACTGGTAGCCTATGCTTGGATAAATGTTTAATTTTGCTTTCTTTTCTTTTAGAATGTTTCCTTAAGTTCTAATTATTTTAATTATTTAATGACCTCAGAATTGCTTTCAACATTCACATACTCATTTTGAAAATATAAAAATTAGGATATGCTTATGTAAAAGTTGCATTTGTATATGGTACAGACAAAGTTTAACATTGTAATACATTTACTTTTAATCTCACAAGAAAATCATACTTACTTTACTTCAGTTGAATAGAGAGGCTAAAAGTCATAAAATGCAACAAGTACAGCTCATGACATATCCATATAAAATTCAACAGAATATAGCTGAGTATAGTTATAGTTAAAAATTCAGAACAGCAGAGATTAGCAATAAAACTAGCCAAACTTATGTCTAAAACAAATGGAATATGACCTGTTGATAAATTCTACTTTAATTATTTCAAATTGAATAATCCATTAGAGGTCCTTTAGTGGAACTCTCAGAGTAATAGCTGAGATTCACAAAACCCTGAAATGTCCCATTAGGGAAGAGGTCCTCAATCTTTTTAAGCCAGAGGGCGGATTACACCCCCTCAAACTATTTGCGGGGTGGACCGGTAGTCCCATATTTGGCAGTAGCGCTGGCAGCAGGACTACCCCAAGCCCCGAACACTCCCCACACACTGCTTCCCTGTTTACCAGCCTGGAGGAGCTGCATGGTGTGGGTGAAGGAGGGATCCTGGCTGTCCTTCTTGCCTGCACTCGACCAGAGTGGCCCCTGGGAAAGACGTGGGCAACTGTGTGTCTCTTCCAGAAAAGCCACTCTCGGCCAGAGCGGCGACTGGGAAAGATGCAGACTGCCGCTGCCTCCTCAATCCTTGTCCCCTCCACTTGGCTTGGCATGTCCCTAATGGCACTCCATAGCAGGGCATATGTTGTAAGCCTTCTTACAACATCTGCCCTGCTATGGAGCACAGTTAGGGACATGCCAAGTGAAGCGGAGGGGACAAGGATTGAGGAGGAGTTGGATGGAGTGAGGACGTGGGCTGGATGGAATGGTGCCACAGGCCAGGTCTGATCCATGGGCCATAGTTTTAGGATCCCTGCATTAGGGTCTTGTCTATTTTATATTACAATGTTGTGTTAGTCTTCAAGGTGCCATGAGGCTCTTTGTTATTTTTATTGCAACAGAGTAATGTGGACATTACTATGGATTTTATTTTAGCTAGTATTTGCAAGTGTGCTGCAACCCACCTAACCCTTTTTTAATGGAATGAAAGAAACCACATTTCAGTCAAGAACGTACAATCATCATTATAAGTTTACCTTGTTTTTCTTATCAAAGGATTGATATATACACTGCTTGTATAGCTTCTCATGAACCAACATGGTTGTCAGTGGGGGTTCATGTCTCTTTTTTAAAGTGTAAACAGAGTAATGTTTTTTCTGTGTCTTTTTAATCTTTGCCATTTTTGTCCAGCATAGTATTGAGCTAGTTAAAAAGAAGAAGACACAGTTCAGATTTGTATTTGTTTTAAATAGAGTTGGGCATAGTCAAGGATACAGATTTGATCATTATCTAATAGTGAAAGGAGAGAATGTCCCCATTATTTCTTTTTCGTGTTTTAATTTAGGACGAATCTACTTTCTATAATATTTTACTTGCCCATATTTTGCTTTCACATGTTTGTTTTCTTTGTATTATTTTCTAATCTTTTCCTAATGTGCTTTGTAAAAAGACATTCGTCTTATCTGCTTTATTCGCCATTCCTTGCCTATTGATTTCCTAAGCAATATGCCATCTCACTAGAAGCTTCTCATTAAAACTTCACTTCTGGCTTGTATAAGGCATCCTTCAACTGCTCATAAGATTTACAGATTCATATCAAATCAGTTCAGATATTTACCAGAAAAGCTAGAACAGGTTGGAACCTAGGTTTCATAATCTGTTTAGAAAAGTAAATCTTGATCAATCTTGGCAGGTAACAATCATTATTCCCCCACACAAGGAAAAAGTGACACTTATTTGAAGTCTAGAAAGCGTAGTGTACATAATGTATTGTATAAAAAGGCTCTTTAGTTGTGATATTTATTTAATTAAATGCTAACTTTCTAGAATGGATAGAAACCTCTGATTCTAATGTATGGAAGATTGTGAGAACAAAGCTAAAGGGAGGAACTTGCAGAAAAGCCATTCAAAACTGAGATGTTAGAAAAGAGTGATATTGAATGTCATGTTGTCCTTTGGGAGGAGAAACTATGTAGGGCTGTCTGCTGTGATAAATCATCTACAAATTATCTCAATTCCTGATAATACAGTATAAAGATCACTTCTGCTCTTTCTTACACTAGTAAGGATCTGTGATCTTAGACAGGATTAGGGTTGCCAGGTGATAATTTGAAAAAGGAGGGCTGATGAGTCTAAAAAGGAGGACTTTCACAAATAAAACAAGTTTTTAAATATAATTTACTTTATTTTAATCATATTTAGCTGAACTGCCAATTTTCGAAAGAAGTTCTTGTTTTTTTTTTAACAAATAAGTATTATAGAAAATGAGGACGTGTCCTCCTTTAGGATACCATCTGGCAACCCTAGATAGGATAGAAATGGCTCTGATTTAGTTTGAGGACTTGTGTTGTAGAAGGGTACAACTATATTAACAAACAATGTGGGAAGTACTCCAGGATTAAGACTGTTTGATTCTTATTAATTTCCATTGAGTACATGACATAAAAGTCAATGTTAATCAATTCAATTTTTTCCTGCTGCAATCACTACTTTTTCCCCTCCACCACAGGGGCTTCTACTTTGTTGGAACTGAATACACTCAGGTTGGTTCAGACAATAATAATAATAATAATAATAATAATAATAATAATAATAATAATAATAATAATAATAATAATAATAATAATAATAATAATAATAATAATAATAATAATAATAATAATAATAATAATAATAATAATAATAATAAAAAATTTATATCCCGCACTTTCTCAGCCGAAGCCGACTCAAGGCGGCAAATTACAACATGTCCAACAGCATACAATATAATAATACAACCACATTGATCTTCAATGTGGAGGAGTTTGTAGCCATTCTATATGAAGACACTCCAGCCAACTACAAGAGCAGTAAGAGAGGCAGGGTGGCAGAGAAACTTGCTGCAATTCAAATGCTCTTCTTTCCATACCTAGAGTCTGGCTTTTCTTTTTCCCCTCTTTCATTGGCTAATCCAGTGCAAAGAATGATATCATCAGGAGGTTGACAAACTATAAATGGGGAGCTCAACCATCCATGCTGTGTACATCAGCTTTGGCCCTGAGCGTCTCTGAAGTAAAGTACGTTGCTCCAATATGGAATGCATCTGCACACACGAAACAAGTTGACATTGCTGTTAATAAAACAATGTGCATAGTGACAGGATGCCTCAAACCTAAACCAGATGGTAAAATATATCTTCTTGTTGACATCACTCCACCAAAGATAAGGAGAGAAGTAGCAGGGGATGTCGAGAGAACTAAGCAAGAGAATGGTGCTCAACATCGTCTGAATGGATATGAGCCTCAAATACACCATCTCAGATCCAGGACTAGCTTTATGGCAAGGAAAAAAAACCCATTCTTGAAGGTATGCAAGAGCAAAATTAAATTAGGAGATGGAGAAATGAGCTCATTGAACAAAGAATAACATTAAAGGAGGATATGGCCGAGGAACTCGACCTCCCCTACATCACTTGGAGGACCCTGAATAGGCTGAAAGCCAGAATGCCTAAATGTAGGACCAACATGCTCATGTGGGGGCTGCTGGTGGAAAACAACACATGCTGTGAATGTGGAGATACACAGATTCCAGCTCATTTGCTAGTCTGCTGATTACTACCAGAAACATGCACCAATGAGGACTTAAGTTTGACCAATGACAAAGGTGGCTTCATTTTGGCAGTTCAGGGTTTGATTGGGCGGGATACAGATCAAACCCTGAACTATAGAATCCAGTGTCTACATGACATTGAAATATTTCATAAATGACTATAAGCATAGGCAGGCTGCAGAATGACAACAACAACAAGAAGAATGAATGAATGAATAATAAAGTAGCTAGTCAACTAAAGAAAAAAGAAAAGAGCAAAGAATTGGCAGAGAGAGAGGATGGAGTTTTAAGGTAGCTCTCCTCTAAATTTGCCTTCTCCAAATCTGGATGGTTAGCACAGAGCTATTTCAAAATGTCCTTTCTGTCTTCTTTCCCCCTTTAACAAGTTGGAAGAAAAGCTAAAGTGAAACCCTTCTCCTGTCTTTCTGCTGACTCCTCACTTTCCTTTCTTTCTTTGGTCATCTAGCTGTCTTAGCACAAGGATAGCAAGCCTTTAAAGGAAGGAAGGAAAGAAAAAAGGAAGAAAGAAAATGGAACAAGAAGGAGAAGGGGGGAAGCATACTCAAGCACCAAGTATGGGAAGGAGAGGATTCAAACTGCAAACAAGGTTGATTTCCTCCCTTCTTTCTACCAACTCTTGTGTGGTTGGCTGAAGTGAATTAATACAAAGAAACATGACTTCCTTTCTGCAACATCATGAAATATCCATTTGCATTTTTCCCATTGTGAAGTCATAGTGAAAGAAAGGACCAAATACAGTACTTTTAATTTTATGCATATCAGAGAATAGGAAAAAAAAAATATGCGGTAGAACTTTAAAGACTATCTGTTATATTTCAATGTGAGATTTTGTGGATCAAGTCCACTTCATCAGACATGGGAGTGGACTTGATTCCCCTCCTCTCTTCATATTTTTGTATCACCTTTCCCAACAAACAAACAAAAATAGTGATCTGAAAAGCTTTCAAACTTTTGGATTCTTTTTGGTAGATATAATAAAGTATACCCACAGCAGGTGATTTTAAAAGAAGCAGCCATGTTTGTCTTTAGAAACATATGCAGACATAAATAAAGCCAAAAATCCATTGTTTAAATGTTCTTTGAAACCAGGACATCTTCACCTGTGATTACAACACTGTCATATGCAGGTGTGTTTGTGGGGGGTGGGTCAAAATTTCCAAACTGAAAGATGAACTTGGTTTTCATGCTCTTTGAACCTTTGATGTACACTGTAAGTATGAACATCCTACAGAGGAGGGGGTATTTGGAGGGGGAAGAGGGGGAGGGGATGTAGTTGAACATTTGGAAATTGAAGTAGAATCCAAAATTCCATTACATATGTTGCAAAATAGAAGATACATAGCAAAAACCAGCCTTTTTAGCAGTTTTTTTTTACAAATTTGAGAAATTTAGCACTTTGTCAAAGCCCTATATCTCAGTACCTATGGGGTGAAAAAGTAAGCTTGACCAGTGATAACTGAAGGAATTTTAATGCTCTACAACTTTCTCATTACATGTAGTATACAAAAAACGCAGGGTTTAGAAGCTATAATCGAAAAACTGAGAAGAGTGCAGTTTTTGCCCCTCCCCCCAAGGTTGCAAAGGAAATTTTGTTGGATAAATTGAGCGTAGTCCCACTGGGTACCCATACACAACATCCCAGAGTTTCATTAATTTGGGAATTTTTGCAAGGTCTAAAGTACATCTCGACTGGGCTATATAATATGCTTGAAGAAACTGATGTATCAACAGAATCTCATATTGAAATACAATGGAAACTCGGTTAACACACGGCTCGGTTAACCTAACAAAAGGAAACCCATAGAAAATAGTGGCTCGGTTTACAGAATTTTTTTTCTGGAATGGGTTAATTGGTTTTCAATGCATTCCTATGGGAAATTGCATTAAATGCATTTCTATGGGAAATTCGGTTAAAGTAATTTTTGCTGTAAAAAAATGTCCCAGAGAATGCATTTATTACAATAATTGAGGTTCCACTATATAGCACTTAGTCTTTAAGGTACCATGTAGGTGAGAATAAGCGAGAGTCCACTTTATAAGCAATACAGTATACAACATATAACATAGTAACTAAGCACTTCCCCTTCGCCACACAATAATGTTATGGTAGTTTGAATCCCCCTTCACCACACAATAATGTTATGGTAGTTTGAATCCAGTACAGTATCTGCATGCCATTGAAATATTTAATAAATGACCATAAGCATAGGCAGGCTACAGAATGACTTGAAAATGGAAAACTCTGCAGCATGATACTGAAGCAGCAGTTCAAATAATATGTAATGATAAATCATATCACTTTCTTTTTCTAAAATAAGGCAAGAAGACAGAGGAGGAAATTAATGTCAAGTCTGCATCATCTGTGATGACTCCAGATAGTGTGAATATGATTGATGACTTTTTGCTCACCGTCATTCTTAGAAATCCTGTTGAGGTTTGGATTTCCAGTGGTGAACCTTTCTTGTCTTTGGATAGTAAGTGATAAAGAAAATGAATGTTGTATGGGGGAAAATGAAAATACACAGAACATTACATTGCTGTGATGTAAAAACCAAGGTAACCAGTGTTGTATAGTGGGTAAGGTGAGGGACTAGGCCAGTGGTGGTGAACCTATAGCATGCATGCTAGAGGTTGCAGAGGCCTTTCTGTGGGCATGTGTGCCACCACGGGCAAGCTCAGCCCCACTCAGCCCAGCTGGCACCAATGCAGCGCTGCTTCCCCCAATGGGGAGGTGAGAGGGAAATCTGAAATCCTGCATAGGTGGCAGTGCTGGGGGTGAGATGAAGTGACCAGACACCCCCCACTCCTAGGAGGCAGGGGAGGAGGCAGTGCACACATGGGGGTGGGTGGGTGCACACCCATGTGATGTCGCCAACATGCCTCGAGTGGTACGTGTGTGAGTGCACCCACATGACTTCGCCGGAGGCACAGTGCCTGCCCACGTGCCTCCCCCTCCTCTTTGGACAGGTAAAGGTAAAGGTTTCCCTTGCTCGAAAGCCAGTCGTATCCGACTCTAGGGTGCAGTGCTCATCTCTGTTTCTAAGCCGAAGAGCCAGCGCTGTCTGCTTCTGCAGACGTTTCCGTGGTCATGTGGCAGTCATGACTAGACACCGGAGCGCACAGAACGCTGTTACGTTCCCACCGAAGTGGTCCCTATTTATCTACTTGCAATTTCTTGCTTTCGAACTGCTAGGTTGGCAGGAGCTGGGACGAAGACGGGAGCTCATTTCCATCCTGCAGTACGACAATCAGTCTCTAAAAGATTCACCATCACTGGACTAGGCTCAGAAAACTTTCTCTGTATTCCAGCTCGGACATGAACATTCACCAGTATATGCAAGTCTTTGTAAATACAGTTACACATTTGTTACTACTCTCCTTTGATTGAAAAATACAGAGGACATGATTTGAAAGTTCAAAGCCCTAGGACTTCTTGTGCAGAAGTAACTATGTCATCTTCTTGCTCAGGGAATCCTGTTTTCCCCCTCTGAACTCAGATGGGGTCATCACAGAAAATTAGTGTGTTGTGGATTTTCTCAGAAACAGTATATAGTTGCAAGACATCCCTTTTGTAATGCAAAGCATTTCAAGATGACTTGATCTTGAAAGGTTATTTTAGACTTATTAACTTTACGAAGATTTCTACCTCAATCATTGCTAAGCTGGGCATGCTTGGACTGACAGTTCTTATGGGACAGGGCGATATGAGCTCTTACAACGAGCTCTTGGTCTTCATGCACAGATACACAGATCTCATGCTATGTGGCTTAATTCACTTTTGGGGAGAAAGGCGGGAGAGAAGCAAAGCAAAACAAAATAAACAAGCTGCCTTATATAATAGAAGCTTCCTCTCAATTTCAAGTGACATTTAATACAAGAGCATGCAGAAGTAAGCAGACCTGGTAGTCCTGCAGTTCTTGGAATTTACAGAACTCATATAATTCTGTATATTAATAATCAGATTATAATAATGGACAAAAATTTCTCTTAAAATGTATAGCATCAACATTTTTACTATGCAAAATTAACCAAACTAAGCAACAGAATTTGAAAATATAATACAGTGGAACCCCGGTGTACAAACAGTTTGACTTACACAAAAAAAAATTCAACATACGAATAGAAATCCTGGCTAAAAAAAAATCCAACATACAAATTTGTAATAGGAAAATTTTGAAAAAATACAGTGACATCTAGTGGCGTCTTCTGGTAATGCAATGTGTTTTCGACATACAGTTCAATTTTTTCAACATACAAATAACCTCGTGGAATGGGGGGGGGGGAATCGTATGTAGATGTTTTACTGTAGTCTACTTTTTCATTCCACCCATTTTCTACAAAGACACCTTCAAGATATAATTGTTTCAGAGAGTTTCTTATGAGGATAAATACATGTTTATGATTTGATTTGTTTAACTTATCTGTGAAAGGAAAACAGTATAAAGTATATACTTTTATTGCAGCTTTGCAAAAAGCAGAAAAGAAGGAACGACAAAAATGGTTGGAAAAAGATAAAGTTCTGGCACACCTCAATACAATGAAACACAAAATGAGACAACTGCAAGGTCTGTATTGTAATGTTTGTAGAACTCACTGTGATCACAATAGTTTCCAGAATACACCATTACTATATGATAATAAACAAGTACATTTAACTTAAGAATTACTGGATTCATCTGTCCAGTAGTTTTCCCCTTGAGCTTGTTCCCTCTGGCATATATTAGCACTGAAGAGTCTCGTGTTTGCAGTTCAAGGCATTAAAATGACACTGTTGGAATTATATTCTCCATGGAATGTGCACATGTGATGTGCCGTCTCCTATACACACATTTACCCTTCCAGAATGTTTAACTTGCAGTGTGGGCTCATCTTGAAGACCCTCTATTTCCTGTGTAGAGAGGTAAGAAATTGACAAAGGCATGGCACAGAGGCAAACAAAGCAGATAAATTGAATGTGGATTTGTAGAAGAAACACACACTTATTCTATTGTGATCTTCACTTCTGAACTTGGTTAACTTCCCCTCTACTCTGTAGCTATTTTTCTACAGCTGTAGCTGCATTCTTGTTACCATTCCTTCCCTGGAGAATATGAGTTAGAAAAATACGTTTGAGGGCATAAGGTCCACTTATACTGGTGTACACTCCACAATCAAATCCTTTGCTCTTTTGCATTTATATTTTGAATATTCAATAGAGTGGAAAGAGAATTACTGTATTTGATATCCACAAATCAGTGGTCAGAATATATTGTTATTTTACATATAGATGAATGTGTAATCCACAGAACCAACTCCAAGAAAATAGTGATCAGTGTTATCACTGAATAGACTTCAGTCACTTTCCTCCAGAAAATAAAATAAAATAAAAAGCAAGATGTCTTTTTTTCATGCAGTTCCCCATGTTCTACTGAAATTGCTGTGGAAGATTTCCTAACCCTTAAAAACACATGTAAAAATCTCCTTTTAGAGAAAAGCCTTCCATAAAGGGAGGGAAGTACTGTAGCTGGATTCTGCCCATTGGATTTAATTAAACTACCCCAAGTAACTGCACTTCCCTGGCCTAGGGGGGGAAATGAAATACTGTATCGGCTTTTTCAAATACAATTCCCTGAACCCCAGAGACAAAACAGTCACCAGTTGACATCCGAAAACAAGCATTTTCTGTCTCTGGCCTGGAATCTTGTTAGATAACCATAGTTTTTCCAACAAAAACTTACATCCTGTGGAGCTTTTCTAATCATAAGCTCCTCACTCTGGCCTCTTTCCTGACTGTTCTTATGCAGAAGCACTTTGTACATACATATGGTATGTTTTGAAATGTAGCCAGCATATTAGATACACTATATAAAGGATGTTAGATACACTATAAAGGATAAGAAAACATGCTGCCCTCCGGATGTTGTGGAACTACAATTTGTATCATCCTCCACCGCTAGCTAAATCTGATGGGACTGCTAGCTAAGCCTGATGAGAGTTATAGTCGGATAATAGGCAGAGGCCATAGATTTCCTCAGTCCTGTTCTATATGTAGAATAATATTGCAGTAATAAACTTAGAATCCTTCACATAAGGCAAGAGTTCTCAACCATTTTAAGCCATGGGCCAGACCACGCCCCCTCAGATAGCTGAGCGGGCCGGACTGGTGGTTCCCCCCACCATAAACGCTGCCATAAATGCATCTGCAGCTGTCGTAAATGCGTTTGCAACAGCCGTGGGCGCATTTACGGCTATTTTAAACACATTTACGACAGGCACAAACGCATTTATGGCTGTCGTAAATGCATCCACTTCCACCTCCAGTGGCGTCGACATGGGCCAAATGAAATTGTGCCGTGGACCAGGTCTGGCATGTGGACTGTAGGTTGAGAACCCCTGACATAAGGCATTCTGATTTTTAAAAACTGGGGATCTGACTAGGTCAGATAGCCAGCTTTGCATTTAAAGTTCTTTTAATTGCTGAAAGAGTTCTTGCATAAGCTTTTATCACCTCCACATTTTAAAAAGCAGCTTGCTTTGTTTGGTGATTAGTCACAGCTTTGTTAACAAGTCTGATTACCCAGGCATGAAGCTCTGAGCAATCCAATTGCTGGAAGGCTAATGTGTTATTGGGTTCTAATTGTGAGCTGTCTGTCTTGTCTTGTTTGGATCTAAAACTTTAAGCCATCTTTCTTTTAGGACGGCGTATAGCAAAATCAGAAATACCAAGTTTCGTGCCTACTAAGAGTCCCTTCCAGCCTGTAATAGTGGAGGGAGGCTGGACCGAAGAAACACAAGAAGAGATGAAACTTATGGAAATGATACAACACACAGAGGTATGTGTTTTATGCTGTGCTGTTGGAAAATAATGTAAAATCAGTACCTCCTGGCAAAATAGAAATTGGGTAATGACTAGCTGAATCAAGACTTCATTCCAACTACAGCTCCTCTGTATTAAGGAGCAAAGTGAAAGAGGAAACATTCATAACACCCGAACTGCCATAGGTAAGAAAATTCACTCCATTCTCTTACTATCTCATCCAAATGGCTCAGTTACCATGTTTCCCACCCCTCAAATTTCCAGATGGTTTTGGAGAGCCATCTGCAGGTCTGCCATCAACGTGCTAGCCCAAGTTAAACATTAGCCCCAAAGGGTAAATCTCTTCTTAAGATAACTGTATGGATCATGTTGTCAGTACTTAATTATTGATGAAGAACTGAACGGGAGCAATGGCCTGCAATCATCAGAAGTGCTTTAAACCATAGTGAGGCCTCATTTGTAGCTAATAAACTATTGCTGTGACAATTAACCGACATATGTATAAAACAGATTGAGCTAGACAATTTTGGCTCTGTGTCCTGGAGCCTTTGTGCTACTCACACGTTGAGCACTACAGCTTATGACTTAACACTTAGTTAATGCTAAGGTCAGCAGAATGCTTCAACAGAAATACTGTACACAGTAAATGTGTATGATAGGCTTCTGCTGTCCTAGTTTGATGCAGTGGTCTTGCAAGGGAATGAGTTCAGATGCTGCACAGAGCCCTGAATGCTGTTTCCTTCCTTTAGAAAAGACACACTAGCCTCTTTGTTCTTTCAGAACTATTCAGCATCTCTGAAGAAGATTTATATATTTAATGTATGGCAAGAAGAAGAAATAAGTCATGACTCTCAGAAATAAATTTATGAAGAAAAAAAACTTCAATTACATTCAGTGAGATGAAGAAATGTTAGTTGAATATAAATTTCAAGGTGGTATAAGGGTACACCCTTTGCTATATAATATACTATAGTATACAAAATGCTATAGAAACATGTTTTAACCATGACTCTGGAACTGTATTTCATGTCAGATGCACCTTTCAGAGCTTCAGACATCACAAATGAAAAGAAGTTCTTCTGATTCTCCTAAATTACTTGTGAAAAGTCACAGAAGTCTCTACAAGCAGCCCATAACCAAAAGAGTGTGGGCTTATGTGAATGGATGTAATCCTGAAGAGGGAGCTCATGCCTGGGGGGAAACCATTGCAGAGGTAAAGCAGAACAAAAAATCTGTTTCAAAATAGTCTCCTCATGCCACTAGGTCAGTGATGGCAAACCTTTTGGAAACCAAGTGCCCAAACGGAGGGCGGGGTAAACTCTGTGCTGGGGGAGGGAAGAAGTGATCTCATTGGGCTGTTGTGCAGATGGGTGGGTGAACTCTGTGCTGTGGAGGGAGGAAGCGCTCCTATTGTGCTGCTGGGTGGAGGGGAGGGGCAAATTCTGTGCTGGGGTGAAGAAGTGAATGTCAACAGAAAGAGCTGGGATTGCCATAGGTGATTTTAGGCCAGATCCTTTAAATACAACATTACTGCTGTAAAAAGTTTTATTGCTTTAAAATGTAATATGTTTATTTATTTATTTATTTTTCACGCTTATATACCACCCATTCAGGTACAACCCAACTCAAGGCGGTTTACATAGCGGACAGTAAATACATAAAAAGACACATGATAAAACAAAGTTAAAAGTTTAAAAAAACCACCCCTAAAAGGTGTGCAAGTACCGAAGTGACCTTGGGGGAAGGCACACTTCTCTATACCAACCACACAATGGTACCCCCATCCTCACCCGCACCCCAAACTTGGCCCGCCAGCCAGGTCTTTAGTTCCTTCCTAAAGGGCAACAACTCCATCTGGAGACGCAGTTCCACAGGCAGGAGGTTCCAAAGGGCCAGTGCGGACACGGAGAAGGCCCTCCTCCTTGTGCCAGAGAGGCAAGCCCCTCTGGCTGATGGCACAATTAGAGAGCCCCTCCGGTCCGGTCTAGTTGGACGGACAGACGTCCTTAGGGTGATGCGGGCTCTAAGATACCCTGGCCCACTACCATGTAGGGCTTTAAAGGTCAAAACCAGCACCTTGAATTGCACCCGGAGACAAACTGGTAACCAGTGCAGCCCCCGAAGCAGTGGTGAGGCATGGGCATAATGTCCACACCCCATCACCACCCAGGCCGCAGCATTCTGGACCAGCTGCAGTCTCCGAATGGTCATCAAGGGCAGCCCCATGTAGAGCACATTACAGTAGTCTAGTCTGGAGGTCACCAGAGCGTGAGTGACCATGAGCAAAGAGTCCCAGTCCAGGAGCGGGTGCAACTGGCGAATCACCTGAAGTTGGGCGAAGGCCCTCCTGGCCACAGCCGCCACCTGTTCTTCTAGCAGCAGGCACGAATCCAGGAGGACCCCCAAGTTGCACACCGGGTTGGTCTGGGGCAAAACAGCCCCATCCAAAACCAAAGATGGTAGCTCCCGGGATAACGCAGGACCCCCTATCCATAGCCACTCAGTCTTGCTAGGATTCAGCTGTAGCCCATTTGCCCCCATCCAGACCCCAACAGCTTCCAGACAGCTGGAAAGGACTTTGACTGCATCACTGGTGTCCCCACGGGCCGAGATGTACAACTATGTGTCATCCGCGTACTGGTGGTTCCGCACCCCATGGGAACGGATGATCTCACCCAGCGGCTTCATGTAGATGTTAAATAGGAGAGGAGAGAGTACCGAGCCCTGAGGCACTCCATATTTTAGGGGCCTAGGACTCGACCTCTCACTCTCCAACCACACCGACTGGGTCCGGCCCCTCAGAAATGAGGAAAACCAGGACCACACCGTGCCCTGGATCCCCAATCCTCGGAGCCGTTCCAGAAGGATACCGTGGTCAACTGTATCGAAGGCCGCTGAGAGGTCAAGAAGAGCAAGGACGGACGGATGACCGCCATCCCGCTCTCGCCAAAGATCATCCATCAGCATGACCAATTCAGTCTCAGTACCATATCCAGGTCTGAACCATGACTGGAATGGGTCCAGATATTCCGCTTCATCCAGTACCCCCTGCAGCTGACGTGCCACTGCCTTCTCCAGAACCTTCCCCAAAAAAGGAAGGTTGGAGACAGGTCTGTTGTTGGTTAGGATTGCTGGATCAAGGGATGGCTTCTTCAGGAGGGGGTGCACAAGAGCATGTTTCAGCAGTGCAGGAAACATCCCCTCTTGAAAAGACGCGTTAATTATAGCCCCGACCCAGCCACCTGTCACCGTCTTAGAGGCTTTTACCAGCCAGGCGGGACAGGGATCCAATGGACAATTAGTGGCATGGACCACCGCAAGGATCCTGTCCACTTCATCCGGGGCAACTGAATCAAACCGATCCCAGGTAACACCGCAAGACTGCGCACTGGCTCCCCCTGGACCCTCCCTGTCCACGCCAAGTTTGAACCCCTAGCGAATCCGATCGATTTTCTCCACTAGATGGTCAGCAAAGTCCTCAGCCGATCCCTGCCAACCAGGCACAGGCTCCGCCCTACCCAGGAGGGACCTGGTCACCCGAAACAGGGTGGCTGGGCGATTATCAGCGGAGGCAATAAGGGAGATGAAGTACTGCCTCCTCACCACCCCTATCGCCACTAGGTAGGCCCTAATAGCGGCTCTAGCTAGTGTCCAATCGGAATCGCTCTGGGTCTTCACCCAGCGGCGCTCAAGGTGTCTCTTTGCCCGTTTGAGCTTCCGCAGTTCTTCAGTGAACCACAGGGATGACCTAGCTCCGTGGGCTCTGAGAGGCCGTAGTGGAGCGATTACATCCAAGGCAGATGTCGTCGACCTGTACCACAGGTCAACAAGTGCCTCAGGTGAATCGTGTCGCCGATCCAGAGGAAATTCCCCCAGTTCCCTCTGGAATCCATCCGGATCCATCAGTTGCCGGAGGCAGGCCACTTTAATCGACCCTGCCTCCTTACAATGAAGTGTCGCCCCCAGAAAGTCTAGAGCCACCAGATAGTGATCTGACCATGGCACAGGTGTTATATCTAGCTTCTGTAAACTCAGATCACTCTGCCACCGCCCCGACAAAAAGACTAAATCTGGCATGTAGCCACTGCCCCTGGTTGGGCCCTGAATTACCTGAGCCAGGTCCATAGCTGCCATGGAAGCCATGAACTCCTGTGCCACCTCGGAACCAGACCCCAGCGAAGGCAAATTGAAGTCCCCCAAAACCATCAGTCTAGGGAACTCCAAAACCAATGCCAAGATGGCTTCAAGGAGCCCAGGCAGGGAGTCCCTTACCCTGCAAGGAGGCAGGTACAGGAGTAGGACCCCCAACTGACCGTTAGGGCCCAACCACAGGAGCAGGGCCTCACAACCCAAAATTTGTGGAGCGGTGGCCCTGGCAACTCCCAATGACTCCCTGGCTATAATGGCAACACCACCGCCCTTACCCACATCCCTAGGCTGGTGCCAAACACCGAACCTCACCGGACACATCTCTGATAGAGGCACCCCATCCTCAGGTCTCAGCCAGGTCTCAGTGATGCATGCCAGGTTGGCCCGCTCCCCCAAAATAGAGTCTTGTATTAAGGGAGCCTTATTTCAGACCGACCTGGCATTCATCAGCAGCAGCCTAAGGGCGGGGTCACCCTGAATCAGCTGCTCGGGACCTAGAGGTGAAACCGGGGGGCCAGAACGCGGGACAGATACTAAGCATTGGTCCCGCGTTCCCTGAGTGTGGCCCACCCACGGTTCCCGCTATAATGCCCCATGCCCATCACAACCTCTAAATGAGCCCCTGGAACCTCCACCATTAACCCAGACGGAGTGTCGCCCTCTCTTCCCGGCTGGCAAGGCCATCCCTCCCTCCCTAACCCACTTAAAACATACCCTCTCACTCCCTCCACCCCCCCTGACAGAACTCCAATGACGGGAGTCTCCTCCTCCTGGCCCTGGTCCAAGCGCTGTAAGGCCGCGGGGGTGATGGGGAGGGGGGCGCCACCCCTAAGGCCTCCAAGCAACCCCAGGTGTGGCCATAGTTCTCCTCCCCACCCCAGTCCATGCAGCACGAGGCGCGATGCTGCAGGGATGGCGAGGGGTGCCACTTTTGAGGCCGCAAGCATCCCCAGGTACGACCAATGTTCTCCTCCCTGCCCCAGTTCTGGCGGCACAAGGCTTGTGGCTGCCGGGATGGTGGAGGGCGCCACTTTTGTGGCGGCAAGCGACCCTAGGTACAATCAACGCTCTCCTCCCCACCCCAGTCCTGGCAGTGCAAGGCTCGTAGCTGCAGAGATGGCGGGGGGCGCCATATTTGGGGCCACAAGCGACCCCAGGTGCAGCTGATGTTCTCCTCCCCGCCCCCGGTCCTGGCGGCGCAAGGTCCTCCTTGTAGCTGCTGCGCCGGACCCGCACAGCCGGGAAAAATAATCCCTCTCCGAAACAAGCCATGGAACGGAAGACAAATGTCCAATGTTCTCAACGGCCTCCACTCCCGAAGATGAAACCGGCTAAGCGGCGGTGGAGGCAGTGGAGGCAGTGGAGGTGGCCTTGGAGCCCAACCAGGAGTCCAGAAGCCGCCCTGCCTCAGTCTCCCTCCCGAAGGCGGTGTTCTCGGCAGGCCAGGGGCTGGTGGCTTTTACCTTCCCTCAGGCTGGGAGAGGCAGCCCAGGATCAGCTGTGTCATGGCTCATTTTACTCTACAACCCTCACTCCAGCCTCACAGAACATTATTGTTATTTTTAACTGAGATCTTGCTCTGTTAAGATACATGAATCCATTTCAGTTGCTGCCAGATTAATTGATTGCACATATTGACAATTTCTCCAATGCATAACAATAACTACTTTCAGATTCCTGTAGAAGTGTAGAGGCTTCTGTCAGACAGCAGACAGAGGAAAACATACAGGAAGGATATGAGAGAGGATAGAGCTCAGCCAAGCCCAGTCACCCAACACACAACCTATAAATAGGAGTAGTCCAAGATGGTTGGGAGTATCTTAAAAAGGAGATTTAAAGGCTCAACTACAAACAATTCCAGTAAGAAAAATGGTGGAAGACAGAAAAAAAGACCAATATGGCTTCAAAAAAAAAAAACTTCAGAGAGAACCTGAAAACAAATAACATATTTGAAGTGGAAAGGAGGTTAGGCCACAAAGGGAGAGTACAGTCAAGTAGAAAAGAATTGTAAGGATTGCATTAAAAAGGCAGCAGCTGAATATGAACTGAGGTTAGCAAGAGACTCTAAAAGCAACAAAAACATTATTCAGGTTCATGTGTAGCAAAAGACAGAGAAAAATAGTGGCTCAAGTACCCAATGGAGATGAGAATACGATAAGAGATGGCAAAGAAAAGGCAAAAATGCTCAATTCCTACTTCAGCTCAGTCTTTTCCCCAAATGACAGCTTATGATCCTCCAGGCAAATGGAATACAAGTAGAGAGCACAGGGTTACAGTTTGGGGTTGATAAATAGGAATGGGATTGATAAATAGGAATACCTTACTACTTCAAATGAGTTCCAACCTTCAGAAACTTGTATAGTTGGAACTATACAATGTTTTAATAAGGTGTATTTTAGCTGTTTAAGTGTACTGATTTTAGTTATAATGTTGCGATTTGATTTTGTGATTGTCATTTTTGTTGACTGTAAGCCACCCTGAGTCGCCATGGTGAGCGGGCAGCGATATAAGTCTAAATAATAAACAAACAAACTTGAAATTGGTTATTTTCCTCATAAGTGTGGTGATTTTATCTGCATATCCACAGGCAGTAGACTGATGATATTTGGTCAGGGCTTTATAATACCACTGCCTTCATATAATTTTATTGTATTCAGCAAGCTCCACAAGGTTGACTGATGTCATTTTCTGTCTTGCAACCTGAATTAACAAATGAACACAGGTCATTGATAATAACTCAGTTTTTATATTTCAGCTACTTGACAGCTGTACAACTCAGCTAAAAATGCCACAGCCTGCAAAGATACTGTACACACCTGTTGGGGAGAAAGTACAATCATGGGATGAAATAGAAAGGGACATGATTGTGTGTGTTTCTACAGGACACCCATTTATGAGCAGAAAAGGTAGTTTATCACAGTCTTCCTGGTTTGTCATATATTTAGACTGGATATGAGGAAATACAGAAAATATAATTATGAATCTTACAATCTCTTCACACACAATTTTGCACTACTTCATTTTAATAATATATACAGTATTTGAATGATGAATATAGTCATTATAATGACTGCTTAGTAGACTCCCCCTCAAAATCTCAAAATTTTAAACTATATCAGCCTTGGGGGGAAATGCAAAACAATGTGCAAATGTAGTGTACAAAAGAAAATCTGAAATGGTCTAATCTAATGGCTACATTCCAGAGGACACTCTGTTGATATCAACCAAAGTCCACAGCCTACTTGAGCTCAATTTTTAACAGTTGTACACCATCTACTGTGACTAGTTATGCTGAGCTGCAGCCACAGGAAGAACAGGATTAGTGACTGAAATCCTATTGGAGGTGGAGTTCCTCGCAACAAAGATGACATCAATAGCAGCCATGCTATGGATCTATTGAGCGTAAAAAGTTTACAGCAGACACTCCCCTATGTTTTGGGATACCTGGGTATTCCCTTCATCCTGCAGCAGTCTTCAGGAGCCATGGAATCAGAAGGAAAATGATTTAACACTAGAAAATCATCTGTGTTGGACCCTTTGCCAGGATCGGCAGTTACTTTCCAGCTTTAAATTCTGAGAATCTCATAAAATAAAGGCTATCAACAGCCACTATTTCTGAGGGCGATTTATTGCCTCCGGTATTGGAATTAGTATTTAGTACCTCAAGTACTCTGTTTCAAGTGCTAAGGAGGAGAGGTTGAAAGATACTTGTTCACAGACTCCAAGTTTATGGGTTTCCCAGGTGCAGGTAGTAAAGCAGTTTGTCAATAGAATGCTATACTAGAGAGTACTTGGGTTTGATCCCCCCTCAAACTTATCATTTTCTTATTTATTAATCAAAGAAGAAAATTGTTGTTTCAGCCATGAAGCATGAAGTTGAAGTTAGAGCACATTATGCCAGAATTCGGAAGCAGAAGGGTCCAGAATCTACTGACATTATTGTGTCCCCATCAAAGAACATTATACAGAAGGTAATATAATAAACCTTGTGTAATAATATTGTATAATACAGGGGTTCCCAATTCCCAATTTGGAATTTTAAAAATGAGTGGCACATCCCTAGCTTATCAGAAAATATACAAAATAAAAACACTGTAGCACTTTGAAGACTTTGTCTCCCTAGCATAAACAGATTAACACATCTGAGATGAGGAAGAGTCTGGGTTTAAGCCCTGTTAGTGCAGTTGTTAAACTGTTGAACTGCAACCAAAAGGCTGTGAGTTTGATCCTTACCAGGGATCAAAGTTGACTCAGCCTTCCATCCTTCCAAGATCAGTAAAATGAGTACCCAGCATGTTTGGGGCAAAATGCTAATTAACTTGTGCAAACTGCCCAGAGAGTGCACTAAGTGCTATGGAGTGGTATATAAGTGTGATTGATTTGCTTTTGCCTAGCTAGTATAATAGAAACTAATGGCACAGAGTTAGATAGGCTTATATAGACACCACTTCTGGTATGGAGATGAAACAGAATAAAGTAAGGTATAGTAGCAATACAGTACATCTAAATTTGACTTAATTAATCAACGGAGAAGGTAAAAATCTCTACATACATTCTTGTTTGCCTGTTTCTCTTTGGAACCTGTTTCTGACATTTTCCAGTTCAATGATGTTGCCCCTGAGGTTAAAGGTCATGTCCATGGAGATTGATTGTTCTATTCTTGTCATGACTTACCTTGCATAACCTTCTATGTCAGTGTCTTTTCTAATTTCAGTTTTGTGTTCATTCTTTGACATAGAGATTGAAGTGGACATGTAAAATGCTGTAATGTCATACTGGCAAAAGATTGCATATATAACATTTGAAAATGAACAGGTTGAAAAATCCTTGATGTTGTTGGTTACATTATTAGTTCTTTTAACAGTGTTCTCTGTGTAGATATTGGACAAAGCTGGTGTGTTGGTCAGCAGCTTTGGTTCCCATGTCAGTCAGTCTCTTTCTTCCAAGGTCTCTTGTTGACCATGTACAGTAGAACCTTGGATAAAGTCCAAACTCCGTTCCACAAGTTTGGACTTTACCCGATTTTGGACTTTATCCGAATCAAATGGGCGATGCATCGGATAATGTCCAAAAATTAACTTTATCCAAGGTTCCTAT
Source organism: Bradypodion pumilum (assembly GCA_035047305.1). Taxonomy (NCBI): domain Eukaryota; kingdom Metazoa; phylum Chordata; class Lepidosauria; order Squamata; family Chamaeleonidae; genus Bradypodion; species Bradypodion pumilum. The sequence continues at coordinate 412,591,591 of JAWDJD010000001.1, forward strand.
ACCAAATACCTCGGATGTCCATTTTTAGCTGCTTTGGACTTTATGCGATGCATCACGTGTGCATAAAAACCGCGACTTTATCTGAATCGGACTCTATCCGAGGTACCACTGTACTTTCTTTTCAGCTTGATGGGACAAGGAGATAGGTAAAATAACTGTCTCTAGACAAGTCTCTAGATGTGTTTTAGTGGTTTTAGCTGGAACAGTACATTATAACTACAGGTATCCTGCTGTTATCTGTACTAGGTTTGTCTTGTAAAAGATATTTGTAAGTCCCAATCTAGCTCTGTTGATAAGTCTTTTTTTTTACGTTGTTGGTTGGGGTATTGCACAAGTTTTTTAAATCCTCATATAGAGACCATCTGTCTGACAAGACTAACCACAGGGGTTGGCTGTAAATAATGGGCTTGCTTCTGAAATCTGGAGGCATGTAAATTTGAGCTGTTGTTGGTGTCTAGCATAAAGTGATGCTTGTATATTCATGGTAGAGTTGTGCAGTAGTGTTCTCAGTGGAACTGTTGCATGAATTTGTCTAGGCCAAAGTTAATAATGGGGTGGTAGTTATTAAGCTCTGTGTTTTTTCCATGAGCTAAAAAAATTAAGATATCTTAACCTATAAATCCAAGGGTTAACCGTTGGAACTGGCTATAGGTTGCTATGCCTCGCCCTACTTGCCTGCACTCACCCTTCCTGCACACAGCCGATGTGAGTCCGCAGGTCAATGAAGGATTGAGAAAACCGGCAGTGGGGCAACAGCCCTACAAACGCGAAGAAAGGGAAACAACTTTACTTCCCAACATTCCTTGCGCCGCGCCAGAGCCAATCAGGCTGAGAGGCTCTCGCACGGTGCAGCATTTGGAAACGCACCGCAGCCAATCAAAAGAAAACCATTTGAAAAAAAACCAGCACAAACACAAAGCACCAACCCATAACTACAAGCCCCAGCGTCCTGCGCGCCATGAGCGCGCAGAACGCTGAGGAAGCCGGCACCCAAAAAATAAAACAAAAACACCAGGAGAGCAAGTCCGCCAAGCCGTGGGAACCAAAGCCCCCCTCCCCAATGGCGCCTGAAGCTCCTAATCGGAGTTTCCCCTTTAATATCACTGGGTGGGGGGGGTGTTGTGCTCCCCCTCTCTACTGGCTCCCCTGGGGTTGAGAGGGTGTGGGGACAAAAGGAGTCTGTCTCCCCCACCCTCCTGACCCCAGGGGACCCAGCAGAGAGGGGATTCCCTCCCCCCACACACGCCCCATATTAAAGAGAAGAAACCAGGTGGTTACTTCTCTTTAAAAACGGAGTTGGGGGGAATCCCCCTCTCTACTGGCTCCCCTGGGGTTGAGAGGGTGGGGGGACAAAAGGAGTCTGTCTCCCCCACCCTCCTGACCCCAGGGGACCTGGCAGAGAGGGGATTCCCTCCCCCCACACACGCACACGCCCCATATTAAAGAGAAGAAACCAAGTGGTTACTTCTCTTTAAAAACGGAGTTGGGGGGGGAATCCCCCTCTCTACTGGCTCCCCTGGGGTTGAGAGGGTGGGGGGGACAAAAGGAGTCTGTCTCCCCCACCCTCCTGACCCCAGGGGACCCAGCAGAGAGGGGATTCCCTCCCCCCACACACACGCCCCATATTAAAGAGAAGAAACCAAGTGGTTACTTCTCTTTAAAAATGGAGTTGGGGGGGATCCCCCTCTCTACTGGCTCCCCTGGGGTTGAGAGGGTTGGGGCAACAAAAGGAGTCTGTCTCCCCCACCCTCCTGACCCCAGGGGACCCGGCAGAGAGAGGATTCCCTCCCCCCCAACACACGTCCCATATTAAAGAGAAGAAACCAAGCGGTTACTTCTCTTTAAAAACGGAGTGTGTGGGGGGAAATCCCCCTCTCTACTGGCTCCCCTGGGGTTGAGAGGGTTGGGGGGACCAAAGGAGTCTGTCTGAGAGGGGATCCCCCCCAGGACACCAAAAAACACAAAAACAAACAATCAAAAACATTCAAAAATACACAAAAACAAACAAAAATAACACCAAAAAAGTAAACAACAACAAACATTTCCAAACACACCCAGCACCCAGCCAAACACCACAAAATCCAACCACCACCACCACCCCAAATAAAGAAAAACAGCTAACTCACCACCACACGACCTCATACCACAACGACTGGAAAAGAAATGAATAAAGAAAGAGACTACTTACTGGAAGAAGCTCCACCCAGAGGCCACGAGAGAAAAAACAGTCAAAATACAAGATAACCCCTACCAGCAGCACTTGCTGCCCACAATAAAAAAAAAGTTCAAAAAGACACAATAGCCCCACACAAAAGGCCCCAAGAGTTTTTCGAAAAAGTATATCATCCTTTATTCTTTTTTTCATCCACAAAACCAAAACACCAAACAAAACTCATCACAGTTTAAAACAGGCCATCAAAAAAAATTTGTATAAATAAAATTTTTAAAAATTTCAAATATAGATTAACCTCTTCTTTACAAACATTAACAACAACAACAACAACAACAACAACAACAACAACAACAACAACAACAACAACAACAACAACAACTTTCCAACACCATTTAAAACAGCTCAGCAACGCCGGGCAACCTTTGCTAGTTATTGATAAATCTCAGGTAGAGAAGAGGTTTCTGGGAATAGGAGTTGAGAAAGCATTGTTTTCAGTCAGCTATGAACATGTCGGCTGGTTGGTTTCATCAAATTGAAGTATTCATTGAATTGTACAGGATGGTCAATAAGTCCCTATCCACCCACAACGAGAGTAGGGCTCTGCTGGGGGAGGGAGGAAGTGCTCCCATTGGGCTACTGGGCAGAGGGGCAGGGCAAACTTTGTGCTGGGAGGAGGGAGGAAGCACTCCCATTGGACTTCTGGGTAGAGGGGCGGGGCACGTGCCCACAGAGAGGATGGGTAGGGACTTATGGGCCAGGTAGGGACTTACGGGCCATCCTATAGATTGTGAAGGAAGGCCGCCAGGTCAATGCAGAATTGTAACTTAGTTTGACAGGGTAGTGCATAGGCCATTCATATCACAAACTGTTATGCTTGACTCAGCTTGTCGCTAGATAGTCTCAAAGTTGTTCAATGAGTTCATTTAAGACAAGTGGACCTTCAAAATGACCACTTCATAATCAAGTATTATTTAACCCAATTCAGCATCAAATGCATTTTCCAACATTCCTAGTGTTGTCTCAAGTAATATCTCATATATTAAAAATTACTGAATGCGAGAGTCTTCATGTAGCATTAAGTAGGGCCCTTTCTGTATCCATACGTATTGCAAGCTCAGTGTATCAGAATATAGGCTTCAAACTCTTTAGGGGCCGTTCAATAATTACATGATCCATTTTTTGGGGAAAATTTACCCTCCCCCCCATGTAATCAGACCATAATTTTTGCTTCGAACCTCCCCCTCCCTATAAAATTACATAATCCAGAGCTTTTGTATCGAAACAAATTTTTAGAGCTTTTCACTATTGGTGCCTAATGCAGACTGCACAAGCAATTCAATAATCTCAAATTGGATCAAAATTCCCAGAGATAATTTTTAAACCTAAAAAAGCGCCATGTTTTGAAACTACAACAACTCCAAATGGATTATGTAATTCTCCGTAATTCAGATGGCAGAACCCCCCTGCCCATCGAGGATCACGTAATTGTTGAATGGCCCCTTAGAAGTGAAGTTAGATATGAGAAACATTTACATGAACACATTTTACATAGTTGGTTATTCATTTCATAATTTTTTCAGGAAGCCCTGCTTAATGCAAAACATTTATAACTATTGTCTCTGATCATAAATAGGGACCCCCATTTTAAAGTGGCCTATATTCCCCTTGCAAAGTCTGGAAAAGTTAGTTTGCAGTGCTATAACAGATGTGATGATTGTGGGCACTAAGTGTCTGCACACATTTTTTATACTTTGCCCAAAATTTCCTGCATACTACAGTGATTGCTTTGTTGCAGCAAGACCAATTTAGCTTAATCAGTTATACGGTGTGAGCAAATTCAGATGTGGGACCAAAGCCCATTTATATTGAGTATCACATTAATTCTTCCACTTACCTTCTGTTGTAGAAAGCCATAAATGCAACATAGCCGTTAGCAGTTACCGCTGGGAGCTCTGAGCTTGAACCTGATTAAAGATTTCCCTGATGCCATTTGTGGTGAGAAGAAGATCTCATTGGAAGTGATTCATAGCTAGGAATTCCATTACTAGAGCAGTTTTAAATATTTTTAAATAATTGTCTAGAAACAGAATCTGCAATGAGAGAAAAGGAATCAAGGGAGAAAAATGTTTAGAGTTAATTGTTAGAGAGGTTTTTTTAAAGCCACTAGAGGGGGAGCTTATTTCATCAACCTACTTGGTTAGTAATCAATTTTTAAAGAAAAGTGATTATATAGACAGATAAATCATTGTGTAAAATTTTGGGTCAATGGCTAGAGCCTAATGACAATGCTAAAATCAAAATTTTATCCCATGATAAAGTAGTATTTAATGAATTGTAGATAACAAGAACCGTATTAACTTTTAACCTAGAATTAAATTTTTAATTTAATTTAATTTCGCGCTTATATACCGCCCACTCAGGTACAACCCGACTCAGGGTGGTTTACATGGCGGACAATAAATGCATAATAATAATAATAATAATAATAATAATAATAATAATAATAATAATAATAATAATAATAATAATAATAATAATAATAATAATAATAATAATAATAATAATACACACATCTCCAGAGATACAGTTACAAAATTTCAGACTACAAAATATACCATTCAGTTACAACAAAATATAAATAAAATATGCACTACAATACAATTTCAAAAGCAAAAATAGCAAAACATTAAGTCCCAGAGAAGGAGAGAGAACAAAAATGAATACGACCTCCCTGGCGGTGAGTGGGGTCCGAAGACGCCGGGGGAGATGGAATGCCCCCGGCATCCAGCGCTGTTACCAACACATATTATTTTTTAAAAGGGAAAATGTCTTTCAAATATGGGTTAAAGGAGAATATGATAAGAATTTGATCTGAAACACCTGATTACATCTATGTATTTCAGCCTTCCAGATTTCAAATAATGTTAATTTTCACTGATGTTACCTTTATTGATTTGAATCACCTTCATAGGAAAAATGAATCAGATCTCTTCTTTTTCTCATATCAGTAGGTATCCATTTTACCATTAAGCTAAAGTGCCTCCAAGTTATCTATGATCCTGACAGCTTTCTCTGAAAATTGTAATTCCTATCCTATGGCAACATTAAGATGATACAAATGTAAATCAGCAGTGACAGACTATGTTCAGAATGTCCTCAGGAGAACTCGGCATGTCTGCATATTTCATTGGGAATTTAGTCCTTAAATATAATTAAAATGTTGATTTAGCAATCCAAGAGAGTTTACTTCTAAGGTATTTTTCTAAAGGAGAAAAAAGCTTAATGGCTTAATATTTTCTCTTTTTGTCTTCCTCTTTGTCTACTTCACTTCTTATACGTTTTTTTTGCTTTGTTTGTATGGAAGGATTAGAGTCTCGTCCAATCAAGGATTTTAAAATTCCCTTTGAAAAGTCTCTTGGGGAAATTTGTTATTCATCTTAATTAGCAGAGTATAAAGTATAAAAAGCACAACAGCAGCACAGAGAAACATGGAGAGATTAGCTCAGTCTCTACAGCCCCTGCCCCCTCTCTCCAGAATAGCACTTCATATGGCAAAATCACTTTGGAAGTACAGTATTTAAAATAGGAAAAAGCTATCTTTACTTACAATTGCCATCTATAGTTACACTCAATAGAAAAATAGGGGAAACTGAGGCTCTAGCAGTGGCTCAAGTCGCTAAGACGCTGACTGGGAAGCGGAAGGTCAGCAGTTCGATTCCCGAGTACTGCAGGACAGAAATGAGCTCCCGTCTTCATCCCAGCTCCTGCCAACCTAGCAGTTCGAAAGCAAGAAATTGCAAGTAGATAAATAGGGACCACTTCGGTGGGAAGGTAACAGCGTTCCGTGCGCTCCGGTGTCTAGTCATGCCTGCCACATGACCACGGAAACATCTGCAGAAGCAGACAGTGCTGGCTCTTCGGCTTAGAAACAGAGATGAGCACTGCACCCTAGAGTCGGATACGACTGGCTTTCGAGCAAGGGAAACCTTTACCTTTACCTTTAGCATGTGGAGAAAACTTCCAATGCTTGCTGCTTGGAGCATGGTCAGAAGAAGGAGGGTAGATTATCAACAAAACAATGGAAACAAGCTAACAAACAGGAAGAGGTAGTAGAGGCGTGTCTCAAATGTCAGAGGTGGGGGGAAAGAACTCTACCAATCTTGTTAATGGAAAAACACAATCAGATTATCCTGCAAAAGTAACACACACACACACACACACACACACACACACACACACACACACACACACACACACACACACACACACACACACACACACACACACACACACACACACAGATCCACTGTTAGTGCACACAAGATTTTTTTCCCAAACAACCATTCCCAAAGCTTGCATGCAACACCCCTCTTCAAGTCCCATCTTGCTTTCCAGGTTCTTGAAACTATCTCCTTATATAGACTTTGTCAAGATTCCGTAGTCATTCTGCAGTGGAACAATAGATAATCTGGATGGTCGCTTTCTTGGTCAGGTCCCACACCAATTGGTACCACCAATGTCTGCATGGTCCAGGCATTCATCTTCTCACTCTTTGACAGTTTGGTGCAGCTCTGGTTGTGTTCCATCTTCTGGATTGGCATCTCTTCCTCTATTCCAAAATCCTTTAGCGGTTCCCTTAATTTAGTTATTTTCCCAATATTGATTTAATAGTCTGAGAAAGTTAATTCTAAGGTATGTTTCTCTAAAAGAACACTTTGTGGTTTAATGTCTTCTCTTTTTTGTTCCTCCTTGTCTAACTCACCTTTAGCCATTTTGTTAGCTTTGTTTGCATGGAAGGATTAGAGTCTCATGCAATTGAGGATTTTTAAATTCCAACTGTGTTTAGTTCCTACCCCTGTTAAAACAAAGTTATTCCTTAGTTAACATACTTGTTAGTCAAAATATGTATATAAAGTTCAAAGTTACATGTAAACTGAACAGACGAAAAGTGGATAGTTGCATTTTAGCCCTCTGTCCCTGATTCAGACACCATTATTCTCTCATCGCAGTCAGTATGCTATAGTCCAGTGATGGCATACCTTGGCACTCCAGGTGTTCTTGGACTTCAATTACCAGAAGCCCAAGTCAGCACTCCTGCTGATCAGGGCTTCTGGGAATTGAAGTTCAAGAACATCTGGAGTGCCAAGGTTCACCATCACTGCTATAGTCATATACACTATGATAGAATTGAATCTCTTGGCCTTCTTTATTTCCTTTTATCACTGCACAGTAGAAAGCACTTAACTGTGTCATGGTGATAGTTTGATTTCATGGGTGGTGTTACATTTTATGAGAGCCTAGGCTCTCATCACATCCTTCCTTTTACTGGTTTGTCTTTTGATGGAAAATCTGGTAGACTTGCTTACTGGGTAAAACCAATGGTTGCAACCCATTGAAAGCCAAGTCAATCATTTGCTAGAACAAATGTGCACAACTTGTGGCACATTACTTTGATCACAGCTAGCCAGGTTCTCATATTGTGAGTTGTCAAGAGCTTGACTTTCTCCCTGTTCAGACAATTGGAAGATCAAGGCAACAGTTGAGATCTGCCCTATACATGCAGTGAGTATAATGAGGCAGATATAGGTTAGAGTTGCAGTAGAGTGTCTGTGTTAAATATCTGTGGCCTTTCAGATATTCAGTTAGTGAAGACAGAGGGAGTGCAAGTAAGGCAGAACAGATAGAAATGTCTCATGAAAACAGATAGCATACCATTTACTTCCGCTTTTCCTAGAGCATTACAATCTGTCTAGTCTCACATAAAATCTGAGATGAACTAGTCTGCAATTACTATGACAAAGATCATGGGATGGACTTTCACACATTTATCAGACATTTTCTTCTCCAGAAAAAACCCAAAAGCACAAACTACTAAATAAAACTGTACAAATATGACTACATGAAAGTGTGCATCAGTATTATTAATGACCATAGTTTTTTTTTTGACACACAGTTCAACATGAATAGCAATCTTTTGGCACTTACCTGCAGACCTCATCAAGATTGCAGTGACCAGGTAAGTAGTCCCTGAAGTACACAATCATTTTAGTTGGCACTGTTAAATTGGAAGTCATGGATGCCTAACTGATACAGAGCTCATATGAATAGAAGTGGAACAGTAGACTCCATGCAAGTAGAGGTCTAAGAGTAATAATCAATGCATTGCATTGAACTCAGCAGATAACTGTCAGCTAGTGCAGCTGAAACAGAAAAGGTGCCATGTGACTTGTAGAATGCTAGCCTCTGTATGTTTTACCAGTTCAACCTTCCAAGTTGCCTTCAAAGGCAAACCCATACTGTAGATGGTGAATTACAATAACTTGATCTCATGAAACCGCGTGAACACGTAATCTGATAATGATTTCCACCTTTTTCTCCAGGAGGAGCATTGAGTCTAAGAAACCATCCAACTTGCTCACCAGGGAAATCTGTATATCATCACCTATCAGAGATGGTAACAACTGGATTGGTCAGTTGCTGAGTGGCTAGTGTCTTGCCCAGGTTATCTTGTCCAAATCCAGCTTCAATTTGTTAATCTTCAGCCGCTTGATCATAGCTTTCAGAAAATTACTGTCACAGCTGCTTTTAGTTGTTTAGTGTTTAAAGATATAGCTGGGTGGTGCCATATTGATGGTACCTAACTCCAAAGGTACAGATAATCTCCAACAGTGGCCTTATGTCCACGTCAAAGAGCATCTGTGCTAAAATCAAGCATTGAGGAACTGCACAAAGCAATTCCTATGAGGACAGAGAATCTTCTTTCTTTTGTAAAGAAAAGATGGAAAGCATTGCATATCTAGTCTAGCTAGGCCCAGATCTTTCTCGAACCTCATCAACTATATATTGTGACTCAGTCTGTCAAAAGTTCCTGAAGGGCAACCAAAGCCATCTCAGTATCATAGCCAGACTAGAAGTTAAATGACAAAGTGTCCTGTGCAGACTACATGTTGTACATTGCCACTTCATATTGTCTGTCCAATATTGTCACATACTGACTGGTACTGCATTTTAAAAGATCGCAAGATCCATGTTAGATCAGACCAAAACTTCATCCAGTAAAACAACCTGTTTCAATTAATGGCCAGACAGATGTCCCAGGAAGCAAAAAACAAACAACAACAGGGCAACAAGAGAAGAGCCCAGCTACCTTTTTTGTCTGCAATATGAATTCAAAGGCATAAACCTTATTATGAAGATGCATTGTGGCTATTATAGCTATTTCTAGTTGACAGAGCTGTCCTCTATGAATTTTCCTATCTCAGCACTTCATCATTGGCAAACAAACAAACAAACAACAACAACAGACTAATGGTCAGACAAAGCTATAATAGCTAAACTAATATATGGCTGGAATTCTATTTGTATTCACATAAGGTTTGTATAACTTGTCACAGTTAATTGTGGCTAATCAAAGAGATGCCGGAGCACATTTGCGTTCTGTATCTGGGCACATAACTAAGAATATGAGTGAGACACACCTTGGTATATATTAGTTAATTACAATTAACCACAGCAAGATATGTCTAACCCATGTGAACAGCAGTAAGATTCTAGCCTATGTTTATTTGATTGCAGCTGTGAGACACTAATATCTTAATTATGATTTCAACTTTCAAATTCTGAATTCAAATATTGACATTAAATGTGAATGCAGAATATTAAATATTACATATCTGTAGACTATTGGAAAAATATTGGAAATTTGAAGAAAATACATGTAAGTGTTGTACTGTATTCTTTGTCACAATTTTCTGCTATATCAGTTCCTGCAAGCTGGAAAAGCTGTGCTATGTCCAGATCCCAACAAATGTTAAACAGGTTTTGAAATGCTTCAGAAACTTATCAGCCTTCATATCCCTTTATCTCAATATGAAGGTTTACACCAGCTTATGAGAAATAGTTATTGGTCTTTGGGGCTAACTATTCACACTGCACTATTAATGTTAAACAACAGCAAAAGTACAGAAATGTAAGATGGCTAGGCTTCTGGTTTTAACTTTTTTACCTTTAGTTTTGCAATACTATATTATATTTTATATTTCAAATGATTGTGTGACCACGGTATACATTGGGTAATGTGTAAATGAATCTCATTGTCTTTCTCTGTCTCTACATGCCTGACTACTATTGCATATTACAATTGACTGAAATAAATATATGATAGATCTGAGTATTTTCCTCTGCTATCTCTTTCTTAATTGTTTTTTTTCTATGAAGTCTGGATTAATAAAATAATACCTTTGTCCAAAGTTTCAACTTTTGAGGTATGCTGTTTCAATATCCTGCCTGTGCTGGGCTTCTATTGATGATTCAATTATCATAAACATAGAGAATAATATAAAATTTTAAGGATAAAACACTTGATAAGATTTTCACTTCTGGAACTCTCTGAGGTTCATCTACAGTTACACAGTGAAAGGCACATCTGCCTTGGAAACATCTGCTCTTTGAAAGAAGCTTCTGAATGCCTCTGTCTAATATTAAGACTTGTCCACAATCCTATTGCTGATCAGATAACCCCAACTGTCTATGCCAGAATTTAGTGCAATCTCCCCCTGTGATCTAATTAGCATGTTTTTGGCCCCCTGTCTAGAATACCAGAGAATGGGAGCTCTCTCTGCAATTCTGAACCAAGTATACTTATCAGTAACTGCAGAATTTCCTTTCTTTTCTCTGCTGAAGAAAACCACTTCTATCCTGAATTATTGGGTCAACTCTATATGAACCAAGGGGCTGCGGTTGCTCAGTGGTTAACAAGCTCACCTTGTTAGTTGGAAGGCTGGTAATTCGGCAGTTCGAAACCCGGGTACTGCATGATGGATTGAGCGCCTGTCTCAGTCCCAGCTTTTGGGGACATTAAAGAAGCCTCATTGGGGTGTTCCCTGAGCGGAGTTTCTTCCACAAAAATCCTTTCAACCCAGAATAATTTCTGACATGAAATTATTGTTATATATGAACCAAAGGAGTCTCATGCATTCTATTATGACCAAGTAAGATAGATGCATTCAATGAGACTTCCCAGCTCATAAATTCAAGATATATCATAATAATCTGTGTGATTCTGCTTGTTTCCTCAAATTTTATATATTTTATGTAAGCCTTCAAATGTAACAGGCTTTTACTAACCAATAGCCTCTCTCTTAATTAAGTGGTGAAACCTGTCCATAATGTCTTAGTTTCACTTACACTTTAAAAGTAATATATCAGGAAAGCTGTAAGCACCTAATATAACCATTCAGTGGGATCAGTTTGCGGGCTGTTATGCACCACATTTGGAAAATAGTAAGTGTTGTTCCAATTTTATAGTTAGTATTTAAAAATAGCTATTCATTTTTATTCTCCTTTAAATTTTTATTTCTTATCACTAAAGACAGCATCATAAAGGGGGTATCTGAAATATTAAACAGTAAAATGTTATAAGAAACGTAGCTGTTGAAATTGCACAAGACACAGCTATGTTTTCATTTAATGTTATTGACCACTGAGTCTCTTACATTCATGGATTTCCCAGAATAAAGAAAGAATCTCCCCCCAGTAGTCCATTTCAATTACGTTTACATTCTTTTTGCACTTAACCACTGGGTCAGCTTGCAGCATTTAACATGACTTCTGTTTTTGAAAAAGTACCAGAATAACATAACACTTCCCGGTACATTCCATGTTATCATTAAAGATCACTAAACTTTTTCTTTGCTGTCCCTGTCTCTTTTTATATACCTGCCTTTTCTTGCTAACAGTAAAGACTAATATTAATGGAAAACCCATTAAAAAAACTATTATCCTATGAAGAAAAAGTGAATGCACTCAAGTGTAAAAGGAAGATGTATCGATCAATTTCCAACTAAACCTGGCTTGTCTGACACTTCACAACAGTGGAATGTATTTTTATTGCATAGCCAGGTAGTTCAGATTTCCGGTCATTTTCAGTAAAGATCCATTTTATAACATGGATAAAATTTTATCACTGTGCTATGAAAAGAAAATTAGGCTTCATAACTCACATTGGACCCTGAAGTAACTGCTTCTATAAATGTTTAAAACATTATCAAATTTAATGCACCTTTACTGAAAAATCAGTGTTTGTCTCTTCCCCACCCCGCATTAAGCAAAGATTATTTCCCTCTTTTCCCCCAGAGAGAAGACATTTTGGGGTTCTGTTAATATTTCCAGAATAATGAAAACTCAGTTGCTACTTTTAATTCACTAGTATTGTGTTGAAGATATTTTGAGGCATTTCAATGGCATATCCGATCTAACTGATATAAAATGCACTCCAATAATATTTCATTGGGCTAACTTGCTTCTGACCTCTGCAAAATATACTGATGATGTGAAATAACTCACAAACTCTTGCAATAGCTTTGAATGTACTACAAAATGCCATGCAAAAATGAAGTGTGCATCCTATTATGCCAAAATAATTTACAAACATTTGAAGTCGCATTGTCACTTGTTCTTGGGCTGTATGAATTAAATGACAGCTATTTAAGTCAGTCAGAAATATAAAATGAATTGATATTTTAAATGACTTTCACAGCCTGTTAAGTGCATCATTATTATAGTTATTGTTGGAAATAAAAATCTAAGGAATTGATATTTATATTGGTGCAGCTGCTTGAATCCTGGGAAACAAAGTATAACAGACTCATTACAGTTGTGTCATAAAAACTCATGAAACATGAAAGTTATGGGATTTCTAGAGATACTCCTGGTCTCTGTTCTATGAAGTAAAATATTCTTCAGACAACATCATATAATCTAATTCTGATATTCATATAGGCCTGACATGCACATACAATGGCCCATTAAATTCAGTGGACAGGAGCAGTCTGTTGCAAACAAATTGGCTCCCTCCACTGAAAGTAAAGGAGAAAATAATCCAGATGTCTAAATTTCTGTTTTTAGGACAGGGGACAACATTTCCAGAAATATCTATACCATCTTGCAAAACTACATCTTCACAGCACTTAGAACGTTAAAGTTGACCCAGAGCATCATCCTGCCACCTGTTCAATTAGGGATAACTGTGGTATGTCATTATATCTCCTCTTCTTAAAAGGAGCATTCCAGGCTCAGCTTCAGGGTTGTGAATACAAGGCGTAGGTCAGACAAGAAGCATTTGTATTTTTCATTTCATTCCACACTGCAGGACTGTCACACTGATGGAAAACCTATGATTCAAGAAGGATGTCATTTGATGATTGTGTGCTAGATTTAAAGCATGTAATTGAACCATTAAAAATATGGCTTTTGCTACAGGTTAGATTTATCAGTATTCTTTGGCTCTGCGTTATTTCTGATTCAGAGTCTTCATCTCAAGGCACCAAGGCACAATAACCACTACAGCCTATTTTGGGAGTAAAAGCTACAACCCTATCACAGCAGCAGTTCCTGGCCCAGCATTGGAAATGGATCCAGTGCATCTAGGAGGCCATAAAGTGTATGCCTCTCCATGCCCCCATGGATATGGCCACGCTTTTGGACTCAGAGTTAGACCAGACCAAGTCCCTGTCCTGAGCTCACCTTAAGGAGATTCCTCTAAAAATTAAGGGTGATTAATGCCTATCCACTACTCCAACATTACCTTGGATCTACCCCAATGCCTGAACTGCCAAAAGAGCTGAGTATTGCTCAACCCCTGCCAGACAACTACAGGTGCAACCAATCTGCTATGGACCCCTTAACTTTCTTAATCTGTGAAGTTTACCCCACCTCACAGTGGCACCAGAGATTATCACTCTTCCTTTTCATACATGGATAGTTACACCCCTACAACTACATATAATGCATACACCTTGGGACACTCTCCCTGGTGATATGCTTGTTTGCCCTGTTTTAGAAAAAAGCCCCTTATCAGAGGACTAATTTTTTTTGCCCCAAAATAGTACAGTCATCCCCAACAAGAAAAAATAAAACTATTCTACCCACTTCGGCTTTTCAAGATGGTGCAATGCACCAGAGCCATCACCAAGCTTTTTTTCTCCATCATGATGCCCCACTATTTCAGGATGACCAAGCCACCGCTAATTTCACCTCTTTTCTTTTGTCATATAAGCATGAATCGTAAGTGCATAAGCCAGTAATGGCTAACCTTGGCACTCGGAATGTTCATGGACTTCAAGTCCCAAAAGCCCTGATCAGCAGGAGTGCTGAAATGGGCTTCTGGTAAGTGAAGTCCAAGAACACCTGGAATTCCAAGGTTAGCCATCACTGGCGTAAGCCATGAAATGAAAAATGCCATGAGGAAAGAGGGAGGGAAACCACATGGGTCCCAACCACAGGTCCCAGGGGAGGGCCCAAAGGCAGGCAGCTTCATTGTCCCTATTTGGACTGGTCCATAGTGCTCCCTCTTTTCCACTGCAGCTGCTCCTTCAACAGATGCCTCCACTGTTGTATTCTCCCCAGCCATCTCCTTTCTTTCCATGCTGCCACCATCACTGTCCTTACTGATGCCTTCAGTTGTGTGCTTCCCTCGCCGCTCTTCTCCCTCCTGCTGCCATCTTCCTCTTTCTCCCCACCCTGTCATTGCCAACACTACTACTCGGCTCCTCCTTGCTCCCTGGCCTGTCACAAAGGCTGGCAAGTTAAATAATTTTGGCATTATTTGCATTAGACTGATGTTCTTTTCCAGAAAGATGCCAGTTATGTGTCCCATCTTCTCACTGACAAGAAAATGAATTTTAGTTGCACAAAATTCCTGTTATAGTGATGCATACAGAAGTGAAATGCACTACTTTAGATGATTACATGGTTCTTGTTCTTCCCTCTCCTAGCATCAAAATGCTCAGTATACACCACAAAGCATTACGGAGTGAGACTGTCCAACAGGGCAGAATTTCAGCTAGTGATAGGGAGGATTTTTCCTACTCCAGATCAGTATTACTCCCGTCATTTTTGCCTGCCATTTCAAATCTAGTGACCCTGTATTGCTGCATAAGTATATTGTGTGTGGTAGCTAATCAGTGTTTAGTAAGTAACAGTGTTCCGTGCGCTCCGGTGTCTAGTCATGCCTGCCACATGACCACGGAAACGTCTGCAGAAGCAGACAGCGCTGGCTCTTCGGCTTAGAAACAGAGATGAGCACTGCACCCTAGAGTCGGATACGACTGGCTTTCGAGCAAGGGAAACCTTTACCTTTACCTAAGCAACTGAAAACCACCCAAACAATAAGAAAAATTGAATTGATGAAATTGAGAAGACTACATACAAATTTATTCAGCATAAGCTGCAAGTAAGGATTATTTAAAAAAAATCTATGACAATAAGGCAACTTGATGTTTCTGATGAAATTGTCATATATGGCTGCTTTTATACATGTCACATATAAATACAGTATTATACATGCAACATAGATATTGTACCTGCTGCATAACTTATAAATCAGAGATTTTTTATTTCACAATAAGGGTTGCTTATCTTATTTTACTTAAGTCATTTTTATACGTAAAGGTTGCCTTTACTTGAAAGCCAGTCATAGCTGACTCTAGAGTTCAGTGCTCATCTCCATTTATAGCTAAAGAGCCAGCTCTATTTGTGTCTGCAGATGTTTGTGTGGTTATTTGGCAGGCATAATTAAACATTGTAGTGCACGGAACACTTACCTTTCCCACTGAAGCAGTACCTATTTGTCTACTTGCAATTTCTTGCTTTCAAACTGCAAGGTTGGCAGGAGCTGGGAAAGAGATGGGAGCTCACTCGGGTCTCAAGCTGCTAACCTGCCAACCTTACCTTTCAGCATCTTAACCAATAAGCCACCACAACCCCTGTCGTCTTTATAGATAATCCAAATAAGATGAATAAATAAATAATTGCCAAAATCGTCTTTGCATTGTTAATATAGCACAAAACTGATGCTGTCATCATCCCACACCAGTAGTATTTAATTAAAACTAATTAAAAACTTATATTTTCTCCTTTCAAGTTCCAAGAAAGTCCCAATCCCTACCCTTGTCCAAAGGCTTCCCAAGTCAAACCAGAGCTCTAGGGAACTTTGGAACCTGAAAGGTGAGAGAGGAAACTTTCAATTAATTATATTAAATATTGCAGTCATGGAATGACAATATTTTGTCTGTATCACATAACTATGTGAACAGGATTTGGGCCAATAAATATCAATAAACCCATAGTTTTATAAGCATCAGTCTGTTTTCAGAAAATGATTAAATTCAATTCAATTTATTCAATTTGTATCCCGCCCTACTCAACACATGGCCGACTCAGGGCGGCTAACAACATATAAATGACCCCAGGGCAACACAAGGGGTTTACATATAAGATACAAGATACAATGTTCAAAATACAATAATTAATACAGAGTTTCAAGTAAATAAAATAACACAATCACAAGATAAAGCAAAACAATCCTCAGAATACAAAATATCAACACCACATCAGAATAGAAAACAATTCTACCAAAACCACCCACAAAAAAACCCTGCTTTCAGAGTCTTATGAAGGGGAGGGCGGGGCCCGGAACGCCGGCCGGTGGCGTGGCCAGCGGGCCTCTTCGGCCCCACCGGGGCCGAGCACGGCGGCGATGGTTCGCCCGGCAGCCCCCTCGCCTTTTAAGTCCTGGCGAGGGGGAGGGCGGGGCCCGGAAGGACATTAAAAGCTTTTGGGCTTCCAAAACTCATCTATTTTTGGGATCTCCTAGACCAGAAATATTCGATTCCAAGAGCATTCTTGTTGAAAATAATTTGTTAGTAGCCATTGCTATGACTACAAAAATGCTTTTCCCGAAGTTGCAAATGCTCCTGTTTATGTGATCAAAGCTAATTTAAGCAGGAATAAATCAATAAACTGGAAATGTCATGTTTTAATAAAATTGCATTTGATCTCATTAGTTTAGATTATGATGAAAGTGCATGGGATATTAGTACAACGAAGTTATCAAAAGGAAAGAAAGGCACTTGCACATTAATTTTCCTTTGTTCCTTTCTGCATTTTATTATGTGTAGAAACAAATTTCTATATGGTAGATTTAGCTTTTCTTCTACATAGAGCCAGATTTTTTTAAAATCCCAGTAATAGCACCTATATTTTGCATAGAGAAGGCCTGGGCTTCAACTCACGGCCACCTCTAATTAGGCAGAGGATGCCACTAAACTCCCAGGAGTCTAGAATTGCATGCTTTCCCCCTTAGAGAGAGACAGCTGCTGCTGATCTCACAGTAAGCCTTCCTCCCCTCACTGTCACTGCCCAATTGTTCCTCCACTGAGAGCTCCCTTGCTCTCCACTCAGGCAAACAACTTTGAGTGGCTGGCATAACTTTCTGCAAGCTTGGCAGCACCAAACAGCACTTTTATTTTTTTTATTTTTAAGAAAAAGGAACGGGAGGGAATCTTTGACAAGCAACAGGAGCAGCCACAAAATGGGAAGGCATTTCTCCACTTCTGCTATAGATGGTAGCAGAGTTTGGGACACCATTGTCTCACATTTTCATTTAAAAGGCCCAGTCCTTTGGAAAAGCCCTTATCAAATCTTTCGACTGCTGATATCGAGAAGAGTAACTGCTGAGTTAGACATTACTAACTCAGATTCCTTCATGAATAGTGAGCCCATCTTTTGTCTTGTAGTTACCTGAAAATCTGCAGTGCACTTACTATAAACCAGAGCTGCCCAAACTTTTCAGCCCACCCACCCCGTACAGCTGATCGGGCCAGTCACATTATTCCTCCCACCGGAAGCGGAAGTAAAACACGCATACATGGGAGTGTTACACAATCGCGCATGTGCAGAACATTGCCGTAAATGACCCGCAGCTGTCATAAATGGATTTATGACAGCCGCAGGTCATTTACGGCAACATTATGCACATGTGTGATTGTGTAACGCTTCCGTGCATGCAAGTTTTACTTCTGTTTTTGGGAGCAGTGAGGGCATCGGGAGCCAGATGAAATGGCTTCAGGGGCCGGATCTGACCCGCAGGCCATAGTTTGGGCACCCTGCTATAAACAATCTGTTTCCCATAGGGTAGCTCATCTATGCATTATAAAACTTCAAGGTTAATGAACCTAATGATCAGCTCATCATATTTCTCTCAAGTCATTGCTTTGCCGGCAAAATATACCATTTCAATCTCATACAGTAATACTCTAAAACAAATCACCCGATACCTGCTGTAAAGCCTAAGTGGCACCAGGAAAAATCTTGCTGCACTATTCAGATGTCAGTTCCTGACTTCTTCTATTTCTTCCACTTCTCAGGAATGTGGTCAATTTGAAACAAATTACTTCAGCCTGCAGCATGACAGGGACACCTTTTCTTACTTTTATTGTGTTAATTCTATAAGTGTGAAAAAGAAACTAAACAAATTGTAATTATTCATTTTTTTCACTAGAGAATTCATCTGGAGTTCTTTGAAAAGGGAACTCTGCATCAACGATGGAGTTACTGAAATATTTTTTACATTGGAACATACTCACTATGCTTAAAACTATGTTAATATTTACAAACTTGTGGTTTCTAAATATAGAATCTGTGTTAGATGTTGCTATATGATTTAATTACTTCTTTGGTTAATTTTGTTATCTTCTTGATCATTTTTTTGTTAGTTTTGATATTGTTATTTTATGCTATGGTTTCCCCATGCCCGCCTGGCATGGAAACGGCCCTTGCAGAGGCCACTTAGGTGAGAAGGCTCCCGGCAGTGGTTTCTGCGGGCAGAGAAATTAAGGGGGGTGGATTAATGATAGGGTCTGATTCACCCAATTCCTTGACCTGACTGGCGGATCTGCTGAGAGAGCGAATATCTAACTCTGTTACCCATTAGAGTAATCCCTCATCTCCGAGTCTCCATCTCATCCCAGATGCAAACAGAGGCCATGTTTACCCCAGCCTTATCCCTAAACAATGGTGTTTCCCCATGTCAGTGTTTGCCCAAGTTAATTTACTTCCCCAAGAGAGATTCCCAATTAACCCAAGTAAACAGGTGATGTGATTTCTGTCAGATGACGGTTTTGCCACCGTTGCGCTTTTTCTCCTATATATGTTGAAGCTTTCCCTCAATAAACGACTGATCTGATCACGCTCCATATTGCCTCGTATCGTTTCTTGATCAGTCTCCTCCGGGACCTCTGGCCCTCTGCGGCCCCGATTCCTACATTATGCATTGGGATTTGATTTCATGTTTACATTCTCTTTGTCCGTCCTTCGTTCGCCCTCCCAAATTAAGTAGTGGTTTGCCATTAAGTGGGGTGGGTGGCATATAAATTCAGTGCGTAAAGCATTTCTTTAAGCTGCAAAACTCATCTTTGTTTTCAACAGACTACGCCGTAATACTGGCTATATTGTGCAGTTTGACATTGGTATAATAACAAACTTGAGAAGAACCTTCAGCTGTGACTTGTAGTTGCTTTTTTAGATGCTCTCTGTTCTTCTTTAGTAAAATAAGAGCAACACATGAACCTTAGAATCTATGCCTTCTTGGTTTGATTCTCTGTACAGGAAGCCTTGACAACAATGACACACAGAAAAGGAGGACAGATCTCCTGTATCTTTAGATGTTGTATGGTAGGGAACACCTCAATAGTTAATTTACATGCTGAAAGTTCTCATTCTACACAAATGTTGAATATACAGGAATTTTGTCCTCTATATCATGTGGCCAGCATAAGGATATATGAGAAATTAAAAACATTTCAGTGTCCTTGGTCTGGATAATATAGAAGGTCTACTGGAAATCATGCTTGCACAGGATAAACTTATAGGTTTCCAGAATGTGCTAGAATTCTGTGTGGAGGAAGCTGGTCTGCTGTTGAAGAGAGGCAGCCTGTTTTGGGCCTGTTTGTATCATTATTGCCTTTTAAATTTCATGTCTAAAACATTTTGTGGGGTTTTTTTTAGACAGCTTCATCACTTTTTGGCAGAAATGCAGATTATTAAACAAATAAGTAGATGCAAAAATAAACAAACAGGTCTTATTGGTAGTTTAATAATAGCGTTTATATTATAGTAGGCTGAAAACATTGGCCTCCATACAAATTTTTATAGCAGAAATAATGGTCTGAATATTAGCCAGGGTTTCTGGGACAATGTCAAATATAAAATGACACAATTAAGGGGTTAAATTCATTTTACAGAACAAACACAAAAGTGTGGGGTGGAAAAAGGGTATATAACTGTTTTCCATCAGAGATTTGCCTGACAAACTGATTGCATTTTATTACCAGTTGTAAATATCTCATAGATTTGCATGTCCATCTCCTGAACCAATAAAATTCACTTTGCCAGCATCTCTGGGTCTCTATACCAGATATTTATAAATGTATACTACAATATCCACTCTCATGTCTGATGAAGTGGACTTGATCCAGGAAAGCTAACGTTAAAATAAAGGAGTTAGTTTTTAAAGTGCCACAGCTTTTTTTGTCTTTTGTTTTGTTTGCTCTCTGATATTTTTATAGCAGTGTCTTTTGATGTTTGCCCTTGAAAAATTCCTATCCCAAAGTATAGCTTAAAAACTCATTCACACCACTAGGTGGTGTATTATCTCACATAAATTTTAATGCCTGTGTTAATCTCAAGAAAATAACAAGACAATAAACAAATTTGAATTCTTATTAAATTCTTTTAATTTCCTGTCCACATTTATGGCATTTTGAAAATCAAATTAGAGTAATGGAATGAATATACTCTTATCAAGAAGAATAAGGAATTATCAAATGCTAGGTACCATCTGTAGGAATGTCTTATTGTGTTCTATACACTTGTTTCCAAATTTCGCATAAAGCACAAATTCGAACTACTGTACTGTTCCAATATTTTATTTATTTATTTATTCATTTTGGATTTATATCCTGCCCTCTTGCCCTAGGGCAACTCAGGGCGGTGCACAATCACATAAATATTATACACACACTCTTAAAAAAATTAATAAAAATAATAAAATGAAATAGAAAAATATTTAAAACCATCCCGGATTTAAAACGACCCTCCCTTCCCCACCCATCAGTAAAAGGGACCTATAATTCTAATAGAGCCAACTAGCATGAGTCACTACCCGGGCTGCCGCATTCTGGACCAGCTGCAGCCTCCGAATAGTTGTCAAGGGCAGCCCCAGGTAGAACGTGTTACAGTAATCAAGTCTGGAGGCAACCAGTGCATGTGTGACCATGAGCAAAGAATCCCTATCCAGGAGCGGGCGCAACTGGCGAATTACATGTAGCTGTGCAAAGGCCCTCCTGGCCACAGTCGCCACCTGTTCTTCTAGCAGCAGACGCATGTCCAGGAGGACCCCCAAGTTGTGCACTGGGTCTGTCTGCGGCAGAGTAGCCCCATCCAAGACCAAGGATGGCAGTTCCCGGGATAATGCGGGACCCCGAACCCACAGTCACTCAGTCTTGCTAGGGTTCAGCTGAAACCTATTGGCCCCCATCCAGACCCCCACAGCCTCCAGACACCTGGGGCCCCACGGGTCGAGATGTACAACTGTGTATTATCTGCGTACTGATGGTACAGCACCCTGTGGGAACGGATGATCTCACCCAGCGGCTTCATGTAGATGTTAAATAGGAGAGGAGAAAGCACCGAGCTCTGAGGCACCCCATATTGGAGAAGCCTAGGGCTGGACCTCTCACTCTCCAACCACACCGACTGGGTCCGGCCCTCCAGAAATGAGGAGAACCAAGACAACACAGTGCCCTAGATCCCCAACCCTTTGAGCTGTCCCAGAAGAATACCATGGTTGATGGTATCGAAGGCCGCTGAGAGGTCAAGGAGAGCAAGGATGGATGGACACGGTCCCGCTCCCTCCAGAGAGCATCCACAAGTGTGACCAATGCTGTCTCAGTACCATGTCCAGGCCTGAATCCTGACTAAAAGGGATATTTGTTGGATCTTTAGAAATTCTGAGAAGTTTATCGTCAATCAATACAATCAAGACAGAGTAAATTTATGAAAACTTTACAAATTCCACACCTTTCACTTTCACTTTAAATAATTCTTAAGAAAAACCAGATAACGCATACCTGTCAACCATCCCATTTTACCCAGGACAACCCCTTATTTTACCCCTCTTCCCACCCCCTCCCGTTTAATTGATTTTCCCATATTTTCCCTTATTTTTTAAAAAGAAATAAGCTGCAGTATTTTTTCCCAGCCACCAGAGGTCGATGTGTGGCTTTTTGCATGTGGAAGAGGAGAGAGAGAAGGTGGGGGGCCGCGTTCTGTAGTTAGTTTCTCTTTCATTTTCCTGCCAGCCACATGGCCAAGATGGCGCTTCATTTCATGCTGGGACTAGGGACGGGAGTCTACTCTAGAAGTGAGCAATATTTCATATATGCAGGGGGAAATCAGCTCTTGGTCTGGGGGCAGAGACTTCTCTCTCACTCTTATACTTTATTGAGCTGTTTCTGCCCCCTGCCTTCCATTTCTGTTCTAGAGTTAACTTGGGTGGGTGGGGAGTGCTTGCTCACTATATGCTAAAGGTAAAGGTTTCCTTTGCTCGAAAGACAGTCGTTTCTGGAGTGCCAAGGTTAGCCATCACAGCTTTGTGCCCATTGCATCTACAATACTATATGAGAGAGAGAGGGTGTGTATGTTCCGTTTCTGTTCTAGAGTTAACGTGGGAGTGGGGGGGAGTGCTTGCTCACTATATGCTAAAGGTAAAGGTTTCCCTTGCTCAAAAGACAGTCATTTCTAGAGTGCCAAGGTTCACCATCACAGTCAGAGATTCCTACACTATATGAGAGAGAGAGGGTGTGTGTGTTCCGTTTCTGTTCTAGAGTTAACTTGGGAGGGGTGTGTGTGTGTGTGATTGCATGGTTGTGTAAGGGGATCTAAGTTAGGTAAAGGTAAAGGGTCGCCCTTGCTCAAAAGCCAATCGTATCCGACTCTAGGGTTCAGTGCTCATCTCTGTTTCAAAGCCGAAGAGCCAGCGTTGTCTGCGTCTGCAGACATTTCCATGGTCATGTGGCAGGCATGACTAGACACCAGAGCGCACCGAACGCTGTTATCTTCCCACCAAAGTGGTCCCTATTTATCTACTTGCAATTTCTTGCTTTCGAACTGCTAGGATGGCAGGAGCTGGGACAAAGGAGCTCATTCCATCCTGCAGTACTCGGGAATCGAACTGCTGACCTTCTGCCTCCCAGTCAGCATCTTACTCACTTAAGCCACTGAGCAAACAAAAAATAAAACAAAACAAAAGTCCCCCAAGAAAATGGGGAAAGGGTTCTTTGGCCCACACAGCTTTGTGCCCATTGCATCTACAATACCATCTAGCCATCTTATTTTTGGCCACCCCCTTCTTTTGTCCTCCACCTTTCCCAGCATCAAGGCTTTCTCAAGTGAATCCTCTCTTCTCATTTGATGTCCAAAGTACTTTAGCGTCATTTTTGCTATTTGGCCTTTAATGAGCAGTCAGGGTTGATTTCTTTTAGGATCGACCTATTTCTAACACTACATTTCAAAGGCATCTATTTTTCTGCACTCAGCTTTCCTAATGGTCCATCTCTCACACCCATACATTACCACCGAGAATACCATTACTTTGACTATGCAATTTTTTGTTTGCAAGGTGATGCCTCTACTTTTCACTATGTTCCCCAGATTTCTCATAGCTTGTTTCCCAAGCATCAGATCTTTGATCCTAAGAAAGTAAAATCTGCCAGTCGTATCCAACTCTAGGGTGCAGTGCTCATCTCCATTTACAGCCAAAGAGCCAGTGCTGTCTGTGTTTGCAGACATTTTCATGGCCATGTGGCAGGCATGACTAGAGCCCAGCAAGTCACATGTCTATATTTGGCCACACCCATGGATTTGGCCACACCCACAGAGGGGTGTGGCCAAAAATATTCCTTATTTTCAAATCCAAAAGTTGACAGAATTCAAAGAAGTGGTGGTTCCAAAATTAGTGAAGCTATACAATTATATTTTAGATGGAGGATCAATCCCGACTTCATGGTATAACACTACAATCGTTCTACTGCCAAAGCCTGGTAAGAACTTGGAAAGAGTGGAATCATACAGACCAATTTCTCTTATAAATCAGGATGCCAAAATCTTCACAGCAATATTGGCCAATCGTCTAAACGGTTTTATGGGGGAATACATAAATGTTGATCAAGTTGGGTTTTTAAAAGGTCGGCACATGGTGGATTTGATTAGAAGGGTATTAGACTTAATTGATAACGTTAATCAAATGAAGGAAAAGGTGGGTTTATTATCATTAGATATTTTTAAGGCATTTGATTCATTACAGTGGTCTTCAATCAAGGAAATAGTTAAAAATACGGGTTTGGGGACAGATTTAGAAGGGTAATAGATTTATTATATCAAAAAGGGAATGCTAGGATTAGAGTAAATGAGGAGGTTACTGATGTGGTAAAGCTTGAGGCTGGTTCTAGGCAGGGATGTCCATTATCTCCTATCTTGTTTATCATGGCAATGGAGATATTAGCTAAAAATATAAGGGATGACTCAAATATAAAAGGGATAATGGGTAATAAAGTGAGTATGTATGCAGATGATACACTGCTTATGGTGAAACATCCGGAGTTGGTAATGGATAGGATTAAAGATCACCTACAGGTATTTGAAGCTACAACTGGATTAATGATAAATTGGGATAAATCAGAATTGATGTTGTGTAATATGGGGGTAGGAGAGATGGGAAGGATAGTGGAGACACTTAATATACAAATTAAAGATAAGTTGAAATATCTGGGGATAATTATTTCAAATAAATTGGAAGAACTTAAACGATTGAACTATGACAGCTTGAAAGTCTAATTTAAGAGTAAAATTCAAGAGTTTCAGAAGCTGAAGCTGTCATGGTTCGGAAGGATTGCAATTTGTAAAATGATATTGTTACCAAAGATTAATTTTTTATTTGATGCACTAGCGATCCATTTGAAGGAGAAGGAAATTAATGAATTTCAAAAGATGTTTAATTGTTTCTGTAACGGAGGTAAAAAATCTAGACTTTCAAAGAAGCTTTGGTATTTGTCTCAGAAAGAAGGGGGTTTGGGCATGCCAAATTTGTTAGCATACTATCGAGCATTCCAAATTAAAAATGTTGTGAAGATTCTGGCAAGAGAAAAGGCAATTTGGGAGGAACTGGAGATGAAAGAGTATAGAAATATAGGTAACATGATTTTCTTGGGAATAAAGGACAAGCCGAAAAGGCCAAATAATACTATGATGAGAGGACTCATGGAGGTGTGGAAAAGGGTAAAGAAAGATATGGTCCCAAATCTCTCTCCAATTTTGGAATTGACTGATATGGTGTGTTTTCCAATAAAATTAGATAAGGAAAAAAAGGAAATATTGGATAAAAATCAGATGCTCTTACTGAAGGACTGGTTAAAAGTCCATTTATCAGCCTCTAGCCCATGCAGGTTAGATTTCTGTGTTAAAATATAATGAGAGTTTTACGCCTAGTTCCACACACATCTGTGTAATGGGAGGACCCACTAATGAAGCTTATTCCGCTCTAAGTGGGCACAGGACTGTAGTCATATGTTTTTGGCTCTGTGACTTCTAACACAATTGGAAGAAGCCAACTTCAGACACTGTTCAAAGAATCTGTTTTTCTGGATCCATTTCTGTTTGGATTTTGGCTATACATGGGGCTGCCCTTGAACATTTGGAGACTACAACTGGTGCAACATGTGGCTGCCCACATGGTGATGGGGTGCGGGCATTATGCCTATGCCTCACCCCTGCTGCAGGAGCTGCATTGGTTGCCGGTGTTCCTCCAGGTGCAATTAAAGGTGCTGGTGATTACCTTTAAAGTCCTACATGGCAGTGGGCCAGGTTGCTTAAGAGACTGGATCACCCCAAGGACATCTGCCCATCCCACCAGAGCAGACTGGAGGGGCTCCCTATTGGTGCCATTAGCTAGAGAGGCCCACCTCTGCCAATCAAGCTGCATCTCCAGACAGAGCTACTGACTTTTAGGGGGAGGCAAGCACAGTCCTGTGAAGTCAGGACTCCCAAAATCTTCTCTCCCCTCTCTAGCTCCTTATTATTGGTCACAGCTGCACTGGCCGAATATAAGAGTCCGTGTTAAAAAAGCAACAAGGCCTTATCTGAAAAATTCCCCTTCTGCTCCTTCTTGGCTAGAAGAAGGCAGAATAACCGCTCTTGACAAAGAAATCTTTTAAAAGGTTTATTGGAATAAAAAGAGAGAATATTCCAACATATAAAAATCCTCACTAAACTACGCTACCAAAAATACATGTTTCCAAGAAAGTAAGTGGCATTTCAGAAAAACAATACTTATCTAAAAAGAGTGCGGCTAGTGGGCCACCCATCAGAGTAATGGGTTATGGGTCGGATCAATTCTGGAAGACGGAGAGCAGCATCTTGAGAGGATCTGAGAGAACTGCCCTATTCCTCTCCTCTATCTGGCTTGATCGCCACAATATTTATACAATTTGTGGTGAGAACGCGTGCGGAGGTGTTTTGAGTGACTGACACCTGCTTTTTGGAGTCCAGTCTGGCACAGGACATTTAATCAGCATTCCCATCAGAAATACATGCCTTTCACATCTACCAACAGGTGGCTGGTCTGAGAACTGCGCTTCTCCCAGGTGATTGCTCTGAGAGCAGACACTTTTCCAGCTTCGCTGTCTGTAAACGGAGGTCAGCTCGACCTGCCGCTTTTAATTTGACAGAAGTTGGCTTCTGCACACTATAGCCTCCCAAAGGCTAATCAAAGCTAAAACAATTTAACAAAATTAAAACATATTGAAACCATAAGCATCTAGACTTTAAGCTAACAGAATAAAGAATTGAAATTTATTCTTCCCTGGCTATGAAATCACGATAGTAGTAGTAGTAGTAGTAGTAGTAGTAGTAGTAGTAGTAGTAGTAGTAGTAGTAGTAGTAGTAGTAGTAATAGTAGTAGTAGTAGTAGTAGTAGTAGTAGTAGTAGTAGTAGTAGTAGTAGTTATTTAGAACCAGAATGGTTGCTAGGACTGTACTGTGTATGTCTCTGACTCTGTAATGATGATAATTGTGAGCATTCAAGTCAATTCTAACTTATGGCAACCTTATGACAAGGGTATCAATGGCTATAATTATGGATACTTAAGGACAACCTCCGGGTTGGAGAGATAGGCAGGATATCTCTCAATGCCATTTCCAGGGAATCCTAAGCAGGTGAAGGCATCTGCTTGGGAATACCCTGAAGGAAATGGTGAGCCACTGTGTGAGACAGAATGCTGGACTGGATCGGCTGTGGCCTGTTCCAGCAAGGCTGTTCTTATGTTCTCCATGATTTTCTAGGCAGAGAATACACAGATGAAAGCTATCATTTCCTCTTTTCTGGTGGACACCCTGGAGCTGGGCAATTGGCCCAGTCACTTAGATTGGTTGATTCTGTGGCCAATTACTCACTGAGTCATCTAGTCCCCTTGTTTGCCTCCATGGATGTTGACAAACTTATATAGACTCTAGAAGCTAGCAATTTGATTACAGTAGACCCTCAATTAACAACAAAGCTTGGTTCCATGAGTAGCGTCGTTAATCACAAATCGTTGTTAATCGCAAGTTCCCACACAACGACGGTAAAAAAGCGGCCTCCTATAGGAAAACGTGCGAATTGTGACTTTGCCGCTAACAATGTGTCGCTAATCAAAAATGTCGTTAGTCGAATGCATCGTTAGGCGGGGGTCCACTGTACTTTCTTCTGATGGATCTACTCCAGCCTGAAGAGCTAAATGTGTTGCAAGAAAACTATGGTTCAATAGGAAAATGTATGAGTATTTGCATCAAAATGGACAAATGTAGCCAGGCAACCCTACATCTAAATTTTGAACAGTAAATTTAAGAATTAAGAAAACATCTGGTGCTCTTTTGTGTGTATGTGTGGGGTGGGGGGTGGGGGGGGTGAGCAATACCACAAGATTCCCATCCCCCAAACCTGTGATTTCATTTTTAAAAGTGGCTATTAGATGGTATAAGGCAGACTTTGCAATGTTTTCCCACAAGGGACCGGCCCCGCCCCTGACACTTCCCGCCAGGGGCTGGAGGCTTGTTTGCTCCCTGGATTTACATTTCCGTCATCAGCAGCAGCACACGCTGGCAGCGATCGTGCATTTCTTCAGGGCTTTTGGACATGATCTGCTGCTTCCCATGACAACAGGATCCTTTATGGAGCCCAATAGCTCTATTTGTAATTTTTTTCGCATCTCCCCCACTCTGTATCCACAGCTAATCCACAGCGCTTGGAGACTTCCATTGGCACGCGGCACTGACATCAGCACCTGGTTTTCCAGCACTGATGAGGAAGAATCCAAGAGCTGGGAAATCAGGTCTTGATGTCAGCACCATGCGCCAGTGTAAGTCTCCAAGCGCCAGGGATTAGCTGTGCCAAGGAGCCATTGAAATTTTTAAAAACAGAGCGATCGGGCTCCACACATGCTCCTGCCACCGTGGGAAGTGGTGAAGCCTGTCCAAAAGCCCAGAAGAAATGTGTGATTGGCTCTGCCATGGTAAGTGGTGTATCATGACTTCCGGTGATGGGAATGGGTGGGGGCAGTCCAGGAGGTGGCCAGGTGGCCACCGTGGGCCAGATTAATGATATGCATGGGCCAGGGATTGTGAATGGCTGGTATAAGGGCCCTTTTTCAATTTAAAATAAATGACATATGTTTAGAAATTCAGGGCATGGGAGTAAGTGCAACTACTCAGGGCTCAACTACATGGGAAAACATTTTTGAAATACTATGAATTTGGAGTAGGATAACTGTAAATCATTATGGAGTCCCAGAGCATCAATCCAAGAGTTTTTTTCCCTTTCCACCAGAGATTTTTCTGCCTTTTGAAAACCAAAAACTTTTGCTTAAGTTCAAAGTATGCAATCATTTTGAACCAATGCAGACATGCCCAAAGTGGTGCTTTGACAAAGCACCTTTTCCATCCTCTAAACTAAAATTATGTATTTAAAGTTCTAAATTAAGCAGTTTGATGCCAGCCATCTCATTAGCTGCCATGAATGGCAAACATGTCACTTTATAAAATTTTCTGCCACTCTAGATTAACATGCTGTTGTCCATAGCTCTCACAGACTGGAGTGCTGCTTTGCATAACTATTAGTGGAGCTCTCTCTCGAGATAATTACGGCTCTGAGGGGACTTCAGGGTCAGGCATTATAGGCAGAATGACTTTCAAATATCAGAAGTTTGCATCTCAGTTCTTAACCCTGTCCCTTCCTACCTGTTGCTTCCTTTGCTATCTTTTTTTTGTATTTTCTCACATCACTCTTCACATGATGGCTTGTTCTAGGGCTCTCTCTCAGCCAAACACATGTGCAGTGGCTGGCTCTTTTTGTAGCTAGCATAGCTCTTTCCACAAACATCTGAGACAGATGAGTGGGAGAAGCAATGCTTTACTTCATGCTTTTAATAGCAGAATTGCTCAGGCCACCCCTGAAATAAATCCCTGTATTTCTTTATATACAGTGGCCATGACTGAGTGACACAGATGTCTACCATTTACAGTGCCAAAATTCCTATGGTTATTCTGGTATCATGAAACATTCCCAAATATCTTAACTCTTTAGGATGAATTTACAGCAATGCAAAGGTAACAATTAAGTCAAGTACAGTAAAACCCCAACTTACGTATGCCTCGAGTTACGTAAAATTCAACTTACGTAATGATTTTGTGCTAAAGGCATGTCCCAATTTATGTAAATCTCCCAATTTACGTAACACAATTTCCTATGGGTTTGCTTCGAGTTACATTTAAAAATAATTTTTCCTATGGTTTTGCTTTGAGTTACATAAAAATTAATTTTTCCTATGGATTTGCTTCAAGTTATGTAAAAAAACGATTTACATAAAAACCTATGGAATGGACCTTTTACGTAAGTTGGGGATTTGCTGTAGTATGTGACTGAAATAAGCTTCATGACGGGTCTACTAGAGCAGTGTTCCCAAATCTTTGGTTTTTTCTATTTCAATTCTCAGAAGCCTAAGCGCTGATCAGCCAGTGTACTGACTTACTGTTATGTATGATAACTGTGTTAAATACATGTCAAACATTCAAACCGCCGAATATACCATGCACACTACTGTCAAACAGCGACACTGTTTGACAGCTGCAAGATCTCGGCAGATCGCGAAGTATCATGAGATTTCGAGCATGCAAAATTCAAATGCCGAGGCGTGCTCCTGAACTGTCAAAATGTATATACTATGTAACATGTATTCAAATCACCCAATTATGTTTGTTCCCACTCAAATGTATCTAGTTTATTGTGTATATAAGTCCCCGTTGTTCCCCTCCAAGTTGTGTTCAGACCCCAGAAATAAAAGAGCTGTATTTCACTTCGATGGTTGTTGTCTCAAATTTCTGAACACCAAACTTACACTACTGGGAATTGAAGTCAAAAAGCCAAAGATTCAGGAACACTGTACTGGAGAATGGGGTTGGAGTATGATGTTAGTAGTAATGGAAATGGAATCTGGAGGGCGGGGGAGAGATAGGATGGTTGAAGAACAAGGAATTGAGGGCAAAGGTGGGAACTGTCTCACCTTGAAACTTGGAATGAGGCACCTCTGCACAGATTACAAGTCCATGCACCTGAGGGCCAGGTAAACAAAGGGAAGGGACCAGTGGAAAGAGAGCTAAAAAAACAACACCTAGAAATAGAGAGGAGAAAGTCCATAGGAAAAGACCTCTTTTACATATAATAATACAGCATTTATATTACCCTAAAAATATTTATGTAAACATGTGCCCCGCACATATTCCTATCATAAATCCATATAAAAATGATTTCAGTATATTCTCTTGATAGCCAAGGGGCATGGCCCATATATTTGTGCTGAGGTATCCTACAGTTTAAATCTACACTGAGGATTGTACAAGGCAAAGCCTGGGAGAGCTGACACAAACCTGTAAATGTTACTTATTAATGGCCTCTATTAATAGCAGGAAAAAAAGTCTGTGCTAAATTGGTCAAGTGGTTGCTGTGTTTTAAAGCTGAAATAAATTTAATTCCGGCTGCTGCATGTAGGTGAAATAGGTCACTACCTTTATTTCAGAAAGCTTTCTCCCCACCTCTTTCTGTTCATAGCAATTTGCAGTGTCTGAGCATCTAAAATTTTACACACTTCCATTTGAGATTTTAATTATTTTCAGGTAAAAGTAGGAATAGACTGAAATGTGCTTATGTGTGTTTCTGAGGTTCAGCAAAATGCCTTCGAGCTGAAACTGAGGTGCCGCTCTTGCACTGAGTCACAACACGTTAAAATGGCATTTATGTTCCCTGAGAAGCAGGCTGACCCACTTACAAGTTCTGTCCCACATTCCTGCTGGGAGATTTAATATTGAATGGAAGTGGGGATAAACACAGCCTCCAACCAACGATTTCTCTTCTCTTGCACTCTCTCTGTCTCTCCCCCTGAGGAGTTTGTCCTTGTCAAATGTACCACAGCTGCTGTACCTGAATGAGGGGATGTTTAAACAACAGCTAAAAAGGGTTTTACTTAACATCCTCCTATACTCCTGCACAACCCAGCCAGCTGTTTCCCTGCAGCTTGAAATTGATATGTGCCACTTGAAGAGGTATTGTTTCATTTGCAGAAGATAATCCAGCTCAGAGAGAGATTTGAAATGTGCCTTCCATTTTTGTTTGCTTATTTATTTGCTCTGGCACTAGAAAAGTAGTTCAAACATTTTCCAACATGCCTGGTTTTAGAGCTAATAAATTGCCACAAACCAGCTAATATGCTTACAGCTTCCTGGATTCTGCAGTTACTATGTGTTTACCTGCCTCTGAGCAGGCCATCTGAGAACACAAAACATGGCCACCATTGCCAGCTCCTTCTCTGGTAAGGAGCCAAATATGGTTAAGAAAGAGTACTGTGAAGAACAGATGTAGCCCTCGAGGCATTTTCACAGTGATGGCGAGAAAGTGCCTCTCACACTATTAAAGCCACATGTGACTACTGTTAAAGTAGCACAGGCTACAGAAGATACATTCTTTTCTTCAAAATGAGGGATAATTTGCTTCTGCATCCATGATTCAAAACACTTGAAAATGGCCCTATATTGCTGAAAAACATTGTGGTTGCATTGCCTGAAGACGTGATTAGAAGTGGAAGAACGGAAGGTAAAATGATGCCAAGGTTTACATAGCAAAGAGCAGATTAAATGTTGACAACACCAATGGCAGCAGTCAAGATGGTCTGTAGGATATACTCTTGAGCTCATTATCATTCACACACACTCAAAAAACACATTCAAGGGGAAATCCAGAATCAGACTATTTTTTCCATCAGTTTACCACTTCTCACCCAAGCCCAAAGCAATTGTCATTGCTGTTTTTCAACAAGTTTTCCTTTTTCCTGTTGGCAACACAGGCAGACTCGGTGTCTGCCCCGGCCCTTTGGAACTTCCGGCCATCTGAGTTGCACTTCCAGACAGAGCTGCTCCCTTTCAGAAGAGCACGAAAAACGTGGCTATGCCAGCTGTGTGGGGCATGAATGGCTCCACTTCCCAAACCCGCTGGCTTGTTTAGTCTGTGTGTGGGTGTTCTGTCCTGATAGCCTTTTAATGTGGGTGGAGGGAGGTTAAGTGGGGTTTTATCAGATGGTTTTATTTGGTTTTAATAGTTTTGGATGGGGATTTTATTGATGTTTTTATTAACTTTGTAAACCTAGCATTTCGAAAGCAAGAAATTGCAGGTAGATAAATAGGGACCACTTCGGTGGGAAGGTAACAGCATTCCATGTGCTCCGGTGTCTAGTCATGCCTACCACAGAAATGTCTGCAGCAGCAGAAAGCGCTGGCTCTTTGGCTTTGAAACAGAGATGAGCACTGCATCCTAGAGTCGAATGCGACTGGCTTTCAAGCAAGGGAAACCTTTACCTTTATCTAAATCGCTTTGGGTCGCCCTTGGGTGAGGAAAGTGGTATAGAAATGCTGTAAATAAATAAATAAATATTGTGCCATTTTTGAATAATTGAATTTCCTAGCCTCTTAAAACAGAATTTTAAGTATACATACACTTCACACAAATTCTCAAAATCTTTCTCATGTAGTGGTGCTAAAAAATCCCAGAGCACATCATCTAGAGTAGACTATGGCTGCGGTCCTTCTGTAACAATATTTAGAAGGTATGTTTTGGATTTAGTGAAATGGTGGCCCCAAAGTCTAAGTGTAACATATACAAAAGAGAAACAGACACATCCTTTAACCTTTTCCGGTAGACTAATGTCATGCTTCCATCACAAAATATAGATTAGAAAGCAATCTTCCAATTCCCAAACCTTTTACTTGAGGAAGGCACCCTGAGGAAGAAAAGCTATATAGGATCAAAAGCAATAAGAACATGTTATGCACATATTTTCTAAAATACGACCCCTCATCTTTTGAAATTAAAAAAGTAGGGCTTTGAATTAGCTAATATTTTTACTAGAAATCATTCATAGTACATAACAAAAAGACAGTGAAGAAAGAAAAATCAACTCATTTGAAATGTTGTGTTGGAGGAGAGCCTTACAGATATGAGAGACAGCCAGAAAGCCTGAGGCTGAAGACTCTGTAAATCACTGCCAGCTATGCTACCGGGTTCTTCTGGACACTCTAGTGCTCATACTTATTGCACAGTGGGCCAGTCACATGCTTGAGTCACGTGGTTCCTCCCACCGGAAGCAGAAGTAAAACACACTGATGCATGCACAAAATGCTGATGTAAATGCACCCATGGCTATCATAGATGCATTTATGACAGCCATGGTGCATTTATGGCAGAATTTTGTGCATGCATGGGTATGTTTAACTTTTGCTTCTGGAAGCGGCAAGGGCAGCATGGGCCAGATTATTTGGCACCACAGGCTGGATCTGGCCCACAGGCCATAGTTTGGGCACCTCTGCTGTAATCCAATACATCTGGAACACACTGGACTGAGATAATAGATCTAAGCTATCCTTTAATTCTGAAGTTGTTGAAGTGGTAGTGGTGTTAGTCTGTGCAAGCATATCATATAATAGAGTAAATAAAACAAAACAAAAAGACAAAAGACGTGGCACCTTAAGGACTGGAACTATGCAGGTTATTATATAAAGACTAATATAAAATCCAGCAGTACTCTTTACAAAAAGACAAAAGCATTGTGACACTGTAAAGACTAATATATTATATATATAAAGTATAAAATATAATAAAATATAGCAGTTAATCTTTAAGGAGTGCCACAATGTTTTTTGTCTTTTTTTTTGTTTTATTTACTTTCTGATATGCTCTTAATTCTGATAACACAGGTCCAGAATTATGCTCCTCAAGGAATACAATATTACTGAAAGTGGGTAAAATATGCAAAAAATGCAGGAAGAAGGCTATACCTTTATTGGATCACTCAAAAATTAAAATGTTGACTGATGAAGAGATTTGGGGTCTCGAAAACTCGTGCAACATTTAACTTTTGAGTGATCCAAGAAAGTTATCACCTTCCTCCTGCATTTTTTACAATTTGAATATGGATCACATGGCTAATTTCCTTTGTTTGCAAGCAAAAAGAGGGCAGAACAGTGAATTAATACAAGAAAATGTATGGCATACATTTTCTTGGATTAATTTCCTTTGTTTGCCTATGGGTAAAATATATTATGTTTACAAAGTATGAATGTGGTGGTATAATAATTAATAAAAATATTATGCGGTCCTCTATGGAAGAAGAACTGTCAAGAGGTAGAAGAACTACCAAGAGCTGAAAGAACCATGGAAAGATCGATGCTAAAAGTATCTCTTCATGACCACATCCTCAATACCCAGATAAGAGAACAAAGCAGAATAAATGAAGCTGTTGCTGAATATCATAAATGGCAATTGCACCAGGCTGGACACGCCTCTCGAATGACAGACATGTGTTGGACAGCAGCAGTCACTGAGTGGTATCCCAGAGCAGTAAAAAAGACCCCTTGGCAGGCCCCCCAAAAGAAGGGAAGACCCAATCATGAAAAGTTTAGGTTGAACCTGGAGAAGAAGAGTGCGGCAGTGAAAGAAATGGAAAGCAAGTTGCGACTAGCAGGAACTCCCCCCCCCCCTTGATAGTCTGGTCAATTGAGGGGGCCAGGATTAATTAAGCTTAGTATGCTTTACTAAACATTAAGTCCTCTAGTTTTTGAGATATGCTTTAGAATTTGTTTTTGTCCTAAAAATGTTTACAGAGTATATCTGTGATACCATAGGAGGTTGGTAATCCTGTATGACCCAAAGTCTTATGAACATGGATGAACCTGTGCTGGTAGGACACCCATTTGTCTTTTCCCCACTACAGTGTCCCTCATGTCCCCCACATTTGTTCCTGATGGACATGCCCCAAAAAACTGGACCAGGTGGTAGGGGCACACCACCAGAGAACAACCCCACAATTTATGCAGGAATGGAACATGCCAGGTTGTACAGGCTCCACTTACCTAGATCTGACAAACAAGATAATGGGCACATGTTCAACATTAATTTGTGTCACCAAAAGCTTTTAATGTCCCATTACCAAAATGTGCCTTTAAAAAAAGACAATTTTCTACTTTCTCTTCATAGCCAAAGGGGGGGGGGGATGTATTTAGAGAAATATTGATTTTCTTTGCTCCTTCAAGAAAAGAGTTGCAGATGACCTTACATGTGGACAGTAACTGTACTTCAGCCTGCAATTTATAGAGATAGAGATGTGTTCTGTTTACATAAACTGTTGGATAAGATAAGGCAGTGCTTATACCTTGCTGATCTTGCCCATCATACAAATGTCTTGACCAGCTAAGTAAATTCTGTTGAAACACAAATGTGTCTTCTGTCAGCCTTATCTTGACTGTTGGCATTTTCTTCAATTGCCTCCCATTGTTGAAATTTAGAAGTCTCCCCAGAAGTAATTAAACCTCTAGTGTTACAGGCAAAACAGCACTGTCAAGTATGACATTTTGGCATTTCATTTTTTAAAATCATCTTTTGGGAAGTAGGCAATTTAAAGTATTGTACCTTTTCTATTAAGACCCAGATAGGGACTAGATTGAGTCTTTTTCCAGTGCATATGAATGGATCTAGGCTGGCCATTTCTCACAGAATCAAATGTTGCTATACAGTACAGTGGAACCTTGTATAACTAACGACCCATACAGCAACTAAATCACATAACGAATAGGTTTTTAAAGTAAATGGTGCCCCACATAATGATTTTTCCTATGGAAAAAATCGTACAACAAATTTTCAATGAAAAAAACAACACTTAGCAAAAAAGTTCTACAATTTTTTCCATAGGGAAAATCATACAACAACAAAATCACATAGTGAGCAGACCCATAGAACAAATTAAAATCGTTATACGGGGTTTTACTGTATATGCAAAAACACTGTATCTCCCAAACTTTCATTCTGCATTTGTATATCTGCCCAAGCACAAGTCTCATCAAGAGGTGCATGCTTTCGAGTATTTGGGCTTCACAGGATAATTGTTAACAATTAATTTAATTTAATTTAATTTAATTTAATGTTTGGATTTAAGCACCGCCCACTCAGGCAAGCCCTACTCAGGGTTGCATTATAACAATCTAAAAAACACAAGCATGAAAATATTTTAGAAAATTTAAAAACAGATAAAAACCACCCACATAAAAAGAAACCCACCCATCCCATTTCTTAAAAAGGGGGGTGTTGTGTCCTAAAGCCTGTGCCTTTAAACAATGTACCTATCCATGTGTATCCAATGTAACCTCTTCTATGTGTAACAATGTAACCTCCAGCTGAATCACTGTAACCTTAATAGGACGCGAGCTAGTGACCACTAGATGGCAATAGCGAGTTCGAGGTGACGGACGAGGCAAAGAAGAGAGCCATCCTCACCAGAATGCTCGGGCACAAGGGAAAGAGAGTACTGATTGACCTCATCGCACCCAGAAAGGCGGCTGAATTCAAGGCAAAAGAGCTCCTGACGGTGCTGAGAGACCATTTCCGGCCCTCGGTAGCGATGTTTCCCGCTCGGAGCGCGTTTTGGAGGCAAGTCCAAGCGCCTGATGAGTCGGTCACCGCTTTCGTAGCAGCCCTGCGCCTGGCTGCCGGCCCGTGCAAATGGGAAAATTTAGAAGTCACCCTCAGGGACTGCGTGCTATGCGGCCTGAAGGACGCCGAGATTCAGCGCACGCTAATGAATCAGGAGCCACCCCCCACGTTGCAGGAGGTCCTGAAAGCGGCACAGGCCGCGGAAGCCACGAAGGCAGGGGTGCAAGAGCTCCAGGACTGGCGGCCGAAGGCCGACAAAGCAGAGAGTTCGGTGCGCGCAGCCCGGCGAACTTCGAAATCGTCCGCCGAAAGCAGCGACGACGAGGATGTCCGGAAGGTCCGAAAGGAGGGCCGGCGTTGCGACGGCTGCGGGGCGGCTCACGACCGTGCCAGGTGCCCATTCAGAAAGGCCGAGTGCCACAACTGCGGGCGACACGGGCACATAGCCAAAGTCTGCAGACAACGGCGAAAGGACTGGAGGGGCTCGCCCGACCGCCCAGCGAGGGACTGGAGGAGCTCGCCCGACCGCTCAATGAGGCCAGACCGCTCGACGAGACCAAAGGATGGCGCCCGGCCCACGAGGAAGCAGGACGGCGTGGGCCGCATCTCCGACGACAGCGACGCCGCCGCCCCGGTTTTCAGCGTGTCCTTGGGACACCCCCGTTACTTTGTTGAGGTACTGGTGCAAGGGGCCCCTGTTAGGATGGAGATTGACTCTGGCTCCTCTTACTCCATTATTTCCCAGAGGGAGTTTTTGAGAATTGCCCCCCGCGCACGGCCCAAGCTCAAAGCGTTGAGGTCCACGCTTCGGGACGTGCAAGGGAACAGTATCCCAGTGTTGGGGGTGGGGAATTTCCAGGTTCAGTACAAGCGGCACGCCGCAGAACTCCCCCTAGTCGTGCTTAAGGGAGGTAATTGCAGCCTCCTCGGGACTCAATGGTTTCAGCCCCTGGGTGTGTTCATTGGGGGGGTGCACGCCGTTGGGTCTGACCCGATACAGGAGGTGTGCGACGCGCACCCCGAAGTCTTCAAGAAGGGACTTGGGAAATTCAATGGACCCCCAGTAACGTTCGACCTGGACCCGGAGGTCCGCCCAATCAGACTTAAACCGCGCAGGGTGCCTTTTGCACTCAAGGACAAAATAGAGGCGGAACTGGACAAATTAGTGGGCCAGGGGATTCTTGTTCCTGTTGATTCCGCAGAGTGGGAAACTCCAATTGTCACAGCATTGAAGGCCAATGGGGAGGTTCGCATTTGCGCCGATTATAAGTGCACCATTAATAAGGCAATCCGCCCTAATGCATACCCGGTGCCGGTGGTCAGCCATTTGCTAGCCAGGTTACATGGGGGAAAGTGTTTCGCCAAGCTCGACCTGGCTCAGACCTATCAGCAACTCATGGTAACCCCTGCCGCAGCTGCTGCACAGACCATAATCACGCATAAGGGGGCGTTCCAGGTGATGCGCCTCCAATTCGGCGTGAACTCGGCGCCTGGAATTTTCCAGTTGCTCGTGGAACGCCTCCTCAAAGGGCTGGACGGCATTTTACCATATTTTGATGACATATTGATAACGGGGGGGAGCGAGGTTGAGTTGGCTAAAAGGCTAAACAAGGTCCTGGCGGCGTTCGAACGGGCGGGGTTGAGGTTGCGAAAAGACAAATGTGTCTTCTTCACGAAGGAGGTTGAGTTCTTAGGGTTCCGAGTAACTCCAGAGGGAATCAAACCGTCCAAATCCAAGGTTGCCGCCATA
Source organism: Bradypodion pumilum (assembly GCA_035047305.1). Taxonomy (NCBI): domain Eukaryota; kingdom Metazoa; phylum Chordata; class Lepidosauria; order Squamata; family Chamaeleonidae; genus Bradypodion; species Bradypodion pumilum. The sequence goes on from JAWDJD010000001.1 coordinate 412,630,465, forward strand.
AAGAAAGCCCCTCGCCCCTCATCCAAGCCCGAGCTGCAGTCGTTCCTAGGGCTCTTAAATTTCTACCACTCCTTCCTTCCACGGAAGGCTGCGGTGGCCGAGCTGCTTCACAAGTTGCTCAAGAAAGATGCGGCATGGATGTGGGGCGACGACCAGGAGAGGGCATTCACGGAACTAAAGCAACTCCTGGCGTCCGACGCCATTCTGACCCATTTCGACCCCAAACGGCACGTGGTACTGATCTGTGATGCATCCCCGGTGGGGGTGGGGGCAGTGTTATGTCACGTGTTGGAAAACGGAAGGGAGGCCCCGATAGCATTTTACTCCAGGTCCCTGTCCCAAGCGGAGAGAAACTACGCCCAAACAGACAGGGAGGCGCTGGCGATAGTTGCGGGGACCAAAAAATTTCACGATTTTCTGTATGGCCGCCCCTTCACCATCGTGACTGACCACAAGCCCCTACTAGGCATTTTTACCGCAGACAAGCCCACGCCACAGATCCTGTCCCCGAGAATGCTTAGGTGGGCCATTTTTCTCAACGCCTACCAGCACGCGTTGGTGTACTGGCCCGGGAGAGAAATCAGCCATGCGGACGCTCTATCGAGGTCCCCCCTCCCCCTGACGCCCAGCCAGGTGAGCAAGGGGGAGCGGGACCATCAGGTTCTCATGATAGAGGTACTGGATTCGCCCCCCGTAGTGCCCGCTGACATTGCCACGGCGACAAGGAAGGACAAAACGTTGGCGGCGGTTTGCTCCTGGGTACAGAAAGGGTGGCCGGCGTCCTCCCCAGCAGAGGAATTCGCCCCATTTTTTAGGAAGAAGCTGGAACTGTCCCTAGAGAGGGGGTGCCTCTTGTGGGGGCAGCGGGTGGTGGTCCCTACATCCCTTCGACCGCGGGTGCTTAAACTGCTGCACGTCAGCCACCCCGGAATTGTGCGCTCCAAAGCGCTGGCCCGAAGTTACTTTTGGTGGCCCCAGTTAGACGCCGACATCGAGCACATGGTCGGCACTTGCGAGAGTTGCCAATGCTCCAGACCAGAGGAGGCCCGTCTTCCCCACAGGGAGTGGGACGCGGCTAAGGGGCCGTGGTCCCGGATACACATAGACTTCGCGGGCCCGTTCCGAGGAACCCTTTTTCTCCTTGTTGTGGACGCCTTCTCCAAGTGGTTGGAGGTCATCCCAGTCACGAGCACCTCCTCGGCCGCGACAATTAAGCATTTGCGGAGAATTTTTTCCACGTTCGGCATACCCGACACCCTAATTAGCGATAACGCTAGTTGTTTCACGTCCGCTGAGTTCAGGGCATTCACAGAGATCAACGCCATCCGGCACATCACCTCCGCCCCTTTCCATCCGGCCACCAATGGCCAAGTGGAGCACCTCGTACGCACCACGAAGGACGCGCTGCGGCGCATGGGCCCCGGGGATCTCAACCTGCAAGTGTGTCAGTTTCTGCTAGGGTACAGGGTGACCCCGCTAGCGTCAGGCTACTCCCCTGCGGAGCTCCTAATGCGCAGGAAGTTGACCACCATACTCACTAGACTAGATCCCACGAGAGTTGAGGACAAGGGGCGGAACATAGGGTTAGAAGCCAGCAAGAGCTTCAGCATGGGTGCCCCGGTACATTGCAGGAACTACGCCAGCGCGGGGCCAGCCTGGGTGCCGGGGGTGGTCGTGGAACAAACCGGTCCCATTTCGTACCGCGTGGAGACCAACACAGGTCTACTTTGGCGGTGGCACGCAGACCAGCTCCGGAGCCGGGTCCCAGGGAATCAGGCTGCCGAAAAAACAAATTCAGCGTTAGGGTTCTCCCCCACCCGTTTAGCCCAAGGGGGAGGAGAGGGGGGTCCAGAGTCCCCACCAAGGGGGGAGGAGAAGGAATTTGTCCTCGTAGATATCCCGCGGGATCCCCCAACAGAGTTTGATTTTGATTTTCAGAACCAGGGGGGTTTTTCGGAGTGGTCCCCCACCCATCCAAGCAAGAAGAGGGGTTTTACATTAGTCCCTGGTGCCCCCGGTTCAACCACTACGGAACCTACCCCTTCACCTAAAACTGCAAAACCACAGCAAGCCGCTAACAAGTCTCCCTCTCCCATTACAGGACAAGGGTCCAGGGAACAAGGAAGCGGGAGCGGCCCCCGGGTGGGCCAACCCACATCGCGGCCCAAACGCGAGTGCAATAAACCATCTTGGCTGAGAGACTTCGTCTCATCCTAGGGGGGAAGGGTGTTGTGTCCTAAAGCCTGTGCCTTTAAACAATGTACCTATCCATGTGTATCCAATGTAACCTCTTCTATGTGTAACAATGTAACCTCCAGCTGAATCACTGTAACCTTAATAGGACGCGAGCTAGTGACCACTAGATGGCAATAGCGAGCGTCCAAGCTCATTGGTCCAAGACTCACCTAGAACAACAGCGCGGGAAGATTCCCGCCACTACCTTCACCTGGACAAGAAGGGCGTGACTTGCAATGACGTCACACAGCCTGTAGCCAATAGGCTATCAAGGAGCCACATTCAAATGTATAGCCACTGTATATATTGAGCTGTTCGTCCGCCATTACCTCATGTTCCCTCTGACCAGCATGTAATAAAGTTGTGTTAAGCCAGCTCTTCGGCTGTCCTGGTGTCTTTGGTCCCATACACTAAAGGGAGGGAGATGGGAATCTTGCTTAATGGACAAGACAACAGGCAGGGGCCATGCTACCTTCAGGCCCCCATATCTGCCCTGCCACCAGGTTTTAAGACCCTTGCTAAAGGGCAGCAGCTCCGTCTGCAGTCGCAGCTCTGCTGGCAGGAGTTTCCAAAGGGCTGGTGCGGACATGGAGAAGGCCCTCCTCCTTGTGCTAGAGAGACAAGCCCCTCTAGCTGATGGTACAATTGGAGAGCCTCTCTGGTCCGCTCTAGTTGGACGGACAGACACTCTTAGGGTGATGTGGTCTCAGGTATCCTGGCCCACTACCATGTAGGCCTTTAAAGGTTAAAACCAGCACCTTGAATTGCACCCGGAGGCAAACTGGTAACCAGTGCAGCTCCCAAAGCAGTGGCAAGGCATGGGCATAATGCTCATACCCCATCACCACCTGAGCAGCTGCATTCTGGACCAGTTGCAGCCTCTGAATTCCATTTCGATTTAATCTCACCTTACGCCGACTCAGGGTGGCTAAACAACATATCAGTAATACAATACAATCAATACAGTAAGAGTCAAAAAATAAACATTGTCATATCAATAATACAGTTCAATCAATGCAGCAAAATATTGGAAAAAACCACAATTACAATATTAAAAAACACAATACAATTGACACAGCAGTACTCCGCTGCACTCACCCCAACCCCAGCAAGTCCAAATAGATAAACAGAGGTGCTGACATCCCAACAAACCCCAAAGATCTAAATGGGGGATGGGTGGGGGCCAGGATGGTGGCGGTGATGGTGATCCAAGCATCCAGGTGCTGTGGGGGCCGCTCCGCCACACCCGCAAGAAAGACCGGAGGCAGCAGCAACAGTCTGGTTGCCTCCCGGTCTTTTAAACCTCCCACCGAGGAGGGGGCTTGTAGCCCCTCAAGCAGGCGGGGCTCTAGAGGGGCGGAGGCACCAAACACAGCTGGCCTCCCATCTCTGAATAGTCATCAATGGCAGCCCCATGTAGAGCGCATTACAATAATCTAGTCTGTAGGTGACCAGAGCATGGGTAAGGAGTCCCGGTCCAGGAACGGGTGCAACTGGCAAATTAGATGAAGCTGTGCAAAAGCCCTCCTAGCCACGACTGCCACCTGCTCTTTGCACAGTAGTCGTGAGTCCAGGAGGACCCCCAAGTTGTGTACCAGGTCGGTCTGGGGCAAAATAGCCCCATCCAGGGCCAAAGATGGTAGTTCCCGAGACAAGGCTGGACCCCTAACCCATAGCCACTCAGTCTTGCTAGGATTCAGTTGTAGCCCATTGTCCACCATCCAGCCCTCAACAGCCTTCAGACACCTGGATAGGACTTTGACAGCATCGCTTGAATATTATTACATCTATATTTGCATGATTGTGCAGGCTGATCATCATTGAATTCTGCAAATGCAACTAGAGGTAAACCAGATGGCCACTATTTATTATATTTATAGTATTCCGAAGCGGTAACTGTGCTGGCTCAAGTGGCTAAGATGCTGAATTTGATGACTGGAAGGTTGGCATTCGATTCCCGAGTACTGCATGATGGAGAGAGCTCCCGTCTCTGTCCCAGCTCCTGCCGACCTCGCAGTTCGAAAGGCAAAAATTGCAAGTAGATAAATAGGGACCACTTCGGTGGGGAGGTAAACAGCATTTTGTGCACTCCAGCACCTAGTCATACCTGCCACATTTCCGTGGATATGTCTGCAGATGCAGATAGCACTGGCTCTTTGGCTGTAAACAGAGATGAGCCAGTCAGATAAGCCTGGATTTCGAGCAAAGGCAACCTTTACCTTTACCCAGTCTTCCAAAAATTTGCTATAAGCATCATCCTCAGACCTTCCCTTCCTTTCTCTCCCTTCATTATTTTTATTATTTTATTCCTACATCAATTTGCAGAGGTAGACTAGAGCATACAATGTATGTCCCACTATCAAATCACCTGTAGATCAAGGTAGCATTTCAGGAATTCTTTCTTTTTCCTGATACCAACCCTTGATTCAATCCTAGATTTTGAGCCAAAGTAATTCCAAAATCTATTCTGCCAGCAGATCCGTGCCTTGAAAGGATGTTGCTACTGACCAAAGTGGCTTGTATCTTTTCATCCTTAACATCATGATCTATCAATGACATTAGGAGTCAGCAGTCTAAAAGAGGTGGTAAACCTTTTGGGCAACAACTCCCATAGCCCTTAATCACTAGCAATGTAGGCTGGAGATTCTGGAAGTGGAAGTTCAAGACATTTGGAGTGTCAAAGATTCACCACCCCTGATCAGAAGGAAGGCAAGCTAAATAAATACATTTTGTGTCAGAATTTACTCTGGGTTGAAAGGACTTTTGCTGGAGAAACTCTGCTCAGGGGACACCCAAATGAGGTTCCTTTCATGTCCCCAAGAGCTGTCATGCAGCACTTGGGTCAGGTCTGTAGCCAGGATGCTATATGTGGGTGGGCAAATATTTTTCAGGGTGGGCAACAAAGCCTTTTATCAGTGAATTCCTATGGGAAACCACCCCTCGCCAGGGTGGGCAAACTGCTAACCTAGGGTGGGCCAAGCCCACCCTGGCCTACCTCAGGCTACAGCCCTGACTCAGGTATTGAAACCCGACCTTCCAGTCTCCAAGATCAGCATCTTAACCACTACAGTGCACCACCACAGTGCTGCGTCAGAGCAGCTAAAAGATAACCTTAGGAAACCTGAGGTCTATCTAGTTACTCCAAACAGCTTTAGAGGAAACCAAATCGCATGCTGCCACTTCCAGCAGTCATATCTCCTTACACCTGGTACCTCTTTGAATCTGGATTGTGTTGTTCATTCCTGTTACTACTGCTGAAGTTCATTAGGTGCTTCTCCATGCTTCCCCTTTGCCAAATTAAGTAGCATGAACTAGCAGTTTGTCACATATGGGGGAAACCCTATAGGTAATTGCAAGCAGAAAATCAAACTCCACAATTTAAAAACAAACACGGTAATTGCATTTTGCCCCATCAGAATGAAAGGAGATAATTTCAGATCGGGTGTTGGAGAACAACACTCATTGGGTATCAATGGTTACTAGTCATGGTAACTATGTACTACAGTAGAACCTCGGATAAAGTCCAAACTCAGTTCCACAAATTTGGACTTTATCCGATTTTGGACTTTATCTGAATCAAATGGGCAATGCATTGGATAACATCCAAAAATGGACTTTATCTGAGGCTCCTATACCAAATATCTCAGATAACATCCATTTTTAGCAGTTTTAGACTTTATGCAATGCATCATGTGTGCATGAAAACCGCAACTTTATCCGAATTGGATTATATCCAAATCAGACTTTATCCAAGGTACCACTGTATTGCCATTATAAGAGCCAGTATCAAGCAGGCAGAACTGTCAGAGTGATTCTCAATCAGTGGTACACATACATACCACCAGTGGAACATGAAGAATTAGTGAAGATGAATTTATCCCTCCAAAATAACACCACTTTTTATTTTAAAAAATCTACATTTTACTATAGCAATAACATTTATATCCATTAGTGTTACTACTATTTCAATAATGGAGCTATTATGGAATTCCAGCCTACAATACTTCAGAGACTCCTGAAAACGTGTCACAAATAATAACTATGCAACAAAATGCTTTTAAATGAATAACTGTTTTTCTTGGAGAAGTGGAGTTTTTCTTCCTGTCATCATGGTCCCCAAGTATTTGCTAGAGTGACTGGTGGTGTAAGTATTAAAAAAACAGTTGAGAGAACCCAACTATAACATTCTGGCCGATTTGTTAACTTGGCTAAGGCACCTTGTTGGCCACAATGGCAAAAACGATGCTGGCCTATTGCTTAGGTTGGATCCAGCCTGTCCCTTCTTTTAGTATGAGACAATTTTGCAGGGTGAGGGGGAGAGAAAGAAATTCAAATCCCATCACAAAACTCTTTATTACAAAGAACCTGGTTTTCAGCATAACTGCCTAACTGTAATGTTGAACTGTAGACTTCAGCCGGGTTTATGGATTTTAAACTTGCCATATCCTCTGAAATAGGATTGTAGATTGGAAGAGCAGTTGCATGTTCTCTGTCTTACAGATATCTTTAAGTACTTAGCCAACAATAGATTGGGCATGAGACTGTTCAGAAAACCGACTGACCGTAACTCGTATTTAAATTATTGATCGTTCCATCCTGCTCACCTTAAAAGAAATATTCCATATGGCCTCTTATCAAGGGCTAAAAGAAACTCTACTCTAGATAGAGACTTTAGAAAGTCAGCAGAAAAGATCAGTGGGTATCTTAAAGATAAGGGCTAACCTGATAGTATCATAGAGCAACAGTTCAAAAAAGTCAACATGACTCCTAGAAGCCAATTTCTAACACACAGGAGTAAAAGTAACCTTTCCCGATTTTATTGTTCGTTCGACTACTCCTCTTTAGCTATTAAAATCAAAAAGGCTATAAATAAGTTTTGGCATATTGTGGACGACTTACCAGGTTGTTCTCAGACTCCAATATTTGGCTTTAAAAAAACTAAGTCTATAAGTAATTATGTTGTAAGTTCTGACTCTCATTCTGCTCCTTCCCCTCCTTCTATTATTCGGTGACATTTTCATTGCGCTGGTTGCGCTGCTTGCCGGTTTGCTCTTGAAGTAAAATCAATTTCCATACCAGGTAAACGATATGAGCATAAGCTATTGGGGTTCACTAACTGTAATTCGCATAATGTGATTTATGCAATAATTTGCCCTTGTGGCAAATTTTATATCGGTTTAACTAGTCGCCCCCTGAAAGTTCGGATCTTGGAACATCGATCCCGCATTTGCAGCCAAGTTATGACCGCTCCTCTTGTTTCCCATTTTACAGAAAAAAACCACACAGAAGATGATTTAAAATTTCTAGCTCTTGAAAAGCTTTCATCTAAAAAATATGAGAAATCTGATATGGATAGACTTTTGATGCGCAGGGAAGCATATTATATCCATTTATTTGACTCCATTACACCTTGTGGTTTATACCATGACTTTGATCTCAGCTGTTTCTTGTAGCTTAATGGTAGATTAGTTCACCTGTACTGAACTCATAATAATTAGCGATTCCACAGTTGTGGTAAATTAGAGAGTATAAATGAGAATGGAAACTGTTCTAAAATAACGTCATAGGCACACATGAACAAACCTAGAGGCTGAGATGCGATATACATGAAAAAATAAATTATTAATGAATATATCCCATATAAGAATTTAAACACCTTGGAGGTAAGATGTTGGTGATTCTTGGATCTTTGTACAGTTATACCATGTTGTAATATTTGTAAATATTGTATAGTATTGTTCGTGTAGTAATGATGTGTTATGTTTTATTGTAGAAAACCCTGTTGAAACTTTAAGTGAAAAGCTGTACACCGGATAGCTTTGGTTTTCTATACTTGGAATAAAGATATTTGAGTTGGTGTTCCATACCTGATACAAAGGATTTTGAGTTTCTACTTTGAAAAAGTGTTTTCACCTGAAGTAAAGGATTTTGTATTACTTTTGACTTTGAGTCATATTTGTTTACAATACCATCTAGCCATCTCATCTTTGGCCGCCCCCTTCTTCTTTTGCCCTCAACCTTTCCCAGCATCAAAGCTTTCTCAAGTGAATCCTCTCTTCTCATTTGATGTCCAAAGTACTTTAGCTTCATCTTTATTATTTGACCTTTGAAGGAGCAGTCAGGATTGATTTCTTCTATGCTCGACTTAGTTGTTCTCCTGTCCAGGGTACTCTCAAAACTCTCCTCCAACACCACATTTCAAAGGCATCTATTCTTCTGCGCTCAGCTTTCCTAATGGTCCAGCTCTCACTACCATACATTACTAGTGGAAATACCATTGCTTTGACTATGCGAATTTTTGTTTGCAAGGTGATGTCTCTATTTTAACTATGTTCCCCAGGTTTCTCATAGCTTGCCTCCCAAGAATCAGTCACCTTTTTATTTCATGGTTGCAATCACCAACTGCAGTGATCTTGGATCCTAAGAATGTCAAGTTTGTCACTGCATCTACTTCTTCTCCATCTATTTTCCAGGGACTGATAGGGCCTATTGCCAGTATCTTGGTTTTCTTTATGTTGAGTCTGTCAGCTCTACTATCTCTACTATCTGACTCTGTCATACTCTAGGCATATAAATGTGGGTTATCTACATGAACTGACTATGGTATAATACAACGATGGAAACAGTTACATGCTATTTTGAAAGTTGAATTTAAAAAATAAGTTTCCCCATCTTTGGTTTTAAAGAACACAGTATAGGAAAATCCTCACTGGCTCAAACCAAAAGCCTGCTAATTCTGGTCCTGCTTCTCTAAATGTCTCTTTGTACTTCTGAGGAACTCTTAGGTAGCACATGAAGGCAGTAGCTCTATCCATGCCCATTGTTTGTTTAGAGCAGGTAGTACATGTTTTATGCGGAGTTATGCATGAAGGATGACCCAACACTGGAGTTCTGGTGGATTTAATTAATGGTCATCCAGGGCATCTTTAAGTCCAAGATGTCATCCTCTACACAGTTTATCTAAAGTTCCAAAAAGCATGACCATTCCAGGCCCTGTTTATCATTTCCAGCTTCAGAATCTTTCCTGTGTATACCACATCATTCTACTCCTCCATAAATTCATAGTTTCTGGCAATACAGCAGTTCTGAAGGATATCTGGGTATATTAGAAAAAACCAGCAAAAGGGGAAACTGAAACTGACTCTTAGGCATCCAAATTTGATTTGGCAGGTTAATATGTTGATAACTTCTCTACATATATTAAGTCTCCTTTCTCTAGAGCAGTGATGGGCAGTCTTGGCCCTCCAGCTGTTCTTGAACTTCAATTCCCAGAAACCCTGACCAGCTGGTGTGTTGACTTGGGCTTCTGGGAATTGAAGTTCAAGAACAGCTGGAGGGCCAAGACTGCCCATCACTGCTCTAGAGACTAGTGTAAGACTTGGCTTAGTTCACATTTTACATAGCAATCACCTTCATGCTTTTCCAAACACTGTTAACAACTCACAACCACCCATGCCTTCCTGAGAGATATCTACTAAGAGATAAGAAGAATCTTCTTCATAGGTTATATACAAGTGGCAGGCATGACTAGCATGAACGATGAATCAGCTTAGATAACAAAATTGAACAGGACCTTTGTCTCTTTAAAAGCAGGGTGAATTGTCATTGTCATCTTGCACTAATATATTGCAGGCGCACCCCCCAATAAAGGACTCAGACACCATTGAAAGTGGATAACGGCATTGGGCCACATTTATTGATTCATGCCCTAGTCCGAATTATAAATTTCTATTGGTAAAACGACCAATCATAATTCTTAAGGCAAGCAGGCCGAAGTAACACTGGTAAGGTACCACCCCAAAATTGCCAACGGCAGTTGGTTACAATGTATCTATTTGTATCAATTTGTTTGTTGACAACAAACAAATTGTTGACCATAGTCAATATCTAACTAATGACCCCACCCTCTGACGCGTATCCGTGAAATCACGGGGTGATGCATGCTGTCTAGCTATCGCCATCACCCCGTCGCCTAGTTCGTCATTGACCGGACAACGTTTAACTAATTTATTCCTGTCTAGTGTTGTCCAGTCAATTGCGAACCTGCTGGATACCTGTGGGTCATGACTGTTTACCTTACCAGTGCTACCCGCCACACGGAGGGGCTTCAAAGAAGGCCTGACACCCCCCCCCAGACCGTCAGCTCGGTCAACAGGCCTGCTCGCCAATCACCCAACAGGAGGTCCATACCTCCTCGCGACAGATGGGCCCCATCCCCTGCATACAAGTCATAATTTTGTAGGCTAATAGCGGGGTGACGACTGACCCTCCCCCAAGCCCGGTCGACAAGGAACCGCGCCACTGCCCTATTCACCATGCGTCTAGCGCGGTCAAGGGCCAGGAGGTCAACACCCCCTCTGTAGGAATGGCGCGGGACCATGTCCGACCAAACCAGGGTTGTGGCGGGCCAGACGTAATGCAGGTAGGCGAGGTCCTCGCAAATCGCATGCTTCAGCGATAAGCCGGTGACCTGGCCCAAATCATTGCCCCCCAGGTGTATGATGAGAATGTCAGGCGGGTCAGCATTCTGGCCTGAAAAAAGGAAAGGCAGCAGCTCCTGCCATAACATCCCTGGCTTACCATGCCATGTGAGACTTGCGTATGCACCCAGTCCCAATTGGGGTCCCCAATCTGTCGCCGCAGCGTAACGCGCTGCCCTGTGCACGTAGCTATGGCCCACCAGCCATACTGTCACCGGTGTAATACGACACCCAGGGTCTGTAAAGAAAATTGAGGAAAAAGAAGGTAAGGTGACGGAATTGGTACTCACGGCGGAAGTGGGAGCACATAAAACTGAAAACATTGCAAACCCCACCTTCCCATGCTGCGTATGCCAGCAGCTGCAGTTGGGGCCGCCCCTATATGGAACGAATGGGTGCCATAGCGAGCACCTGGGAGGCCCACACTGGCCAGGGGTTTGCCAGTCACCTTCCAAAATTGAAATTTAGTAAGAGAAGACCCACCTTGGTGACAGAAAAACTGGCCATGGTGCATGCCACTCAGTGCAAGGAAATCCTGTAGGGCACCAACCGGACAGATGTCTGCCGAGGAACATCGTAGCAGTCTACTCCACTGCCTACTCCGTGCTGATTCGTTTTAGAGGAGCGTATCCCCAACTGAGCCCAATATTGTTCACACAGACATCTTCGAGTTCCAGTGCCCTACGACTTGCATCCGCCTTATACAGCATCTCAAGCTCGCTGATGCGGAGCGCTCCAAAAAAGGCCACCGTTGTAGCCGCATGAAATGGGCTGCCTCATCTTATCAAAACAGAGGCCAGGCCAGCCCCGGGCCAATTGGGTAAAAACCCCTGGGGAATTCGGGTAGCGGTCGTCCGGGCAACACCCACGCGCGCGCACCCACCCCTCCAAAACATGTCTCACACGGAAGTCAGTGGTGCTGTCCACATGACCTCCCACTTTGGCCATAAAAGCCAACGCTGACAGCTTAGATGCTATGGTGCGAGGTGCAAGGCCCTGGGCATGCAGGTAAACCATGAACCGCAGAACATGGGTTACCGGGATCGGCCAGGTTTCTGGCAATTGGAATTGGGTACAGAATGCCCTGAACGAATGAAATGCGTGGTGATACGCCTTACGCGTGCGTGGCGCTAGTGACAGGCCAATCGCCCGGTTCACCTCTCCTTGCCAATGGTCCATATCTCGTCCGGGAGTGGCGAGGGAAATTCCTCCGCATCCGGAGCCAAGGCACGGAACCGGGAGATCTGCAGGTGGGACAAAGCATCAGCAATATCATTATTAACCCCTGGGACATGCCTGGCCCTGAAAAGAACGTTGAGGCGCAGGCTGCGCATCACAAACTGGCGCACTAGGTCCATAACCCTGGGCGATTTAGAGGTCTGTGCATTGACAATGTGGCCAACAGCCGCGTTGTCACACCAGAAATGCACGACCGAGTTGGCCCATTCCTCGCCCCATAGCATCAAAGCACCCAGGATAGGGAAAAATTCCAGATATGTGAGATCACGCAGGCGTCCCGTGCCTCCCCAGGCCGGTGACCACCCACCATAGGCCCACTTCCCATTGAAGTACATCCCATAACCCAGGGATCCCGAGGCATCTGACTGAATCTGAAAATTAGGGGAAGCCAGGAGGTCAGACCTCCAAAATGAGACCCCATTGAAATCCCTCAGGAACTGTAACCAGACAAGCATGTCCGCCCTGATACCCCAGGTAAGCCTAACCCTATGGTGAGGCCTGGATAATCCCGCCATGGCATCGCACAAGCGCCGGGCAAAAGCCCTGCCCGGTGCGACCACCCTGCAAGCGAAATTAAGGTGACCATGTAGCACCTGCAGTTCTCTCAGTGATGCCTTGCGCTTGGCCAGCAAGTCCGATATAAGGGCCACTATCCTTGACACCTTATCCCGCGGTAGCCTAGACGCCTGCGCTACCGTGTAATCTCCACCCCCAGGAAAACTAGCTGGTAAGATGGGCCCTCGGTCTTTTCGGGCGCTAAAGGGACACCGAGTTCCTCCATTAGCGTCTGAAATGTGTTGAGGAGACGTGTACACGTGTCCCAGCCCCGTTCACCCCCGAATAAAAAGTCATCCAGGTAATGGGCTACAGACCGGGACCCTGACTTGCGGACGAAAGCCCACTCTAGGAAGGTACTGAAACGCTCGAAAGTCGAGCATTATATGGAACAGCCAAAAGGCATGGCCTTATCAAAGTAATATTCGCCCCGAAATTTGAAACCCAGCAACTCAAAGTCGCCCGGGTGCACCGGCAAGAGGCGAAAAGCCGACTTAATGTCACACTTAGCCAGCAGCGCACCCGGGCCACATGAGCGCACCATGCGCAGCGCATGGTCAAAAGATGTATACCTGACGGAGCAAAGGTCATCAGGGATAGCATCATTGACCGATCGGCCAGCTGGGTAGGACAAGTGATAAATAAGGCGAAACCCGCCCGGAGACTTTATGGGAACCAAGCCCAGGGGCGACACCTTAAGATTGGGGAACGGGGGTGCAGGGAAAGGGCCAGCGACCCTGCCCACATCGACCTCCTTATTAATGCTAGCAGCAGCCACGTCCTCCCTCCCCCTAAGGGACAAAAGGTTGGGGGCATCCTGAGGGGACCTATCGCCCATGAAAGGGATACGGAACCCCTGCCTAAAGCCCTGAGGAGATAATCCGCATCCTACCTCTTCGGGTACGATGTGAGCCAACGCTCCAACATGTCCACATTAATTGGGTAGGGAGCCATTCGGTGAACCAGCTGCATCTGTGGCAGTCTTGCCAGCCCACTGTCCGCCCCTCCCTCTGTCCCGCGTCCCTCCAGGCCTGGGACAGGCAGAAGCTGCGTGGGGGCCAGCACAGGTGGGACACTCATGCCTGTACTTGCAATTCTTCCTATTGCAGGCACAATTGGACGAGAAAGTCCAGCACAGCAGGCGGGCTGGAACCCCCTGCCCCGCCACCTGGTGGGGAACCTGTGCTGGGGCCGCTCGCTGGACCGCATGTCCACAATGGTATCTTTCCCCTGGCGCGGGGCGCGTGGGCGTCATGTACAGAAGCCAAAGCGTCTGGCATGGCTCATCCCACCTCATCCCGGGGTGCAGGGGAATCCGCATACGGAATTCCTCGTCATAAGCCAACCACGACGGGCCCGGAAAATCAACCATCGCCCTATAGATGTTGTCCAAATACTGGACCATCGGAATTGCCAAATCCGGCCGGGCCCTCAGGTACACCGCCATGTAGATGAGGTAGGCCGGCAGCCAGTTGGCCCACGTACGTGGTGGCTTACGACGACGAGCCTGCTCCTTATCCTTCTCATCCTGGCCCTCCCTCTCTTCCTTGGTGGGCTCCCTGTTTAGGAGTGAGAAGATATCTACATACTCGCCGCGTCATATTTTCTCTTTGGTGGCCTGAGCTAAGTGGTCACCCAGTGGCAAAGAATACCCCGATGTCGGCAAGGCCGAGACAGGCACCGCAGAGACTGTGGGCAAATGAAAAGGGGCTTGGACTAGCCCAGCCACCCCCAAAACATTCCCCACAGGGTAGGAAACACCCCCCACCCCAGGGCCCTGGGTGGTAGTTGTCGTCGCCGGGTGGGGCGTAAGCAGCTGTACCGCCGCCCCACCCACGCAAGGCCAAGGCCATTGGAAAGCCCCCCCAACGAGGCCACGTGTGTAGGTGCACTAGTTTGGACCGCATACTCACATGCTGCACCCCCGCGGGCCGCCCCCACCGGGGGTTCCGGCCCACTGGGGGCGTCGGAGCTCACGACCGCCGTAGAGCTCATCATCGGGGACTGACCCGCACTGGCCTGTTGGTTGGGGAGCTGCGAGGCAGTGGCCAAGGGCGCGCCACGCGCCTCAAGCAGCTCAACCCGTCCCGTCGCCTGCCGCTGCCCAGCAGACGACGCATCAAGGTGAAGCCCGAAGGAAGCCCCAGCGTGGCTGGCCCGAGCCAGTGACGCCTCAAGGGCCGCAACACGGGCCAGTAAGGCCTCCACGCTGACCTGGGGCCAAGGTCCGGCCGGCCCGCCCGCTACAGGCGTGGGTACAGGTCCTTGTACTCCCAGGCCCGAATAGGGCCATGGCCCCACACCCAGGCCCAGTAGGGCCGATGTAGGCACCTGCCAGGGAAGGGGACCAGACCCCCCCCAAGGCTGGATGGCCCCGGAGTGAACTGTGCCCCCATTGATGAAGGCCCAGCAGGATGGGAAGCGCCAGGAGCGGTGTCCACCGCTTGCGGGCCGCGGGCCGCAGCCCTTACTGGACCCATGCTTGGATCTCCCGCCTCCGGCCAAGGGTGAATGGACCCCATCCTACCGGTCCCGGTGGGTGCCGGCAAAGGCGGCTGCTGGGGAGGCGCAGCCGCGGTCCTCCGACCCAGATTGCGCCTCCGCACCGCGCGAGCCGCGCCCGCAGCCGCCTTCTTCTTCGAAGGCATCTAGTCTAATCTATGGGAAGCCGAAAGAGAGCATTCGCAGCTAAAAGGGGCTTCCTAGTCAAGGTAAAGCGATGGAGGTAAGAGGGAAAAACTTCTCCGCTCCGTCGCTTCGCTAAAATGGCAGCGCGGCTGCCTCGTGGCCACCCCTTTTATAAGGGAGCTGGCCACGCCCCTAACTACCCGGATCCTTTGTCCTGTGGGGGGGGCCCCGCAAAGAGCGCGGCGGCCATTTTGGCGCCGCGCTTGCATTATTCAAACTATTTTTCATAGTATTATCTTAGTCTTCCTTACAGCAAGGCTGAGAAATCTCTTTCTCTATATCAAGGACTATATTACTTCAGTATTCACATTCTGGGATGATTCCTCTTTTGCTGCTATCTCTTGCTCTTTATTGGAGAATGAAGTACCATCATGGATTGATTTCTTTCCTCCTAATGGCACAGCTGCTGAAGCAGTATAGAACAGGAAAGGAAAAAGCTCTTATCTTAGCTCTAATAAAAGAGGACAAGTAAACTTACCTCTTCACTTTGCATTCCACTTTAAATTTAAATTTCGTGGCACAACACCAAGAGATTCAGATACCTTCATATTAGTTTTTATTCAAAAAATTCAGTTCAACATAAATATATAAAAACCATGCTGGTGACAGTCAAGAAAACCATGTGGATCACTAGTTAAGAGCAACAGGTCTGGTTTCCTATTAAATAATTTATCTATTACAGCAATACCCCAGATAACATTAAAACTTGGTTCCACAAGTCTTAATGTTATGTGGTTTTTAACGTTGTGTGATACATTTATCGCACAATGTTTAAAAAAAGCCCAGTTACGGGGATCAATCTGCCTGTCTGTTTGGGAAGGGCAATGGGCATTGGATGCTCTGATGCCAGCTGCCATTTCCAAACAGGCAGGCGATCCAGGCGGTGTGTGTGTTTCTGAGGAGAAGCTGGGGAATCTTTTTCCCAGCATCTCTTCAGAAACCACTACCTGGATCGCTAAGGGGCTTAGTGTTTCATGCGGCGTGTGTGTGTTTCTGAAGAGAGGCTGGGGACCCTTTTATCAGACTCTATTCAGACCCCACCCCCGGTCTTGATCGCTAAGACTCTTAGTGATCCAGGCAGGGGTTTCTGAAGAGAGGCTAGGAAAAGGGTCCCCAGCCTCTCTTCAGAAACAAACACACACACACCTTTTCACAGACTCATCAGAAACCCACCGCCTGGGTCGCTAAGGGGCTTAGCGATCCCAGCAAGGGGGGGCAGTGTCTGAAGAGAGTCTAGGAAAAGGGTCCCCAGCCTCTCTTCAGAAACACACACCCCCCGGCCTGGATCACCAAGGGGGAGACCAGCCCTGCCGGCTTTGAGGCAGAGATCAATGTTGGGAAATTTGAGGAAAACCTTTGCATCACACAACGTTAACATTGTGCAGTGTAAAAGTTTTTCCTCAAATTTCTTGACATTTTCTGGTTTTAACGTTGTGCAGTGCACACATTAACTGGGGTATTACTGTACAAGATTGTGCAACCTTCAGCTTTCAAATGTTTTTTTCTTCATCGGAATTACCTGTACCCATCAGCAGAGGATCAAACAAATGGGTAGAGGGAGTAGTGAAAAGAAATCAGATCAGCCAAAAGTGACGAAATATGGCACTTACAATAACCTGAAGTTTGGCACAGAATTGTACACACAGGGGTCAAGGATGGATGGTGTTGCAAATTCATGGTGTTCAAGATACATTATGTTCTTACTTCACCAGATATGGCCTAAGTCACTGTTCTGAAGAGAGGTAAGATGCAATAAAAAGTGCAAAGGTTTGTGGCTGGCAGCAAAAGATTGTAACAGGGGTGGAGAATTTGCGGCCTTCCACATGTTGCTTGACCCATAAATCTCATTATCTCTCACTACTGGCCATACTGATTAGGGCTGATGGAAAAGCTGTCCAAAAACATCTGGCAAACCACACATTTTCCTCCCCACAAAACCATTATAGACAAACACTTTGTTTCTAACAGTCTAAAAATACAGGGAAGAAAGTGATGAACGTGACAGCTCCAGAGTGACCACCTTTTAAGGCATAGTATATACCTGTAATACATTTTGCCTTTAAACCCTTATGTGATGCTCTCCCACATACATTTTGAATTCAGGATTTTCTGGCACCAATGCAAGGCACATTCTGGCTTCAGGCATTATAGGAAATAGCAAAAAGCATATGTACCAGTGACTGATTCATTTACTACTTGTGGCTGATGTTGAGATCTAAGTTTCCTTGCTTTTTTGTTTACATCATGCTGCTGATTTTATTGTTAAATCAGTGGCAGCTTGTTGATGTAGAGCAAATGGGAGTGGTTCTTCACCTTAGACTGAGGCTACCATTAGCTATCCCTTTCCTGCGTGCCTTCCTACCAGGAGGCCCTTGAATGTGGCTATTTATGAATGGTTGTATACTTACCCACCTCTACATATGTTTGTGTGAAAGTCTGTGCCCCAATTTTGTACTTAATTGCTTCCTATGCATTACACACACACACACACACCAAGGGCATAAGAGACATGGTCATGTTGAATTGATGCAGATTGTCCACAGTGAGATTGCTCCTATAACTGGAACTGATATGCTTCACCATTGGGGGATCTATAGCCACACAACTACTCTCACCTGATTGCCCTAGATGGTTGAATCCAAGAAAGTCAGTTGTGGATGTGGCCATGGAACCAAACTGGAACCCGATCCTCCTCACCTCCCAATCTTGCTAGATGTGGCAGGGCTTCCCAGCAGTCAAAATATCTGTACCTCTAAGTCAGTGATGGCGAAGCTTGGCACTCCAGTTGTTCTTGAACTTAAATTTCCAGAAGCACAAGACTCTGTGGATCCACACGAATGGGTTTACTGTGGGCTTCTGGGAATTGAAGTCCAAGAACAGATGGAGTGCCAAGGTTCACCATCATGGCTCTAGGCACTTTGAACCAGCAGATCCCCTTGCAAGGGAGCACAGCCACCACACCCACAAAACGCAAACAAACCCAAAACCTCCTAGTTGGTATTTAGCAGGAAATGTTACATTTAGTAGTACATATCCTCAGAGTGCATTCCATACAGCAGAACAGCAGCCAAGCATAGCATTTCCTAAGACCAAATCTGAAATCCCACTAAAAAGTAACTTCTGATCCTTTCCCATATACCCCAAGGACATCTGCCCATCCTACTAGAGTGGACCAGAGGGGCTGTTTAAAATTACCAACTTTTAATAGTGCGAGCCTGTCTAGCACTAGAAGAAGAGCCTTTTCGGTATCCGCTCCGGCCCTATGGAACCTCCTGCCTGTTGAACTGCGTCTCCAGACAGAGCTGCTGTCCTTCAGGAAAGAGCTAAAGACCTGACTGGTAGGGCAGTTGTGGGGAGGTGGAGAGGGAGCAAACCCCGCCCCCACTGGCTCATTTAGAGCAGGAATGTTTTAACTAGATTTTTAAATTAGTGTGGGTGGGGATGGGTTGAAGTTTTATGATGGTGGTTGGGATATTCGCTGTAATGTTTCTGAAATGCTTATGACTTGATGTTTAGTACTGTAATTGTGATATTGTGTTTTTCTTTGTTAGCCACCCAGAGTCGCTCTGTGAATGGGGCGGCATACAAATTGAAAAATTAAATTAAATTGAATATATAAATCTTCCTTTCTAGACCCTTGCAGACAGTGCAATCCTTCCTTGAATGTTTGGGAAGGAAGAAGCATTTTCAGTTTTCTTTTCCTCCCACAGCTGAAGTTATTTTCACCATTAAGGGTGTACCAGATGGCATTGAAGGCCTCCGGTTTAGGAGAAGAGCTTTGGGTTTCAACCCTCCTTGTCTGCAGGCATAGCTTGACCATCTCAACTCCAGTAAATTTCCCAGACACATCTAGATGGTTCTAATTTTCCAGATGGATCCCGGGTTCCATGCTCCCAGGGTTTTCACAGGGCGCAATGGTTTCAAATGCTGCTCTAGGATGAATCACTCATCATCTTTCTATGTTTCTGTGAATTTTTTAAAAGGAGGACAAAGAAACCAGCCCTAGGCAGATGATTTCAAAGCCATAGCAGCATAGGTACACCCCCTCAACACAAGAGAGAATTGAACACCTCAGTTTAGGCTCCACTGAAAAAGAGGGGAGCTATCTGGGGCAGTATTAAAGGCCAGCACAAGATATTTTGTTGCCTGAGCTGGAGCACCAAATGGCCAAGCCAAGGTGCTCAGAGTAAAGAAATATAGCCAAGTTATTCAGAAATATGAGACATAGGTAAAGGCAAAGGTCGCTCTTGCTCAAAAGCCAGTCATCTCTGACTCTGGGGTTCAGTGCTCATCTCTGTTTACAGCCAAGGAGCCAGCGCTGTCTGCGTCTGCAGATGTTTCCATGGTCAAGTGGCAGCCATGACTAGACACCGGAGTACATGGAACGTTGTTTACCTTCCCACCAAAGTGGTCCCTATTTATCTACTTGCAATTTCTTGCTTTTGAACTGCTAGGTTGGCAGGAGCTGGGACAGAGAAAAGAGCTCATTCCATTGTGCAGTACTCGGGTCTTAAACTGCTGACCTGTCGACCTTCCAGTCATCAAGTTCAGCGTATTAACCACATCAAACACTGAAGTCTCACATGAGACATAATTCTTCTCCCCTGCTTTGGCAGTAAAAAGCCAGCAGTAACCATGTCAATAATTAACAATTTGCTGCTCTTTCTTGGATACCTAAAGTATGCTTTTTACATCACTGTACCCAATGGTAAGACTAGACCTGGTAGTTTTTGCTCTTAATGCTTAACAGCATTACATTTATATTATTTCAGCAACTACATGCTAGGGTTTTCTAATCAGGCCACTCAGATTCCCTTGTTTTGAAATATTACTCTTGAATCAGCTGTGTCTGATGCCTTATCTCAGGAGTTCTCACCCCTTTTAAAGCCAGGGGCTGGGTCACGCTCCCTCAGACAGCTTCGGGGACCGGATGGCCATTTTGTCCTTCCTCCACCACATGTCACTTCCTGGTGTGGTGGAGGCAGTGGGGGACCACATGAAATAGTGCCGTCGGCCGCCTCCAGCCCACAAGCCGCAGGTTGAGACTTCCTGCCTTATCTGATATCTCATAGTCCTATGAAGGTCTAGGGGAAATAATTGAGGAAGGATATGGTATGGGCACTCTAGTAAGAGAGCCGCTATGGTCAAACTGTTGGTGTGGGAGACTTGAGAAAGGAAGCCTAACCGTGACAACGAATTGACTGATGGAGTTAAAGAGTTCGTGTAACAGTAGCCTGCACTGTGAGTGCATTTAGCCTTCTGGTGCTGGGAATGATAAAGATGTGCAAAAGCCAGTATATCATTCAACCTCAGTGGAAGATGATGTATGTTTGGAAGGAAAATGGGTAGAAAAAGCTTTACAATATTTCAGCTAGTAGCTGCAAATTATCCTGTCTACTGCTTTACTGCTGAACTGCTTTTCCCTTGAAATATATACCATTGTACCCTCTCATGCATTTGTTTAAAATATCTTTACCAACTTCCAGTTTTTCAAATAATTTCCCCTTCCCTTTGCTTCTAAGCTGGCTATACCTAATGTCTTTAAATCTATATAACCATCTATACCTGAAATTCTAACATTTTAGCAGCTCAACAAATATTAGTTTTATTTGACAAGTAATTGGAACAGCTTAATGAGTCCATAAAATAGAGATGGCTAAATCTGGTCTCTGAATCTACCTATGTGTAGCCTCAAAAATATTTTTAAAAATCAGCTGTAGGGGGACAAGAGATCAGGCACGGAATTAAATGCACCCTTTACTCCAGGCAAAGCTTCACTCCTCATTATCTTTATCTTCATAAGAACTCAATATTATAGGTTCAGCTGAGAGAGTGTGAGGAATCTATGACTAAGTGGAGATTTGAACCCATGTTTCCCAAGCCCTTATTCCACATTCTAAACCTTACCTGTACTTGTGTTTTTATTACTCTAATATATATGTTATTTATAAGCTGCTTCGGTGGTATTGCAATTGGAATAGGCAACACAGCAGGAAGCAAACAACATCAACAAAGACCACCCATACTTTGTTTTCAGCAGTTATGAAACCAACCGTGTAGATTTGGAGCAGAGCTGGCCATTGTTTCTATTAAAATTCAGAAGCATATTCCCAGGATTCTTTTAATAGCTGCAAACAGATTATGTTAGGACTCCAGGGATATACTGATGACATGTCTTTTATTTGACAGCAAACAATGCTACATCTGCAAAATGTTGCAAGCCCTCTGACATTTTCAACATTATGTTTTATTTTCCCAAGCCTAGTATTTGTAAATTGTTTGTGAGGCAGGAAGAACTCTATCTGTTTTTCCTTACCACTAGAACATGAACTTTCAATAGAGTATACCTACCTGGCACTGTACACAGGTTGTTAAGCTTTTATTCCACTGGTCTATACTTAGAATAATGAAGGAGAGGCTTTAATTCACCCGAGAAACACATGCTTTACTTGTACAAGGTCACAGGATCAGTTCCCAGCATCTCATGAAAAAGTTGATGGGAAAGTCCTGTCTACAGCCATGGACAGGTAACCAGCATAGCCTAGTGGAGAGAGTGACAGACCATGATTCAGGAGGTCTGGGTTTGAATTCCTGCCTGGCCATGGAAATTCAGTTATTTAATTCCTTAAATAACTCACTTGCTTTAAAAGGCCTATAAGAGGTTCCAACTTGATGATATATGATAAACAATACCATGGACAGCCACCACCAGCCAATACTGAGCCAGCTTGTGGAGCTGTCATGTAACTGGTCTCATCAGTTTGATCCATTTTCACTCTCTTAGTAAACTACCATTGATTTTTTAATCTCCCCCTCCCCCCACCATTATTAGGAGTGTTTCTTGTGAATGTCTACAAAAGATATATTATGCAGTCGTGATTTACTGATGTCACCCTGCAGATCATCATTATAGTCTGTCTGCCTCAACCACAAGCTGCCCCTGGGGAAAAACTAATATTAAATAATACAATCTCATAAAATTACTAGTGAATAAAATAAAGTAAAATAACAGCAGAAAAACATGGGTTTTCCATTTTCTTACAGGCACTGAAGTAGAGACATGAGGGATACTACAGTGAATACTTTGCAGAAGAAATATCAGCACTTTCAGAAGTGAGACTGTTATAGAATAAAGAGAGGGAAAAGCCATGCTGACACAGTAGGGTTTGTGAACATATATAGTAAGGAAAACAGGAGCAGGGGAGATAATGCATGTGATATGTAGTTGTCAAAATCCAGGGTGTGGCTGGCAGGCAAAGTAACACAAGGACCAGGACCCAGGGCAACCAGGTAACTAGCCAAACAGTTACCAAATCTAACCATATCTCAGTCCAGAGTCCAAGTCCAAAATCAAGCTCAATAAATGAAATCAACCTGGCCTCCGTGATGAGGAAGATCCATAGGAGAGATGCTGTTACATAAAGCAATCTGTCTCATGAGTCCTGCCCACTAATTCAGCCACTTTTAGTGGTGAGAGAAAAGGTATTTTGTTGACTATTGCAAAATTAGTAGCAGGCTTGCATAGAATGAGGCAGTCTATCAAATCCAAGCTGTTTTATACAGTACTGGTCAATAACCCGTAGCTTGGATGGGACTAATTGAATAAACTAGAAGCTGGTGCATTGGAGACTAGCCTTACCATAAATGGAGAGTGGACAAGCCAATAGAATGGCCAGTATCGTGCAACATCACCAAGTAGTTTCTGAACAACTTTAAAGGCTACTTGGAAAAGGAAGTACAGTATGATCAATCCAGATGCATCTTATTTATAAAACATACACTGACAGTACATGTTTAGGTTCCTTACTTTTATATAGTGTGAAATTATATTTTCACATATTTATCTTTGGACAGCAGAAAATTGAGAAGAGGAAATAGCGGCTTACAAAGAAAGCAGAAGGAAGGAAGGGCAGGTTTCAAGGACTCTGAAAAATGGGAGAAAATATCTATAAATAACTAGGTGGCACAGGGCATGCTTGCCACTGATATCCAGAGTTCCAGGAGAAGTGTGCAAAATTGTATTTTTGAAACGTAAACTTCAGAACTGAACATCCACAGCATTTCAGTTGCATCATCACCACCATTCATTTCAGACCATACTTTAAAAAGAAAGACTAGAAACTGACCAATGCTTATATGCCTTTGTGAAGGCAAAGGAGTTTGTCTAAGCAAAGTTCTTGCAATCATTTCTTTCAAAATATAACCCACTTTCAAACAGCTTTACCATCTACACTACCCAGTTGGCCAGTTGTGTTCTGTTTGCACTTATCAGTGTTGCTAGGACATTAAAAAAGAACATAAGAACATAAAAACATAAGAACAGCCTTGCTGGAACAGGCCACAGCCCATCCAGTCCAGCATTCTGTCTCACACAGTGGCTCACCATTTGCTTCAGGGTATTCCCAAGCAGATGCCTTCACCTGCTTAGGATTCCCTGGAAATGATGTTGAGAGATATCCTGCCTATCTCTCCAATCTGGAGGTTGTCCTTAGGTATCCATAACTATAGCCATTGATACCCTTGTCCTCCATGAACTTGTCTAATCCTTTCTTAAAGCTGTCAAGACTGACAGCTGTCACCACTTCTTCTGGCAGGGAGTTCCATAGACCAGTGATCCTCTGGGTGAAAAAGTACTTTTTCTTGTTTGTTTGAGAACTAGCACCCAAAAGTTTCATGGAGTGGCCCCTAGTTCTAGTGTTATGCGATAGGGAAAACAGTTTTTCCTTATCTACTTTGTCCACACCGTGCATGATTTTATAAACTTCAATCAGGTCACCTCTTAGACGCCGTAATTCAAGAGTGAAGAGGACCAACCGTTGCAGCCTCAGATGGTAAGGAAGGTGTTCCAGTCCCCTAATCATTCTCGTTGCCCTCCTCTGCACTCTTTCCAGCTCCATAATATCCTTCTGGAGGTATGGCGACCAGAACTGTACACAGTATTCCAGATGGGGCCTCACCATAGATTTATAAAGAGGCAAAATGACACTTTCCGACTTATTTTCTATACCCTTCCTAATGATCCCTAGCATTGAGTTTGCTTTTTTCACTGCTGAGGCACACTGGGTTGACCTTGCCCCTCACAGCAACTTGATCGCATCCTTGGTCATGAGAAAATTCTAATATGTAGATCCTACATAATTTGGCTTCCCACACTTTGTACCAATAGGCTTGCCAAGGTTGCAAGGCAGGAAAGATACAAAAAAAACCCCCACAACTGGCAGAATTAAATTTGGGTAAGAATTCAGAGTATAGGATCTGAATTTTTTTTTGCTCTTAGTTGCCTGTCCCAAACCTCTCTGACTATTTCTTTTCTACTTAGAGCTCATTTCTCTTTTGGCCCTGTTTTCTTTACCCTTTTATAGTCTGTACTACTCTATTTTCACAGTGTGGTTGAGTCTGGCATCAATTGTTCAATCATTTCCAAATATTTAGCCAGTCTTTGATGTAGTTTCTTTTGGTTTAATATAATCATTAGTTCCTTTTATTTCTGCACTTTACTCTAGCTGCTGCAACTCTGCACTGAAGCTCTCTAATCTAATATGTAATTAGTAATTATAACATGCATAACATTGATAGGATCAGCTCTTTCAGTTGCCAGATTTTTTTTATTTAAAAAAATCGTTGTCTCTTATCTTTACTTAAAAGCCAAAGTAGTTAATTATGTATGGTCAGCTTTATCAAGTACCTGTCTGCCTTTAACATACAACATTTCAATAGCATCTTCAAATTGTTCACTGCCATCTGGACCATATTGCTGATAAATCACATTCGATAAACTTTACCCTTCAATTCTCTGAGGTTTATTCAACTGCAATGGAGGCTGGCATTAAATCCAATCTATTTTCAAACTGTGCAGTTATATTAGTTTCTGAGCATTTTGGAATGAACAGAGAGCAATAATGTGATATAATTAGCTAATAATTACTTTACAAGGCTAAAGTGACTATCTTCATGGCTAATTGTGAGGGTTTGGGCAAAGATACTTTCAGCTTTGCATATTTATCCTCTTTGCAAGAATCAGAGTTATCACTGAAGTTTGTAATTACTTGGTTTGGAATATGAAATGGTCTTCTAGGTCTGTGATGGCCAACCTTGGCACTCCAGGTGTTCTTGGACTTCAATTACCAGAATCCCAAGTAAGCACTCCTGCTGATCAGGGCTTCTGGGAATTAAAGTCCAAGAACAGCTGGAGTGCCAAGGTTTGCCATCACTGTTCTAGGGTATAATGCCTCTATGTGCTACAAATAGGGATGGTAAGAATTGTTGTTTGGGTTATTTAACATGTAGAACAATTTAAATTCGCATGTAGCTTCACACTGGGGAAGGAAGCTACTTTAGGGTTAAAAACTATTCAAAGGTGAGAGAAACTGACAGACTTGTACATTTAGGCCAACAGCAATAAGGTCTTAGAAGTCTGAGCTTGTACTCCTATGTAGTCATTTGTTATTAGAGCTGTAACTACAGCAGGACATTTAATTTAGATATTATTATTATTATTATTATTATTATTATTATTATTATTATTATTATTATTATTATTATTATTATTATTATTATTATTATTATTATTATTATTATTATTATTATTATTATTATTTCATGCCAGAAATTATTCTGGGTTGAAAGGATTTTTGCAGAAGAAACTCTGCTCAGGGAACACCCATATAAGGCTCTTTTCATGTCCCCAAAAGCTAGGACAGAGATGAATTGATTGGACTATGTCAGGAAAATAAACATCAACATCTTCTAGTGCTGTCTGGCAACAGTATCGTGGGGCAGCCCCATCCTCCCCCAAAAAGAGGAGGGGGAGCCTAAAGAGTGGAGTTGGGAGGCACTGTGGCATGCAGTGGGCATCAAAACTGCCAGTTACAGCTTTGATGATTTTATTTGATTCTTGAATTAGGAATTGAATAATTCACCAAAATATTCATACTCAAGCTGGAAAGATCTTGAGGTTTAAAAGCAAGGGAAGAGTGAGAAAGCAAAAATGATGGATTCTCCCAACCTCACTGATGAATTGCATGACAGTCCCTTCCCTTGACAAAGCTTTTCTCCAGTTCAGAGCATAAAATAGGACTCTGCATGTAAATGGGCAATATTCAGATGGTCCAAGCAGCTTTTGGGGCCAACAAAGAGAAGTCAGATGGATAAGCTACACAGCTGGATCCATCACCAAGGCACTCTTCTGTTTGGTAAACATTTCAGTTTTCAGGTCAAAATTTGGATATTCAGTTACCCAAATCTTCTTACATACTAATACAAATAGTGTAACTTTTGGAGGCTAATTGCCCCAGATTAAGAAATCATCATCAGCTGCATACTGAGTAGTATGACTTAGCATGCTTTATTTACCCTGATTTCTTATTTTGGAGCAAATCTCCACCAAAGTGTCACCCGATTTGTAATATGACAACATAACTAGGTGAATAGATTTGGTTGAATAAATAAAAATATTTTCATTGAATTGTTTTAAGGCATCTAGAACAACAAATAAAATTCATATGTTTTAAATCGGGGTGTCCAAACTTTTTGGACCATGGGCCTGTCATGTGGTTCAGCGGGCTGGTGGTTACGTGGTCCCTCCCACCAGAAGTGGAAGTAAAACATGCCTTGCAATCGGTTTTGCAACATAATGAGATAGATTTTAAGCTGCCATTTTCTCTTCTTAAATCAGCAGTGGCCAAACTAAGAGCCCATGGGCCAGATCCAGCCCCCGATGCCAATTCATCTGGCACACACCACCCTCATCACTCCTGGAAGTGGAAGTAAAATGTGCCTGGGAGAGATGAGGGTGGTATGGGCCAGATGAATTTGTGTCAGTGGCTGGATCCAGTCCACAGGCCATAGTTTGGGCACCTCTGTTTTAAATGTAAGTTAAACATTGAGTTGTGCAAAAGACTGCTTATTTATAATACTTCACAGAACTTAGAAGTCTTGGGAGCAAAGGAGCTGGAATCCATGAGTTTTCTGATAATGTTCAGGAAATCCTTCAAGTCAAATAAATGAAAACTTAGGAGAATTCCCATTTATATTCATTGCCCATCCACATTATAGTCCATGGATCAGTTGGATAAAGATACACATTCCCTTTGTGACATCCAGGAATGGCTGTATTGCCATGATTTTGTGAACAAGAACCCTGGATCCCTACCCATGCCATGCTGCCAGAGATGATGGTGAGCAGTATCTTAGACCGGGAGACCCACTCCACCTACACACTATTCCTGGAGGCCTATCTGTATAGTTAGGACTGTATGATTGCTACTTCATTTTCAGAGTTGAGGTGATAGTTAAATACTTTTCTTGGAATTTAAAGTTTCAACCAAGCCAAACCTAAAACCAATATAAAACAAAACAAAAATGTTCCTACTAGGAAGGGATATGTGTATAACAAAGTTTGTGATTACAAGAAACATCTTGTTTGTTGATGACACGTATTTAATCTGCTCAAATTTTTGTGATTACAATGCATAGGCAAGCAAACCCTGTTGGCAGATCTAAATATGGAAAAGAAGAATACCATACATTTAAAGAACTAAAATAAGTACTTTCAAATATATAGTTGAATACTGTTAGAAAGCATAATGATGGAAACATGGAAAGTGTGAGTCTGTATGTCTGTGTTTACCTTTCCCAAATGGCATTAATCATAAAGCCTGTACTGTACAGCTGGAATGATGTCATCAGCTGTTATAGCTAAACTCTTCCTGTATTTGATAAAGGGGATTGAAGCCTGCAATATCCTGAAACTCAGTACCTGCATACAAATCTTGAAGAAGGAAATGGAAAAGCTTCACTTTCTTACCATGCCCGGCATTAATTTCTTCTGCAGAGGGAAAAGTGGTATGTCTTGTCTAATGATAAATAGCCATTTATTTTAAATGTGCCACATAAAGGAAGTCATAAGTCATTATTATTGACTTATTAGGGCACATTTTATTTTTATTTTAATTAAAGAAAATGTGCTTTTTGGAATAATCTGCCTTTCCCCCAGTTTGTATATTGTTTTATTGGATCAATGCCAAATAGGATTCTTTTCCTTTTGAAGTATTGCATTGAGAATATTTCTGCAAGCTTGCCGTGCAGACATCAGAAACATATATTTTGCTTCAGAAGTTGTGTTTCTTCTTAAGCAATTTTGACAAATATTTCTCTATGTCAATTTATTTTTACCTGCTTTTATTCTCAAGGGAATAACACTTTGCGATTTCAGTGCGAGTTAAATGAAATGCATATCCCTGTACATTCTGTCCTACGTCTTCTAATTTTTTAAAAAAA
Organism: Bradypodion pumilum; assembly: GCA_035047305.1. Classification (NCBI taxonomy): domain Eukaryota; kingdom Metazoa; phylum Chordata; class Lepidosauria; order Squamata; family Chamaeleonidae; genus Bradypodion; species Bradypodion pumilum. The sequence continues at coordinate 412,658,940 of JAWDJD010000001.1, forward strand.
TCAAAAACACGATTGCCATTGGTTTCAACACATTAAGTTCTAAAACTAGTCTACTATCCATGTTGAACTATCTCATTTGCTTTTATACAACATACCTGTATTCAGGCATGAATTAACTGGTTCTTTTCAAGAAGTAAGAAGAGGAGATGAGAGGTTCCTGTTCACTGGAAGTCTTTTCACATGACCAAGAAACCTGATTTTCCAAATTAGTTCAGAGAAGATAGAATTACAGCCTCCGTGGAATTGTAAAATTCACTGCCTAATACATGATGGCCGCTGTTTAATCAAATTCCATGGAGAACAGTGCTGATGGCTGCTAACAGGTAGAGCTAAATACAACCTCTACATTCAGTTAATAGTGTTCTTTACTGGAGAGGACCCAGAGATTTTGAGGGCTGAATATGGCATCCACTGTATCTCATTAAAAGATGAACAAGGAAAAGAATGATGACGCTATGTGTGTGACACTTTCTGGATTTATAATGAAGCTATCAGAGTAGATGTTTAATCCAGTTCAATTTAAGGACTCTTAGAAACACGAAAGAAAAAGAGAAAACAGTAAAGAGCAATTCAAATATTGTTGAAGTTGCCTGGATAGCTCAATAGTTTAGGTATCTGGCTATGGAACCAAGGTTGGGAGTTCAGTTCCCCACTGTGCATCTCAGAAAAGCCAGCCTATTTAGCCTTGCGTAAGTGGCACTGTCCTAATATATCTCCAGAACGTGGGAATGGTAAACCACCTCTGAGTTCTGTCTACTAAGAAAAACTTGAAAAGAATCACTGTAAGCCAGAATTGACATGAGAGTACATTATTGTTGTTGAACTAGAAATTGTAAGATTTAGGCTTAGGGTCTCCAGGGACCCAAAAAAACTCTACAGATGATATGTGGGCCATAAAGCTTTTCTGTACTATGCTACTGCTAGGATAGTTGTGAGGATAATGTGGAAAGGGGGACAGCAATGTAGACCTCCTAGAGTTCAGTAAAAGAAAGGCAGAATACAAATATAACAGATCTATACGTAAAATGAAATGTGGTCATTATCAGTAAATTGCACGATCTCTGTTGCTATGGGAAACGTATTCTGGATCTTTCTTTGTTTCTCCAGTTCTTTATTTTAAAGAGGGTTAGAGACAGAATTTCAATCTTCTAAGTAATTTCATGGTTGGTTTTGGTTGACACTTGATCAAATTACCAGAGATACTTCAGAGAAATAAAATAAGAAGAAAATAAGTGATTGAAGTGACTTTAAATCAATATCTTTTTGCTGATCAACCAATGCAAAATCTTGCTCAATGAAATTCCCCAGGGATATCACAGTGAGGCAGTGACCACTGAAATTTTAACCCTTGAAATGCTGAGATCTGACAATCTTAGTCAATTGTATCCCATAGTTGGAAATCTGTGATGTCACCTTCACTAAGTCCATTGTTAAAGTATGTAGCCAGAGCCTTAATAAGGTGGTTGAGAAGGAGCCTAGCAAATAAAATGTTATCTCTTAGTAGACTGCATGTAAGAATTTCTGATGTATGTAGTAAAACCAATAAGATCATTTCAAGAAAAAAAAGTCAATGAAACAAATAATTGCTGTTCTACAGTTTTGAAAATGGCTGTTACTTATAGGCCAAGATAGAAAGAAGTCCTAAGAACCTGTATATTTGAAGAAATTGTAATTTTTGCAAACATACAAGGTCAACTAACAAGACAAAATGTTGCAAAAAAAGACATCTATGAAAATATTCAAGAACTTTTCCAACATGTTCCATATTGAGAACTGGTTCATGGAAGCCTCCGGGGCCATTGACTCTATAAGTCTTAAACATTGAATCATCCAACTTTGAGGTTTACTGAAGATCTAAGAACTCTGAAGGTTAATAGGAGGATGCTGAAGAGCAAATGGAGGAGAGCTCCCATGAATGACAACCTGGCTTCTGTAAAACACGTTCCAAGATTTATTTCAATGCTTTAAAGCTAGTGAGGCGCCAATGTAACAGCCATCGGATTATGCAATCTGACAATCAACAGAAAGAACTATTCAGAACTGCTAAGGAGCTATTAGGTGCTGAGCAGCCAAGGGGGTTCCAACCAAATGTCACTAATTGTAAACAGTTGGTGGCTTATTTTAGATCTAAATTGGATGTCATTTAGATGGACCTTAATTCCAGAGATAATACCAATAGCAATTACACTTATATACTACCCCATAGCACTTATTGCACTCTCTGGGTGGTTCACAAGTTAATTAGCATTTTGTTCCCAACATGCTGTGTACTCATTTTACTGGCTCAGAAGGATGGAAGGCTGAGTCAACCTTGATTCCTGGTCAGGATTGAACTAACAATGTTTTGGCTGCAGTACAGCAGTTTAGCAACTGCGCCTCCAAGGCTCCTTAAAACAGTAAGTCGTATGGACATGTCTAGTGCACATCAGGGCCTTGGTTGTTACATTTTTACCAATAAAAACTCAGAAAGCTTCCAGGATGCTCACTGGCTGCAGAGGCACCACCTCTCTATTAGACCTTTGCCCATCTTGGCCATTGAAAGCTTTATGAGAGAGCTTGTCGGGATGGATTACAGAGATCATTAACACCTCTCTTTGGGAGGGTATTCTGCCTGACTGGTTAAAGGAGACAATCATCTTATCCATCTCCTAAAAAATCCGATTTGGTGGCCAGTGATTTAGGAACTATTATCCAGTTTCCATTATTCCATTTCTGGACAAGCTAGTGAAGAGGGTGGTAGCAGACAAGTTAAGTTCATTCTTGTAGACTACTGAATGCCTCGATCCATTCCATTCTTTGTGATCATGCAATTTTCACTTTGTAAGGTTCTACACCCGGAGAATTATGATTCATATTAATATTCTGGATACCTTAAAATATGAAATACACATTTTTCATTTTTCACTCCTCAGTCACCTCAATAGTTCAAATTCCCCCTTGTTTTATAGCAGTGATGGGGTTGTGTATTTTTTTATGCAGAAGCCTTGGTTATCACAATGGAGGTGGCTCTAAGAATTTACACAGCCAGCATGAATATTTTATTTATTTCCAGAATGTCTATCAAAGTAGGTCATCCCAAGGCAGCTTACAAAATAAAACATACAGTGCAATATCAATATAAGCAGTTCATAAAGCAAAGACAAAACTTTTTCAAAAACCACAAGAGCAACATACATATCAAACAACATCTTTTGGGTAAAAACTAAAGAAAATACATCATTTATAAAACCCTTTTACGAACTTTAAATCAGCTATGTGTTTTATGTGAAGAAATTCCATCACACAGAATCATTCGTGACAAAGGTCTTATCTCTAGAACTCATGAATCTTTCAGATCCTGGTTGCAGCCACTGGGTAGGCTCTCCAGCTATAACTATAACACAGCCCAACACATAGGCAAGTTCATTCAGGGTCGGCCCCATGTCCTGTTCTTGGCTGGGCGTTTGGCTTCTGGTAGTACAGTCCTTCACCACAGACAACTGAGACTACCACATAGAAGCCAAGCCAGAGACCAGAGATGAAGCCAAGAAAAAAAATCCAGTTCAACCACTCAGTAGCATAAGACAGAGGCAGGATCTAAGAAACACAGCAGGCAGGGACTATAGTACAGGAAAGACAGCGCTTCTAATTGCCTTATAATCTCAGATTTGGAAAACACTATATTTATTCCTAAATAATATTCCTATATCATCACAGGAGCTGGTGGGGACTTAGAATATAAAAATGAACTTGGAGCAATAGGTGACTCTTATGCAACACTTTGTGGTCCTTCAAATAACCTGGGACACTTTAAGGCTTTAAGGAGCAAACCGACATTTTAAACTGGGCCCAGAAATACATTGGTTATCTACCGCAATTGGTAAACAAGCTGGTAAAATATGACCTGAATGTCTCGTTCCAACACAGCCTCTGTACCAACCAAAAGGGATGGGGGCGAAGAGGCTCTCCCAGCCCCGCCACCAGCTGGCACCCTGGGCCCCACCCGCCCCCTCGCCCAAGGACTTAAAGGGCGAGGGGGACGCCGGGCGAAATGCCGCCGCTGCGCACCTGGCCCCGGTGGGGGCAAAGAGGCTTTCCTGGCCATGCCACCGGCCGGCACCCTGGGCCCCGCCCTCCTCCCTCACCTTAGGACTTAAAAGGCGAGGGGGACACCGGGCGAAATGCCGCTGCCACGCACCTGGCTGTGGCAGGGGCGAAGAGACTCTCCTGGCCACACCACCGGCCGACGCCCTGGGCCCCACCCTCCCCCCTCACCCTAGGACTTAAAGGGCGAGGGGGACTCTGGGTGAAATGCCGCTGCCACGCACCTGGCCCTGGCGGGGGCAAAGAGACTCTCCCGGCCACGCCACCGGCCGGTGCCCTGGGCCACGCCCTTCCCCCTCCCCCTAGGACTTAAAAGGCGAAGGGGACACCGGGCGAAACACCGCCGCTGCGCACCTGGCCCCAGTGGGGGCGAAGAGGCTTTCCTGGCCCCGCCCTCCCCCCTTGAGGGACTCTGAAGGCACGGGAATTTGTGGGTGGTTTTAGCTGATTTGTATTTATTGCATTTTTTGTATTGTAATTGATGTTATACTATGTACTGTTATGTAATTTTGCATTGCTGTTTTGCTTGTAAAACTGTATTTTGCTTTGTATCAGTGCTATATTGTATTTCTGTATGTTATGCATTGTGAACCGCTTTGGGTTGTCTGCTGGACAAGGAAAGCGGTATATAAGAATAAATTTCAATTCAATAAACAGAGTCTATTGATAGGAATGCTGCCTTGCTGTGATCCCCAAAGTAAACTTATAGGGTTTCTCTGTTTAGCTAAACTGTCAGTGGTTAAGAAGCTCACCTTGTTAGCTGGAAGGTTGACAAGTCGGCAGTTCGAGACCTGAGAACTGCATGACGGATTGAGCACCCATCTGTCCAATTACTGTGTATAATTAATTTAATTTAATTTAATTACTGTACTGTGTGCGGTTGCATGTTCCATGCCAGGATCAGTTTGTGGAGTCATTAGAGACACATCCACTAGCTGAGAAAATGACCTCCAGGAAAAATGTGTGCTCAGATATGAGTAGCAGCCAACGATGACAATGACGATTGGAACTTTCTTTAATGGTCTTGAACAGTTCTTGTTCTTTATCCATCTGGAGCAACACTTCTACATTAGTCACATAGTCAACCTGTGATATTCTTAGCAGCCACAAGCTTTGGTTTTCTTTTCAGTTGCTTTAGTCTGGATGGGGGACAACGGGCTACAATTGAATCCCTCCAAGACTGAGTGGCGTTATCCAGGGAGCTGCCAACTTTGGTCTTGGATGGGGCTGCTTTGCCCCAGACAGACCCGGTATGCAACTTAGGGGTCCTCCTGGATTCGGGACTGCTACTTGTAGATCAGGTGGCGGCCGTGGCCAGGAGGGCTTTTGCACAGCTTCACGTCATCCGTCAGTTCTGTTCGCTACTGGACCGGGACTCCCTGCACATGGTCACACATGCTCTGGTGTCCTCCAGGCTAGATTATTGCAATGCGCTTTACATGGGGCTGCCCTTGACGACCATTCGGAGGCTACAGCTGGTGCACAATGCGGCAGCCCGGGTGGTGATGGGGTGCGGGCGTTATGCTCACGCCTCACCATTGCTTTGGGAGCTGCACTGGCTACCAGTTTGTCTCCGGGTGCAATTCAAGGTGCTGGTTTTGACCTTTAAAGCCCTACATGGTAGTGGGCCAGGATGCCTAAGAGACCGCATCATCCCAAAAGTGTCTTTCCATCCAACCAGAGCGGACCAGAGGGGCTCTCTAATTGTTCCATCTGCCAGAGGGGCTCGCCTCTCTGGCACACGAAGGAGGGCCTTTACCGTGTCCGCACCAGCCTTGTGGAACCTCCTGCCAGTAGAGTTGAGGGAGCAGACAGAGCTGCTGCTTTTCAGAAAAGAATTAAAAACCTGTGGGGCCCGGATGGAAAAGTGGCCCCCGCCTGTTGGCTTATAAAATGAAGCCTCCCCATCTTTTTAATGTGGGCAGTTTTAATGTGGTTAGTTTTTAATAGGTGGGTGGGTATGTTGGGATTTTAATTGTTTTTAATATGTATGTTTTAATCCTGTTGTGAGCCGCCCTGAGTCGGGTTCGCCTGATTGGGCGGCATAGAAATTTGAATCATAAATAAATAAATAAATTAGTCAGTGACCAAGCTTCGACTCCATTATAGCAACATATGTGACATCAGATCTTCATAGCGAGAGTTATACTTCTACTACAGAACAAATGTCACATTTTTATGATGGTGAATCTTACTTTTTCTATTCGTGATCCCACTTTTCATTTAAAATACAGTAAAACCCCATTTTACAGAAACCCTGTTTTACAAAAGTTTTTTTTTTGCTGAAAACGTGTCCTGTTTTACAGAAAAAAATCAATTTTACAAAATGTGATTTCCCAGAGCACATTGCATCTGGTGGGCTATAAAAGACCACCTACAACCATTATGGGCCCTGTGGGTGGTCTGGAGAGGAGTTATAGTGTTTTTTATATTTATTAGTTGTTGGGGTGGGGGGGGGGGATAGGGAACTTTTTCCCCAGTGCGTTCTTATGGGAATGCCTCATTTTACAGAAAAAAATTGAGTTAAGGAAAAAGCTACAGAATGGACTTTTTCTGTAAAACGGGTTTTTACTGTACTCCCCAAATAGACAGCTTTATCTACTCTCTCAATTTCTTGTGTTCCTGCCATTAGCTTGCCATGAGTTGGTGCTTGGCTTATAACAAGATATTTACTCTTCTTGGTATTGAGATTTATATACCATCTTTACTTCTTTGCTTTGTCCAAATCACAATCCTAGTCCCAATCTTACACAATATGGTGAGTAGCAAATTATTTTAATTTTAATTATACAGTACTAATAAAGTCTAATTGTGATAATAGTTGCATAAAGTAGTCTGAATTAGCATATGCACATTTCATGCAAAATGGCCTTTCTTTTTTGTGAATAATGACCTTGGTGTTTGTTATCCTTAGCACCCTCCTTTTGGCAATAGAGTAGTGGCCATCCTACCCCACCCTTTATCTGACTAAAATACATGACATTATAGTTGACTTCTAATTATCCAGTGGCCAAATCTCTTGAACTTTTGACTTGTGTAAGTAAGAAGACTGTAATTCAAACACTAGAAAATACATGCATCCAGTCACTTTTCTGTTTCCTAAACGCTTGTGGTGGCATTCTAATCACAGAGAAATAGGAGTGCCATAAAAACGCAATACAAAGCTAAGAGTCTTTAAAGCTTCACCAGGAAATTGAATACCCAATGAAACTTACTGGGTGGAAACATGCCTAAAATGACAATAACTTTGACAACAACCGTTTTGTTTGCCTTGAATTAGACCAGAGAGAAATCAGACTACATTCCATATTTCCATGGCCTTTCCTAATTATAATTGTATCCAATGTGCAAGCAGGAAAAAAAATCTTGCATGATCTTGTAGTCCCCCCCCCCTTCTCCCATTCAACATTCCCAGGGAGTCTCAACTTCACACCCCACTCTTTTGGCCGTACCCTTTATTTAAAGAAAGAAACAGGAATTCTGCAAGCTCATTCCTACATGCTCGGAATTAAAGATCACTGCCACTTTTCTTCAAGCACTGCTTCTTACGGGCCAGGTCATACAGGAAACAGCAGTGGAGGTTGTCCACTGGTAACATTCATAAAACAGATAATAATAATGATTTCGTGTGGCACCTTAAAGACTAAGTGTTATATTTTAGTGATAGTTTTTATGGATTGAGTCAAAGTTCTGAGGAAGTGGACTTGATCTACAACCATTCATATTAAAACATAGCAGTTAGTCTTTAAGGTGCCACCACCTTTTTGTCCTTATTTTATTTTTTATTTTTACGTTCACTTTGTTTTTCCCCCCTCTTGTCTAACATATCTGCTAACTGCTACTTCAGAAGAAAATTTTTCACATCCAAAAGGTTTCCAGTCTCCTCCCCCCCCCCGGATTTACTCTTGGGGATGCGTTATAACTTCAGACCCCATGGAACACACAGAGTTAACCTGTGAAATCGAGATTTTTCACTGTGCAATACAAGCTGTCATCCAGAAAAGCGGCATACAATGCATCTGTGAAAATGTGTGAAAAGAAGTCTAGGAATTCAGTTAATTAACCACATCAGTTTCTTAACGTGATCAATTTTAATTAAACTGAATTTTAATAGAGATCTGTGTAGTCTGTAGAGAGCAATTGCTAATTCTACAAAGCATGTGCTGCTTTTCACTTCAGATTTGCTCCCATCTAATTAATATGGATAGGGCATTAAGCCTTTTTGGACTCTGGTTGTTTTCATTTCATGACTATTAATGATTTTAATGAACTGAACTAATTCAGTAGTTTTCATCCCAGCGTTTCAGAGCTTTGTTCATCACAAATTTCAAGTTTATAATTGGTTTCCAGGTCTTAACAGTGGTCATTGATCAGCTCCAGCAGTTTCTTTTACAACAGCAGTAAGAACACAAGAAAAGCTGTTAACTCTTTGCTAGCCTAAATCTTTGTGAATGCAGATATAGCAGCAATAGCAGTAGCTGTACCCAAAAGAAGAAGAAAAAAATGGCTGAATGGACGTGGAAAATGGCCTTGAGGTTCTGTTCAGGGAAGTGGGACTATTTGGAAATTTAGTGACAAAATGCATCCTAGAAACATAAGGCCATGAGCAAACAAAATTCAAGCGCTTTTCCTGAACACGTCTAAGGCAAGGACAGAAAAGACAGGTTACTTATAAAGAATCATAGTCAGTTTTACCTGCTCCAAAATCTGGATGCGGTACTGAAAGTTTAACTTGAATGAAAACATTTCTGAGCAGAAAAGAGCACTGGAATTACTTGGCAAATCATCATTAATGAGACCTTCATTTTTCAGAGCTGTTTTGGACAGGAATGAATGAGACCCTAGGCCATACCTGTCAACCCGCGGCTCCGGAAAAACGGGACCTGCGCAGATCACTTGTGCGCAGGTCGCTTTCCACGCATGCGTGGGTAAAACCCTTCCATGCATGCGCGGAAGTGCTACGCCGCTTGCGTAGGGGCTGCACAAGCGGCGTAGCGCTTCCACGCATGCGTGGAGAGTGTTTCCCCCCACTGCCAAATTATGGGGTTTTGGCAGCGCGGGGCGGGTTATGACGTCAATCAATGTCAAATTACGGGGTAATCCCGGCCAAATCGGAATGGTTGACAGGTATGCCCTAGGCACTGAAAAACAGAAAAACGATATTCTTCTTCTTCAGATGCCGTATCCATTCTGGATACTGGCTATCATCATGGCAATAGTCTTCCTGTTTTTAACTCCTCAGAACAGTTCTTCCAAGGACATGCAACATCAGTCTCTCAGGTTCTTCATCTATGAAGTCTGTCTACGTCCAGGGCCTCTCTTCCCAGGGATCTTTCCCAGCAGAATGGGTTGGAGTATTCTGTACATTATTTTTTGGAATAGTAGCCATGTTAGTCTGTGCTTCAGGCATATCAGAGAATAAACAAATCAAAACAAAAATGCTGTCACATTTTAAAGACGAACTATTATATTTCAATGTGAGCCTTTGTAGATAAAGTCTGATGAAGTGGACTTGATCCACGAAAGCTCACATTGAAATATAACAGCTAGTCTTTAAAGTGCTACCATGTGTTTGTTTTGTTTATTCTCTGATATATGTATACTTTATGTTGTTCCTCATGATATGGCCAAGGTATTTGAGCTTTCTTTGCTTAATGGTCTTAAACAGTTCTTGTTCCTCTTCAGAAAGGCAATAAGGTGTCCAGTATACCTACTTTTCTGTAGAAATGAAACAATTTTTTATCTGAAATACCATGCTGCTGCCAAAGCATAAAACAGCCCATCTCAAAACCTATCTGCACCAAAATGTGATGCATGTACCCCATAAGATGAATGTTTCGTTGCTTGCTTCATCAACAGCAGCAGACAATGTTATGAAATGGATCATGGAAACAGCAAGCATCATAATGCAATGGTCAGAATAGGTGCCATCAGACAAATGTTGCACCTCTGAGACTCCAGCTACACAATTAATTAAACACACATTATTCATTTTAAAACCCTTATTTTTTAAAATAAAAAACAAACAAACACATGTCCAGTGATTCCAAACTACTGATCTGCAGTGGGACAGGTTTACACATAGTGGGGGACAAGGATTGGCTCACCTGTCAAGTAGAATTGATCCTGAACTCACCCCTATTTTATTCACAAATTGTGGGCAAGAAGAGCTTTAAACTTTCCCCAGCTGGTTTTAAATCTGATGTTCATTTACATAAAAAACAGGTGGGGAAAATTCAAGATGTTTTGGTCCCAATCCAGGGTGAAACTATGCACACTAATTCTGGAGCTAAAAGAAATGCATACATGTGTTTAGCATAGAATGTATTTTAACACTGCTGCTTAGTTCTTTACAATCCATAGTTTGCTCTATAATAATTCTGTATCTGCCCTAAAAAAGTCTGCATTAAAATGTATGTCTTTTTATATTTATTTCTCACAGAGTATGTGTTTGGTACATGTTGTTGTCTAACATATGCATTTTTCCTAACCAGTGCATTTTTACTTGTTGTTTGTTCTTTCAGCCTACCCATATGCAGTAAGCATACACTTTTCCATAATTTTATTATTTATTTATTTTAACTCATTTTTAGTTTGCTACAGGTGTTGCATCACTCAGTTCTGGAAGGTGAAAATACTAAAGCCAAGCAATCATACTTATATACCACCACATAGTGCTCAGTGCACTCTCTGGGAGGTTCACAAGTTAATTAGCATTTTGCCCCCAACATGCTGGGTACTCATTTTACTGACCTCAGAAGGATGGAAGGCTAAGTCCTGGTCAGGATCAAACTTACAACCTTTCAGTTGCAGTACAGCAGTTTAACCACACTGCCACCAGGGCTCTTTACTAGAAGGCTAATGACTTCTATACTGAATCAAGGAATGAGAATATGTTAAGAACATAAGAACAGCCTTGCTGGAACAGGCCACAGCCCATCCAGTCCAGCATTCTCACACAGTGGCTCACCATTTCCTTCAGGGTATTCCCAAGGAGATGCCTTCACCTGCTTAGGATTCCCTGGAAATGGCATTGAGAGATATCCTGCCTATCTCTCCAATCTGGAGGTTGTCCTTAAGTATCCATAATTATAGCCATTGATACCCTTGTCCTCCATGAACTTGTTTAATCCTTTCTTAAAGCTGTCAAGACTGACAGCTGTCACCACTTCTTCTGGCAGGGAGTTCCATAGACCAGTAATCCTCTGGGTGAAAAAGTACTTTCTCTTATTTGTTTGAGAACTAGTACCCAAAAGTTTCATGGAGTGGCCCCTAGTTCTAGTGTTATGCGATAGGTAAAACAGTTTTTCCTTATCTATTTTGTCCACACCATGCATGATTTTATAAACTTCAATCTGGTCACCTCTTAGACGCCGTCGTTCAAGAGTGAAAAGGCCCAACTGTTGCAGCCTCAGATGGTAAGGAAGGTGTTCCAGTCCCCTAATCATTTTGGTTGCCCTCCTCTGCACTTTTTCCAGCTCCATAATATCCTTCTGGAGGTATGGCGACCAGAACTGTACACAGTATTCCAGATGGGGCCTCACCATAGATTTATAAAGAGGCAAAATGACACTTGCTGACTTATTTTCTATACCCTTCCTAATGATCCCTAGCATTGAGTTTGCTTTTTTCACTGCTGAGGCACACTGGGTTGACACCTTCATTGAGCTGTCCACCAGGACACCAAGATCCCTTTCCTGGTTTGTCGCAGAGAGTTCAGAACCCATCAGTTTATAAATGTAATTGGGTTTTTTTGCCCCAATATGCATCACTCTTTACTTACTAATGTTGAAGCTCATTTGCCACTGTTTTACCCACTCCCCCAGTGCCAAGAGATCCCTCTGGAGCTCCTCACAATCTCTCACAGTTTTCACTACCCTGTATAATTTAGTGTCGTCAGCAAATTTGGCTACCTTGCTTTTTACTCCTACCTCTAGATCATTTATGAAGAGGTTGAAAAGCAGGGGTCCCAGTACTGAACCTTGGGGGACTCCACTCTTGACTTCCCTCCACTTGGAGAAGTGTCCATTTAGTGCTACCCTCTGTTTCCTGTCCCTTAGCCAGTTGCTGATCCAGGACAAGACCTGTCCCTTTATTCCATGACTGGTAAGTTTATTCAAGAGCCTTTGGTGCGGGACCTTGTCAAAAGCCTTCTGAAAGTCCAGATAAACAATGTCAACTGTGTCCCCCTTATCCACATGCTTGTTGACACTCTCAAAAAATTCCAACAGATTAGTGAGGCATGATTTGCCCTTGTAAAAGCCATGTTGGCTCTCCTTTAGCAGCGCCTTCTCTTCTATGTGCCTATTAATTCTATCTTTTAGGATGGTTTCCATCACTTTACCTGGGACACATGTCAAACTGACAGGTCGGTAATTTCCTGGATCACCCCTGGATCCTTTTTTGAAAATTGGTGTTACATTCGCTACCTTCCAGTCATCAGGCACAAAGCCTGATTTGAGGGAAATATTACATATTTTGGCTAGGATATCAGCAATTTCATCTTTAAGTTCCCTGAGAACTCGTGGATGGATGCCATCTGGTCCTGGTGATTTGTTAGTGTTTAGTTTAACAAGACATTCAAGGACCTCCTCCCTGGTTATTTCTATCTGGCTTAATTCTTCAGTTTCCCTCCCTACGAAGATAGGCTCTGTTTTGGGCATGTGGTCTGTGTCTTCTTCAGTGAATACTGAAGCAAAGAATTCATTGAGTCTCTCTGCAATCTCTGTTTCCTCTTGCCTTCCATTATCATCTAATAGTCCAATGGCCTTCCTAGTTGGGTTCTTACTTCTAATGTACATAAAGAAGTCTTTGTTATTTCTCTGAGTATTTTTAGCTATACGCTGCTCAAAGTCTTGCTTTGCTTTCCTGATTGTTGCCTTGCATTTGTTCTGCCAGAATTTATGTTTCTGCCTGCTGTCCTCATTCGGACAAGCCTTCCATCTTCTAAATGAGCTTTTCTTGCTTTTGATCACTTCCTGAACAGCTCCTGTAAGCCACATTGGAGTCCTCTTGGACCTGGCAGTGCCCTTTTTCCTTTTGGGTATGCATTCCAATTGGGCCTCTGTTATTGTTTTTGTAAACAGCCTCCATGCCTCTTGGAGTGTTTGGACTCTCTCAATTTTCCCTTTCAGCTTCTTTTTTACTAGTTTCCTCATCTTTGGGAAATTTCCTTTTTGAAAATTTAAGGTCTCTGTGTTAGATTTTTATCAGTGACTTGCGGTCTATGATCAAGTTAAACATAATTGAGTTGTGGTCACTGTTCCCTATTGGATCAGTCACATTAACATCTTGCACCAGATCCTGAGTATTACTCAGGATCAAGTCAAGGATTCTTGTACCTCTAGTTGGGTCTTCAACCATCTGTCCCAGGGAACAATCATTGAGCATATCTAGGAACTTTATATCTTTATCATGTGCTGAACAACAGTTCACCCAGTCTATGTGAGGGTAATTGAAGTCCCCCATTATAACCAGGCTTCCCTTCTTGGATGCCTCCTTTACAACATTCTCCAACTGCCAGTCTCCCTCAAGAGTTTGGGTCAGAGGCCGATAGTATATGCCTACTGTTAGACCATCCTTGTGGCCTGGTACTCTTACCCACAGAGCTTCTAATGGTGACTCCAAATCACCTAGATATTCCAATTCATACGATTTTATCACTTCTTTGACACACAAGGCTACACCACCTCCTGTTTGCCCCTTTCTATCCTTCCTGTACAGTTTGTAGCCTGGGATAACTGTATCCCATTGGTTATCATCCGTCCACCAGGTTTCAGTGATACCAATAATATCAATATTCTTATCTATTGCTAAGTATTCCAGCTCCCCTATTTTGTTCCGGAGGCTTCTGGCATTTGTATACAAGCATTTATATATGCTTTCCTGATACAGTCTTTTGAGTCCAGTTGCATTGTTAGACTGCCTTTTGCATCCTTCTGCTAGAGTGCTGGTGACTAGCTCCTTGCTCTGCTCAGTAATTTTTGCATCCTCCTCACTACTCAAGTACACACTTACCCGAACCGGATGCTGCCCAGCTCCTCTCGGCTTTCCCCCAGTTATCAGTTTAAAAGCTGCTCTGCAGCCTTTTTGATGTTGAGTGCCAGCAATCTGGTCCCATCATGGTTCAAATGCAACCCATCCCTCCTGAACAGATTTGGCTTGTCCCAAAATGTTCTCCAGTTCCTGACAAATCTGAAGCCCTCCTCTCGACACCACCACCTCATCCATGCATTGAGGCTTCTGAGCTCTGCCTGCCTGGTAGGTCCTGCGCGAGGGACAGGCAGCACTTCTGAAAATGCTACCTTGGAAGTCCGGGACTTCAATCTTCTTCCTAACAACCTGAATTTGGCTTCCAGGACAGACCGCTTGGCCTTCCCAACATCATTGGTACCAATGTGTACCATGACAACTGGCTCATTCCCAGTTCTCTCTAACAATCTATCTAGATTTCTTGTGATGTCTGCAACTTTTGCACCTGGCAGGCAAGTCACCATACGGTTATCATGTGCATCACAAATCCATTTCTCTGTATTTCTAATTATTGAATCGTCTAGTACAAGGAGCCTCTCTCCTGCAATCTGTTCATCTACATACACCTCATCAACCATATTAAGGGAGAGAACCTTAGTTTGTTCCTGTTGTTTATCTTCCTCGATCTCATCAAGTGTGATGAAGGAGAGATCATCAGGTGGAACCAGTTGATCCTCTGTGTGTTCCTCATCAGGTGTGATGAGGGAAAGAGCCTCAAATTTATTCTGTAATTTCAGACTCTCAGAGTGATCCCCTATTCTTCTCCTCCTTTGAGTCACATTACTCCAAACATCTCCCTCCTGAGTTAGTGAAGGGCCTTCTCCCTCAGAACTGTGCCCTGTCTCTTCTTTGTCCAGCATAGTCTGCTCCGCTCTGTCCAAGAACAGCTCAAACTCCTTAATTAGTTGATGGTTAGATATGCGGGCCTCTAGCTGCTCGACCTTCTCTTCTAGTAGTGCAACCAGCTTGCACTTGCTGCAAGTGTAGTTCTCCATATGCTTTGGCAAGAACACAAACATGGCACAAGTATTGCAGGTAACTACGGCTGTTCCCTCAGAATCCATTTTAACAAGTGCAGTATCTGGGCCTCAAAAATGTACATGTTTACTACCTTTCTACCTAGTAAGACTATATTCTTCCTTTGTTCCTAGTTTGAAATCTTGCATGCCGTTAGGTGCGTGGGCCTCTAAAGCAGCTCTACTCCAACTGCAAAACTTACCAGTGCTCACTTCCTTTGTTTGGCTCTCCTCAGCAGCAGCTCTGCTTAAGAGCACATGCAGAATCAAAAGGGCTGACCCTGAAAGAGCTCAGAGCTTTTAAAGGCTAGTGTGGCTCCACCCCTATGAGTCACAGTTCAGGAAAGGGCCTGGTGTGGCTCTGCCCCCCTGCTTCTGGAAGCTTCTAACTGCTTCCTCTGTTTGAACAGAGGTGGCTCTCAGCAGTTTAAATAATCAATTTAAATTAGTGGAGGCCTCTAAAGCAGCTCTACTCCAACTGCAAAACTTACCAATGCTCACTTCCTTTGTTTGGCTCTCCTCAGCAGCAGCTCTGCTTAAGAGCACATGCAGAATCAAAAGGGCTGACCCTGAAAGAGCTCAGAGCTTTTAAAGGCTGGTGTGGCTCCGCCCCTATGAGTCACAGTTCAGGGAAGGGCCTGGTGTGGCTCTGCCCCCTGCTTCTGGAAGCTTCTAACTGCTTCCTCTGTTTGAACAGAGGTGGCTCTCAGCAGTTTAAATTATCAATTTAAATTAGTGGAGGCCTCTAAAGCAGCTCTACTCCAACTGCAAAACTTACCAGTGCTCACTCCTTTGTTTGGCATGTTAATTTTTATTTAAATCAAAACTGGGGAGGAAAAATTCTTCCAATCCCTAGCTTAGGCAAATAAGAAGAAGTTCTAGCACTATTAACCGTGAACTGTTAACTAGTAACCTGAACTTTTTCCCCCCAAAAGTGAAACTAATGGCACACCCAGAACTCAGAAAAGGTCATGAATTGTTATACTCCAAAATATTGCATATTCTGCAATATGTTGGAGTTGTAATTAAGAGGTTGGTACCTATTTCCATTTATGGTGGGAATGTGAGAAGATTCAGAAAATATGGGAAATAGTTTTAGTGAAATAAAAGAAATTTTATCTGTGAAACTTGATTTTTGTCCAAAAATAGCACTGTTATATATTTTTGGAGATGTTCAACTGAAATGGCAAAAGAAGGAACTAATTACAGTTATGATAACTGCAGTGAGATTAATTATAGCAAAAAATTGAAAAATAAGTATGAGTTTCAATTTATTGAACAGTATGAAGAAATTTGGAATATAGCTGTTAATGATAACTGAGATGAAGGTAAATGCCTGTCAAAAGTGAGGAGATTTAAAGCTTTATGGGGAGACTATATAGAATTTGTACTATTAAAGTGAGAAAGTCAGATGTCAGTAGAGGGAAAAATGTCTTTTTGGAAAGAAATGGGGTGCAGTAATTAAAGGAGGTGGAGGAAAAGAAATAGAATACATGTTTTCAAGATCCAAACATGGTGGAGGTCCCATAGTCTGCATTATAATTTGCTATTATGTTTGCATTTTTTGTTGTTGTTCAGTCGCACAGTCGATTCCGACCCTTTGCGACCCTATGGACCATTGTTCTCCGGGCGCCTCTGTCCTCCACCATCCTCCTCAGTCCTCCCAGTTCTGTGCCCATTGTGTCTACAATACCATCTATCCATCTCATCCTTGGCCTCCCCCTTCTTCTTTTGCCCTCCAGCTTTCCCAACATCACGGCCTTCTCAAGTGAATCCTCCCTTCTCATTTGATGCTCAAAGTACTTTAGCCTCATCTTTACTATTTGACCTTCCAATGAGCAGTCAGTGTTGATTTCTTCTAAGATTGACCTATTTGTTCTCCTTGCTGTCCAGGGTACTCTCAGGACTCTCCTCCAACACCACATTTCAAAGGCATCTATTCTTCTGCGTTCAGCTTTCCTAATTGTCCAGCTCTCACATCCGTACATTACCACTGGGAATACCATTGCTTTGACTATTCTAATTTTTGTTTTCAAGGTGATGTCTCTGCTTTTCACTATGTTCCCCAGGTTTCTCATAGCTTGTCTCCCAAGAATCAGTCGCCTTTTTATTTCATGGCTACAATCCCCATCTGCAGTGATCTTAGATCCTAAGAATGTAAAATCTGTCACTGCTTCAACTTCTTCCCCATCTATTTTCCAGGAACTGATTGGGCCTGTTGCCATTATCTTGGTTTTCTTGATATTGAGTCTCAAGCCAACTTTTGCACTCTCTTCCTTCAATCCAATCAAGAGATTCTTTAGGTCTTCCTCACTTTCTGCCATTAGGGTGGTATCGTCTGCATATCTCAGATTGTTGATGTTTCTCCCAGCAATTTTGATCCCATATTGTGATTCCTCCATCCCTGCATTGCGCATTATGTGCTCTGTGTATAAGTTGAATAAGCAGGGTGACAGAATGCAGCCTTGTCTTACTCCTTTTCCTATTCCAAACCACTCCGCCATTCCGTGTTCTGTCCTAACTGTTGCTTCTTGATTCATGTACAGATTTCTCATGAGGCATATGAGGTGCTCTGGTATTCCCATCTCTTTAATCACTTGCCACATCTTGTTGTGATCCACACAATCAAATGCCTTAGTGTAGTCAATAAAGCAAAAGTAAACTTGTTTCTGGTATTCCTTTGTTTTCTCCATGATCCAACGTATGTTGGCAATGTGGTCTCTAGTCCCCCTGCCTCTTCTGAAACCAGCCTGCACCTCTGATAATTTTCTCTCCACATGCTGCTGTAGTCTCTTGAGCATCAGCTTGCTGGCGTGTGGGATGAGCGCAATTGTTCGATAATTTGAAAATTCTTTGGCATTGCCCTTTTTTGGGATTGGAACATATACTGATCTTTTCCAGTCCTGTGGCCACTGTTTTGTTTTCCAAATCTGCTGGCATTTTACATATATTGATTTATGTTTTATGTCAAGTTAAAGTAGTTTTTTTAAAAAACAATAAAAAGTCTTAGTGTCCTTACAGAACTGAGCTCAAATGTTTGGCATCTCATGTATAAATATTACACAGTCTCATGTCAAATGGATTTCCCTTTGTAAATTTACTCCAATTTTCTTTTATCTTTCTTAATGGAAAACTCTTTTTGTTTGAATATTTTTATTTTTGCTTTGCTTTATTCTCCTTTTCACAATCAGTCTTCCCTTTCTTCTTCAACCTATATTAATAGCTACAGTTCATAATTCTGCAATTGCTTTAAAATTTATTACAATTATGTCTAGGAGCTGCTGTTTTAACGTGGATAAAATTGTTGTCCTATTATTGACAATAGTTTACAGGATCCATTTTATAACTGCTTTTTGAGAAATGCTATTAATGAACTAGGAGTAAAATGACTTTTGAAACTTCTGTTTCTGGTTTTGTTGTTGTTGTTGTCGTTGTTGTTGTTGTTGTTGTTGTTGTTGTTGTTGTTCAGTCACACAGTCGATTCCGACCCTTTGCGACCCCATGGACCATTTTCCTCCAGGTACCTCTGTCCTCCACCATTCTCCTCAGCCCACCATGCTCTGTGCCCATTGTGTCCACAATACCATCTATCCATCTCATCTTTGGACGCCCCCTTCTTCTCTTGCCCTCTACCTTTCCCAGCATCAAGGCCTTCTCAAGTGAGTCCTCCCTTCTCATTTGATGTCCAAAGTACTTTAGCTTCATCTTCACTATTTGTTCCTCCAATGAACAGTCAGGATTGATTTCTTCCAGTATTGACCTATTTGTTCTCTTTGCTGTCCAAGGGACTCTCAGGACTCTCCTCCAACACCACATCTCAAAGGTATCTGTTCTTCTGCGCTCAGCCTTCCTAATGGTTCAGCTCTCACACCCATACATTACCACTGGGAATACCATTGCTTTGACTATGCGAATTTTTGTTTTCAAGGTGATGTCTCTGCTTTTCACTATATTCCCCAGGTTTCTCATTGCTTGTCTCCTCATAATCAGTCGTCTTTTTATTTCATGGCTACAGTCACCATCTTCAGTGATCTTAGATCCCAGGAAAGTAAAATCTGTCACTGCTTCTACTTCTTCCCCATCTATTTTCCAGGGACGGATTGGACCTGTTGCCATTATTATCTTGGTTTTCTTGATATTGAGTCTCAAGCCAGCTTTTGCACTCTCCTCCTTCAATCCAATCAAGAGTTTCTTTAGGTCTTCCTCACTTTCTGCCATTAGGGTGGTATCATCTGCATACCTCAAATTGTTGATGTTTCTCCCAGCAATTTTGATCCCATATTGTGATTCCTCCATCCCTGCATTGCACATTATGTGCTCTGTGTATAGATTGAATAAGCAGGGTGATAAAATGCAGCCTTGTCTTACTCCTTTTCCTATTCCAAACCACTCTGTCATTCCGTGTTCTGTCCTAACTGTTGCTTCTTGGTTCGTGTACAGATTTCTCATGAGGCATATGAGGTGTTCTGGTATTCCCATCTCTTTAATTACTTGCCACATTTTGTTGTGGTCCACGCAGTCAAAAGCCTTGGTGTAGTCAATAAAACAAAAGTAGACTTGTTTCTGGTATTCTTTTGTTTTCTCCATGATCCAACGTATGTTGGCAATGTGGTCTCTAGTCCCCCTGCCTCTTCTGAAACCGGCGTGCACCTCTGGTAGTTCTCTCTCCACATGTTGTTGAAGTCTATCCTGTATTATCTTGAGCATCACCTTGCTGGCATGTGGGATGAGTGTAATTGTTCGGTAATTTGAGCATTCTTTGGCATTGCCTTTTTTGGGGATTGGAACGTACACTGATCTTTTCCAATCCTGTGGCCACTGTTTTGTTTTCCAAATTTGCTGGCATATTGAATGCAGTAGTATGATTCCATCATCTTTTAGGGCTTTGAAAAATTCAATTGGGATACTATCATTTCCACTAGCTTTATTGTTTGCAGTGCTTTTTAGGGCCTTTCTGACTTCACTCTCCAGAATGTCTGGTTCAAGTTCAAATTTCTCATTATTGTTATTATCAGGAGTGTTGAGGTCCTTTTTGTAGAGTTCCTCTGTGTACTCTTGCCATCTTTTTTGGATCTCTTCTGCTTCAGCTAACTCTTTTCCATCTTTGTCCCTTATCATGGTCATTTTTGCTTTAAATGTTCCCTTGATTTTCCCAATTTTTTTTGAAAAGATCTCTAGTCCTGCCTCTTTTGTTGTTTTCCTCCATTTCTTTGCACTGTTCGTTCAGGTATTTTTTCTTATCTATCCTTGTTTTTCTTTGAAATACTGTATTCAGGTGGTTGTATTTTTTCCTTTCTCCTTGGACTTTTGCATTCCTTCTTTCCTCTGCTATTTTAAGAGCCTCATCAGACAACCACTTTGCTTTCTTACACTTCTTTTCTTTTGGTATGGTTTCTCGTGCTGCCTCCTGCATGATGTCCCGTGTCTCTATCCATAATTCTTCTGGTACTCTGTCTATCAGGTACAGGACATTAAATCTGTTCATGACCTCCACCGTGTATTCTTTAGGGATGTTGTGTAGGTCATATCTGTCTGGTCTAATTGTTTCCCCCATTTTCTTTAGTCTAAGCCTGAATTTTGCGATCAGTAGGTTGTGATCTGAGCCACAGTCTGCTCCAGGTCTTGTTTTTGCTGACTGAATGGAGGTTCTCCATCTTAGACTGCAGAGTATGTAATCAATCTGATTTCGATGCTGGCCATCTGGTGATGTTCATGTGTAAAGTCGCCTCTTGTGTTGCTGGAAGAGGGTGTTTGCTATGACTAGTGCATTCTCTTGGCAGAACTCTATCAATGTTGGCCCTGCTTCATTCTGTGTTCCAAGACCAAACTTGCCTGTTATTCCATTTACTTTTTGATTCCCTACTTTGGCATTCCAATCTCCTAAGATAATGTGGACATCATTTCTTGGTGTTTGTTCTATGAGGTGTTGTAGGTCCTCATAGAACTGGTCAACTGTGGCTTCATCTGCACTAGTGGGTGGTGCATAGACTTGGATTACAGTGATATTGAAAGGTTTGTCTTGGATTCTAATTGACACCATTCTATCATTTTTGATGTTGTATCCCATTACTGCTTTCCTCACTCTTTTGTTGACAATTATGGCTACTCCGTTGTTTCTGAGGTTTTCTTGCCCACAGTAGTAGATATGATGGTTTCCAGAGCTGTTTCTGGTAAAAAGAATGAAACAAATATTATGATAGTGGAAATGTAATTACTGAAAATTAATGAAGATGTGAGCAATAAACCTATATGCACATATAAGAAATATGTTGGTTCACTTTTGCTGAAGAACAGCAGATATACTCTGGTACTGATTAGCAATACACGTACAGAGGAGACATTTTATGAGATGTTTGAATTATTCTGATCAGCTGTCTTCTGTAAAGTGGATGTGGAATTGAATCCAGTGCAGAATCTCTTTAGTGAATATGTGTTGTTGCATTTTTAAAAACAGAGCCCGTTTAAAAAAAATCTCCAGTATACTGCAAGTGCAACAGATTAGCGTATATGGGCCACAATCTTGTTGCACAGCTCTGCACACATACACAATGATACTGTCATTAATTGTGGACTTCAATCTTTAATACCAACTTTCCTTTCCTCAGCTTCCAAAATTCCCTTGGGAAGCCTATGAGCACTAAATATAATCCCTCGTGGTGCAGTAAAGGTCACACTTGCTTAAAAGCCAGTTGTATCCAACTATAGGGTTCGGTGCTGTTTACATCTGCAGATGTTTCCATGGTCATGTGGCACATACCTGTCAACCCGCGGCTCCAGAAAAATGGGACCTGCGCAGATAGCTTGTGCGCAGGTCGCTTTCCACGCATGCGTGGAAGCGCTACGCCGCTTGCGCAGCCCCTACGCAAGCGGTGTAGCGCTTTACCCCTTCCACGCATGCGCAGAAGCACTACGCCGCTTGCCTAGGGGCTGTGCAAGCGGCGTAGCGCTTCCACGCATGCGTGGAAAGCATTCCCCCCCCCGCTGCCAAATTACGGGGTTTTGGCAGCCCAGGGCAGTTTATGACGTCAATTGACGTCAAATTACAGGTAATCCTGGCCAAATCGGGATGGTTGACAGGTATGATGTGGCAGCCATGACTAGACACAATTAAACAATAATTTATGTTGATTGACATTGTGGTTGTTTATTTTATTGTTTGTACACCACCCAGAGTGGGAAATATCCCAGATGGTTGGTGTAATAAATAAATGAGCAAACAAACAACCTAGTACTGTTGCCAAAACTGCTCTCATTGTGAGTTCACTCTTGATGGGTTCAAGGTTGACCCAGCCTTCTCTCCTTCTGAGGACAGTAAAATGAGTACCCAGTGTGTTGGGGCAAAAGGACAATTGCATTGTAAGCCACCTGAAGAGTACTCTAAATGCTATGGGGTGGTATATAAGTGTAATTGCTACTGCTGTTATTATTATTATGAGGTGGGTGGGAAGCCTTTTACATCTAAAACTCATCTCCACTGGTCTTATCCCAGTGGTGGGATGGCAGGCACCATTTTTTTTAATATTAAAGCCTTTTCCTCATTTCCAAGGCAGCTAAAGGCTTTTCCTGGGTTGGAAGGAATTCTTAAGGACTCTTAGCCTGCACTGATTTATTTAATCAGACTGCAGAACCTACAGGTGACATTCTGTTCAGTATACCCTAATGGCAGAAAGTGAGGAAGACCTAAAGAAGCTCATGATTAGGTTGAAAGAACAGAGTGCAAAAGCTGGCTTGAGACTCAATATCAAGAAAACCAAGATAATGGCAACAGGCCCTATCAGTCCCTGGAAAATAGATGGGGAAGAAGTAGAAGCAGTGACAGATTTTACTTTCTTAGGATCCGAGATCACTGCAGTTGGTGATTGCAGCCATGAAATAAAAAGGTGACTGATTCTTGGGAGGCAAGCTATGAGAAACCTGGGGAACATAGTTAAAATAGAGACATCACCTTGCAAACAAAAATTCGCATAGTCAAAGCAATGGTATTTCCACTAGTAATGTATGGTAGTGAGACCTGGACCATTAGGAAAGCTGATTGCAGAAGAATAGATGCCTTTGAAATGTGGTGTTGGAGGAGAGTTTTGAGAGTACCCTGGACAGCGAGGAGAACAACTAGGTCGATCTTAGAAGAAATCAATCCTGACTGTTCCTTAGAAGGACAAATAGTGAAGATGAAGCTAAAGTACTTTGGACATCAAATGAGGATTCACTTGAGAAAGCCTTGATGTCAGGAAAGGTGGAGGGCAAAAGAAGAAGGGGCAGCAGAAAATGAGATGGCTAGATGGTATTGTAGACACAATAGGCACAGAGCTGGACGGGTTAAGGAAGATGGTGGAGGACAGAGGTGCCTGGCAGGCAATGGTCCTTGGTGTCGCAAAGGGTTGGAATCGAATGTGCACCTGAACAACAACAACCAAGCATGATGCACATAAATGAGATTGATTTTTTCACATTTGTGACACAGTGCTTGAGTCCACAGCAGTTGTTGACTGGTAATTTGAGGATAGCTCTCAAAAGTAATCTCTGTAGATTTGATGTTCTTATTTGCTGCCAAGTCACCCCCAATTTACAGCAATTCAATGAATGAGTAATCTCCAAAATGTCCTGTCCTGAACTAAACTCAAGCCTATGGTTTCCCTTGGGGAATCAGTCCAGCATGTGCTTTGTCTTTTGGAGCTCTCCTCCAGAATCATATTTCAAATGAATCAATTTTGTCCCATCGACTTTTTCTATTGTCCAGTTTTCACACCTGTACATTGTGATCAGAAATACAAGAGTGTGGATGATCATGGCCTAAGTCTCCAGTGACGCATCCTTACACTTGATGATTTTTTTCTAATTCCTTTATTCTTGCCCTTCCAAGTCTCACCCTTATTCTGATTTATTGGCTGCCGTCCCCTTTTGGACCAATGATTGAACCAAGGTATACATAAATATTTCACTATTTCAATTTCTTCATTGTCAACATTGAAGTTGTATAGTTCTTTTGTAGACATGCTTTTTGTCTTCTGCATGTTCAACTGCTGTCTTGCTTTTGCACTTTCTTCTTTCACTTTCACAAGAAGTCGTTTCAAGTCATTGTTGTCTTAGAATGTTATCTGCATACTGTATCTTAAATTATGATACTTCTTCCATCAATTTTCACTTCTTCATCAATATATGCTGTATACCAACTGAACAGATAAAGATATTAAATGTACCCTTGTCTGACACCTTTACCTATAGGAAACCAATCTGTCTCTCCCAATTTTGTCCTAATGGTAGCTTCTTTTCCACAATACAGAACAATCAAATGCTGCAGCACACCCATTTCTTCAAGAACAACTCAGTTTCTAATAAAAATATAAGGTTTTCTAATAAGAATAAATGGATCTTCTTCTGAAATTCTTTGGTGGAATCCAGTAGCCAACAGATATTTGCAATACAATCTTGAATGCCTCTTCCTTTTTTGAAGCCAGCATGAACTCCATATAAGGAGTAAATGTATTTGCTGCAGCACTTTGGAAATCACCTTATTTGCATGAGAAATTAAAGCAATGGTCTTATAGTTACTGCTCTCCTTGGCATCTCCTTTCTTCACGATTGGAATGTATATTGAGTGTTGCCATGTCTGATTTCCATATTTATTGGCATACTCTTCTTAGGATTTTTTTTTACAGATTCTGTCTCTGTGGCTTGAAATATTTCTGCACGCATTCCATCTACCCATGGCATACCTGTCAACTATCCCATTTTCCCAGGAAAACCCCTTATTTTTACCCCTCTTCCCGCCCCCTACCGTTTTATTAATTTCCCTGTATTTTCCCTTATTTTTTAAAAAAATATCCTGACCGGAGCCCTAACAGGCGAAGCTAAAGTATTTTTTTCCGGCCACCAGAGGTCGCTGTGTGGCAGGCTTTTTGCTTGTGGAAGGAGAGAGAGAGAAGGGGGGGGGGGGCTTTTGTAGTTTCTCTTTCCCTTTCCTGCCATAAGGCTGCTTCGTTTTTGCTGCTGGGAGCAGGAGTCTACTCTAGGTGAGCAATATATTTCATATATGCAGGGGCAAACAGTGGGAGGGGGGGTGTTGCCTGATCACTATATGAGAGAGTTGTTATTGTTGTTGTTGTTGTTCAGTCGCACAGTCGACTCCGACCCTTTGCGACCCCATGGACCATTTTCCTCCAGGCGCCTCTGTCCTCTACCATCCCCCTCAACCCTCCCAGCTCTGTGCCCATTGTGTCTATAATACCATCTAGCCATCTCATCCTTGGCCTCCCCCTTCTTCTTTTGCCCTCCACCTTTCCCAACATCAATGCCTTCTCAAGTGAATCCTCCCTTCTCATTTGATGTCCAAAGTATTTTAGCTTCATCTTTACTATTTGACCTTCCAATGAGCAGTCAGGGTTAATTTCTTCTAAGATTGACCTATTTGTTCTCCTCGCTGTCCAGGGGACTCTCAAACCCCTCCTCCAACACCACATTTCAAAGGCATCTATTCTTCTGCGTTCAGCCTTCCTAATTGTCCAGCTCTCACATCCATACATTACTACTGGGAAAACCATTGCTTTGACTATTCTAATTTTTGTTTGCAATGTGATGTCTCTGCTTTTCACTATGTTCCCCAGGTTTCTCATCGCTTGTCTCCCAAGAATCAGTCGCCTTTTTATTTCATGGCTACAATCCCCATCTGCAGTGATCTTTGATCCTAAGAAAGTAAAATCTGTCACTGCTTCTACTTCTTCCCCGTCTATTTTCCAGGAACTGATGGGGCCTGTTGCCATTATCTTGGTTTTCTTGATATTGAGTCTCAAGCCAGCTTTTGCACTCTCCTCCTTCAGCCCAATCAAGAGATTCTTTAGGTCTTCCTCACTTTCTGCCATTAGGGTGGTATCGTCTGCATATCTCAGATTATTGATGTTTCTCCCAGCGATTTTAATCCCATATTGTGATTCCTCCATCCCTGCACTGCGCATTATGTGCTCTGTGTATAGGTTGAATAAGCATGGTGACAAAATGCAGCCTTGTCTTACTCCTTTTCCTATTCCAAACCACTCTGTTATTCCATGTTCTGTCCTAACTGTTGCTTCTTGGTTCATGTACAGATTTCTCAGGAGGCATATGAGGTGCTCTGGTATTCCCATCTCTTTAATTACTTGCCACATCTTGTTGTGGTCCACACAGTCAAATGCCTTAGTGTAGTCAATAAAACAAAAGTAAACTTGTTTCTGGTATTCCTTTGTTTTCTCCATGATCCAACGTATGTTGGCGATGTGGTCTCTAGTCCCCCTGCCTCTTCTGAAACCAGCCTGCACCTCTGGTAATTCTCTCTCCACATGCTGCTGAAGTCTGTCCTCTATTATCTTGAGCATCACCTTGCTGGCATGTGGGATGAGCGCGATTGTTCAATAATTTGAACATTCTTTGGCATTGCCCTTTTTTGGGATTGGGATTGGGAGCAGGAGTCTACTCTAGGTGAGCAATATATTTCATATATGCAGGGGCAAAACAGTGGGAGGGGGGCTGTTGCCTGATCACTGTATGAGAGAGAGGGGGGATTAATCCCTTGCTCCTCTACACTAATTGGGGGGGGGGGCTTGCCTGATCACTATATGAGAGAGAGGGGGGAATTAATCCCTTGCTCCTCCACACTAATTGGGGAGTTGCCTGATCACTATATGAGAGAAGGGGGAATTAATCCCTTGCTCCTCCACACTAATTGGGGGGTTGCCTGATCACTACATGAGAGAGGGGGTAATTAATCCCTTGCTCCCCCACACTAATTGGGGTGGGGGATGTTGCCTGATCACTATATGAGAGAGGGGGGATTAATCCCTTGCTCCTCCACACTAATTGGGTGTGTGTGTGTTGCCTGATCACTATATGAGAGAGGGGGGGAATTAATCTCTTGCTCCTCCACACTAATGGGTGGGGGGTGTTGCCTGATCACTATATGAGAGAGAGGGGGGGAATTAATCCCTTGCTCCTCCACACTAATTGGGGGGGGGTGCCTCATCACTATATGAGAGAGAGGGGGGAATTAATCCCTTGCTCCTCCACACTAATTGGGGGGTTGCCTGATCACTATATGAGAGAGGGGGGATTAATCCCATGCTCCTCCACACTAATTGGGGGTGGGTGGGTGTTGCCTGATCACCAAATGAGAGAGAGGGGGGGAATTAATTCCTTGCTCCTCCACACTAATTGGGGGGTTGCCATCACTATATGAGAGAGGGGGGGAATTAATCCCTTGCTCCTCCACACTAATGGGGGGTGTTGCCTGATCACTATATGAGAGAGGGGGGGAATTAATCCCTTGCTCCTCCACACTAACTGGGGCGGGGGGAGTTGCCTGATCTCTATATGAGAGGGGGGGAATTCACTATATGAACTGATCACTTTCGAACTGCTAGGATGGCACGAGCTGGGACAAAGACAGGAGCTCATTCCATCCTGCAGTACTCGGGAATCCAACAGCTGACCTTCTGCCTCCCAGTCAGCATCTTAGTCACTTAAGCCACTGAGTAAACAAGAAAGAAAACAAAACAAAAGTCCCCCAAGAAGATGGGGAAACAGTTCTTTGGCCCACACAGCTTTGTGCCCATTGCATCTACAATACCATCTAGCCATCTTATTTTTGGCCATCCCCTTCTTTTGTCCTCCACCTTTCCCAGCATCAAGGCCTTCTCAAGTGAATCCTCTCTTCTCATTTGATGTCCAAAGTACTTTAGCGTCATCTTTACTATTTGACCTTTAATGAGCAGTCAGAGTTGATTTCTTCTAGGATCGACCTACCCTGTTTCCCCGAATATAGGACCTCCTCCCATAATAGGACACCACCCCCTTTTTTCCCCCTACCTTTGAAATATAAGGCCCCATCCAAAAATAAGACCTCCTTTTCTCCTGGCTGTAAGGCGGCCGGCGTGACCCATAAAAAAGCCTGCCGCATCGGAGTCTCAATTGCCTCCCCGCTCACAACCAAGGGAAGTTTCCCCTGGTGAGAGCGGGATCAAGACTCCGATGCGGCAGGTCTTCTTATGGGCCACGCCGGCCACCTCACAGCTGAGGCCAGTCTTGATCGCGCTTCCCCACTCGCAACCAAGGGAAGCGTCCCTTGGTTGTGAGTGGGGAAGCGCGATCGAGACTGGTATTCTTCTTCATGGAAAAATAAGACATCCCCTGAAAATAAGACCTTGTGCTAATTTTGAAGTTTTTAAAAATATAAGACAGTGTCTTATATTCGGGGAAACATGGTATTTCTAACACCACATTTCAAAGGCATCTATTTTTCTGTGCTCAGCTTTCCTAATGGTCCAGCTCTCAAACCCATACATTACCTCCGGGAATACCATTGCTTTGACTATGCAATTTTTTGTTTGCAAGGTGATGCCTCAACTTTTAACTATGTTCCCCAGGTTTCTCCTAGCTTGTTTCCCAAGCATCAGTTGCCTTTTTATTTCAGGGCTGCAATCACCATCTGCAGCGATCTTTGATCCTAAGAAAGTAAAATCTGCCAGTCGTATCCAACTCTACGGTGCAGTGCCCATCTCCATTTACAGCCAAAGAGCCAGTGCTGTCTGTGTTTGCAGACATTTTCATGGCCATGTGGCAGGCATGACTAGAGCCCAGCAAGTCACATGGCTATATCTGGCCACACCCACAGATTTGGCCACACCCACAGAGGGGTGTGCCCAAAATTTCCCTTATTTTCAAATCCAAAAGTTGACAGGTATGACCCATGGTGATTTGTTTTTTTCCTAATGCTTTTAGAACAGTGCTCATTTATTTTCTAGAACTGCAGGTACTTCTTCATAGGATTCTCCTTCAAAAGAATTTCTCATCCTTTTGCCTTTTCTGTAAACCGCTTTAGTACATGGCTTCCATCTTCTCTTTGCTTTTTCCTGGTCAGATAGTATGCTTCCTTGCTGATCATTCAGGAATCTTAATCTAGGTTTACCTTTCCCTTTGATTTTTTGGCTCTTTTGGAACAGATATCTCATTTCCCCCCCTTTTGCTGTTCTCTTTTCTTTGCACTGGTTATTGTAATAGTTCTCTTTGTCTCTACATGGCTGTAGCTGAAAAGCAGCATCCAGGAGTCTGACCCTACTTATTTTACTTTTCCTTCTCACCAATTTGCACATTTTCATAATATTCATCTAGGTTTCTCTTTTCTTTTTAGTATCAGGATATTATTAGTGAAGAATAAAAAGACTCCTGTTGCCTTTGGGAATATTTTTTCTGTCTTATTTTTATTTATTTATTTATTGTTAAATTTTTATATCACCCACTCAGCCAAAGCCAACTCTGGGCGGTTCACAACTGTGGGTAAAAACAGATAAAAACAGATAAAAACCAGCAATAAGAACCCACCCCTAAAAAGAGAGGGGTGCAGGAACTGAGGAAACTGTGGGGCAGGCATCCTCCCCTATATTAACCACCCAACGGAAGCCACCCCTCCACCTGCACCCCAAACTTGGCCCGCCAGCCAGGTTTTTAGTTCTTTTCTAAAGGGCAACAACTCCGTCTGGAGATGCAGTTCCACAGGCAGGAGGTTCCAAAGGGCAGGTGCGGACACAGAGAAGGCTCTCCTCCTTGTGCCAGAGAGGCGAGCCCTCCTGGCCGATGGCACTATTAGAGAGCCCCTCCGATCCGCTCTGGTTGGACGGACAGACGTCCTTAGGGCGATGCGGTCTCTACGGTAACCTGGCCCACTACCATATAGGGCTTTAAAGGTCAAAACCAGCACCTTGAATTGCACCCGGAGGCAAATGGGTAACCAGTGCAGCTCCCACAGCAGTGGTGAGGCATGGGCATAACATCGACACCCCATCACTACCGGGGCCGCCGCATTCTGGACCAGCTGCAGCCTCCGAATGGTCATCAAGGGCAGCCCCATGTAGAGCGCATTACAATAATCTAGTCTGGAGGTCACCAGAGCATGAGTGACCATGAGCGAAGAGTCCCAGTCCAGAAGCGTGCGCAACTGGCGAATCACCCGAAGTTGGGCGAAGGCCCTCCTGGCCACAGCCGCCACCTGTTCTTCTAGCAGCAGCCGCAAATCCAGGAGGACCCCCAAGTTGCGCACCGGGTCGGTCTGGGGCAAAATAGCCCCATCCAAAACCAAAGATGGTAGCTGCCGGGATAACACAGGACCCCCCATCCACAGCCACTCAGTCTTACTAGGATTCAGCTGTAACCCATTTGCCCCCATCCAGACCCCAACCGCCTCCAGACAACTGGAAAGGACTTTGACTGCATCACTGGGGTCCCCACGGGCCGAGGTGTACAACTGTGTATCATCCGCGTGCTGATGGTACCGCACCCAGTGGGAACGGATGATCTCACCCAGCAGCTTCATGTAGATGTTAAATAGGAGAGGAGAGAGTACCGAGCCCTGAGGGACCCCATATTTTAGGGACCTAGGACTGGACTTCTCGCTCTCCAACCACACTGACTGGGTCCGGCCCCTCAGAAATAATAGATATTCAAGTGGGCACTGTTGTAAAGTCTGCTGTTTATTTCCCCATGGCACACCTAAGAATACCAGCCGGGCTTAGACAGCATGCCATGAAAGTCTGCCTAACGAAGTGACCTTTGAGCAATGAAACTTGCAATGTTTTATTTTATTTTATTTATATTTTAAGTGATCCTATAAAAGGTATCACTTTCCTTCTGCATTTGTTTGATTTGTATGGGTCAGACAGCTTATTTTTGCTTACTCTTTTTACTGTTTATTGTGCAAAGTATGGCAAGTTGTTTTGCAAAAGGCACAGGGTTTGTCCCCCCAAAGATAAGCTCTTCAATGACAGTACTTTCACATTACAGTAGGAGTTCCCAACGTTTTCCTGCCATGGGCCACACCCTCCCCGACACTCAGCTGTGGGGGCTGAAGGCATAGTTGTTCCCACTGATTATGTTTTTGTCATTATTTTCAGTGACAGCAATCGCGCCACTTTTGCAGCTTCTTGCACAGCCTCCACCACTTTCCAGGGCAGCTGGAGGCTTCTTGGGGCATTTTCACTCTGTTTTGGGACTTTTCACCACTTTTCAGCTGTGTTTTGGCAGTTAAACCACGGCAGTTGGGCACTTCCTGTTTCCGTGGCATGAACCCAGGCACTGACGTCAGCTCTGCCCAGCACCGGAAGTCCCCAACCACTGCAGTTTAGCTGCCGAAACACAGCGGAGAAGTGGCAAAAAATCCCAAGACAGAGCAAAAATGTTCCAACAAGTCTCCCGCCACCGTGGGAAATGGTGGAGGCTGTGCAAGAAGCTGCAAAAAATGGCATGATTGCTGCCGCCACCGCCGCCGCCACCACCACCACAGTGGTAAGTGATGTATTTGGGCTTCTGGCGGTGGTGGGAGCCTCTGGAGGTGCTGGGGTGGCCACTGCAGGCCATATTAATGAGCTCTGCAGCCCAGATTAGGCCCATGGGCCATCGGTTGGGAACCTATGTATTGCAGCTTTTAGCTAGTTATGCTAATTCCATGGCCCAGCAATATCCAGAATTGACAAAATCATTTTGATGTGCTTTGGTATAGGAAGTTGCAAAGCAGTATTGTTTTAAAGCATAGTAGCAGAGGACCTGGTGTTGCCCAGGGGTACTTTACCCGGGTCAAGGAGAGACCCAGCCCCCCCCCCACCCCAGCTGCCTTACCTTTTTGTCTGCTGTCATCGCAGCTGCTCTCTCAGCCCCGCCGCAAGGCACCATCTCAGTCTGACTCTGGCTGCCGCCGCCAGCCTCCCCAGCAACTACAGCCAGTGGGTAGCCATCACAGCCCGGCCCCTCCATCATCCCGTGGGTTGTGTCAGGCAGAAGGGAGACTCCATTTGGGTGGGTGGGCAGAGGACACAAGGGGGGCGGAGGCCTGCAGAAGGCGGCAGCCAAGTCCCATCCTCCACCCACCCCCTGACTGTGGGTTCTCCCTCCGCCCCGAGGCGTGCCTCAGGAGTGCAGAGGAGCCATGCCACGGTGGCCACCCACCAACAGTAGTTGCTGGGGTGGGGGCAGCCGTAATTGCCGCTGTCCATACTGGTGGCCAGTCCGTGCGCCACCTGGAACGCCGGGCAGACTTTGCCGCATGTGTGGAATTTCACGCATGCACCACAGCCTGGAAAGCCAGGCAGGGTTAGGCGCATGTGTGGATTCTCGCGCATGCGCAGTCACCTCCCCTGGTCATTTCTGCCAGCCGGGGGGCATTGCAGCCCCTTTTGGGGGGCAAGGACCCCAAGGCGGGCTGCCGGTTACCCATGCTGGCCACCCCAGACATTGAAGGTAGGCGTGCAGTTTCCAGTGCAATCGGTGCAGGGGTATCAATTTGTATGAGGGAGCCCTGTGATGTCACGGAGCCCCAGATCTGGTCAGCTGGGAATTGGTTGAGCTGTGGCGATGACATCAAAATCCCCCCTGGTTGGCTTTTTTCCCTTGTTTTTTCTCCTGCCGGTGGGGGCATCCCCTTTGTGGATTGATTTAGGGGGTGTACCCCTCCCCATGGGGCTTGACACCCCCGCAGTAACCATCTCTTCGGCCCAAGGTACATATGTGCCGAGTTTCAACATGATCAGTACAGGGGTGTGGATTTGTATAAGAAACATACAGCACCAGACCTTGATTTTAGTTATATAGATGAGATGAAATGAAATCCTGGCAGCACTCTACCAGACAACTCTTAGGGCAGGAATGAGGAATCTCTGTAGGGGCATAGCCAGGGCCCCCATGGGGGGGGCAAAACCCTCCTGATCTAACAGCCCATCCCCCACCACCTCCACCCGACCCCGTGATGCCAATGTTATATATGTGGTGAGACATTGTTGCCCCTCCTGGAATTTTTTGCCCTCCCCCAATCTAGAATCCTGGCTACCGCCCTAAATTTCTGGCTCTCCAGGTGTTGTGGCCTTAAAATCCCATAATCTCTTAGTATGGGTCACATTGAGCGGAGCTGATGGGAATCAAAAGCCAAAGCATCTGAACTCAAAGCATCTGAACCCTATCTCCAACTCTCACTAGCCCTCCCATATGGGTACTTGGCTAAAGAAACTGCTCAAACCATATCACCCCATTATCCCTGTCATAGTCTTATTTCTTTACTTTAGTAACCCCCATCAAATATGCCTACTTTCCTCCAGTTTCTCTCTTTAGGGCAGCCCCACCCCCGCATTTTGTGGCATTCCAAAAGCTTCCTCTGGGAGGAAGCCATGTTTCTTTTCTAGGTGAAGAACAATGATAAATGGAAAAGGTAGAGAGAAAGTGAGAGGTCATTTATAAATAAACAGCTAATTTCATACTTAAGAATGCAAAATTGCCATCCACAGAAGACACATGTTCTGCTTCCCTGTCCCAAAGTATTATCATGCTAAAGGTACATTACCATATACACTTTGATAACAGAGCTGGGGAAAGCTACTTTTATGGACTATAGGCTCTGGCAGGCAATGTTTTCAAGCTCTGGCTTAATAAATAAGGGGGTAGGGTGAATAATTATCCTGGAAGAAAGTTAGACAGCCACTTTAGAAGAGAGATATGGTGCTCCAGGTAATAACAACTTTGCAAGCAGTAAAGAGAGCGTTCTGTTTTTTGTTTTTTTTTGTTACTGGAAATTCTGATAACAGAAAGCAAACATAGACATGGTCCTAAATTAGAAAATGCATCTGACATATACATTCAGTCATGTCACATTAATTATTTGTGTTACATGTGATTATGCATACCATTTGGCCAGCCAGCATGGATCAAATTTCAGAAGAAAACAATCTTTTTTTTCCTTTTGTAGATTTGAATATCACAGCACAGTTGGTCTCAAATTGGTTGCTGGCAATTTTTCCACTAGGTGGCACTGATGTAGCCTAATGCCCCCTACACTGGCTATTTTAAAGCATCAACTCTACCCAGATCAAACCCATTATAAATATACAGTGGAGGTTAAGATCAGCTTTAAGTAATTAGACTTGTCAGACAGAGTGTCTGAAGAACTATGCCTGGAGGTTCATAACATCATACAGGAGGCAGCTATTAGAACGATCCCAAAGAAAAAGAAATGCAAGAGAGTGAAGTGCCTGTCTGATGGGACTTTACAAAAAGTTGAAGAAAGAAGGAAAGCAAAAAGCAAAGGAGAAAGAGAAATTTTTACCCATCTGAATGCAGATTTCCAGAGAATAGCAAGGATTGATAAGGAGGCCTTCTTAAATAAGCAATGCAAAGTAAAACAATAGTGAAACAATAGAATAGGAAGGACTAGAGTTCTCTTCAAGAAAATTGGAGAAAGCAATTTTGATTACTGTAACACGCTCTACATGGGGCTGCCCTTGATGACCATTCGGAGGCTGCAGCTGGTCCAGAATGCGGCAGCCCAGGTAGTGATGGGGTGCGGGCGCTATGTCCGTGCCTTGCCTCTGCTCCGAGAGCTGCACTGGTTATCAGTTTGTCTCCAGGTGCAATTCAAGGTGCTGGTAATGACCTTTAAAGCCCTTCATGGTAGTGGGCCAGGTTACCTAAGAGACCGCATCGCCCCAAGAGAGTCTGCCCACCCCACTAGGGTGGACCGGAGGGTCTCCCTCAGTGTTCCATCAGCTAGAGGGGCTTGCCTCTCTAGCACAAGGAGAAGGGCCTTCTCTGTGTCCGCCCCAACCCTGTGGAACCTCCTGCCGGCAGACCTACGGCTGCAGACGGAATTGCTGCCCTTTAGGAAAGGACTGAAAACCTGGCTGGCAGGGCAAGTATGAGGGGCTGACAGGGTGGTGATTCCTCCTCATTGGCTCTGTTAAAATTTAGGTCCCTCTACTGCTGGGTGGGGAAGGATGGGGTGTTCTTAATATGGGATGTTTTATACATTTTAATGTATTTTATTATTATTACTTTTTATGGATTTTCTGGGGATGTATTTATACTGTCTGTGTGTTGTGTGCCGTCCTGAGTTACCTTAGGGCAAGTGGGCGAGATATAAATTTAAATAAATATAAATAAATAAAGGCCATGATAAAGGACAAAAATGGTAAGGACTTAACAGAAGCAGAAGAGATTTGGAAAAGGTGGCAAGAATACACAGAAGACTTATACAAGAAGGACCTTAATGTCCTTGACAATCATGATGGTGTAATTGCTGACCTCAAGCCAGACATCCTGGGGTGTGAAAGTGACCCTAAAAGTCATTACTAACCAAAAAAGCTAGTGGACATCATAGTATTCCATTTGCTGGATGACATGATCTTGGAGGCTTTTTTATGCTGACTTTCCAGCAAACTTTTGCACTCTCCTCTTTTACTCTCATCAAGTGTCTCTTTAGATCTTCATTACTTTCTGTCATCAGGGTGGTATCATCAGCATATCTGAAGTTGTCGATATTTCTCTCATCAATCTTAATTCTGGCTTTTAATTCATCCAGCCCTGCATTACGCATGATGTACTTTGCATATAAATTAAATAAGCAGGGTGACAATATACAGCCTTGTCATACTCCTTTTCCTATTCTAAACCAATAAATTGTCCCATGTCCAGTCCTAACTATCACTTCTGTACAGAATAGGTTCTTATACTGGCATGAAGGACCAAAACAGCACTAAAACTGAACACATTAAAATAGGCTTTGTTTAGACACAACCCTAACAATAGTTTAGCAGAGGTACTGACAAATTCCATAGGTCTGGGGCTGCACAATGTACACATCTGATTTCAGGTAATAGCTCCTAGTTTTAAAATGGGTTACAGAAAGGATTTGGTGAAACTGAATCCAGCACACAAATTCCATATTACAAGAACACCAAATAATACCTGTGGAGGCCACTAGAACTGTCGGAGCAAGAACCTTGTATCTCCCTCGACACCCCAAAGGGTGTAGTGGTGGAGGAGGAGGAGGAGGAGAAAGAGGAGGAGGAGGAGGAGGAGGAGGAAGAAGAAATCCCACTAAGTGTGTGATATTGGGAATCACAGTCATTTCAAACAATGGTATACAATGTTGACTTGTTTTCCTAAACTATGTTGTTGTTGTTCAGTCGCACAGTCGAGTCTGGCCCTTTGTGACCCCATGGACCACTGCACACCAGGTGGTGTGCATGGTGACCTAAACATCATCTGCAGCCTGCTCAGCTCTACACCCATTGCATCAACAATGCCATCTAGCCATCTCATTCTCTGCCGCCCCCTTTCTAAACTATGCATTAAGCTAAACACATATTGTTAATTGAAAATGTTTAAAGGTTCAGACATCTTTCTTGCAGCTGAATTGTAGGAGAAGGGAAGAAGTTAAAGCCACTAGCCTGAAACTAAACCATAGCTTAGAATTTCGAGTTATGTCCAACATTGCTCATAAAGTGGTACAAAAACAATCAGCATTATGGGATTAAGGATTAAGTTGAAAGAATCCAGTTTCATGTTCCAAATAACATGATCTGTTCTACAGACAACCCGAATATCCTGGGTTGTTATGCAACTATAGTTAGAAGAAACCAGTCACCTCCCCAAGACCAGATGTTGCTGTGAATTGTAGTTAAATATAAACTAAAAGTAGAAACCTTTGAGACCTTAATGTGCGAAGAGAAATGAAGGACATATATATGGATAAGGCATGTGTAGGCTTCTTTCCTATAACACCAAACCATTACTTAGGCTTGCACCTGAATTGGGCCTATGACTTCTCAAGTGTAATCACATTCCTTGTTGTTGTTCAGTCGCACAATCGATTCCGACCCTTTGTGACCCTATGGATCATTGCCCACCAGGCACCTCTGTCTTCCACCATCCTCCTCAGCCTGCCCAGCTCTGTGCCCATTGCATCTACAGTACCATCTAGCCATCTCATTTTTGGCTGCCCCCTTCTTCTTTTGCCCTCCACCTTTCCCAGCATCAAGGCTTTCTCAAGTGAATTCTCTCTTCTCATTTGATGTCCAAAGTACTTTGACTTCATCTTTACTATTTGATCTTCTAAGGAGCAGTCAGGGTTGATTTCTTCTAGGATAGACCTGTTTGTTTTCCTCACTGTCCAGGGTACTCTTAGAACTCTAAAGAGAAGGAAATGTCTTGACTGTAGCTTCATTTGTACACAGTAGCAGATTTAAATCAATGCAATTTAAAACTCCCAATTGGTCAACTTGAAAGCAAAGTGAGAGAGGGAGAAAATGAGAAAAGGGACATAACAGGTGGACGATGAC
Organism: Bradypodion pumilum; assembly: GCA_035047305.1. Classification (NCBI taxonomy): domain Eukaryota; kingdom Metazoa; phylum Chordata; class Lepidosauria; order Squamata; family Chamaeleonidae; genus Bradypodion; species Bradypodion pumilum. The sequence goes on from JAWDJD010000001.1 coordinate 412,696,183, forward strand.
AGCTTTCCCTCAGTTGATCAGATTGGAAACTGTCTTGTAGTAACCTAAACTTAGCTAAAATAGCCATGAAAAGGCTGCAAAGCCTGACCTTTATCTATCCAAAAGCGACCTGAATACATTCTTTCTCTCCCCCCCCCCCTCTCTGGATTCTTTGTTTAGGTCACCATGCACCCTTGCCACACAGACAAACAAAGACACATATATGAGTGAAAGATGATAGGGGAATACATACAGAACTACATTTAAATATAGATCAAAGCTATAGATGTGCATTTAAATATACACCAAAGGAAACATGGTCCCTGTACTCTTTGCTGAGATTATAGTCTGCATGGAAACAGATACAGAGGCTTATGAAAAACCTATTATTCAGTGGGCTGTTGTGGTTTTTTTAAATGGCATCTGAGTGCTTTCCCCCTTTTTTTACTTTGTGGAAAAGAATTATCACCATTTGCCATATTCCCTTCATAGAGCTATGATGCCAAAAGGATTGGTCTGCAAATTATCACCCAGAGCATTTTGCAAGCTGGATCAAAGCATATTGGACCCTATGATGGCACTGCTAAAGCATCTGAATACCCTTTAGGACCAGACAAAACAGCTATGATAGTGTGTGACTCTGGCATGCTTTTGATAGCCTTAGTGAACTATGCAGTGTGAAGAAGTTCACAATCCAACTACTGTATACAGTGTAGAATGCAGCTGGCAGTTGGCTAAAAATTGAACATATGTTACAAGAGCAGAAAATAAACTCTTTTTTAATGCCAGTGGACATTAACCAACTATAATTCAATGTACCAGTATATATTAATATATCCAACATTAGATAAATAAAGCCAATTACAATATTAACATGGGATTTTAATCTGTGTACTGTTGTAATTTTTCTTACCCCCCCCCCCCCGAAACAAATTATATAAAGGTCATTTAGCATCAATGTGAACATTCAGCTGCAGAACAATAATTATGAACTTGATAATTAAAAATAATTAAACATGAAGATAGCTGGAGATACTTATAGACTGTATAGTCATACAATGTGTGTGTTTGTCCATATCATGACACCTTATTTAGAAATTATTGATTCCTGTATATCTCTAAGCGATAATGAGACAAGGTGAAGATTTTTGTTAACAAAGTGCAGGTATAGGTGATACAGTTCATCAGTAATGGCCTACCACAGTGTAAAAACAAAATCTTTCCCTGGTATTTCACTGAGCAACGAAGTGTTTAATTTGTTGATATCCTGAAGCAGCTCTCTGATTATGCCATTCCACAATGTCAGAAATTTTAAACCAAAGATACAGTACCTTGATAGCAAGAAGGCATCTTTTGGTCTGTTTCCAGTGATCACACTCACCAGAATTATCCTACCCATACAAAAACTGGAGGAGCCAATGGCAAGTGCTCAGAAAGGTGCACGTAGCAACACTGGAAGCAATTTGATTTGTTCCGGTATCTATCTATCTATCTATCTATCTATCTATCTATCTATCTGCCTGCCTGCCTGCCTGCCTTTGATTTTTTTTAATACTACCCAATCAGTGGTAAACCACTGCTCTGGGCAGTGCACATGATAAAATAACATACCCTTCCCATAGAATACAAAATGACAATAACAATAATTAGGAGGAAAACAGATGTATGGCAACATGAAAAAAAGAATCAAAACATCAAGTTACAGGTTGTTAGTTCCCTACCTGTTAGATTATGCTCTCAAAAGCCGCTTTAAATAATTCTGCTTTTGCTCATTTCTTAAATATTCAGAAGGACAGGGACTGATGTAGCAACAGAGGCAATTTAATCCATAGGGAGATGGCTACCATAAAGAAGACTCAATTCCTCACTGAAAACTTTCTCATCTCTCTCATTGTGGCCACCTTAAATGGTGAGGCCTGGGAGGAATGGGTGAAACTCATTGGCGGAGAGTTCCAAAAAGTATTGAGGTCTCAAACTGTTCAGGGCTATTTAAGTCAAAATCATCACCTTGAATTAGGGAGACTAAGGGAGTCAGTGTAGATGAGCCAGGATTAGGGAAATATGATCAAATTTACTTATCACTGAATAAACTGAAAAGCATCTTCTGAAGAAAATGAGAGAAAGAATTGCTTGTCATCAGCATATTGCTGACAGCAAACTCCAAATCTCCTGATGACCTCCCTTCAATAGATTTTAAAAGGCATTGGAGAAATGTTTGACCCTGCAAAACCCCTTAACAAAGGATTCAAGGGGCTGAAACAGCATCTCCAAGCTAAACCATCTGGGAACAACCATCAAAGAGGACCAGAACCAATAGAGCACCAGACCGCTGATCCCCAATCTTGACAGCTTTTCCAGAAAGATAATATGGTCAAAAGCAATCAAGAGATTCAGGAGGACAAACAGGGTTACATTCCCTCTACCAGCCTCCTTTAAAATATCATTATGTGGAAAAACCAATACTGTTTTGGTGCTGTAAAGGTAAAGGTCACTCTTGCTCAAAAGCCAGTTGTATCCTACTCTAGGGTTCAGTGCTCATCTCTGTTTCATATCAGAAGAGCCAGTGCTGTCTGCTTCTGTAGACATTTTTGTGGTCATGTGGCACAGCCTAAATCCTGATTGAAAATGGACCTAGACTACTTGTGCCATCCAAGAATGTCTGCAACTGGTCAGCCACCATCCGCTCAAACAACTTGCCCAATGTACCTGTAGAATATTTGTGGCAAGCCTATTTAGGTCTTTTTTCTTTATTCATGTCAGAGGCACCACCAGTATATAATAACATACTATTTAGGTCAATCCATTGGTAAGTTGGTCTTCTTGAGAACAAGAAGTCAAATGGTCATTTATTTCAAATAGGAATGAATGTAACTATTCTGAAATGGGACATTGATAATGTAAGTGGCCTATTGTAAAATCTATCTTAACATCTATTAAGGGAGGTCATCAGGAGATTTGGAGTTTACTGTCAGCAATATGCTGATGACAAACAGATTTTAAGAGCCATGACAGGCAATGGTCTACCAGAGAGGGGGTAACTTTTTAGCATTCAAGTGCCTTGTCCATATCCTCAGGCCTTAGCAATTAGATCCAGTAGTATTTGGGGGTGCACTAATAAGAGCTGACAGCTTGCAGTAGGGAGCTGGTTCTGATAATCCAGAGGTTGGCAACCTTTTTAAGTTGGGGGCTGGGTCACACTCCCTCAGACAGTTGTGGGAGCCAGCCTGGTGGTCCCCCTGCCATAAACACTGCCGTAAACGCATCTGCACCTGTTTCCTCCAGTGGTGGTGGTGGTGGTGGCAGCGGCAGTGGTTGGAGCGAGGGTGGGGGCCTGATGATTTGGCACTGCCAACCCCTGACCTAAACCTTAAAGGTAAAGGTTTCAAAAGCCAGTCGTATCCGACTCTAGGGTTAAGTGCTTATCTCTGTTTCAAAGCCGAAGAGCCAGCACTGTCTGCTTCTGCAGATGTTTCCATGGTCATGTGGCAGGCATGACTAGACACTGGAGTGCACGGAATGCTGTTTATTTTCCCACCAAAGTGGTCCCTATTTATCTACTTGCAATTTCTTGCTTTTGAACTGCTAGGTTGGCAGGACCTTAGCAGACAATAATCTGATCATTACACTATGGAAGACACAAGGTCTGCCACTTTCAGATTATCACCTCTCTGATCAGAAGAGAACACTAGGCCTAATATGTGTAACTATGTCATGTGATCACTGGAAAAAGGATTGAACAACCAACTGTGGACCAAACAGATAGTTGTCCATCAGATTGCACCCTAAGACTGCTTCAGCCTGTGTTTTTCAGTCAATCCACAAACCTTTCCAGTCTCCCAAAGTGGTCTTTCCTAATTCTGATAGCTATGTTCTTCTCAAACTGAACTTACAATTTTCTTCCTAGAATATGCATGTACTATATGTGTTATTGAGCACTCACCAAGTGCAAATGTTTCCACATGTTTGTATTTCTATGTATTTGTATTTGTGTTTGTATTTTTGGCTCAAGTGGCTAAGATGCTGACTGGGAGGTGGAAGGTCAGCAGTTCGATTCCCGAGTACTGCAGGACGGCATGAGCTCCCATCTTTGTCCCAGCTCCTGCCAACCTAACAGTTCAAAAGCAAGAAATTGCAAGTAGATAAATAGGCCGGGGGTGAGGAGGACCAGGTGGGCAGCGGGAAAGGCCTCCATCTACCGCCACTGCTGCAGCGAGGCTGCCCAGGGCCAGAGGCAGCCGCGAGACCACCCCAGCCAGGGGTGAGGAGGACCAGGCGGGCAGCGGGAAAAGCCTCCATCTATCGCCGCCGCTGCAGTGAGGCTGTCCGGGGCCAGAGGCAGCCGCGAGACCACCCCAGCTGGGGGTGAGGAGGACCAGGCGGGCGGCGGGAAAAGCCTCCATCCTCCACCACCTCCTGCTGCCAGCCGAGCACTGGAGAAGAAGGGAAGAAAACAGAAGAAAGCCAAGGGGCGGGAGGCCCATGCAAAGGATAAGTAACTGATAGACAATAATGTAGCTGACCTAATATAGCAACTGACATAGAGACTTTACATTGACTTAATTATAGAAACTGACATAGTGTGTTGTAAATGGTGATAATACGCATGATAATTTGTTGTTTAAAATGTTTTAAACTTTGTTTTTAAATATGTATGATGGGAGAAAAATGGCGTAGACACCGGCAAACCATGCCACAAAGCTTGCCAAGAGAACTCTATTGACCAAAACAAAAGGCAAAACAAAGGAGCAGGCTAGATGATACAGGATGCTTAGCACAACAGAGTGGAGAAAGGGGAGGGACAGGAAAGGGGGCGGAGAGAAATACAGTGGGTTTTTTAAATAACTTTAAAAATATTTTATTGATTAAAACAATAGACAACATATGTATACACACCAACACAAACAGAGAGAGAGAAGAAGAGGGGGGGAAAAGAAAAATACAATTCAATGCTACAAAGTTAAATACATACTGTTATAGTTACTCTATCTAATCTATCATTAATGACATCCATCAGAGACAGGTTATACATTCCCTAAAAGAACCAATAATAAAATGTACACACAAACATTTAACTCTCAATCCAAAATGATAACTGATCCGTAGGAGGCTTGCTCCCTTTGCCATTAGTTATAGTATGATCTAGGAAGGGCTTCCAAATCTCATAAAATTTATTTTTACTTGTGATACCTTTTTTAATATTTATTTTGCATGTATGTTTGTCATTTAGTGCTGTTGTCCAATTTTGAACATACCAATCTTCAATTTTCATTTGCTCTCCTCCCTTCCACTTAGCAGCTATACAAATTCTTGCATTCACTATTAAAATAGATAGTAAATCTGCATTTTGATGATTTGAAATGACATTACCAAACTCAAATATCAACACACTTGGTGCATCCAATTTGATACAGGTGCCAAACATTTTTGTTATCTCGTTTTCCACTAACGTCCAAAAATCTTTCACTCTTTCACACTCTCACCACATATGGAGATAAGTCCCAGTCTCTTTTTTACAATTCCAGCATAAACTAGATTCCTTTGGATTCATCAGTTTTATTTTTGCTGGGGTTAGATACCATTTGCACAATACTTTATAATTGTGTTCCTTTATTCTAATTGATAAATTTCTCATTACTCTATTTTTCCATTTTAGCTTCCAACTTTTTTCACTAATGTTTATATTTAGGTCACTTTCCCATGTCTCTCTCATACTATCATTGGTATAATCCATATTGATTAGCAATTTATATATTTTACCAATTAACCCTTTTAATTCTGTTTTTCCAGACCTGACATTACATGCTAATTTTTCAAACTCAGTTAAACCTCTGTTTAGGTCTGATTCAGAGTTCCAATTATTGCTGCTACTTGAATCCAGTTTAAATTCATTTGCGTAAACAATTTTATCTTTTTTTCTTTATTTTTACAAAAATCTATCCAATCCTTTAGAAACTCTATTTTATTAATTTGAAGTAGCAATTTGTTCTTACTAGTTAATAATATTGGAAAGGATTTTATATCCCCTAATTCTATTATGGGCGAAGTTCCCGGAGCAAGTTTGTTTTTAACAATGCCAAACATTCAACAAACTTTTTAAAATTTTATTATTATTGTTAATTTTAACTTTGTCCTTACCTAAAAGTATTACTTTTCCAACTTTGTGTAATTCTTTCATACCAATGCCTTCCCATAATGTGTCTTTGTGCATTAAAAGTTTTAGAATGTTTTTCAATTGATATGCCATATAGTATTTTTTAATATCTGGTAGACCTAACCCCCCACTTTTCTTTATATCACAATGTCTTTACAATCCTTGGTCTCTTACCATCACTACAATAATCATTTAACAAATTTTGTAATTTCTTGAGATCCTTATCCTTAATTTCTACTGGCAATGTTTCAAATACATAATTAATTTTGGGGACTATCTTCATTTTGATCAGAGCTATTCTTCCAAACCATTATAATTTTATTTTTTTGTATCGAATTAGCAATTATTTTATTTCTTTAACAATGTTTCAAAATTTAATTTTTTTAAATTCATCATACTGATTAGATATTCTTATTCCTAAATATTTTATATTACTTTTGATGTTAATATTGAAAGTGTTCTTAATTTTCTTCTGAGTTTCCATAGTTGTATTAAAAAGAATTATTTCTGACTTATCCCAGTTTACTTTTAAGCCAGTCGCATCTTGGAAATTTCTAAGATGAGATTGTATTTTGATTAATGCATTTTGTGGTTCCTTTACAAATAGCAAGGTGTCATCCGCATACAAATTAATTTTGTTATCATTTATCCCTTTTAAATCTAAGTCTTCTCTAATTACGTTTGCAAACATTTCGATAGCCATTATAAACAAAATTGAAGACAACGGATCACCCTGCTTTGTACCAGCTTCTAACCTTATGTCTGGTGTAAATACATAATTTACTTTTATTTGCGCATAACCTTGTCGGTATAAATTATCGATTACTGTTGTAAATTTAGAGCCAAATCCATAATTTCTCACTATTTCTTTAATAGAAAACCATTGGAGAGAATCAAACACTTTATATATGTCTAAAGACAATAATCCAATTCCTTCTTTGCTCTGTTCTGCAATATGCATTAATGCTACCACTCTCCTTGTTATGTAATAAAACGAAGGAAAAAATAGAAATAACCAGACAATTTTATCAAAATCTTTATTCAGAAAAGAAATTAGATGTAGAAGTGGCATCGGATTATATTAAAAACTGGACTAAAAGCACAGTGAGTCAGGAACACAAATTAATAATGGAAGCACCTATCACAGAAAAAGAGGTTTCAACAACTATAGATAAGATAAAAATAGGAAAGGCACCTGGAGAAGATGGACTGCATTAGAATTCTATAAAGAATTCAAAAAAATGTTAGTTCCAAAAATCACTAGAATATTTAATTATGTATTAGATGGGGGAAAGTCCCCTGACTCATGGTATAAATCGATAATAATCTTAATTCCTAAGGCTGGGAAAGATCAAGAGAGAGTGGAGTCTTATAGACCCATTTCATTATTGAATCAGGACTTAAAAATCTTCACGGCAATACTCGCAAATAGAATGAATAAATTTATGGGAGATTATATAAATATTGACCAAGCTGGATTTATGAAATCGAAATACAGTGTTGCAAGGAACAATACTGCATAGGGACATGGAATGTGAGATCAATGAATCAAGGTAAACTGGAAGTGGTAAAAATGAGATGGAAAGAATAAGCATTGACATTTTGGGAATCAGTGAGTTAAAATGGACAGGGATGGGCGAATTCAGCTCTAGAAACCATCATATCTACTACTGTGGACAAGAAAACCTTAGAAGAAATGGAGTAGCCATAATTGTCAATAAAAGAGTGAGAAAAGCAGTAATGGGGTACAACCTCAAAAATGACAGAATGATGTCAGTCAGAATTCAAGGCAAACCTCTCAATGTCACTGTGATCCAAATATATGCACCAACCACTGGTGCAGATGAAGCCACAGTGGACCAGTTCTATGAGGACCTAGAACAGCTCATAGAACAGACACCAAGAAATGATGTCCAAATTATATTAGGAGACTGTAATGCCAAAGTAGGAAATCAAAAAGTGGATGGAATAACAGGCAAGTTCGGTCTTGGAGTACAGAATGAAGCAGGGCAAAGATTGATAGAGTTCTGCCAAGAGAACGCACTGGTCATAGCAAACACTCTCTTCCAGCAACACAAGAGGTGCTTGTACACATCACCAGATGCCCAACACCGAAACCAGATCAACTACATACACTGCAGCCAAAGATGGAGAACCTCCATACAGTCAGCAAAAACAAGACCTGGAGCAGACTGTGGCTCAGATCACAACCTACTGATCGCAAAATTCAGGCTTAGACTAAAGAAAATAGGAAAAACAAGGAGACCATACAGATATCACCTAGACAGCATCCCTAAAGAATACACGGTGGAGGTGATGAACAGATTTAATGGCTTAGACTTGATAGACAGAGTGCCAGAAGAATTATGGACAGAGATGAGGAACATCATGCAAGAAACAGCAAAGAAAACCATACCAAAAGAAAAGAAGCGTAAGAAAGCAAAGTGGTTGTCTGATGAGGCTATTAAAATAGCAGAGGAAAGAAGGAATGCAAAAGTCAAAGGAGAAAGGAAAAAATACAATCATTTGAACACAGAATTTCAAAGAAAAGCAAGGAGAGATAAGGAAAACTACCTAAAAGAACAGTGCAAAGAAATGGAGGAAAACAACAAAAGAGGCAGGACTAGAGATCTTTTCAAAAAAAACAGGGAAATCAAGGGAACATTTAAAGCAAAAATGAGCATGATAAAGACGGAAAGGAGCTAGCTGATGCAGAAGAGATTAAGAAAAGATGGAAAGAGTACACAGAGGAACTCTACAAAAAGGACCTCAACACTCCTGATAATCACAATGATGAAAAAATTGAACTTGAACCAGACATTCTGGAGAGCAAAGTCATGAAGGCCCTAAAGAGCACTGCAAACAAAGCTAGTGGGGATGATGGTATCCTAGTTGAATTTTTCAAAGCTCTAAAAGATGATGGCATCAAATTACTGCATTCAATATGCCAGCAGATTTGGAAAACAAAACAGTGGCCACAGGGTTGGAAAATATCAGTATACGTTCCAATCCCAAAAAAAGGGCAATACCCAAGAATGCTCAAATTATCGAACAATTGCACTCATCCCACACGCCAGCAAGGTGATGCTCAAGATAATACAGGATAGACTTCAGCAGCATGTGGAGAGAGAATTACCAGAGGTGCAGGCTGGTTTCAGAAGAGGCAGGGGGACTAGAGACCAACATAGATGCCAACATACGTTGGATCATGGAGAAAACAAAGGAATACCAGAAACAAGTTTATTTTTGTTTTATTGACTACACTAAGGCATATGATTGTGTGGACCACAACAAGATGTGGCAAGTAATTAAAGAGATGGGAATACCAGAGCACCTCATATGCCTCCTGAGAAATCTGTACACGAGTCAAGAAGCAACAGTTAGGACAGAACACGGAATGACAGAGTGGTTTGGAATAGGGAAAGGAGTAAGACAGGGCTGCATTTTGTCACCCTGCTTATTCAACTTATACACAGAGCACATAATGCGCAATGCAGGGATGGAAGAATCACAATATTGGATTAAAATTGCTGGGAGAAACATCAACAATCTGAGATATGCAGACGATACCACCCTAATGGCAGAAAGTGAGGAAGACCTAAAGAACCTCTTGATTGGATTAAAGGAGGAGAGTGCAAAAGCTGGCTTGAGACTCAATATCAAGAAAACCAAGATAATGGCAACAGGCCCTATCAGTTCCTGGAAAATAGATGGGGAAGAAGTTGAAGCAGTAACAGATTTTACATTCTTTAGGAGCAAAGATCACTGCAGATGGGGACTGCAGCCATGAAATAAAAAGGCGACTGATTCTTGGGAGACAAGCTATGAGAAACCTGGGAAACATAGTGAGAAGCAGAGACATCACATTGCAAACAAAAATTAGAATAGTCAAAGCAATGGTATTCCCAGTGGTAATGTATGAATGCGAGAGCTGGACAATTAGGAAAGCTGAACGCAGAAGAATAGACGCCTTTGAAATGTAGTGTTGGAGGAGAGTTTTGAGAGTCCCCTGGACAGCGAGAAGAACAAATAGGTCAATCTTAGAAAAAATCAACCCTGACTGCTCATTGGAAGGTCAAATAGTAAAAATGAAGCTAAAGTACTTTAGACATCAAAGAGGACTCACTTGAGAAAGCCTTGATGCTGGGAAAGGTGGAGGGCAAAAGAAGAAGGGGAGGCCAAAGATGAAATGGCTAAATGGTATTGTAGACACAATGGGCACAGAACTGGGAAGGCTGAGGGGGATGGTGGAGGACAGAGGCGCCTGGAGGACAATGGTGCATACGGTCGCAAAGGGTTGGAATCGACTGTGCGACTGAACAACAACAAAATAGGGACCACTTCGGTGGTAAGGTAACAGCGTTCCGTGCACTCCGGTGTCTAGTCATGCCCGCCACATGACCATGGAAATGCCTGCAGAAGCAGACAGCGCTGGCTCTTCGGCTTTGAAACAGAGATGAACACTGAACCCTAGAGTCGGATACGACTAGCTTTTGAGCAAGGGAAACCTTTACTTTACTAACAGATTTAGTGCGGTATAATGTGCATGTATAGCAGGCAAATCCAGGATGTAAAGCTGGGCCATGTGCATAATCTTTTTGATACAGGCTGATGTAGCCATATGTTTAAATGCACAATCACTTACAGAACACACTTCTGAATGTGCCCTTTGTCAAGAGAAGGGCAAAGGACCTTGTTTGGGGTGTGCAGTGTTCCCTGCACAGTCTCACACTAAAGAGCTAGGATGCTTACACTAGAGCGTAGAGGATCTGGCCACAAACCATTTGTATCTGTTTCACAGGTAATACTTTGCATGCACAAAATGTGCTGCAGCTAGGAAGGCACAGCAATTACTTTCTAAGTTGTTTCAAAGGGCCATGTAGTTAAGCACTTTTAAAATGCAGAGCTTAATTTTTTTCCTGCTACATTGTAATTCATTGTTGGCCTTTTCCACAATGAATTGCTGGGATTAACCAATAAATCAGCAGAAAAGGCATGCCAATTTTCTCAACAGTTGACAAATTACAGTGCAAGCAGAGCACTATATATTCTATTTGTATTTTGAATTTACTTCATAGGGAAATTTAAGATTCAGATGCTTCTAAAATACTTTCTTGTTGCTTTTATGTGGTCATATCATGTTTAGTTATGCACAGTTATCGCTTTCTCCAGCAATGTTCAAAACCTTTTTTCTATCAGCCCCCGCCAATATATGCAAGCAATATTTTCCTTCTTTTGATAATTTGTGCTTCTAAGAAAAATACTACTTTGGTCTGGCAGATTTCTAATTATATTATTTTCCACTGCATAGCTTCATTTTATTCTGATTTTTACTTCTGGCAGTGATGAACTGAATGTTCACAGCACAGATGATTTACATCATGTTTAGAAACTCAACATAAATTTTATGTTTACACTATCCACTTTATACGATATTTCCGTGGGTATTTGTGTGGAATCCACCATAATGTTCTCCTGTGAAAACTCCACTAATAGAAAAAAAGAAAAGGGAAGTGCACAAGAGCACCAGTAGATTTGGACAGGGCTTGTAGAAGAGGGACTTTGGTGGCTTAGTGGTTAAGACACTGAACGATGACTGGAAGGTCGGCAGGTCAGCAGTTTGAGACCTGAGTACTGCACAACGGAGTGAGCGCCCATCTCCGTCCCAGCTCCTGCCAACCTAGCAGTTCGAAAGCAAGAAATTGCAGGTAGATATATAGGTACCACTTTTGTGGGAAGGTATACAGGGTTCCGTCTAGACATGCCTGCCACATGTACACAGAAACATCGGCAAACGCAAACAGCGCTGACTCTTTGGCTGTAAACAGAGATGGGCACTGAACCTTAGAGTCAGCACTGGCTTTCAAGCAAGGGCAAACTTTACCTGTAGAAGAAACTTTACCAGTTACCTTTTCCCTGTGTAGCAGTCTGAAATGAGGAAACTAAACTGGGCAGATCAGAGCCAGGGGACATTACAGGAGTTTACATTGCTTTTATTTACATCAAATCTACAGTTGGAATAAGGTTGGGTGGGCAAAGACCAGCTCAGCATTCAGGGACAAGCCTTTAGATCCCTTTCAGATCCCTCAGGCCCTAAGAAAGAAGGTTGTCCTCTTGTTGTGTTCTGTAAAGCAGTGCCTTTAACAATGTACCTTTGCCATGTGTTATCAATGTAACCTTTCTGTGTGCAACATTATAACCATCACCTGTATCAATGTATGCTTAATAAGGGGACGCGAGCTAGTGACCACCAGAGGACAGTAGCGAGCGTCCAGCTCTAATGGATCAAAGCCACCTGGATCAGCAGCGCGGGAAGATTCCCCGCGACCTCCTCACCTGGTCAAGAAGGGCGTGACCTCCTACAACGTCACGCAGGCAGCAACCAATAGTCTGCCAACGAGCCACATTCAAATGTATAGCCAGCTGTATATATTGAGCTACCCAGCCGCCATTACCACATGTTCCTCCGGATCATCATGCAATAAACCTGTGTTAAGCCAACCCTTCGGCTGTTGTATTGTCTTTGGTCCCTTACACTAAATTGGCGACGAAGGTGGGATGGCAGCCCACGGGACCAAGACATGCGCCGGTTTCGAAATCAGGAAACCGGGCGACTGGGAGATCTTCGAAATGGACTTCCAGGCCGCACTGATCGAGTCCGAAGTTACGGAAGAGGCGAAGAAAAGAGCCATCTTCACCAGGATGCTCGGACAAGAAACAAAAAGGACCTTGGTGGACCTGATTGCACCGAGGAGGGTGAGCGAATTCAAGGCCAAGGAACTCATGCAGTTGCTGCGTGAGCACGTCCGACCCGCCACGGCGATGTTTCCCGCTCGGAGTGCGTTTTGGAGGCGAGTCCAAGCGCCCGGGGAGACGGTCGCCGCGTTCGTGGCGGCCCTGCGGCTGGCGGCCGGCCCGTGCAAATGGGAGAACGTCGAAATCACCCTCCGAGACTGTGTGCTGTGCGGCCTGAACGACGCCGAGACCCAGCGCACATTAATGAACCAAGAGCCGCCTCCCACGCTGCAGGAGGTCGTTAGAGCGGCCCAGGCCGCAGAAGCTACGAAGGCCGGGGTCCAAGAGCTCCAGGACTGGCGGCCAAAGTCAAGGAAAGCAGAGGCTCCGGTACAGGCGGCCCGGCGAACTTCGAGGTCGTCCACAGAGAGCAGCGACGACGAGGACGTACAGAAGGTCCGGAAGGAGGGCCGACGATGCGACGGCTGTGGCGCGGCCCACGACCGCGTGAAATGCCCTTTCCGGAAGGCCGAGTGCCACAACTGCGGCCGCCGCGGGCACATCGCCAAGGTGTGCAGGAAGAAGCGCGAGTCCCGGAGGAGCTCCCCAGACCGTTCCGCGGGACGAGACCGCCCAGCGAAACCAAAAGACGGCGCCCAGGCCACGCGGAAGCAGGACGGCGTGGGCCGCATCGCCGACGGCAGCGAGGACGACGCCTCGGTGTTCAGCGTGTCTACGAGACACCCCCGCTACTTTGTTGAGGTACTAGTCCAAGGGGTGCCCATTAGGATGGAAATTGACTCGGGGTCCTCATATTCAATCATTTCCCAGAGGGAGTTTTGTGGAATTGCCCCCCAAAAGCGGCCCAAGCTCAAAGCGTTGAGGGCCACACTACGGGACGTGCAAGGGAACAGTATTCCAGTGTTGGGGGTTGGAGAATTTCAGGTCAAGTTCAAGGAGCACGCCACGTCCCTTCCCCTGGTCGTGCTCAAGGGAGGAAATTGCAGCCTCCTCGGGACTCAATGGTTCCAGCCCCTGGGTTTGTTCATTGGGGGGGTGCATGCCGTGGGGATGCACGCTGTTGGGACTGACCCAATTCAGGAGGTGTGCGAGGCGCACCCCGAAGTCTTCAAAATGGGACTGGGGAAATTCAAGGGGCCCCCAGTGACTTTCGACCTGGACCCGGAGGTCCGCCCTGTTCGCCTAAAACCACGCCGGGTGCCGTTCGCACTCAAGGACAAGATAGAGGCGGAACTGGACAAATTGGTGGGTCAGGGGATTCTTGTGCCTGTAGATTCTGCGGAGTGGGAAACTCCAATTGTAACCGCTCTTAAGTCCAATGGGGAGGTTCGCATATGCGCCGACTACAAGTGCACCATCAACAAGGCGATCCGCCCGAATGCATATCCGGTGCCGGTAGTCAGCCATCTGCTGGCCAGGTTACACGGGGGGAAATGTTTCGCTAAGCTCGACTTAGCACAGGCCTACCAGCAGCTCACGGTGTCTTCCGCCGCAGCTGCTGCGCAGACCATAATCACCCATAAGGGGGCGTTCCAGGTGACGCGCCTCCAATTCGGCGTGAACTCGGCGCCAGGAATTTTCCAGTCACTCGTGGAACGCCTCCTGAAGGGTCTGGAGGGGGTGTTGCCTTATTTTGATGACGTGTTAATAACAGGGGGGAGTCGGGCGGAATTGGCCAAGAAGTTGGGGAAGGTCCTGACTATATTCGAAAAGGTGGGGCTGAGGTTGCGCAAGGACAAATGCGTCTTCTTCGCAACCGAGGTTGAATTCCTGGGGTTTTGTGTGACTCCTGAGGGGATAAAACCATCCAAGTCTAAGGTGGCAGCCATCAAGAAAGCCCCCCGCCCCACCTCCAAGCCCGAGTTGCAGTCGTTCCTAGGGCTGCTCAACTTTTACCACTCCTTCCTCCCCCGGAAGGCAGCGGTGGCCGAACCGCTACACAGGCTGCTTAAGAAAGACCAGGCATGGAAGTGGGGCGATGACCAGGAAAGGGCATTTAGTGAGCTGAAAAGCCTCCTGGCATCCGACGCCATACTGACCCACTTCGACCCCAAACGCCCAGTAGTTCTGATCTGTGATGCATCTCCAGTGGGGGTGGGGGCAGTGCTGTGCCACGTGCTGGCGAATGGAAGGGAGGCCCCGATAGCATTTTACTCCAGGTCCCTGTCCCAAACAGAGAGAAACTACGCACAGACGGACAGGGAGGCATTAGCAATAGTCTCGGGGATGAAAAAATTTCACGATTTTCTGTATGGCCGCCCCTTCACCATCATGACGGACCACAAGCCCCTGCTAGGCATTTTTACCGCGGATAAGCCCACCCCTCAAATCCTGTCCCCAAGGATGCTCAGGTGGGCCATTTTTCTCAACGCGTATCAGCACGCGTTGGTCTACCGGCCCGGGAAAGAGATCAGCCATGCGGACGCCCTATCTAGGTCTCCCCTTCCCCTAACGCCCAGCCAGGTGAGCATGGGGGAGCAGGACCATCAGGTTCTCATGATAGAGGTGCTGGATTTGCCCCCGGTAGTGCCCGCCGACATTGCCAAAGCGACAGAGAAAGACAAAACGTTGGCGACAGTAAGCTCCTGGCTACAGAAAGGGTGGCCCGCATCCTCCCCAGCGGAGGAGTTCGCTCCATTCTTCAGAAAAAAGCTAGAACTGTCCCTAGAGAGGGGATGTCTCTTGTGGGGGCAGCGGGTGGTGATTCCCACTTCCCTTCGGCCGCAGGTGCTCAAACTGCTGCACGTCAGCCACCCCGGCATCGTGCGATCCAAGGCGCTGGCCCCGAGTTACTTCTGGTGGCCCCAGCTAGACGCCGACATCGAGCACATGGTCGGCACTTGCGAAAGTTGCCAATGCTCCAGACCGGAGGAGGCCCGCCTTCCCCACAGGGAATGGGACGCGGCTAAGAGGCCGTGGTCCCGGGTGCACGTTGATTTCGCGGGCCCGTTCAGAGGCACCCTATTCCTCCTTGTTGTGGACGCTTTCTCCAAATGGTTGGAGGTTATCCCAGTCACGAGCACCTCCTCGGCCCAGACCATTAGGCACTTGCGGAGGCTCTTTTCCACGTTCGGCATACCCGACACGTTAATTAGCGACAACGCTAGTTCTTTTACGTCCTCCGAGTTTAAGGCATTCATGGAGATTAACGCCGTTCGGCATATCACCTCTGCCCCTTTTCACCCGGCCACCAACGGCCAAGTAGAGCGCCTCGTCCGCACCACGAAGGACGCGTTGCGGCGCATGGGCCCAGGGGATCTGAACCTGCAAGTGTGTCAGTTTCTGCTAGGGTACAGGGTGACCCCATTGGCGTCAGGATACTCCCCCGCAGAGCTCTTAATGCGCAGGAAGCTGACCACCATCCTTACTAGGCTAGACCCCACGAGGATAGAGGACAAAGGAAGGAACATCGGGCTGGAAGTTACAAAGAGTTTCAGCATAGGCGCCCCCGTGCATTGCAGGAATTACGCCAGCACAGGCCCAGCCTGGGTGCCGGGCGTAGTCGTGGAACAAACCGGCCCCGTGTCGTACCGCGTGGAAACCAGCACAGGGCTCCTATGGAGGCGGCACGCAGACCAGCTCCGACGCAGGGTCCCCAACGAGCAGGACGCGGTTCACGCAGGAAATAAGTCAGCGTTAGGGTTCTCCCCCACCCGTTTAGCCCAAGGGGGAGGAGAAGGGGACCGTGGGCCCCCACCAAGGGGGGAGGAGGATATCCTCATAGATACCCTGGGGGATCTTTCCGAGGGAGAGGAACCCGACCCCATACATATCTCGCGGAAAGTCCCCACAAATGCGGGTACCCCGACCAACTTAGATTTTGATTTTCAGAACCGGGGGGGGTTTCGGAGTGGTCCCCCACCCGTCCAAGTGAGAAGAGGGGTTTTCCGTTAGTCCCGACGCCCCCCGGTCTGCCCACAATGGAGTTTTTCCCTTCCCCTAAGACCGCCAGACAGCGGCAAGCTACTAACGAGTCTCCCTCTCCCATTTCAGGACAAGGGACCAGGGAACAAAGAAGCAATAACGCCCCCGGGGGGGCAGCCTTCTTCACGGCCCACATGCACACGCAATAAGCCTTCTTGGCTGAGAGACTTCGTCTCATCCTAGGGGGGAGGGATGTTGTGTTCTGTAAAGCAGTGCCTTTAACAATGTACCTTTGCCATGTGTTATCAATGTAACCTTTCTGTGTGCAACATTATAACCATCACCTGTATCAATGTATGCTTAATAAGGGGACGCGAGCTAGTGACCACCAGAGGACAGTAGCGAGCGTCCAGCTCTAATGGATCAAAGCCACCTGGATCAGCAGCGCGGGAAGATTCCCCGCGACCTCCTCACCTGGTCAAGAAGGGCGTGACCTCCTACGACGTCACGCAGGCAGCAACCAATAGTCTGCCAACGAGCCACATTCAAATGTATAGCCAGCTGTATATATTGAGCTACCCAGCCGCCATTACCACATGTTCCTCCGGATCATCATGCAATAAACCTGTGTTAAGCCAACCCTTCGGCTGTTGTATTGTCTTTGGTCCCTTACACTAAACCTCTGAAAACCAATCATGCTCCAAGAACTCCAGCAGAATTGATCTGCCTTTTTTGAAATTCCATTGGCAAGTAACAGCCCCATAGACTCCCAAAATTATATTTGAATTATGACATTAATTGCCTCCCCCCCCCCACAATGAATACTTGTTTTTCAAGGTCAAGAACGGAGGAGCTTTCCATCTAGTTATGGAGTGAAATGTCTCCTTGATCCTGATAAATTATCTATCCAGGTATAAGAAATCCATCTTTTCCACCCACCAATTCCTTCCACAGTCTGTTTTGTTTTGTTTTGTGCCTTACTACTAAGGTTGCTCTTATCCAGCACCCTGAAAGCCTAGCAAAGACATCCAAACTACTGTATATACATGCACAGAAGTACCAGTTTCCTAATGTGGTCATATAAACAGAGTCATGTAACAGAAAATATTTTAATAAAAAGTTAACTAAGGCAAAGCTGGAGAACAAGAACAGCAAAAACAACATAAACCATACCATTCACAATAGCCAAGAACAAGAATTTATTCTTGTTTGGAAGGTTAAAAGGCAAATTTTGCTTGGTCTCTAGAAAAATAGTCAACCTTTTTGGAGCACCAGAAGTGGAATACTTACAGTGCCTTGCTGCTCCCACCCCCACAGCTGCCTTTTGAAACTTCTTTGAATTGTTGCTTGATTAAAATAGAATAAACAACTTGGGCAGACACAGCTGGGGCAAAATTGTGTTTAGCTGATTGTTGAATTAAGTCCTTTGCAACTGCAAAGCATGTGGTTGAATGTAGATGGCTTGTTAGCTGTCTATTTTGGTACACAAATCCTCCATATATGTATGCTACAATCACAAGAGCTGAGTTTAATTGAAACCACCCTATCCTTAATATATGGATATCACTATGAATTCTTGCACTGGACAAAGTGGGCCAGAGTCCATGACATCCCACAGTGTAAAGTATGTAGGATGCTACAGGACTCTTTGTTGCTACCTCTCTGAATCCGATTTGAAGAACACCTGCTACCCCATAAAAAAGAGTGTGCTTTAAATTACTGCTTCCATTCATAAGGAAGCCTGCCTTTAGAGACCTAATCCCCTGAAGTGAAAGAGTTAAATCAACTATTCAGGTGGCTTTGCTGGCAAGGAATGTGGGTTGCTTTTGGGTTTTCTCCCTCCTGACAAATGTATTGTCTGAGACAAGCTATTGGTAAGTGCTTGTAAAGAGCCAGTTCCTGACCTTGGCCATGTACTTCACTTCCTGAAATTGTATTAGCCTTGTGCTGAATGAATGCATGAGCAAGTTTTAAAATGCAGGAATCCAGGATACAATGCTAAACACATGCACATACACACAAACCCACTATTGAATAGACTTGATTGAGTACATAAAGCTGACAAGCTGCAATAGACTAAAGTTGCTTCAATGTTTCTCTGTACATGCAATTTCCCCTCTATTTATTGTGGGTTTGATACACACAGTTTTGGCTTAGAAAAAGCTATTGTTGAAAGGCTGGCTAAAATAGTCATTATAATCTGCCTCAGAATTTTTGCACAAACAATGGCACTATCTAAGTTGTCTTTTCAATATACACTGCAAGCATACAAAAGGCAATTTCCATGGAATTTGGATGTTCTTTCAGGAAACAAGGATTGAAATCCAATAGTAAATCATAACTAGAGCAGGCTCATTGTATCAGTGAGGTTTTGGTAAGCCAACTCTTAAGTGTGATTGCTTTTTCCCTATAAGTTCAATTGTTTCAGTGGACCTGCTTTAGTTATGACTTACAACTGGATTTCAGCCAATGTATAATGAGGGCATCACAGACAGAGAACAGAAACAAGCTGCTATGGATCCAATATGAATTTAGGGATAATATAATGTAGCCTTTTTCAGTCTGGTGCCCTCCAGAAATGTTGGACTAAAGCAGTGGTTCCCAATGTGGGGCACATGCCCCACTGGGAATTGAAGTCCAAAAACCAAAGGTTGGGAAACACTGGACTTAAGCTTCTAATGTCGCCAGATCTAACAAGTTAGGTAAAGCTGAATTATTCAGTTATTTTATGATCTGCGGAAACCAAGAAAGGTTAGACATTACGCTGCATTATGAAATGATAATGTCAGGACATGAAAGTAATGCAGTTATATCTGTGTTTAGCATTGTAACTGAAGATTAATAGTTGGGGAAACAGTAATTTATAAACAATGATAATTTACATGGAACTAGTTAAGTAAAGAGGTTAATAACAGCACCATAGGACAACTGGCCGTATTCTCCTATGTCTCCCCACAAGATTAAGATGCCCAGATTGGCTTCTCTTCACATCCTTTACCTGATTCAGCATCTAAAATCATCTCCTGTCTTGAAGGATTGCCTAAAGCTCTCTGTTCTCCTCCCAAGAATGAGCTGTGGACCCCACAGTGGATAAAGACATTTTTGAGTTAATGGGGGGATTGTTGTATTTTTAAAACAAAGATCCAAACTCTATTGCTCTTTATGGAATTTCTTGTTCTTAGCAACACTGGATGCCATTCAGGATGAAATCTGACCTCAGATGACCTACTAATATCTGCAGCTTCTACCCCATTACATTTCAAGAGAACAAGTAAAGGTAAATGTTTCCCTTGCTCGAAAGGCAGTCGTATCTGACTCTAGGGTTCAGTGCTCATCTCTGTTTCAAAGCCGAAGAGCCAGTGCTGTCTGCTTCTGCAGATGTTTCCGTGGTCATGTGGCAGGCATGACTAGACATTGTAATGCACAGAATGCTGTTTACCTTCCCACTGAAGTGGTCCCTGTTTATTTACTTGCAATGTCTTGCTTTCGAACTGCTAGGTTGGCAGGAGCTGGGACAAAGACGGGAGCTCATTCCATCCTGCAGTACTTGGGAATCAAACTGCTGACCTCCCAGTCAGCGTCCCACCTCCCAGTCAGCGTCTTAGCCACTTGTGCCACTGCAGCCCCTAACAAGTAGACTACAGAATTTTGTGCCATTTTAGTTGACCCAATAAAGGTATCACTACAATATGGATTTTGGACTGTCTTTCATGACCAGATCATTTTACCCTGTCTTAGTGATATTTCTGATAATCTTGAAACATTTTTACTTCTCTGTTTCATAAATAAGAAATGTTCAAATTTTAATTTTGCATTCCTTTCTAGCAGGTTTCATGTTAGGTTGTCTGAACTGTTGGAAAACTGAAAAGCTAGTACAGTATTTATAATCATGCAGTGGTGGCAATTTAAAAAGGGGGTGTGGTGTGGGGAAATGGCTTTAGCCTGGGGAGAATGAAAGCGCGGCGCTAAAATGGCCGCCACGCTCTTTGCGGGGGCCCCACCCACCCAGACTCAGACATCCAGGTAGTTAGGGGGCGTGGTCACTCCTCTATAAAAGGGGTGGCCACAAGGCAGCCGAGCTGCCATTTTAGAATGCGACGGAGCGGAGAAGTTTGCTCTGCGGCGTTTTTCTCTGTGTTTTGCCTTTGTACCTTTAGCTTTAGACAGATTTCCTTTGCTCTTTGATACTGCAATACTCAGGGCACAGGATTGTGAGTTGGATCCCTGGCCAGGGATTGATTAGGGAGCAGCTTCTCTCTTCGGCTTGGGAGACATGGCTCCCAAGCGCAAGGCTCTGGCTGCCAAGCCGCGCCTGCGGGGGAGGGCTTTGCCTACCCCCTCTTCCTCCGGGGGGCAGCCATCGGGTCGGAGGGCTCGGGCGGCACCCCCGCAGCAGGGCAGTGGGATGGCTTTGCCCACTGCCACCAATGTCGCTGACCAGGCTTCCGCCTGTCAGCCTGGCACAAGCTTCCAGGCGGGGCTGGCACAGGCTGGCCCCTCGGGGACCCCTGCCCCTGGAGGGCCTTTTCATGGCCTGGGACAGGGTGGCCCATGTGGGCCTGGTGTGGGTTTCCACCCCACCATTCCTCCAGGCCCCCACGGGCCGGAATTTTGGGCATGGCCCTATTCAGGCCCGGGATCCCCATTCGGGTTTCCCCTTCAGCACCTTATACAGGGGGCTCGGACACCGTTGATGCGCTTCTCGCACGCATTTCAGTGCTAGAGGCATCAATGGGCATTGCCCCACTGCCTTCCGATGGGGGCTTAGCCACCGCTTCAATTACGGCCCTTTCGTCAATCCCGGCCAAAACATCAGCCGTGCCTCTCCAGCGGGCCGTCAACAGGGTCAAGCTGCTCGAGGCCATCAGGCCAGCCCAAGCTGGCGCCTCGCAGCTCCCCACACGATCGGATTTGCCGGCGGGGACCAGTCAGGTGTGGCCCCAGAGCTCGAGGCCTGTCACGAGCTCTGACGCCCGCCGTGGGCCGGAACCCCCAGTGGGGGCGGCTCACGGGGGTGCGACTAATGAGTATCCGGTTCAATTGAGTGCACCAGCGACACTGTCCAGTCACATTGGGGGGGTGCAGTGGCCATAGCCGAGGCAGGTTACTGTGGGTGGGCAGTTGTATCCGCTCTGCCCTGTTAACTCATGGTTGCCAAATGGCCCCCCGGTTAGGGCAGGGGTGTCCGCCCTTGTGGGTATGCCAGGTGTTGCAGGGGCTATTCAGGGCCCGCTGCGCATACCCTCCATCCAGAAAGTGCCGATGACGGCTCTGCCGACGGCTGGTTATTCCTTGCCCCTGGGTGATCATCTATCACAGGCCACGAGGGAAAAGATTTGGCAAGGGGAGTATGTCAATATTTTCTCCCTCTTGAATCGTGAGCCCACCAAGGAAGAGAGGGAGGGACAGGATGACAGGGACAAGGAGTTGTCCCATCGTCGTAAGCCACCGTGCACCTGGGCCAACTGGTTGCCGGCATACCTCATTTATATAGCGGTATACCTGAGGGCCCGGCCTGATTTGGCCATTCCGATGGTGCAATATCTCGACAATATTTATAGGGCGATGGTTGATTTTCTTGGCCCATCGTGGTTGGCTTACGACGAAGAATTCAGGATGAGAGTGGCCCTACATCCTGAGCTGAGGTGGGATGAGCCCTGCCAGCAATTGTGGCTCTTGTATATGACTCCCACGCGGCCGGCGCCTGGTGATAGGTACCATTGTGGCCATGCCGTGCAATGGGCTGCTGCGACGCAGGTTCCCCGCCAGCCGGCGGGGCAGGGGGTTCCAGCCCGCCTGCTGTGTTGGAGCTTCTCAGCTAGCGGCGTGTGCAACAAGCGCCAGTGTCATTTCCGACACGAGTGTCCCTCTTGCTCTGGCCCTCACGCCGCCTCCGCGTGCCCGCGGGCTGGTGGGTCACGAGGCAGAGGTAGGGGTGGGCAGGGGGCAGTCAGAGCTCCTTCTGATGGTGCTGGCCACGCAAAAGGCCCCCTCCCCAATTAATATCCCTATGCTGGATCAATGGCTTTCCGCTTATCCTAGATGGGATGATGCGAGGTACCTGTTAGAAGGTTTCCAGTTTGGTTTTCGTATACCATTTAGGGGTGTTCGGGGACTGCAGGATGCCCCGAACTTACTTTCTCTGAAGGGTAATGAGGAGGTCGCTGCACATAGCATAGCTAAGGAAGTGAATGTTATGAGAGTTGCTGGGCCCTTTACTGAACCACCATTCCCTAACTTGAAGGTCTCTCCTCTGGGGCTAGTCCCGAAAAAGACCCCAGGTGAATTTCGTTTAATTCACCATCTATCTTACCCTGCGGGTTCCTCAGTCAATGATGTGATTCCTGATGACCTTTGCTCGTTCAGGTATACGTCATTTGATCAGGCCCTACAGATGGTACGCTCCTGTGGTCCCGGGGCGCTCCTGGCTAAGTGCGATATCAAATCGGCATTCCGATTACTGCCAGTGCACCCCGCTGACTTTGAGCTGTTGGGTTTTTGTTTCCGAGGGAGGTTCTACGTAGATAAGCCCATGCCTTTTGGCTGTTCTATTTCATGTCCAGCATTCGAACGCTTTAGCACTTTCCTTCAATGGGCCTTTGTTCGCAGGTCAGGGTCCCGGTCTGTAGCCCACTACCTCGATGACTTTTTGTTTGGGGGTGAACAGGGCTCGGACACGTGTACGCGTCTCCTTAATACATTTCAGGCGCTTATGCGGGAACTGGGTGTCCCCTTA
Organism: Bradypodion pumilum; assembly: GCA_035047305.1. Taxonomy (NCBI): domain Eukaryota; kingdom Metazoa; phylum Chordata; class Lepidosauria; order Squamata; family Chamaeleonidae; genus Bradypodion; species Bradypodion pumilum. The sequence continues at coordinate 412,719,669 of JAWDJD010000001.1, forward strand.
GCACCTGAAAAGACCGAGGGCCCAGTCACCACGCTTACCTTTTTAGGTATCGAAATTGACACTGTCGCACAGGCATCCAGGTTACCCATGGATAAGGTGACTTGGATCTCCGTGGCGATTCTGGCACTGATTGCCAAGCATGAAGTGTCTCTTCGTGAGCTACAGGTCCTTCACGGCCACCTCAATTTTGCCTGCAGGGTGGTGACCCCGGGCAGAGCTTTTGCCAGGCATCTGTGTGACACCATGGCTGGCCTATTAAAATGCCACCACAGGGTCCGGCTGACCAGGGGCATACGGGCAGACCTTTCGGTTTGGCTCACATTCCTCCAGGATTTCAACAGGGTCTCTTTTTGGAGATCAGACCTTATGGTCTGCCCTAAATTTCAAGTACAGTCGGATGCCTCCAGCTCTCTGGGTTATGGGATTTATTTTGAGGGGCAGTGGGCATATGGCTGATGGCCTCACGCATGGCAGGGCACGGATCGCCTACGTGATCTTACTTTCCTGGAATTTTTCCCCATTTTGGGGGCACTAATGCTATGGGGCGATAAGTGGGCCAATTCAGTGGTCCATTTTTTGGTGTGACAATGCGGCAGTGGTGCACATTGTTAATGCCCAGACGTCCAAATCCCCTAGGGTCATGGCATTGGTTCGTCAATTTGTTTTGAGAACCCTACGCCTCAATGTGCTGTTCAGGGCCAGACATATGCCAGGCATTAATAATGATATTGCCGATGCTTTATCCCGCCTGCAGATCTCCCGGTTCCGTGCCTTGGCTCCAGAAGCAGAGGAATTTCCCTCTTCACTCCACGCCGAGATTTGGACATTTGGCGAGGAGAGGTGAACCGGGCGATCGGCATGTCCTTGGCACCTCGCACATGTAAGGCGTACCAACATGCTTTCATACAATTTAGAGCCTTTTGTGGGCGACTACAGTTACCTGAAGCGTGGCCAATACCAGTAGACCAGATTTTACAATACATGGTTTATCTTCACGGTCAGGGGTTGGCTCCCTGTACTATAGCCTCTAGGCTTTTGGCACTGGCATTTATGGCCAAGGCACGGGGCTTCGCTGACTGCGTGAATGACTTCCGCATACGTCATGTTTTGGAAGGGTGGACACGTGAACGTGGCTGCCGCCCGGACACACATCACCCGATTTCACCAGATGTTCTTACCCACCTTGCACGAGGCTGGCATAACTTATGTTATGATAGGTACGAGGTAGCTCTTTTTCATGCAGCTACCACCGTAGCCTTCTTTGGAGCACTCCGCATCAGTGAGTTGGTACCGTTGTCTAAGGCGGATGCGTCTCGTAGGGCACTGGAACTCGACGATGTCTATGTTACACACGAGTGGGCTCAGTTGAGGATACGGTCCTCAAAGGTTGATCAGCACGGCATAGGCAGTGGAGTCAGACTGCTACGATGTTCCATTGAAGACATCTGTCCGGTTGGTGCCCTACATGAGTTTTTGGCAGTGCGTGGTACGCACCCTGGCCCGTTTTTCTGCCACCAGCATGGGTCTCCCCTTACTAAATTCCAGTTTTGGAAGGTGACCGGTACAGCACTTCACAGTGTTGGCCTCCCTGGGGCTCGTTACGGCACCCATTCATTTAGGATAGGTGCTGCATCCACTGCGGCTGCGTTTGGGTACTCTGAGGCTGATATACGCCAGATGGGCAGATGGGGATCCATGCGCTTTGCATTATATGTACGCCCCCTCCATGCATGAGTACCAGTTATGTCATTGTTCCTTTTTCTTCTTTTACAGACCCTGTGTGTCCACGCACACCAGTGGCAGTATGGCTGGTGGGCCACAGTTATGTGCACTGGGCAGCGCAGTATGCTGTGGTGACAGAGTGGGGACCCCATCTTGGGCTACGTGCAGCCGCACGTATGCGATGGTACGGTAAGCGCGGCATGAGATGGCGGGAACTGTTGCCATTCCTGTTTTCCATCAGGGATGCTGGACTGCCTGATATCCTTGTCCTGCACCTCGGTGGCAATGATCTCGCACAGGTCACTGGCCTCTCTTTAAAATTCACGATTTGCAGTGATCTAGCCTATCTACATTATGTATGGCCGTCCACGCGGCTGCTATGGTCGGACATTGTGCCGCGACAGACTTACAAGGGAGGCATTGACCTCCGTGCCCTTGACCGCGCTCGCCGGTCAGTGAACAGGGCTGTTGCCCGGTTCCTTGCAGACAAGGGCTTGGGGACAGCCATTCGGCATCCTAGGATAGGCTTGCAGGATTACGATCTCTATGCAGGAGATGGGGTCCACTTGTCGGCCAGAGGTATGAACCTCTTTCTTGAGGATATGCAAGCAGGACTGGTGATGGAGCTGACGGTCGGGGGGGGGCGGTGAGTCATCATGGACGCCTCCCCATGTGGCGGGTAGCACTGGTAAGGTAAAGATTTATGACCCATAGGTATCCGGCAGGTTCGCAATTGACTGGCCAACACGTACAGGGGAAATAGGTTTGGCCAGTCAAGGGCGAACCAGGCAAGGGGTGATGTCAGGAGCTTCACAGCCTGCATCACCTTGATATTTAATGGATACACGTCATAGGGTGGGGTCAGTAGATAGTTTATTGACTCCAGTCAACAATTTGTTTGTGTCAACAAACAAATTGATACAAATAGTTACATGTAGCCAATTACCATTGGCATTTTGGGAGGAACCTTACCAGTGTTACTGCGGCCTGCTTGCCTTAAAGAATTACAATTGGATGATTACACCAATTGAAAGTTATAATTCGGACTAGGGCATTATTCAATAAAAGTGGCCCGATGCCTTTATCCATATACCGGTGTCTGAGTCTTTCTTTGGGGGGTGCGCCTGCAAAGATAGTTTGGCAAGATCTGAAATGCCTTAACATCTGAAAACTGGATTTTATGAGAATAGTTCAGTTTATGATTTTATGTGAATGCTATAAGTATTGCCAATGAGCAAATATTGTTCTTATGAAGATCTGGCATAACTAGAGGTCAAACAAAGAACCCACGCAAGGCCATCAAGAAATCTAACAGTCTGGATGGAAATCTCTTATTTAAATCATTGGCAGCTCACAGAATAATGGAGACAGGGGAGCTCACTGTCTCATTTTGAGGTGAGATATTTTGCTTCAGTTTGAATCACTAAGAAGCAGGTCTTTGCATTGAACAATATTTCTCAAAAGCTATCAGGAATCAGTTGGGCACACAACCACAAACAGCAAGAACTAGAACCTTAGTCCTACAATACTTGGCAAAACAATTAGATACAGCATTCAATGAAAATGGTAGAATCATTAGTGGATGCCTGAAGCCAACCCCTATTGATGAAATACATTACCAAGCAAGCATTGCACCAAAGACATATGGAGAGGTGACAGATAGTAACAAAGGACTCAAAATGTCTACATCAAAGCATTTAGATCAAATGTGCTTCACCCTTTGGCTATCAGTCTGTCCCTCCCAGATTAGAACTGTGGCAAGTTTTTCCTAGAACATTTGTGAATCCTAAAGAAACAGCAGAGAACACCAACACAATAACATGGAAAGAAAAACTGCCCATGTCTTAGCCTCACAAATGTCTAGCCTCCAGTCACTCAGAGAATTGGGTTACCTGGAAGTTACATAATAGGCTGCAGACTGGAATTATGAGACTCAAGGAGGACTTAAGAAATGGGACTTCTATACTGACAGTTTTTGTGAGTGTGGTGAAGAACAGGCAACTTCACACCTATGTCAGTGTACTCTATGCCCTTCAACATGTAGTATGGAAGATTTGATGCTAGCTTCCTCTAGTGCTCTTGATGTTGTCCATTATTGGATGAAAATTATCTGCTATACTACCTTATATTTTAAAGTACAATGTGATGCATCTCATAGGAAGGAAGGAAGGAAGGAAGGAAGGAAGGAAGGAAGGAAGGAAGGAAACAAAGAAACAAAGAAACAAAGAAACAAAGAAACAAAGAAACAAAGAAACAAAGAAACAAAGAAACAAAGAAAATAAATTAGCAAGCCCAAGACTTGTCATGGCTTACTTTGGTTTGTATACATTGTACAGAGATAAACCATGGCCTAGCATGATGTGGACATTATGTGCATTATTTTTAACTGCAAATGCAATTCCATTAGAGAAAACTAATTTCAAGAAGTGGCATTTTTCCTGAGAGTCTATGACTTTTGAAATGATGACACATTAATGTCCCCCCTCTTTTAACACATCATAATGTACTGTGCATAAGGGTACTGTATATGAAAAGAACTACACTTTAGCACACATAATCAAATAATAAGTGTTCTAAGATAATTTATTTTAGCTTCACAAGGGGCCAGTTATCACATTAAACAAGCGACAAATATAAACATCTTCAAATGATGTTTTAAAATGAAACAAGAGAGAGAATAAATGTTTGTCTGAACAAACGGCAGACGTGGGGATGTAATAGAGGAGAGCAAGAAGAGGACACTTATGCAACATTTTGCCCTCTGTTGGTTTTAAGCAAGTATCCATATCCATAGAATAAAGCCAGTGTGGTGTATACCTGAGTCACATCTTGGCTTGGCCATGGAAACCCATTGGGTAGTGGTGACAATGGTAAACCACTCCTTGGACTTTTCACATACCATACTTTAGGGTCTTGCACGGAAGACAAAGAAGGAGCCGCAGTTGGGGGCTAAAACACAGGTTTATTTAATGATTGTCAGGATGAACATGTGGTAATGGCGGAGGTACAGCTCATTTTATACGGCAGTAATACATTTGAATACTGTTGCACGGTAGCTCATTGGATGCTACCGGTGTGACGTCATTCTGAGTCACGCCCATCTTCTCCAGGTGATCCTAGCGCGGGAAAGGTTCCCGCGGCTGCCGGTGATTGGGGGAATATGAACCATGTGAGCTGAACGCTCGCAGCTGCCCTCTATGGGCAGCTTGCTCGCGTTCCTTAAACAGCTGGGTTACATTGTAATCATTGTCAGGTTACATTCATACATTCTTAAAGTAATACTGTTACATACACAACACTCCTCCCCCCTAGGATGGGACGAAGTCCCTCAACCATTGTGGCTTCCCGCACGTGCGCTTGGGGCGTGCGACTGCTTGGTTTAGCTCAGGGGAACTAGGGGCTCCGAATTCCGCAGAGTCTCATCCTGCAATGGAAAGGGGGGACTCATTAGTCGTTTGGCGGGGACTCTGCGACAACCTTGCATTGGGAGAAGGGAACGGAACATACAGCTGAGATGTGAACCCCTGCCTGTTGCCCGTGGCGCCTGGGGACCCCCCCAGCACGAACCTCGGAACTGACGAGGAGACCCTTGTTGTCTCACCCCGGCCCCTTGCGCCTCCAACCAGCGTACTTACGCCACCCCCTGCTGCCTGACCCGGAGTTCTAGGGGATGGGGAGAGCGAACTTCCCCCTGCTGCCCGGCTCGGGGGGCTTGGTGATATGGTATACTCTAAAACAAAAGGGCTGGGGGGACTGGAGGTACCAGGGGCTGAACTGAAACCCCTCTTCTCACTCGGATGGGTGGGGGACCACTCCGCGACACCCCCTGGTACGGTATCATAAAATCAAACTCATTCCACTCTTTGAAAGTATCCTCCTCCTCGGCTGAGAATCCAGGGTATGCATTTGTACCCGAGGACGCCCCCGTGTCTCCCCGTTGGGTTACGCGGGTGGGGGAGGACCCTAACGCTGATTCCCTTTTACTAGTGACTCGCCTTCTGAGTTGGTCAGCATGCCTTCTCCAGAGTAGACCTGTGCTAGTCTTGACCCTATAGGATACTGGCCCTGTTTGTTCAATGATCGTCCCTGGGACCCACGTTGGTCCCGAGGCCGCATAGTTTCTGCAGTGAACCAGGTCCACTACCGAAAAGCTTTTGGAACTCTCTACCACTATATTTCTCCCTTCATCCTCCACCCTGGTCGGATCCAACCGATCAAAAAGGGTTACCGGCCGCCTCCTCATGAGGAGTTCGGCCGGCGAAAGCCCTGAAGCTAGGGGAGTTGCCCTATAACAGATGAGGAACTGACACAGTTGGAGGTTCAACTCACCAGGACCCATGTGCTGCAGTGCGTCTTTCGTAGTGCGCACTTGGCGCTCTACCTGACCGTTTGTGGCGGGGTAAAACGGGGCAGCGGTAATGTGCCGGATGGCATTTCTCTCGATAAACGGCTTGAATTCCGCAGAAGTGAAGGTACTGCCGTTATCGCTAACAAGGATGTCCGGCAGGCTGAAGCAACTGAACACCCTGTGCAAGTGTTTAATGGTTGCGGCAGATGAGGTGCTAGTCATGGGGATTACTTCCAGCCATTTGGAATATGAGTCGACTATCAGCAGAAACATGGAGCCGCGGAAGGGGCCAGCGAAGTCGACGTGTATTCGGGACCATGGCCCGCGGGCCGTGTCCCATTCCCTATGGGGTAGCCGGGACTCCTCGGGCCGAGAGCTCTGGCAGCTCTCACATGTGCCCACTAAGTGTTCTATATCCGCGTCTATTTGGGGCCACCAGAAGTAGCTCCTGGCCAGTGCCTTGGAGCGCACTATTCCCAGGTGGCTGGTATGCAGTAGCCTCAGCACCTTCGCCCGCAACTTCTCTGGGATGACTACCCGCTGGCCCCAGAGCAGGCAGCCCCTTTCAAGGGAAAGCTCTACTCTGCGCCTGAAAAATGACTTGAAATGCTCCTCGGGGGGAGTTGTGGGCCACCCTTTCCTTACCCAGGAACTGACTTGGGACAGAATTTTGTCGGCCGCCGTGGCTTTGGCAAGGTCTGCCGGGACTATGGGGGGTGAGTCGAGAGACTCGATCAGTAGGACTTGATGGTCCTGCTCTACCTCGCATGCGGGATCTCCTAAACTAGGGAGAGGAGACTGGGACAGCGTGTCCGCATGGGAGATCTCCTTCCCTGGGCGATAGACCAGCTCATACTGGTAGGCGTTAAGGAAAATCGCCCAACGTAGCATTCTGGGGGACAGAATTTGTGGGGTGGGCTTGCCTGTAGTAAAGATCCCCAGAAGGGGCTTGTGATCAGTCACAACCGTAAACTCGCAGCCGTATAGGAAATCGTGGAACTTCTTTGTTCCCGTGATTATGGCCAGGGCCTCCCTATCTGTTTGTGCGTAGTTGCGCTCCGCCTTTGAAAGGGACCTGGAATAGTATGCAACCAGGGCTTCCCGCCCGCTCTCTAACACGTGGCACAGCACCGCCCCCACCCCCACTGGGGATGCATCACAGACTAAAACTACTGGTCTCCTCGGGTCGAAATGAGTCAGGACAGCATCCGAGGATAAAAGCGCTTTGAGCTCCTTGAAAGCTTTCTCCTGCCTATCTCCCCACCGCCAAACCGCCTCTTTCTTTAGTAGCGCATGCAGTGGCTCCGCAACGGATGCCTTCCTTGGTAAGAAGGAATAGTAAAAATTTAGGAGCCCTAGGAATGACTGCAGCTCCGGTTTCGCGGTGGGGCGAGGGACGTTTTGCACAGCCGCAACCTTGGACTCGGAAGGCTTGATGCCCTCCGGGGTTATCTTGAACCCGAGAAACTCAACCTCCCTCGCAAAAAATACACATTTGTCCCTTCTCAGTCTAAGTCCCGCTTTCTCGAATACCGAAAGGACCCTGTCTAGCCTCCTCGCTAGTTCTGATTCGCTCCCCGCTGTTATCAAAACGTCGTCAAAATATGGGAGCACACCTGGGAGCCCCTTTAAAAGGCGTTCCACAAGGGACTGGAAGATCCCAGGGGCCGAATTTACGCCGAACTGTAGGCACGTTACCTTAAATGCCCCTTTGTGCGTAACGATGGTTTGCGCAGCGGCAGCAGCTAGGGTTACTGTGAGCTGCTGATATGCCTGCGCCAGGTCTAGCTTGGCGAAACACCTCCCCCCATGCAACGTGGCCAGTAAATGGCTAACCACTGGCACCGGATATGCATTTGGCCGAATCGCCTTGTTAATTGTACATTTGTAGTCAGCGCAAATCCTGACCTCCCTGTTGGATTTTAAGGCTGTAACAATCGGAGTCTCCCACTCCGCTGAATCAACTGGAACCAAAATCCCCTGCCCCACCAATTTGTCCAGTTCTGCCTTAATCTTGTCCTTGAGGGTGAAGGGCACTCTTCTTGGCTTGAGACGTATGGGCTGGATTTCTGTGTCCAACTCAAAAGAAACTGGGGGGCCCTTGTAAGTCCCGAGCCCCTTCTTGAAAATGTCCGGGTGCGCATCACACACATCCCGCATTGGGTCAGTCTCTATGGCGTTAATGCCGGACAGTTCAATTCCCAGGGGAGCAAACCACTGGGTTCCCAAAAGGCAACATCTTCCCCCCTTGAGAACCACTAAGGGCAGTTTCTCTGTGTAATTTTTGAACTTCACCGTGAAGTTCCCCACCCCCAACACTGGGATCCCATAGCCCTGCACGTCCCGTAAGTGTGACTTCATGGCCCGCAACTTGGGCCGCGCATTTGGGGGAATGCGCATGAACTCCTTCTGGGACAGGATGGAGTAGGATGACCCCGAGTCTATTTCCATCCTCACTTGTAACAGTACCTCAACAAAGAAACGCCGGTGCTCCAGGCCCACGCGGTTCACGCCTTCCGCGCCATCGTTGGCTGAGACCTTTCCGATGCTGGCCGCCTTTCGTTGGTGTGCTTGAGGGTGGCTCGATGCGCCCTTGTCCTCGGTTCACCCGCGCCTGCAGACTCTGGCGATGTGGCCCTTCCGGCCGCAGTTGTGGCACTCGGCCTTCTGGAATGGGCATCTCGTCTGGTCGTGAGATGCCCCACAGCCATCGCAACGGTGGCCTCATCACTCGCTGGTCTGGCGCCTCTCCCCACGTTTCTTTACCTTCTGTACGTTGTCGTCCTCGCTGGAGCAGGAGTCCGCCGTCATGGAAGACTCCTTTGAGGTTGCTGGGGTGCCTGCGGGCGACTGGGGTGCCCGCCAGGCTGTTTTTGCCGACGTCTGCTGGACCGCTTGCACGGGTGACTTGGCCCTCTCAGGTGCGGCCCCTCAGGACTTGAACACTCTGACCCCGCTCCTGGCCGCCTCGGCTGCTTGGGCCTCCCGCAGGACCTCATTGAACGTGAGGCGATGGTCGCGGGTCATCAACTTCCTCTGGACCTCCTCGTCCCTCAGGCCACACAGCATGCGGTCTCGGAGGGCCGTGTCCAGGTCCTCCCATTGGCAATTGACGGCCGCGAGCCTGAGGGCCACCGCGTAGGCGGACACGGACTCTCCCGGGCGCTGGTCCCGCCTGTGGAATGCGACCCGGGCCGGGAAGAGTGAAATGGGAGGCTGGAAGTGCTCCCTCAGTAATGCCAGGATGCGGTCGATGGGCACCACATCTACCTTCCGGGGAGCCACCAGGTTCATCAGGATACACAGCGTGGCCGGCCCCACCTGGCTAGGAAGTGCGAGCGCATCTTCCCGTCGTCGTCAATGCCTGCAGCATCCATTGTGTGCGGAAACTGGCACTCGTACAGCTCCCATTGTTCTGGATCGCTGATATCAAACTGGTGAGATTTGACCTTGGGACACGCCATGGATCCCATCCTCGTCGCCAATTTAGTGTCTTGCACGGAAGACAAAGAAGGAGCCGCAGTTGGGGGCTAAAACACAGGTTTATTTCATGATGGTCAGGATGAACATGTGGTAATGGCGGAGGTACAGCTCATTTTATACTGCAGTAATAAATTTGAATACTGTTGCACGGTAGCTCATTGGCTGCTACCGGCGTGACGTCATTCTGAGTCACGCCCATCTTCTCCAGGTGATCCTAGCGCGGGAAAGGTTCCCGCGGCTGCCGGTGATTGGGGGAATATGAACCATGTGAGCTGAATGCTCGCAGCTGCCCTCTATGGGCAGCTTACTCGCGTTCCTTAAACAGCTGGGTTACATTGTAATCATTGTCAGGTTACATTCATACATTCTTAAAGTAATACTGTTACATACACAACACATACCCTGTTTGGATTGCCACAAGTCAGAAACTAAGTAGATGGGACATAACAACAAATATATTGACATCTTTTTCACTCATGGGTATCAAAACAGTTTGAGGATAATTTTAAGTGGTAAAGGGCCCAAAGAAGAAGAATGGATGTAGCCCTTCCCTCTATCTGTTTCTTTTCTCAGACACACAACCCCCATAGCTGCTTTTCATTTTAAAATGAATGTTTCTGGTGTCAGAACTTTAGAGCTTGAAATGGTGTCAACTATGAAAACTGTGGGAGTTTGAGCTGTCATGGGATTGCAGAGTTGAATAGGAGCACAAGGCTCATCATATTCAACTCCCGGACCTGTGTACATTATTATTATTGATATTACATTACTTGTAACTCCCTGTGTATAGAGTCACCTTTGTGTGACTCTATACACAGCCGGTCCCCACCATCTCCAGCCGGGCCGGTGAGGGAGGAGGAAGACCAGCCGGGCGGGGAGAGGCCAGCCAGTCGCCCCGACGATAGCCTTTTCCAAGCCCTGAAAACAACCAAGCGCCGAAGGAGAGGTCCAATTGGCAGAAGGGAAGAAGGCAAAGGAGTTAAACCAGGGGGTGAGACTCAGAGCCCCATACAAAGGATAAGTAGTTAAATATGCAGAAATGTTGATGACTTAATATAGTAACTCACATAAAGACTTTAAAATGACTTAATATAGCAACTGACATAGAGACTGTGCTTTAAAGTGTGATAATATGCATGATAATATGTTGTCTTAAATGTTTTTAAATTTTAAAAACTGTGATAAAATGTATGAGGAGAGAAAAATGGCGCAGACACCGGCAACCACGCCATAAATCTTGCCAAGAGAACCCTATGGACCAAAACAAAAGGCAAAACAAAAGGGCAGGCTAGGTGATACAGGATGCTTAACACCACAGAGGGGAGAAAGGGGAGGGACAGGAAGGGGGGAGGGGAAATGCAATGTTGTAAGGAGAAATACTGCATAGGGACATGGAATGTGAGATCAATGAACCAAGGTAAACTGGAAGTGGTAAAAAATGAGATGGAAAGAATAAGCATTGACATCTTGGGCATCAGTGAGCTCAAATGGACAGGGATGGGTGAATTCAGCTCTGGAAACCATCATATCTACTACTGTGGACAAGAAAACCTTAGAAGGCATGGAGTAGCCATAATTGTCAATAAGAGAGTAAGAAAAGCAGTAATGGGATATAACCTCAAAAATGACAGAATGATGTCAGTCAGAATTCAAGGCAAACCTTTCAATATCACCGTAATCCAAGTCTATGCACCAACCACTAGTGCAGATGAAGCCACAGTGGACCAGTTCTATGAGGACCTAGAACACCTCATAGAACAGACACCAAGAAATGATGTCCAAATTATATTAGGAGACTGGAATGCCAAAGTAGGAAATCAAAAAGTGGAGGGAATAACAGGCAAGTTTGGTCTTGGAGTACAGAACGAAGCAGGGCAAAGATTGATAGAGTTCTGCCAAGAGAACGCACTGGTCATAGCAAACACTCTCTTCCAGCAACACAAGAGGCGACTTTACACATGGACATCACCAGATGGCCAACACCGAAACCAAATTGACTACATACTCTGCAGCCAAAGATGGAGAACCTCCATACAATCAGCAAAAACAAGACCTGGAGCAGACTGTGGCTCAGATCACAACCTACTGATCGCAAAATTCAGGTTAAGACTAAAGAAAATAGGGAAAACAAGAAGACCAGACAGATATCACCTAGACAGCATCCCTAAAGAATACACGGTGGAGGTGATGAACAGATATAATGGCCTGGACGCAATAGACAGAGTGCCAGAAGAATTATGGACAGAGATAAAGGACATCATGCAGGAAGCAGCAAAGAAAACCATACCAAAAGAAAAGAAGCGTAAGAAAGCAAAATGGTTGTCTGATGAGGCTCTTAAAATAGCAGAGGAAAGAAGGAAGGCGAAAGTCAAAAGAGAAAGGAAAAAATACAATCTTCTGAACACAGAATTTCAAAGAAAAGCAAGGAGAGATAAGGAAAACTACCTAAAAGAACAGTGCAAAGAAATGGAGGAAAACAACAAAAGAGGCAGGACTAGAGATCTCTTCAGAAAAATCGGGGAAATAAAGGGAACATTCAAAGCAAAAATGACCATGATAAGGGACAAAGACGGAAAAGAGCTAGCTGATGCAGAAGAGATAAAGAAAAGATGGAAAGAGTACACAGAGGAACTCTACAAAAAGGACCTCAACACTCCTGATAACCACAATGATGAAAAAACTGAACTCGAGCCAGACATCCTGGAGAGCGAAGTTATAAAGGCCCTAAAGAGCACTGCAAACAACAAAGCTAGTGGATATGATGGTATCCCAGTCGAATTTTTCAAAGCGCTAAAAGATGATGGCGTCAAATTACTGCACTCAATATGCCAGCAAATCTGGAAAACAAAACAGTGGCCACAGGATTGGAAAAGATCAGTATACGTCCCAATCCCAAAAAAGGGCAACGCCAAAGAATGCTCAAATTACCGAACAATTGCACTCATCCCACACGCCAGCAAGGTGATGCTCAAGATAATACAAGACAGACTTCAGCAACATGTGGAGAGAGAACTACCAGAGGTGCAGGCCGGTTTCAGAAGAGGCAGGGGGACTAGAGACCACATTGCCAACATACGTTGGATCATGGAGAAAACAAAGGAATACCAGAAACAAGTTTACTTTTGTTTCATTGATTACACTAAGGCATTTGACTGTGTGGACCACAACAAGATGTGGCAAGTAATTAAAGAGATGGGAATACCAGAGCACATCATATGCCTCCTGAGAAATCTGTACATGAACCAAGAAGCAACAGTTAGGACAGAACACGGAATGACAGAGTGGTTTGGAATAGGAAAAGGAGTAAGACAAGGCTGCATTTTATCACCCTGCTTATTTAATCTATACACAGAGCACATAATGCGAAATGCAGGGATGGAGGAATCACAATATGGGATTAAAATTGCTGGGAGAAACATAAACAATCTGAGATATGCAGACGATACCACCCTAATGGCAGAAAGTGAGGAAGACCTAAAGAACCTCTTGATTGGGCTGAAGGAGGAGAGTGCAAAAGCTGGTTTGAGACTCAATATCAAGAAAACCAAGGTAATGGCAACAGGCCCCATCAGTTCCTGGAAAATAGATGGGGAAGAAGTAGAAGCAGTGACAGATTTTACTTTCCTGGGATCAAAGATCACGGCAGATGGGGATTGCAGCCATGAAATAAAAAGGCGACTGATTCTTGGGAGACAAGCCATGAGAAACCTGGGGAACATAGTGAAAAGCAGAGACATCACATTGCAAACAAAAATTAGAATAGTCAAAGCAATGGTATTCCCAGTGGTAATGTACGGATGTGAGAGCTGGACAATTAGGAAAGCTGAACGCAGAAGAATAGATGCCTTTGAAATGTGGTGTTGGAGGAGAGTTTTGAGAGTACCCTGGACAGCGAGGAGAACAAATAGGTCAATCTTAGAAGAAATCAACACTGACTGCTCATTGGAAGGGCTAATAGTAAAGACGAAGCTAAAGTATTTTGGACATCAAATGAGAAGGGAGGATTCACTTGAGAAGGCCCTGATGTTGGGAAAGGTGGAGGGCAAAAGAAGAAGGGGCAGGCCAAAGATGAGATGGCTAGATGGTATTGTAGACACAATGGGCACAGAACTAGGAGTGCTGAGGGGGATGGTGGAGGACAGAGGTGCCTGGAGAACAATGGTCCATAGGGTCGCAAAGGGTCGGAACCGACTGTGCGACTGAACAACAACAAATGGGTGGGTCAACAGGTTTCACAGAACAGCATAATTCACTATTGCACTGCATATCAGTACAACAGAGTGTGCCTGTGTATGTGGGAACCGTAAGGACACAACCTTTATGGGATTGTGATAATTGTGCTGAATTTTTTGATTATTTGTATATTGAATTTTGTAATGCATATTGATTCTGTGCTGTGCTACTTTGTTAGTTGGAATTTTTGTGGTATATTTTAGGATGCTGTTGTTTATAGACTAGTCTTTTTGCATTGATTGTATATTTAATTCTGCAGTTGTTGATTTGTAATTGTATACTATTGTGTTTTGTGTGTTTATATTGTTTTCTCTTGTTATATTGTATTTAATTTACTTGTTGTAAGCCACCCTGAGTTGGCCCTGGCTAAGTAGGGCGGGATATAAATCGAATAAATGAATGAATGAATTAATATTAAAATAATAAATAAATGTAGGATAGAAACCCATGGGAGCACTGCCAATTTTGGCTACAGAAGCCCTGGTATGCCTTCCTCTGTCAAAACAGGAAAACATGTTTGGAAATCAGGAATGTAATCTATAGGTAAAGGGTAAAGGTCGCCTTTACTTGAAATCCAGTTGTATCCGATTCTAGCGTTTGGTGCTCATCTCTGTTTATAGTCAGAGAATCAGCGCTGTCTGCCTCTGCAGACATTTCTGTGGATATGTAGCAGGCATGACTAGACACTGGAATGCATAGAACGCTGTTTATCTTCCCACCGAAATGGTACTTATTTATCTACTTGCAATCTTGTGCTTTCTAACTGCTAGGTTGGCAGGAGGTGGGACAGAGATGGGAGCTCACTCCACCATGCGGCACTCAGGTCTTGAACTGCTGACCTGCTGATCAGTCATCAAGTTCAGCATTTTAACCACTAAGCCACGGCAGTCCCTATAATATATAGATTGGGCCAAATTATAGAACAGATCTCTTTTTAAAAATAATAATAATCGTGGCTGTTCACTTAAAAATAGCCGCATGTTGACTAACATCAGAACTAGAAACAAATTGAAGTTGTTACCTATTTAGAGTGACACAGAATCTCCATGTGTGCAGGCAGTACATTTCTGAGAACTGAATACCGAGGGGCAGAGGGAAAGATAGGAGAGTTTAATTTATGAAATTCTAGGCAAGGTGTCTTCCCAGCTGCTGATGATCTAGCTCCTGGGGAGACCCTGGTTTGAGCCAGCTAAGCAGTCCTGACATTCTTCTGCAACATCCTCTAAATAGGTGGGAGGGAGAACACCATTAGGTAGTGCAAATATACCAAGGGAGTAAGTGATACATCAACCAGATATATTTGTGATTGAGAACTGTAGCGGGGGGGGGGGGCAAAATCCTCCTGAGCTAACAGCCCCACCCCACCCCACCCTGGGATGCCAATGTTATATATGTGAGTGTGACATTGTTGCCCCTCCTGGAATTTTTTTGCCCCTCCTGAAACAATTGTCGCCCCCTCAAATCTAGAATCCTGGCTACGACACTGCTTGATCACAACAGCAACTCTCCATTAAGGCAAGTGGGAAATGTTTCTCTGGCCACCCGATACTTGCTCATTCCTTGTATATGTGCATGTGTGAATGAACGCATTCTTGTCTGTGTTGTTTCCTGCCTGCCTCTGTCCATTTACATGAGTATTCCTTTTTATATATGTGTGTACAAATGCTTACATTTTCCCTAGCTCCACTGACTGTTGGTTGCAACATTTTCTGCTCCACCAATTACAATGAGTGCCAGCCACCGCTGACTGCAACAACAGTTGCAAATGTTTTAGTTCTCTTCCTCTGAAACTAGGTGCCTGTATTGACAAGTCCTTTGCCCGTGCACCCCCAAGGAAGAGACGTACGCAAGAAATGGAGTTAAAACATGGCCACTTTATTAATAATCAATCAAATGCATGGGGGGGGTCAGAATAGTTCGGGTGCTTTGCAATTGATGTCACAACATTAGCCAACGGAGGAACATGATCTACAGGCCGAAGGACCGGAGCATCATGGTGCCGACACCAAGTGCTGGAAATGGTAAGGCTTACTGATAAGCCGAACCAGTTAGAAGGTTAATCCTGAAGCCATAGGGCACACCCCTAAGTGATGCTCTTCCGGCCCCTGGGAAAACCCCGGCTCATACCCGTTGGCAATACCAAATTAGGAAATAACCTGCACTAACCGCCACATGGAGGGAAGAAACAGACTTCCGACCCACCCAGCCCAAAAAAAAACAGACTGGGGACTCCCGTGCATAGACTAGGTGAGAAACGGCCCCCTGAAGGGTGAAACAACACAGAAAAAAGACACCGCAGCCAGGGTCAACCAGGATGCCAAACACAGTTGTAGCCGGCAAAGGGAACAGAAGAGAGAGACCAGTTAGCAAAAAAAACAATACTGTGGAATCAAGCTGTAGGAGAGTACGTCCCAGTGGGGGCAGAACCAATGGGAGGCGGAGCAGGGCGCACCGTCCCACCACGAGCACCCTGGCCCGAGTGGGTGGGGGGCAGGAGGGGGCAGGAAGAGGCAGCATGCGGCCCAACACAAACGGGGCACTCATGCTTGAAGCGACATTGCCTCTTGGCACATCGGCGTGGGCCACAAACTCCCAGCAGAAAGTGCATGGAATGGCGCCGGTGGGCGCCGGAGGGGGAGGGGAATCAAGCTCGGGCAGGGCCTGCACCAAATGACCGCAGTCATACCAGGTTCCAGAAGCCGGGCAGGACGGCGTCATGAACTGGAGCCACAGAAGTGAGTTGGGCTCGTCCTGCCGCATGTCGGGCTGGAGTGCGGCACGCATACAGAAGTTCTGGTCGTAAACCATCCAAGCATCACCGGGAAAATCAACGTGGGCACGGTAAATCAAATGCAGATACTGGATGAAAGGGAAAGCCAGCGAGGGGCATGCCCTCATGGCCACCCCCGCATAAATAAGGAAGGCCAGAAGCCAGTTGGCCCACGTCTGTGGCAGCTTCTTACGGCATGCCAGTTCCTTATCAGCATCATCCAATTTATCATGATCCACCCTGGGTACGTCCCGGTTAAGAAGGCCAAAAAGGTCTACATACTCATCGCGGACAATCTTGTCCCTGGAGGCCTGCAAAAGATGGTCCCCGAGGGGGAGGGATGTTTCACCAGGCGGCAGGGCAGAAAATAAGACAGTGCTGCAGTCAGGCCCAACAGGGCCAGCCCACGGGGTGCCATGGGTCGGAGCAGGCCGGGGCGGGCCAGTTAGCGATGACTGGGTAACGAGGCTGACGGAAGGCCACAATCCACCGGGGTGTGTAGCAGAAACTGCATGGCCCACAGCCATTGCCAACCAAGGGCTGTGGGGTGCAGTGATCCGGAGGGCAGAAGGGACACGGGCGTGCTTGGTGCATACCAGTACTCACCCTCGCCCGGAACCACCATCCCAAAAGGTGTGAGGCCCGGGTGTGAAGCAGGTGCGGCGTCCCCAGGCAGTGCAGGAGGCCGAGAAGGTCCAGATGAGGCAGACCCGGTTGCAAATGCCTCCACCTGAAGCCTTGTTTTGTTTTGTTTGTAAACATGGCTTTTTGGACCCCGTTACATCAGCCAAGGACATTTGCATGTCTGCCCCTCAGAAGTGGTGTTTTTTTTTTTACTGAAGTATGCAAATAAATTACTGTAATTAGTGGTGTGTACAACTAAGGGTATATAATAATGTTCTTTTAAAATAATTTTATGAATTGTGGGAGGAAAGAGAGTGGGGGAAGAGCAATGAATAGCAATCTCTGGAGACTTTAGAAATATGGAATGACATTGGCTGGCTGGTAATGAAACTACATTTTGTCCTTTCCCCACAAAACGGAGAAGTCATTCTGCTCTGCAAAGTGCTATAATTATAGAGCCATTTTCTGATTCTAATGGGAGGACTTTTATTTCATGATATATTAACAAAATATAATATCAGTGCCATAGGTTAGAAATAGTCTTATTTTATCCATAAAAAGTCAATTTGTAACTGCTGCAGAATTTCCTTCTTGGGATGGTTATATCTCACCAGCTGATCTTTTTATATCAGCATTGAAATGCAAGCACTAAATTAATCACAATGGATTTCTCACCTTTACAGTTGCTGTAGAGAAAAAGAACCACCTTGGTGGTTGTTGTGTTCTGTAAAGCTGTGCCTTTAACAATGTACCTTAGCCATGTGTTAACAATGTAACCTTTCTGTGTGCAACATTATAACCTTCAGCTGTATCAATGTAAACCTGATAAGGGGACGCGAGCTAGTGACCACTAGATGGCAATAGCGAGCGTCCAGCTCTCATGGCTCAGCTTCACCTGGATCAGCAGCGCGGGAAGATTCCCCGCCACCTCTTCACCTGGTCAAGAAGGGCGTGACCTTCTACGACGTCACGCAGGCAGCAACCAATAGTCTGTCGATGAGCCACATTCAAATGTATAGCCAGCTGTATATATTGAGCTACCCATCCGCCATTACCACATGTTCCTCCGGATCATCATGCAATAAACCTGTGTAAGCCAACCCTTCGGCTGTTTCATTGTCTTTGGTCCCTTACACTAAATTGGCGACGAAGGTGGGATCATGGCAACCCACGGGACCAAGACATGCGCCGGTTTCGAAATCAGGAAACCGGGCGACTGGGAGATCTTCGAAATGGACTTCCAGGCAGCACTGATTGAGTCCGAAGTCACGGAAGAGGCTAAGAAAAGGGCCATCTTCACTAGGATGCTCGGACAAGAAACCAAAAGGACCTTGGTGGACCTGATCGCACAGAGGAGGGTGAGCGAATTCAAGGCCAAGGAACTCATGCAGATGCTGCGTGAGCACGTCTGGCCCGCCACGGCGATGTTTCCCGCTCGGAGTGCGTTCTGGAGGCGAGTCCAAGCGCCCGGGGAGACGGTCGCCGCATTCGTGGCGGCCCTGCGGCTGGCGGCCGGCCCGTGCAAATGGGAGAATGCCGAAATCACCCTCCGGGACTGTGTGCTGTGCGGCCTGAACGACGCCGAAACCCAGCGCACATTAATGAACCAAGAGCCGCCTCCCACGTTGCAGGAGGTCGTCAGAGCGGCACAGGCCGCGGAAGCTACAAAGGCCGGGGTCCAAGAACTCCAGGACTGGCGGCCGAAGCCGAGCAAGGCAGAGACTCCGGTGCATGCGGCCCGGCGAGCTTCGAGGTCGTCCGCAGAGAGCAGCGACGACGAGGACGTACAGAGGGTCCGGAAAGAGAGCCGGCGGTGCAACGGCTGTGGAGCGGCCCACGACCGCGTAAAATGCCCGTTTCGGAAGGCCGAGTGCCACAACTGCGGCTGCCGCGGGCACATCGCCAAGGTGTGCAGGAAGAGGCGCGAGACCCGGAGAAGCTCAGCAGACCGTTCCGCGGGACAAGACCGCTCAACGAGGCCCAAGGACGGCGCTCAGGCCACGCAGAAGCAGGACGGCGTGGGCCGCATCTCCGACGGGAGCGAGGACGACGCTCCAGTTTTCAGCGTGTCCGTAGGACACCCCCGCTACTTTGTTGAGGTACTAGTTCAAGGGGTCCCCATTAGCATGGAAATTGACTCGGGGTCCTCATATTCAATCATTTCCCAGAGGGAGTTTTTGAGAATTGCCCCCCACAGGCGACCCAAGCTCAAAGCGCTGAGGTCCACACTACGGGACGTGCAAGGGAACAGCATTCCAGTGTTGGGGGTTGGAGAATTTCAGGTTAAATTCAAGAAGCACGCCGCGTCCCTCCCGCTAGTCGTGCTAAAAAGGGGGGATTGCAGCCTCCTCGGGACTCAATGGTTCCAGCCCCTGGGGTTGTTTATTGGGGGGTGCACGCCATTGGGATGCACGCCGTTGGGTCTGACCCGATTCAGGAGGTGTGCGAGGCGCACCCCGAAGTTTTCAAAAAGGGACTGGGGAAATTCAAGGGGCCCCCAGTGACTTTCGACCTGGACCCGGAGGTCCGACCAATTCGGCTTAAACCACGCCGGGTGCCGTTCGCACTCAAGGACAAGATAGAGGCGGAACTGGACAAATTGGTGGGCCAGGGGATCCTTGTGCCTGTTGATTCTGCGGAGTGGGAAACTCCAATTGTAACCGCACTTAAGGCCAATGGGGAGGTCCGCATATGCACCGATTACAAGTGCACCATGAACAAGGCGATCCGCCCGAATGCGTATCCGGTGCCGGTAGTCAGCCATCTGCTGGCCAGGTTACACGGGGGAAAGTGTTTCGCTAAGCTCGACTTAGCACAGGCCTACCAGCAAATCACGGTGTCCCCTGCCGCAGCTGCTGCGCAGACCATAGTCACCCATAAGGGGGCGTTCCAGGTGACGCGCCTTCAGTTCGGCGTGAATTCGGCGCCTGGAATTTTCCAATCACTCGTGGAACACCTCCTGAAGGGGCTAGAGGGGGTGTTGCCTTATTTTGATGACGTGTTAATAACGGGGGGGAGTCGGGTCGAATTGGCCAAGAGGTTGGGGAAGGTCCTGACAATATTCGAAAAAGCGGGGTTGAGACTGCGAAAGGACAAATGCGTCTTCTTCGCGACCGAGGTTGAGTTCCTAGGGTTTTGTGTGACTCCCGAGGGGATAAAACCATCCAAATCCAAGGTGGCCGCCATTAAGAAAGCCCCCCGCCCCACCTCCAAGCCCGAGCTGCAGTCGTTCCTAGGGCTGCTCAACTTTTACCACTCCTTCCTCCCCCGGAAGGCAGCAGTAGCTGAACCGCTGCACAAACTGCTAAAAAAGGATCAGGCATGGAAGTGGGGCGAGGACCAAGAAAGGGCATTTGGCGAACTAAAAAGTCTCCTAGCGTCCGATGCCATACTGACCCATTTCAACCCCAAACGCCCGGTAGTCCTGACCTGTGATGCATCCCCGGTGGGGGTGGGGGCGGTGCTGTGCCACGTGCTGGAAGACGGAAGGGAGGCCCCGATAGCATTTTACTCCAGGTCCCTGTCCCAAGCGGAGAGAAACTACGCACAGACAGACAGGGAGGCACTAGCAATAGTTGCGGGGACGAAAAAATTTCACGATTTTCTGTATGGCCGCCCCTTCACCATTGTAATGGACCACAAGCCCCTGCTAGGCATTTTTACCGCAGATAAGCCCACCCCACAGATCCTGTCCCCGAGGATGCTCAGGTGGGCCATTTTTCTCAACGCGTACCAGCACGCGTTGGTCTACCGGCCCGGGAAAGAGATCAGCCATGCGGACGCTCTATCAAGGTCTCCCCTTCCTCTGACGCCCAGCCAGGTGAGCAAGGGGGAGTGGGACCATCAGGTTCTTATGATAGAGGTGCTGGATTCGTCCCCCGTAATGCCCGCCGACATTGCCAAAGCGACAGAGAAGGACAATACGTTAGCGGCAGTTAGCTCCTCGGTACAGAAAGGGTGGCCGGCGTCCTCCCCAGCGGAGGAGTTCGCCCCATTTTTCAGGAAAAAGTTAGAGCTGTCCCTAGAGAGGGGGTGCCTCTTGTGGGGGCAGCGGGTGGTGATTCCCACTTCCCTTCGGCCGCGGGTGCTCAAACTGCTGCACGTCAGCCACCCCAGCATCGTGCGATCCAAGGCGCTGGCCCGGAGTTACTTCTGGTGGCCCCAGCTGGACGCCGACATCGAGCACATGGTCGGCACTTGTGAAAGTTGCCAATGCTCCAGACCAGAGGAGGCCCACCTTCCCCACAGGGAATGGGACACGGCTAAGGGGCCGTGGTCCCGGGTGCACGTTGATTTCGCGGGCCCGTTCAGAGGCACCCTGTTCCTTCTTGTAGTGGACGCCTTCTCCAAGTGGTTGGAGGTTATCCCAGTCACGAGCACCTCCTCGGCCCAGACCATTAAGCATTTGCGGAGGCTCTTTTCCACGTTCGGCATACCCGACACATTAATTAGTGACAACGCTAGTTGTTTCACGTCCTCCGAGTTTAGGGCATTCATGGAGATTAACGCCGTTCGGCATATCACCTCCGCCCCGTTTCACCCAGCCACCAATGGCCAAGTAGAGCGCCTCGTCCGCACCACGAAGGACGTGTTGCGGCGCATGGGCCCCGGGGACCTAAACCTACAAGTGTGTCAGTTTCTGCTAGGGTACAGGGTGACCCCGTTGGCGTCAGGGTACTCCCCCGCAGAACTCTTAATGCGTAGGAAACTGACCACCATCCTTACTAGGCTAGACCCCACGAGGGTAGAGGACAAGGGAAGGAACATTGGGCTAGAGGCCACGAAGAGTTTCAGTGTAGGCGCCCCCGTGCATTGCAGGAATTACGCCAGCGCGGGCCCAGCCTGGGTACCGGGCATAGTTGTGGAGCAAACCGGCCCCGTGTCGTACCGCGTGGAAACCAGCACAGGGCTACTGTGGAGGCGGCACGCGGACCAGCTCCGACGCAGGGTCCCCGATGAGCGGGGCACAGACCAAACAGAGAAAAATCAGCGTTAGGGTTCTCCCCCACCCGTTCAGCCCAAGGGGGAGGAAAAGGGAACCGCGGGTCCCCACCAAGGGGGGAGGAGGATATTCTCGTAGATATCCTGGGGGATCTTTCCGAGGAGGAGGAACCCGACCCCATACATATCTCGCGGAATTCCCCCACAAATGCGGATACCCCAACTGAGTTAGAATTTGATTTTCAGAACCGGGGTTTTTTTTCGGAGTGGTCCCCCACCCGTCCAAGCGAGAAGAGGGGGTTTTCGTTAGCCCCGATTGCCCCCGGTCTGCCCACAATGGAGTTCTTCCCTTCCCCTAAGGCCGCCAGACCGCGGCAAGCCACTAACGAGTCTCCCTCTCCCATTTCAGGACAAGGGACCAGGGAACAAAGAAGCAGTAGCGCCCCCGGGGGGGTCAGCCCTCATCACAGCCCAAACGCACATGCAACAAGCCATCTTGGCTGAGAGACTTCGTCTCATCCTAGGGGGGAGGGATGTTGTGTTCTGTAAAGCTGTGCCTTTAACAATGTACCTTAGCCATGTGTTAACAATGTAACCTTTCTGTGTGCAACATTATAACCTTCAGCTGTATCAATGTAAACCTGATAAGGGGACGCGAGCTAGTGACCACTAGATGGCAATAGTGAGCGTCCAGTTCTCATGGCTCAGATTCACCTGGATCAGCAGCGCGGGAAGATTCCCCGCCACCTCTTCACCTGGTCAAGAAGGGCGTGACCTTCTACGACGTCACGCAGGCAGCAACCAATAGTCTGTCGACGAGCCACATTCAAATGTATAGCCAGCTGTATATATTGAGCTACCCATCCGCCATTACCACATGTTCCTCCGGATCATCATGCAATAAACCTGTGTAAGCCAACCCTTCGGCTGTTTCGTTGTCTTTGGTCCCTTACACTAAAGTGGTGGTCACATTAAATTTATACATTTGTTATGTCCATGAAAGCATCCATCAGCCTGAGATAGTGCTTGTCTGGAAAAGATCTGCACAGAAAATTTCAAGAAATAAACAAGTAACAAAGAGTAAGTTGTGCTGATGACAGTGTATTAAATGTCTAACTGCTCCAAATGATGCAATGACTCATATATTATCTCCTCAGTCCTCCTTGTTGGATTGTTAATGTGAAAATGGGTGGAGCCAGTTACCCAAGGTTTAAGGCCGGGGTTCTCAACCTATGGCCCATGGGCTGGATCTGGCCTATGGCACCATTTCATCTGACCCTCAATCCAGTCACTGCTTCTGCTTCCACCACTTCAATCCTTGACCTCTCCACTTGGCTTGGCATGTCCCTAATGGCGTTCCATAGCATGGCGGATGTTGTAAGGCTTACAACATCTGCCCTGTAACAGATCACCATTAGAGACAAGCCACAGCCAAGTGGAGGGGATAAGGATTGAGACGGCAGTAGCGTCAGAAGCAGCTGATGCCTGCGTCTGCCCGTGTCCTTCCTGGGGGCTGCTCTGGCTGAGCGCAGATGAGAAAGACAGCCTGGACCCCTCCTTCACCCACACCATGCAGCTCCTCCAGGCAGGTAAGCAGGGAAGCGTTGTGGGGGCTCATGGTAGTCCTGCCAGTGACAGTGGCAGGGGACACACCAGTCTGGCCCACAAACTGTCTGAGGGGGTGCAAACAATTACAGCCAAAGCTGGGGACCTTAAGGGGTCTCACACATGAAAATCTAACCTGGCTCTCTTTCAATGTTGCTCACTCTGAGAATAATTGCTTGAGACCAGCTGGTCCACCAAATTCTGGCAATCTGAGTTTCAAACACTTGAGCATAAGTCCTGATTTAGGTCCTGAGTTCTTAGTCTAGTGCTGGACAGAAGGCTGCTTCTATTTAAAGATGGAGGAAAGACAGAAGCATGGTTAGGGGAAGAAGAGGCAAGTTATTAATGATATTCTTTCTCAGCATTATGTTCTCATCATTCTCTTTGGAGACTGTAGGGAACAAAATGTCCAAACCACACATTTATTTTGCAAGCTGATATGTTATTTAGTTGTATCAACAGGCCTGATAGAAGTAATATTACTTTTGATATACTTTTAATCTAATGATTTTATAATTGTATTCAAATGGTAGTTGCATTTAGAATATTGATGGGCCTTGCTGAATTCCTGACACTGTTTATAGGGAAGCTTGTTTTGCAAAGAAAAAGATTATACTCATCTGAAATGGGGACATGTGGATTGAGGGACGGCTGCGGGGAGGATTGTTAACATATGTAAGGATGAAAGGACTGTGTCTAGAATATCAGATCTCATGTGATTTTGATGTCATTTCTTGTTTCTTTTTATCTTTACTTTCACTATTTTTCAACAGCCTTCTTGTCTTATATAACTTTTTCCTATATTTTCCTCACTCATCAAAATAAAATTATAAACTGCTATGGTATTTGGCATTACTTGTAACACTGAAAAATGAAGGAAAGCAGCATGAGCAGCTTTTAACAACTTAAAGGATGTACTTAGTGAAGCAAAAACGAGAAAATTATGGGCTGAACTCATCAACACCACTATGCTGCCTGCTTTATTATATGGCAGTATTATATGGGCATCTACAAAAGCTGACATAATTTTTTTTTTTATGTAACACAAAGAGCAATCAAGGGAAGGATGCTATGCATATGATGGGTTGCCTGAATATCAAATGAAGAACTGTGTATAAGATCAGGTGCAAAACAAGCATCAACATTGATTGAGTTTGCAAGACATTGGTGGGCTAGGTATGTGTCCCACTTCAAAGATGGCAGGTCGATGAAAGCTATCACAGAATGGATACCACTTGACACAAAGTGACCACTAGGAAGGGCAGCAACCAGATGGGAAGACAAGTTTAGGGCAAAGTTCCCAAGGCCCTGGATTATACTGACATGGGATCAGAAACAGTGGAAGATGATGCTTCGATCCACCATGTCAACCTGACGTGTGAAACATGGATCAACCAAGTGACCAAGTAAGCAAATATAGCAAAACAGTAATGCATCCACCTGGCATGGTACACACAATATCACCAACATCTCTTGTATATACAGAAAATCACAGTATTAGTAGGAAAATACATTTCGAAAATTTAAAATGGTAAAATAGATGAACACAGAAGGAGGTACTCTCATTGTCTCTCTTGTATAACCCAGAATGGTACATATTCTGATTATAAAAGACTGAGTCTTGCTGTATTTTGCATAATCGTTGTTCAGTTTTTTGAATTCCTGTACCCTTATGGTGTGAAATGTCTCTCCATGTTATTTTCCCATGAAACATTTTGTTAAAGGTAGTGATCTTAAGCATTCCTGTTAAATTTTAGCCTTAATGGGTTATATTGTCAGGCACTCATTTTCACTGTGTTAAAACCATAGTTTTCAGATCATCACAAGACAAGGCTCTGTTAAAAGTGAGATGTTTGAATTCTGACATAGACATATTAGTGCAGTTTGGGGTTTTCTTTCTTTCTTTCTTTTTGAAGAGGGAATAGCATCTCCCACCGAAGATCAACTAGAAAAATGCATGCATTGTTATGTGATTTGGGGTTTCACCCCAGCGCAGGCACCATTGTTTTCCCCACTAAATCATGAGAATCAAGTTGTTTTATTATATTAAAAAGAGGGAAAGGTTTTAGTTGTTTTGGATGGTGGTGAGGAATAGTCACCTCTCCTTCATCCATTTCAGTGCCATAACCCCCCCCCCCCCAAATAGCTGTACATCACAGAGTTGTCACCTCAGATAACATCACCTATAGCTCTGTTCTGGTGTCAACAAACTATCCACATGGGCTACTGAACAGAATAATTAAAAGTGCTCAGAATTGCACAAAAACGTGTAGCCCGGGCGCTGTACCAGAAAGGAGCAAGACAGCTTTAAAAAGGGGTGAGATAGAGCTCTCTTAATCCAAACACATGTGGATGCCATAATTTAGTTGGAACGAAAAGCAATCCAAATAACAAGCTATATGCCTGTGTGAACAGCCTCAAACACACACACACTGTTTAAATTGTCACTGTTTAGACATTTTTAGACAGTCATGTTAAAAGGGGGAAAGGGGGGAAATAAAGAATATTGTTAAAGCCTAACAGATTTCCCTTCTACAGAATACAAATGTTCTTCACACATAACTAAGGTTAAAAATAAACCATTTAGAAATGGACTTCTCTCCTTTCTTGTGATTATGGGAAAGAGATGTAGGGTCTGAATAGTCAGATCAGTGTGTAGTGAGAATGAAAAAATCTTTGGGTATGAAACACTCAATTTCACCCTGTCCTCGCTCCATAAAGACAAACAAATCTTTAGAACGTAACACAGCCATAGATCACACTGGTTGTGTCAATATTAACAACTACATTTTTACCAGCAGTCATACACAGTACAACTGGGGAGAAAATCTATCCAGCATTTGTTTGATATATGACAATCTTAGACAACAACATGCCTTCTCTCTAAAAGCAAAACGGATGGTTTGGCCTTTTGAAATGAAGATACTGTGTGGATAAATCTTTATTATGGTGGACTAAAATGGTCTCTGTCATGATAGTTAAAAAATTCTTTCTTTACCCACCCTCCCTGAATGTTCTGCTTTTCCAGCCCTACTGCACAAGCCTGTCTGAAGCTGTTTTTAAGGTAACACCAACCTCATCTATAATGTTGATTCAACGAAAAGGTACCCTTTCCTAAATTAGGGCTCTTTCATTTCTGGGAATACAAAAACAATAATAATAGATTGTTTTAACATAAACAGAATATAGAAGGAGTAGGGTGAAATGAATAAAACGGTACAAATGTTCTGTTTTGATTGCAAAATGATGAGATTATAATGAAACCACTTTGAAAGGAATGATAATGCCAGAGGTAAAAAAAACCCCCACTGTTAAACTGCTCAGAAAGTGGTAACATGGCTCATTCATTTTCAGCAGCAATAGAAAGCTGAAAACATACTTTTGCTGGTCTGAAGCTGATTGATGTACATTACTCATATCAGGCTAATGGCACTTTATTTTCCAGCAGCAGCAAGTAATGAGTGACCTTGAGTGCATATTGTTCTGCTGAAAGGTTTTGTTGCTCTGCTTAGTCTATGAGCACCCCAAGGAAATGGGGGTCTAGCATTGGGTGTTTTTCAGCAAACCTCATTTCTTTCATGGCTTTCTGTAAGAGAATTTGATACAGGGATAGAACCTAACCTTAGTGAGTAAATGAAATATTGATCTGTGCTACTCTGGCCTTGCCTTCACCTTGTCCCAGGGCTGTGAGTTACTGACTTTTCCGTTTTGGCTGTAATAGGAATTATTACAACAGGCCTGTGCGAGTAATTACTTGGCATGGCAAAAAGGAGGGTCCATCATATATTTCTGTACCAATGTTCATTTCCATCAGTCCAGCAGTCTGGGTTGTTGTTGGGGGTTTTTTTTAGGGGGGTGGGGGGAGGCCTGTCTCTCTGACTCTTGATTCAATGCTTTTAACCATCATTAATCAAGCTCCTTGTCAGTAGAAGTTTATCAAAAGTAGTAAGTGAACAAGGTTGTTTGGCCTCCTTAACAGAGAGAGAGAGAGAGAAAAATGTTGGGCAAGGAGGGGGAACCAGCAAGCATAGGGTAGTAAATTTCAAAATATGGAAGGCTGGTTCCATGATATATATGAGTGTCTCTTCAGTTAGAATGAGCAGTTTGTTTTCGTGATAGATATTGTAGTTTGAGCCATGATAGAATCCTCCTCAGGTCTTTCTGTTGCAGACTATCATTTATGAGAAACCGTGTGTTTTTAAATGGTGAAGGTCATGGCTGATGGCAAAAGTAAAAGCAGTGGTAATTCATTAAAAATAGTTAATAGGGCCTGCAGTTGACAGGAATAAATAGTGACTCACTGCTGTTCAACCCACCCAGCAACTCACAATGGTGATGTTTCTTCTGTGGTTTTCGCACTGCCCCCAGTTGCCAGACAGCTGCGAACATACACACAGACACCAGCAAGATGGCTTCCATCCTCTTAATAATAGATGGATGATGGGTTTCCTGAGTGAATGACACTTTGCTAGATGCATGTTCAGTGTCAGCAGCAGCTCTAACAGATTGCCTAGGGCTGTGATGGCAAACCTTGGTGCGGTTTCCCCATGCCCAATTGGCACGGAACCTTGGCAGAGGTTAAACCAGTTGAGCAGACTCCTGGCCACTGGCCCTTGCCAGTACGGAAATTGGAGGAGCGGACTAATAGTATAAATCATAAGGGTTTATTCACCCACACCCGACCTGACCGGCGGTTCTGCTGAGAGGGCAGATCGCTAACCTCCGTTACCCATTAAGCAATTACTGACTCACAGATCAGCCTAATCCTTGGTGCAAATAGAAGCCATATTTACCCCAGTCTAAGCCCTAAACAATGGTGTTTCCCCTGTCAATGTTTGCCCCGTTAATTAACTTCCCCAAGAAAGATTCCCCATTAACCTGAGTTAATAGGTGATGTGATTTGCTGTCTGATGACGGTTTTTTCTGCCTTGCCTTCTGATCTATAAATGTAGATACTTTTCCTTCAATAAACCACTGATCTGATCTCGCTCCATACTGCCTCGTATCGTTACTTGATCAGTCTCCTCGGGAACCAACGGCCGTCCTAGCGGCCCCGATTCCTACATCTGGTGACCCCGAGACGTGATCTTACCCGTGAGTAAGCGATCACACGGTCCGGTTCTGCGCTTGAACCGCGTCCGATCGTCCCGGAGGACAGCGCGGCAACCCGGTCGGTAAGCCAGCCGATCAGGCAGACGGCCCAAGCGGCGGGGCAGTACCAAAGAGGCATCCTACAGCTTGCTCCCGACTTTCGTGGAGGCGTTGCGGTTACGGAAAAACGCGTTCCCCTCAGGGCAGCTGTGAACCCCTGACAGCGCAGAGGCCGCCGAGGGCCCATGGCACGGGGCCACGCTCCGAGCTCTACCCAGAGAATCGTCGCCAAAACCTATTGCTTGCCCAAGACGCGTCGACCCGTCCCGAGGAGGAAACTTCGGAGGACCCTTCGCAGGTAATATGGGGAATTACGCGCTCTGGAGCTTTCGGGGGTTGCTGAATGCAGTCTCCTATCTGATCCCAAAGTTTAAGGGTTAACGTACCTCCTTCTGGGTAAAGTAGGCAGTGTTCCCTTAGGTACACCAAAAGTCTCGCTAGTTCTCCGCTGTGAAACCTTAACTGAAATACCCTGGCCAGGATTCTGAACTCTTGCTCATGAGTTCTTTGGCTAGCGGCAACGTCCGTCCGCTAGCCAAAGAACTCATGAGCAAGAGTTCAGAATCCTGGCCAGGGTATTTCAGTTAAGGTTTCACAGCGGAGAACTAGCGAGACTTTTGGTGTACCTAAGGGAACACTGCCTACTTTACCCAGAAGGAGGTACGTTAACCCTTAAACTTTGGGATCAGATAGGAGACTGCATTCAGCAACCCCCGAAAGCTCCAGAGCGCGTAATTCGCACATGGGGCAAATGTAGGAAGCTCTTAGCGGAGGTAGATCCAGTCCGGATAGAAGCCAAAGAACCCCCAGCGCCAGCCGAACCATCGGCGCCCACAGCGCTCTATCCGTCACTCCAATTCAGGCAGAGTAGTGTAGGGAGCTTTCCCTCGGTGACAGCTGCAGACGTCACCGACGGAATGCATGGAATGAGGAGCGCAGGCGCTTCTCTGACAGTTATAGGCTCCCAGACCAAGAGTGCCCTTCAGCGCACAGTGGAGGAGGAAATTAAGAAGGGGGAATTGCCAGCAGAAGAACTAGCTGAGCTTAGTCAGATTTGTCCAATTCGCTTGGAAATGGATGCCCTCACAGGGGCCCAGCAGGTAGTTCACTCACCAGTCCTGTATAAGCTTCTCATGGCTATACGGAAGGCCATCACGGAGACAGGACTCCAGAGTCGCTTTACTAGGGGCACGCTTCAGCAAGTGTGCGAGAACACCATGTTCATCCCGCACGACTGAAAATCCGTCATGCGGATGATGCTCAACCCCAGCCAGTATTTGCTATGGGACAGCGAGTATCGCCTCGAGGCTCAGACTAGGGCTGCCAGGATGGGAGGCGCGGTACTTCCTGACCAGTTATATGGGTCAGGGGCCTTCGAATCCATCGATGCGCAAACCAACTTGCCACTAGCTACCCTCCAAATGTCAGCCGAGGCTGCCTTCAAGGCATTTCTCAAGGTTCCCGCAACTGGCAAAGCGGCTAAAAACTACACCGTAGTCAAACAGGGAGCCCAGGAGCCCTACATGGACTTCATCAATCGCTTAGAGGAAGCGATCAGTAGGCAGATAGATAACGAGGAAGCCCAACAAGAGCTCATGATGAAGTTGGCCAAGGATAATGCCAATTTAGACTGCCGTAAAATCTTGCAGTCACTGGGTAATCGTCCCGATTTGACTCTCACAGACATGATCAGGGCTTGCGCCGACGTTGGCACAGAATCCTACAAAATGGGTCTGTTGGCCGCGGCGGTGCAGGGAGGCAGGAATCCCAGACCAAAGGGAGCATGTCACAATTGTGGCAAGGTCGGTCACTTCGCTAGGGAGTGCCGATCCAAGGGAGGTGGACAAAATTCCGGCCATTCCAAGGCTCCAAACACCCTGTGTCCGAAGTGCAAGAAAGGCTATCATTGGGCCAGGAATTGTCCGAGTTCGGGAAACCGGAACGCGGGCACGTCTCTGGCCCCGGTCCAAACAGAGACATCCCTCGCTCTGGGAGCGCCAGAGCTAGACTAGATTCAATTCACATTCCCAGCGCTGCGAAGGCACAGGCCAGCCCCAAGGGTAGTACAGGGCTAGAATTGACTTGCCAGGCAGACGTCACATGAATTGACTTGCCAGGCACAGTCTATCTGGTGGACTCCCAGTACATGGGTCCACTGCCCAAAGGCTTTATAGGTTTAGTTTTGCCTCGCAGTGTAGCAGGAGCACGCGGAATTCTCATAATTCCGGGAGTCATCGACTCCAATTTTTCAGGCGTTCTCCAAGTTCAGCTTTGGACGCACCTACCTCAGACAATTCACAAAGGAGACACCTTAGCGCAACTGATCATGGTTCCTTGTAACTCGCCAGCAGACAGCCAGGGAAGGCTCAGGGACAGCTCAGAGTCCCGGTCAGAGGACCGCTCGAGCGCCAGTGAGGCAGTGCAAGGATACCAAGTCTTAGCGACAGTGGAGACCAACATTGAGTGGAAACAGCACCCAGTTATTGAGGTATTTCTGAATAAAAGATCATTTTCAGGGTTATTAGATACCGGAGCTGATGTGAGTGTGATAAGCAGAAGCCAGTGGCCACGGGAGTGGGCCATTGAGCTGGTCTCCGATGTGTGGGGGTAGGCGGCATTCAGGAAGCGTTTAGGACCCGGGAGTGGGTGGAAGTTATGATCCCAAAGGCTGACGGCACAGCGGTAATTCGGCCGCACATTCTTGACGTGCACATCAACCTTTGGGGGCGAGACATTTTACAGCAGTACGGTGCTACGCTTACCTTCGGGTAATGGCGTTGCCACTTAAATGGCTCACCGATACACCGGTCTGGGTGGAACAATGGCCGGTAGTGGGGGAGAAATTAGCCACCCTAAAGCAACTGGTCAAAGAACAGCTAGACGCAGGACATATAGAGCAGTCCACCAGTCCTTGGAATTCGCCAATTTTTGTCATAAAGAAGAAGTCGGGGAAGTGGCGACTCCTCCATGATCTCAGGGAGATCAATAAATGTATACAGCCAATGGGTCCGCTTCAATGTGGCATCCCAAATCCAAATATGATTCCCGAGGGGTGGGAGATCCTAGTTGTAGATCTCAAGGATTGTTTTTACACAATTCCCTTAGACCCCAGGGACAGGGAAAGGTTTGCCTTTACGGTGCCGGTTGTGAACCACAGTGAGCCCATGCAGCGTTACGCGTGGAAATTTTTGCCACAGGGCATGCTCAATTCACCCACCCTGTGCCAAATTTATGTTCACAACGCACTGGCAAAGTTTCGAAGCCTTCATCCCACAGCTTTAGTATGCCATTTCATGGACGACATCTTGGTCGCGGTGCCGCAACTCAGCAGCGAAATGTTTACAGACCTCCAGGCCAGCCTGGGGGAGAAAGGTTTACTCATTGCCCCAGAGAAAGTGCAGAGAACCGAGCCCTTCTCATACTTGGGTCATCGGCTTCTCCGCTCTTTCGCAGCACCAGTTTTGCCTCAAATCAATTTGAAGGATTCAGTCACCTTGGTGGAACTACAGCAGGTTTTAGGAAACATTAATTGAGCCAGACCGTATTTCAGATTGGATACGGATCTTTTGAAACCGCTCTTCTCGCTGCTAACATTAGGTAAGCAGCCGGCAGACCAGATACAGATTTCTTGAGAGGCACGCTTGGCCCTCGAGAAAGTCAACCAAATTCTCAGCCAAAGGTGGGTGGACAGGATTGCTCAGGGGCCATATGCTCCGATCCTGAACTTGTACATCGTTCGGGCAGGATCCATGTTCACCGGAGCCCTAGGAGTGGACTCCGAGAAAGGGGCGAGTATCGTGGAATGGGTGTACTTGCCGAGCACCTCTTCCCGAAACATCGTTCCTCCCCAGGAATTGGTCTCCGCGGTGGTCTACCGCGGAAGGCTGAGAGCTAGGGACATTTCAGGGCACGACTTAGCAAAGATCGTAGTCCCGTTCACCAAAGAGCAGGTTCAGCAGTTGATGCAGCTCGGTGACTCGCTTCCAGTAGCTTTGGAGGGATTCACCGGATGCTTGGCATACCACTTGCCGAAAGACCCCAGACTTGTCTCACTTCAGACGCAGACAGTCAGCTTGTTTGAATTGCTTTCGCTGGTTCCACTTCAGGGGGCCAGAACAGTTTTTACTGATGGGGGTCGCACGTATGGTGTCTTGACTTGGCAGGAGGGCCAGGCTTGGCGCATGCTGTTAACTCTTCCACAGAAGTCCGCGCAGCAGGCAGAGTTGGCAGCGGTGAACCTCGCCTTGCGCACCTTCGCCAAAGAGCGCCTAAACATCATTACTGACAGTCAGTACGTCAGGAATTTGCTTCACAGTCTACCGGGAGCATACATCACTCCCGCGATAGACAAGAACCTGCTTAGTCTGTTCCTCACTGCTCAAGTTCACTTGCGAAACCGCACGGAGCCGCTCTATATTGCCCACATCCGAAGTCACCAAGACCTACCGGGTCCGATTTCTGCGGGCAATATCAGAGCGGACGCGGCGGCAAAGGAAATTCAGCAACGTTCAGTGTTAGGTGTTTTCACTACGCCAATCCAAAGTCATGCATTCTTCCATCAGAATGCCAAAGCGCTCGCCAGACAGTTCAATCTGCCACTTTCTCAAGCCCAAGGCATAGTTCGCTCTTGCCAGCATTGCGCAGGGGCACCGTGGGGCCCCTCGTGGGGGGTCAACCCACGAGGGACAGAGGCCAATCAGGTGTGGCAAATGGACGTCACGCATGTTCCGCAGTTTGGCAGATGGCAGTACATGCACGTTTGCATTGATACCTTTTCTCAATTCGTTTGGGCAACGGCGCAGAAAGGGGAGACTGCTTCCCACGTGGAGCAGCACCTCCTTTCCTGCATCGCGGCAATGGGCAAGCCGCAGCACGTGAAAACCGATAACGCACCATCTTACAGCTCTAGGCAGCTGGCGGCCTTCATGGCCACTTGGGATATTAAGCATACATTTGGCGTTCCTTACAATCCGCAGGGGCAAGCGATTGTGGAACGAGTCAATCGGACGCTAAAGTCCTATATTGACAAACAAACAGAAAGGGGGGAGCCACCAGCCCTCCCCAACTCACAGGGTCAGGCACAGCATTGTCTGAATAAGGTATTGTTTACGTACAATCACCTTAATGTTTTTTCGGATTGCACGCCGCAGGAGAAGCACTTCCGCCGTTCGGAAGCTCTCCCGCGACCGATGGTCCGATACCAGGTGCCACCGGACCCTTCCTGGAGGGGCCCGGCGCCGCTCGTAACCTGGGGAAGAGGGTATGCTGCAGTTATGTCTCCTACAGGTGTCGTTTGGATTCCAGCTCGGTGTGTCAAGCCTCACTTGGAGCCACATGGCGTGGACCCAGACCGATCCGAGTCCGATTCCAGAGATGGAGGACCTCACCCTGACCGAGGGGACCCGGCGGGAGAAGCGGCGACTGCGGACGAGAGCACCAAGGATCACCTGGGGGATGGTCAAGACCCTTTGCAGTGAGGCCCAGGACGCCCTCCGACGCGAGGAGAGGGAGCCGACACCGGAGAATTTCGTGGCTGCAGTCTTTGCCCAGATCAATGCCAGCTCCATGGCATTCACCATCATCCTGATCCTCTCCCTACTTGCGGGGGGAGGCGTTCAGGCCGTCTCACTGCCGGCCAACGGTTTGATGCCGGGCGAAGATTTTTCAGCCCGGATGCACTACAACTTATGGGAAAGGTTGGCGGGCCTCGTCAACCAGTCCGATTTTTGCCTGAAGCAGGACATTGGTTCTGCCTCAATTCTGGGCACCTGTCTCATCCCTGTGTGCCACACTTTGGACGCGCGTGCCAGGGATGGCGACTGGCTGCTGAAGAGGATTTTCGGCCCGCATCTCCCTGCGAGCGTCACAGCATACGCTCGCTGGGGGGGGATGCAGCTGACAATGACTCTGCCGGCTGACGCAGCCACTCTCCACACTCCTCGAGTGGCGGTCAGCCCGAACTCTACTTGTGCTAAAATGGTCGGCTGCACTGCAGTCGGCCGAGCCCAGCGCCGCTGCCTCGACACTGGCAGCAGCAATTGGACTTGTGATAAACCAGAGACACTTGGCTCAATGTATGCTCATGTCACCCTACCTTCGGGTTGGTTCTTCACATGTAACCAGTACACGTGGAACTACATTCCTGCAAATGTATCAGATTCTGTATGTTGCATTAGTCGTTTGACACTGTTGCTCCCCACCAAGGATATGATTACCCCAAGCACAAATGTTTCAGATGTTTCCTCACCCATTCGACGCACTCGTGCCACTCAGTTAGACAGCTCATGTGATAGCAACATCAGGGTTCTTAGCCCAGCGGAATACGTCTCGTTGGCAGTCAGCATACTTGGTGTGCCAGGCTTAGCCGTCGGCAACGCTCGGAGAATTGGTCAATTGGCTTGCGGATTAGTGAAAGCCATTAACCATACATCCTCAGTGATAGCGCTGCTCAACCAGGAGCAGGCAGAGCTTCGCCATGCCATTCTTGACAATCGAGCAGCTATAGACTATCTCTTGCTATTGCACCACCTGGGTTGCGAATCTGTCCATGGCATGTGTTTCTTTAATCTCACTGACAACTCCCGCAAGGTGCAGAGCCAGCTCACGGACCTCCACACCATAGTCGAGGGCATCAGAGAGGGTTCTGCATGGGGGACTTGGCTAAGTTCATTGTGGAACTGGATGTGGTCATGGATTCCGTGGGGATGGCTTCAGACGGTGCTCAAAGTGATTGTGGGGGTGATGGTGCTAGGCATAGCAGGATGCTGTTTCATGCAATGTATTCCCTCACTGTTCTCACTGTTCTCGAGGTGTCCCTCGCCGGGGGAGCCCCGAAGCGTCATTCCCGCTCATCAGCTGATGCCACTCCTACGCAGGGTCGCCTGTCAGGTCTATAAACAATAGTAAAGGGGGAGATGCGGTTTCCCCATGCCCAATTGGCACGGAACCTTGGCAGAGGTTAAACCAGTTGAGCAGACTCCTGGCCACTGGCCCTTGCCAGTACGGAAATTGGGGGAGCGGACTAATAGTATAAATCATAAGGGTTTATTCACCCACACCCGACCTGACTGGCGGTTCTGCTGAGAGGGCAGATCGCTAACCTCCATTACCCATTAAGCAATTACTGACTCACAGATCAGCCTAATCCTTGGTGCAAATAGAAGCCATATTTACCCCAGTCTAAGCCCTAAACAATGGTGTTTCCCCTGTCAATGTTTGCCCCCGTTAATTAACTTCCCCAAGAAAGATTCCCCATTAACCTGAGTTAATAGGTGATGTGATTTTCTGTCTGATGACGTTTTTTTCTGCCTTGCCTTCTGATCTATAAATGTAGATACTTTTCCTTCAATAAACCACTGATCTGATCTCGCTCCATACTGCCTCGTATCGTTACTTGATCAGTCTCCTCCGGGACCCAACAGCCGTCCTAGCGGCCCCGATTCCTACACCTTGGCACTTCAGATGTTTTTGGACTTCAATTCCCAGAAACCCAATCCCCTGTAAATCCACACCGATGGGTTTACTGTGATTCATCCGGCCCGCGCCGCCCTCATTGCGTGCTTTACTTCCGCTTCCAGGAAGTAAAACGAGCTAAAAGGGACACAGCAAGGAACTATTGAAGATCCAGAGGCTGGTCTCATAGTCTCATGTGCTACTGGGGGCCACAACTTTAAAAATGAACTAAGTTCAAAATGCTGAAAAAAATGAAACCAAATGTTCCTGCAAATCTATTTCTGGTTTCATTTTTTTAAAAAATTTGTTTATTTTTTTGTGGGTGTAATGCAAGCGCGGCGCCAAAATGGCCGCCGCGCACTTTGCGGGCCCCCCCCCCACAGGACAGAAGATCCGGGTAGTTAGGGGCGTGGCCAGCTCCCTTATAAAAGGGGTGGCCACGAGGCAGCCGAGCTGCCATTTTGCCTCAGCGACGGAGCGGAGAAGTTTTTTCCCTGTACCTCCGTCGCTCGTTGGTATTGCCGGGAAGCCTTTTGGGTCGATTTTGCTTAGCTAGCTTCCCTTTTTGCTCGAGATGCCTTCCAAAAAGAAGGCTGCTGCGAATTCAACTCGGGCTGTTAGGAGGCGCAACCCAGGTCGGAGGACCGTGGTGCCGCCTCCTCAACAGCCACCTTTGCCATCCCCGGCCGGGGCTAGTGGCTTGGGGTCTATCGCTCCTTGGCCCGTTCAGAGTGCGGGCGCGGAGGGCGCTCCGGCCCGTGGCCCGCGAGCGGTGGACACCGCTCCTCCTTCCGCCCAACCCGTAGGGCCGACTACTTCTGGGCCGCAGCCTCTCCCGGGGCCCTCTAGCCTCGGGGGGTGGCCCGGTGCCCTGCCTTGGCAGGTTTCCTCACCAGCCCTACCGGGCTTTGGCCCTGGCCAATGGCCGTATCTGGGCCAGGGGGTGCAGGGAACTGTACCCATAGGGTCAGGTGGGCCGGCCGGCTCTTTTCCCATGGTTACTGTAGACACCTTATTGGCCCGTATTGCGGCCTTAGAGGAGTCTTTGGCTCGTGCCAGTCAGGCAGGTGCCCCTTTCGGGGTACCTTTGGAGGCGCTATCGGCAGCAGGACAACGGCCGGCGGGGAGGGTTGAGCTGCTGCAGGCGGGTGGCGCGGCTCCGGCCACTGCCTCGCAGCTCCCCAGCCAGCAACCTGGCGCGGGTCAAGCCCCGGTGATGAGCTCTACATCGGTCGTGAGCTCCGACGCCCCCAGTGGGCCGGAACCCCCGTTGGGGGCGGCCCGCGGGGGTGCAGCATGTGAGTATATGGTGCAAACGAGTACATCCACACACATTCCCAATATAGGGGGGACCTTTCAGTGGCCTTGGCCTCGCGCGGGTGGTGCAGGGGCTACACCGCTGGCGACCCACCCGGCGACAAATACTGCCACCATGCCCGCTGGGGTGGGCATTGGCTCTTACACTGCTGGGAACGTCCTTGGGGTGGCAGGGTTAACTCATGCCCCTTTGGGTAGGCCAGCTATCCCCTTTTCGGCTTTGCCGACTGCAGGGTATTCCCTGCCATTGGGTGATCACTTGGCACAGGCTACCAGGGAAAAGATATGGCGAGGGGAGTATGTGGATATCTTCTCACTCCTTAACAGAGAGCCCACTAAGGAAGAAAGGGAGGGTCAGGATGAGAAGGACAAGGAGCAGGCACGCCGCCGTAAGCCGCCGCGTACCTGGGCTAACTGGCTCCCCGCTTATTTGATATACATGGCGGTGTATTTGAGGGCGCGGCCGGATCTAGCTATTCCCATGGTCCAATATTTGGACAACATATACAGGGCAATGGTAGATTTCCCGGGCCCCTCATGGCTAGCATATGATGAGGAATTCCGTATGAGGATTCCCCTGCACCCCGAGATGAGATGGGATGAGCCGTGCCAGAGATTGTGGCTCTTGTATATGACACCCACACGTCCTGCCCCGGGGGATAGATACCATTGTGGACATGCGGTCCAGCGAGCAGCTCCAGCGCAGGTTACCCGCCAAATGGCGGGGCAGGGGGTTCCAGCCCGCCTGCTGTGCTGGACTTTCTCGTCCAATGGTTCCTGCAGTCGGAAGAACTGCAGATATAAGCACGAGTGTCCCACATGTTCTGGTCCCCATGCAGCCTCTGCTTGTCCCAAGCCTGGGGGGGTGCGAGGCAGAGGGAGGGGTGGACAGTGGGCTGGCAAGCCTGCCACGGATGGAACTAGTTCTCCGAAAGGCCCCCTCCCCAATTAAGGTGGACATGCTGGAGCGCTGGCTCGCATCGTACCCAAGGGGAGAGGACAGGGAGTACCTTATCCAAGGTTTTAAGCAGGGATTTCGTATCCCTTTTATGGGTGATAGAGCCCCTCAGGATGCTCCCAACCTTTTATCCCTCAGAGGAAGGGAGGAGGTAGCCGAGGCCAGCATTAAAAAGGAGTTAGACGCGGGCAGGGTCGCCGGACCTTTTCCCGTACCCCCTTTTCCCAACCTGAAGGTTTCACCATTGGGTTTGGTTCCTAAAAAGTCCCTAGGTGAGTTTCGCCTTATTCATCATTTGTCCTACCCAGCCGGCCGATCGGTTAACGATGCGATACCTGATGACCTTTGTTCGGTCAGGTATACATCGTTCGACCATGCGATGCGCATGGTGCGCTCTTGTGGCCCGGGTGCCTTGCTGGCCAAGTGCGACATTAAGTCAGCTTTTCGCCTCTTGCCGGTGCACCCGGGCGACTTTGAATTGCTGGGTTTTAAATTTAAAGGGGAGTATTATTTTGATAAGGCCATGCCTTTTGGCTGTTCCATATCATGCTCGGCTTTCGAGCGTTTTAGTACCTTCCTAGAGTGGGCTTTTGTCCGCAGGTCAGGGTCCCGGTCTGTAGCCCATTACCTGGATGACTTTTTATTCGGGGGTGAACGGGGCTGGGACACGTGTGCACGTCTCCTCAATACATTTCAGACGCTAATGCAGGAACTGGGTGTCCCTTTAGCGCCCGAAAAGACCGAGGGCCCGTCGACCAAACTAGTATTCCTGGGGGTTGAGATTGATACAGTAGTACAGGCTTCTAGGTTACCGGGTGATAAGGTGTCCAGGATAGTGACCCTTATCTCGGAATTGCTGGCCAAGCGTAAGGCATCCCTGAGGGAACTGCAGGTGCTGCATGGGCACCTCAATTTTGCCTGCAGGGTGGTCGCACCGGGCAGGGCTTTTGCCCGGCGCTTATGCGACGCCATGGCAGGGTTATCCAGGCCCCACCACAGAGTCAGGCTTACCCGGGGTATCAGGGCAGACATGTTTGTCTGGTTGCAATTCCTGAGGGAGTTTAATGGGGTCTCATTTTGGAGGTCTGACCTCCTGGCATCCCCCAATTTCCAGATCCAGTCTGATGCCTCAGGATCCCTGGGTTATGGGATGTACTTCAATGGGAAGTGGGCCTATGGTGGGTGGCCACCGGCATGGGCAGGCACAGGTCGCCTGCGGGATCTCACATACCTGGAATTTTTTCCCATTCTGGGGGCTTTGATGCTATGGGGCGAACAGTGGGCTAATTCGGTGGTGCATTTCTGGTGCGACAATGCTGCCGTGGTGCACATTGTCAATGCACAGACTTCTAAATCGCCCAGGGTCATGGACCTAGTGCGCCATTTTGTGCTGCGCTGCCTGCGCCTCAACGTCTTGTTCAGGGCCAGGCATGTCCCAGGGGTTAATAACGATATTGCTGACGCTTTGTCCCGCCTGCAGATCTCCCGGTTCCGCGCTTTGGCCCCGGATGCGGAGGAATTTCCCTCGCCACTCCCGGACGAGATGTGGACTATTGGCAAGGAGAGGTGAACCGGGCGATTGGCCTGTCACTGGCGCCACGCACGCGTAAGGCGTATCAACAAGCATTCAATTTGTATAGGGCTTTTGCTACTCGATTTCAATGGCCAGAGACCTGGCCCATCCCGGTGGACCATGTTCTGCGGTTCATGGTTCACCTGCATGCACAGGGCCTTGCACCTCGCACCATAGCATCCAAGCTCTCGGCGTTGGCTTTTATGGCCAAAGTAGGGGGTCATGTGGATACCACCTCTGACTTCCGTGTGAGACACGTTTTGGAGGGGTGGGTGCGCGAGCGCGGGCGTTGCCCGGATGACCGGCACCCTATTTCCCCAGGGGTTCTTACCCAGTTGGCCCGGGGCTGGCCAGGCCTCTGTTTTGATCATTATGAGGCAGCCCTTTTTCATGCAGCCACAACGGTGGCATTTTTTGGAGCGCTCCGCATCAGCGAACTCGTGATGCTGTCTAAGGCGGATGCAAGTGGTAGGGCACTGGAACTCGGAGATGTATATGTTGCCAAAGACTGGGCCCAGTTGAGGATTCGCTCCTCCAAAACAGATCAGCATGGCGTAGGCAGTGGAGTAAGACTGCTACGGTGTTCTTTGGCAGACATCTGTCCGGTTGGTGCCCTACAGGAATACCTGGCACTGCGTGGCTGGCACCATGGCCCGTTTTTCTGTCACCAAGATGGGTCTCCCCTTACTAAATTTCAGTTTTGGAAGGTGACAGCCAGAGCCCTCACCAGGGTGGGACTACCAGGTGCACGTTATGGCACACATTCGTTCCGTATTGGCGCAGCCTCTACAGCAGCTGCTTTTGGGTACTCTGGGGCTGACATACGCAGCATGGGGAGGTGGGGCTCACAATGTTTTCAGTTTTATGTGCGCCCACTCCCGCCATGAGTACCACTCCAGTCACCTTACCTCCTTTTTTCTCAATTTTCTTACAGACCCAGGGTGTCGTATTACACCGGTGACAGTATGGCTGGTGGGCCACAGCTATGTGCTCAGGGCAGCGCGTTACGCTGCGGCGACAGAGTGGGGACCCCGACTGGGACTGGGTGACCACGCCAGTCTCTCATGGCACGGTAAGCCTGGGATGTTATGGCGGGAGCTGCGGCCTTTCCTTTTTTCTGGCCTGGGGGCTGACCCGCCTGACATTCTAATCATCCACTTGGGGGGCAATGATTTGGGCCAGGTCACCGGCTTATCGCTCAAGCATGCGATTTGCGAGGACCTCGCCTACTTGCATTATGTCTGGCCCACCACAGCCCTGGTTTGGTCGGACATTGTTCCGCGCCACTCTTACAGAGGGGGCGTTAACCTCCTGGCCCTTGACCGAGCTAGGCGCGCGGTCAATAAGGCAGTGGCGCGGTTTCTCACCACCAGGGCTTGGGGACGGGTTAGTCATCACCCCGATATTAGTCTACAAAATTGTGACTTGTATGCAGGGGATGGGGTCCATCTGTCGCGAGGAGGTATGGACCTCCTGTTGGGTGACTGGCGAGCAGGCCTGTTGACCGAGCTGACGGTCTGGGGGGGGCGTCAGGTCTTCTGTGAAGCCCCTCCGTGTGGCGGGTAGCACTGGTAAGGTAAACAGTATGACCCACAAGTATCCGGCAGGTTCGCAATTGACTGGACAACACTAGACAGGAATAAAGTAGTTAAACGTTGTCCGGTCAACGACGAACCAGGCGATGGGGTGATGATGATTGCTAACCAGCATGCATCACCCCTGTGATTTCACGGATACGCGTCAGAGGGTGGGGTCATGAGTTAGTTATTGACTACGGTCAACAATTTGTTTGTTGTTGACAAACAAATTGATACAAATTGATACATTGTAACCAATTGCCGTTGGCAATTTTGGGGTGGTACCTTACCAGTGTTACTTCGGCCTGCTTGCCTTAGGAATTATGATTGGTCGTTTTACCAATACAAATTTATAATTCGGACTAGGGCATTGAATCAATAAATGTGGCCCTTTGCTGTTATCCACTTTCAATGTTGTCTGTGTCCGTTATTGGGGGGGTGCGCCTGCAATGCAAGCGCGGCGCCAAAATGGCCGCCGCGCACTTTGCGGGCCCCCCCCCACAGGACAGAAGATCCGGGTAGTTAGGGGCGTGGCCAGCTCCCTTATAAAAGGGGTGGCCACGAGGCAGCCGAGCTGCCATTTTGCCTCAGCGACGGAGCGGAGAAGTTTTTTCCCCTCCACCCCCTCCCTAGTTAACAGTGTGATCATGGTCGCTTCGGGGCCGGGTGGGAATTTTTGGTTGGGACCCATATTGGCTTCGGGTCCTGGCTTTTTTGCCCATCCCACACTGTTGCTATGGTTTGATATAGGGGTCTTTCTTCGTTCTTACTGTTGACTTTGGTCACATGGGCGGGTAGCACTGGTAAGGTAAACAGTATGACCCACAAGTATCCGGCAGGTTCGCAATTGACTGGACAACACTAGACAGGAATAAAGTAGTTAAACGTTGTCCGGTCAACGACGAACCAGGCGATGGGGTGATGATGATTGCTAACCAGCATGCATCACCCCTGTGATTTCACGGATACGCGTCAGAGGGTGGGGTCATGAGTTAGTTATTGACTACGGTCAACAATTTGTTTGTTGTTGACAAACAAATTGATACAAATTGATACATTGTAACCAATTGCCGTTGGCAATTTTGGGGTGGTACCTTACCAGTGTTACTTCGGCCTGCTTGCCTTAGGAATTATGATTGGTCGTTTTACCAATACAAATTTATAATTCGGACTAGGGCATTGAATCAATAAATGTGGCCCTTTGCTGTTATCCACTTTCAATGTTGTCTGTGTCCGTTATTGGGGGGGTGCGCCTGCAAAGCTATCACTCACTGTGCTCTTCAGAGGTAGAAAAGGGCATTTTTTGCCTGTCCTCACTTAGGAGTACTGTATATTCAGCCTGCAAAAATGGCTTGGGATGTTTCGTGTTCAGGGAATGAAGAAGCAGACGAGTGAAGTAGTGAAATTCAGCTCTTTAATAGTGGGGTTTGAACACAGTTTGGATGGGGCAAAACTCTGACTTATATACACTATAAACAGTAACAGTAACAATCATACAACAAGCCCATTGGCTAACAGAGTGTGC
Organism: Bradypodion pumilum; assembly: GCA_035047305.1. Lineage (NCBI taxonomy): Eukaryota > Metazoa > Chordata > Lepidosauria > Squamata > Chamaeleonidae > Bradypodion > Bradypodion pumilum. The sequence continues at coordinate 412,762,948 of JAWDJD010000001.1, forward strand.
ACATTTTTGATCCACTTATTTGCATAAGAATAGATACATGAGAAAAGATACATTCCACTCCTATAAACAGTAACAATAATACAACAAGCCCATTGGCTAACAGAGTGTCCACATTTTCGATCCACTTATTTGCAGAAGAATAGATACACGAGAAAAGATACATTCTGCTCCTGTCAGAAAACACAGTTAACATACATAACAGGAGGTGACTACCTCCACTTTGCCCACCCCAATATTACCCTTCCCCACATTAGAATGGTTGAAGTTTTGTACCAATCACAAACGCAACACAAGGATGTTAAGCAGAAGCCTGGCTAACGATTACAGTGGTGAAATGGAATTGCAGGTCTGATTCTCACTGGACTCATTTTATGGAACAGGCAACCAGTGAGTTCAGTCACCCATTTGCCCCAACTGCCACCACACTTGATCAGTGACTGCTACTGCTACTGGATCCACTCAGTAGAGGTGTCTCCTTTCAGGAGAGAATATTCCAGATTAGGTTTATATTAATTACTGTGTTGAGTGAATAGGCTATACTACGTATGGAAGGGTTTAATAATGCAGAAATCAGTTATATATTGCACACCAGGAGGTCTATGAATGGAATAGCTTGGCTGAATCAGGGCAGTCCTGCCTGTATATAGAAAAACCTTGCTGGGATGTCCTAGGAACCTTTTTTCAATCAACATGAATTTGAGTCCAAACTTGAAATTGCAGATAAACTGGCATCAGTGCTGACTCAAGCAAACATGTCTGAAAAGTCAGATTTTTAAAAAGGAAGAACACATTTTGTTGGGGACAAAAATGCTAATTACATTGTGAATTTCATTGGGAACTGCCCAGAGAGTACTCTAAGTGCTATGGGGCAATGTATAAGTAGCTATCACTATTTATGACCTGAAGACCAACATATTATATCAATTTGGAGTGAAATTACAGCACCTTAGGGTGAAGGTAGAAGACCTGAGATTGAATTTTTATCTGGATGCCATGTCAATCACTCTTCCTCTCCTTCTGGAGACTACCTTCCCTCAAATGATTAGGACAAAGAACTTCAGTCTCCACACTACCCTTTCAACTCTTGAAAAAGGACAGAAAAGTCAGAGTAGGAAGGGATTTTCCTCATCTTGCAGGACTTTTGTAGAAGCAGCCAAACATTCATGGTTTTATTTTCTTCTACAAAAGACTCAAACAAACCAAGGCAATTTCTGTGGCATAGGAAAAAGAGAGAGATTTAAGGGAAAAGAGGAAACCTTCTATTATTCTGTACTGGAGAGAGGAGAAAGAAAATGGGTTGTTTTGCTACTTTCACATTACCCAATGAAAGAGTAGGAATTCAAACTTGGAAAAGTTACTCCCAGAATCTCTCAGCCATAGTAGCTGATGAATTTGAAGATGATGTAGTGTAAAAGATTCCCACCCACCCCATTTCCTGAGCTATCTGCATAGTAAATGACAGGGAAAATGGAAACAGCTACATAGAAGGCTATATGAAGGGGATGTTTTATCTGTGGATTGATTGTTTCCACAGTAGGATGGAAGCAGTCATCCTCAGGGGTCCCTTCCAGCTGCTCAAAAAAAATATGGTTAGACTATTGAGAAAAATATTATTCTTAACTTGCATCCTAAGTACCTCTTACAGGTACAGTACATTTGGGAACCTGGTAACATGGCTAGAGGAAATAGGTAAAATCATATTCTGCATACTTTCCAAGCTAATGCAAGTTACTGTGTCCTTAATTGGCTATTGAACTGGGGTTAAAAAATGACCTAGAATACTAAGCCATTGAAGTAGATCTTCAAAGTAGCTTTAATGCAGAGAGAGTAAAGAAATGAAGAAAAAGCATACCATGCCACTCTGTGAAGCTGTACATAGATGAGAAAGGGTAGAATAAGTTAATTAGTTAATGGCATGATGGCCATTTGGTCACAGCTGGAAAGTGACTAGTTGAAAATAACTGGCTAATTGTAATTAATTCCTTTTTCCCAAAACCCCTCACAAAAGTATTACTAATGTAGCTGAACAAGGAACAAGGAATAATTCCAGTTCTTCTACAGCAAGAATTTGTAACCTTTTTAAGCCGGGGGCCTGATCACAGCTTTGGTGACCAGATGGCCATTTTGCCCTTCCTCCACCACATGGCACTGGTGTGATGGAAGCGGGGGGGGGCACATGAAATGGTGCCGTGGACTGCATCCGGCCCACAGGCTGCAGGTTGAGAATCCCCATTCTACAGTAAAACTACAACTTTTTATTTACTATTATAGTTATTCAGCCTTTCTGAATAGTAGAGGATGACCTCCCTCTACCTAGTGTCATTCTAGGATGTGGCAGTGGTGATAGAGGAGGAGGAGGAGAGTCAGTCTCTCTCTCTCACACACACACACACACACACACACCATTTCTATTTCTATTTCTAGTGGAGTAAGAAAAAGGAAATCTAAACTTGTTTTTTTTTTTTAGAAAATACCTCCAGAAGAAGCTTGACTGAGCATGTTTATTTTTTTTATTTTTGCAATTCAGTACCTTTCCAAAGTCTTCCAAATGTTGCCTTTTGCTGTGAGTTCAATTCCGCCACTATGCCTCCTGTGGAAAGAGCATGCCTGTGTAACTTTGGACAAGCTGCACAGTTTTCAAGTTGCCAATAGAAGAATAGAAAGGCAAACAATTTCTCAGTATTCCTCTACCTAGAAAACATTGAAAAGTGTCATCATTAAGTGAGAATTGATTTGACAGCACATTATTATTCCTTTGTTATTTTGTAGGTGTTTTCTCTCTGCTACAAATATATTTATAATATAGCTTCTTCCTTGTAAGCCCAAGTATGAAGGATGATAATGTTGCCTCTAGATGCTTTAAAAAAGTGAAGCTGGTACTGTGCCTTTATCCTCCAGTTTCCCAGAAATTTTATTCTGTGGAAGTGGTTTAATTTTTCTGACTTTCTTTTGGTTTAATCTTTGAGCTCACTGTAACATTGCAAGACAATAGAGGGTGCTACATTTGTCTTTTATTCTATTTCTCATCACTTACTCACTCTGCAACTGATCTTAAAAGGAGTAATTTTCCCTTGAAGATTGACTGAATTGTGGAAAGTTATGGGTGCTGCTGGGTGCCAAAGAGATGATCATACATTTGAAAGACAACACATGCATGCCTTAGTCACCTTATAAGTAAGGCACAGGAATTTTGAACCTCACCCATTAGAATTCGGCGTTGAAGCAAACCCTCGTCATGTTGCAGCCCTTCGCCCGTGCTTTCCATCCCCAGTCGTTGTACAACCTTCCGGATGATCTCTTTTCTGACCAATGGAGGGTGAATGCTTGAAATGCTCATGGGATAAATTTCTGACATAGCGTCAGGATTGATTTGTTGTTGTTGTTCAGTTGCACAGTTGATTCTGACCCTTTGCGACCATTTTCCTCCAGGTACCTCTGTCCTCCACCATTCTCTTCAGCCCACCAAGCTCTGTGCCCATTGTGTCCACAATACCATCTATCCATCTCATCTTTGGACGCCCCCTTCTTCTCTTGCCCTCCACCTTTCCAAGCATCAAGGCCTTCTCAAATGAGTCCTCCCTTCTCATTTGATGTCCAAAGTACTTTAGCTTCATCTTCACTATTTGTCCCTCCAATGAACAGTCAGGATTGATTTCTTCCAGTATTGACCTATTTGTTCTCTTTGCTGTCCAAGGGACTCTCAGGACTCTCCTCTAACACCACATCTCAAAGGCATCTATTCTTCTGCGCTCAGCCTTCCTAATGGTCCAGCTCTCACGCCCATACATTACCACTGAGAATACCATTGCTTTGACTATGCAAATTTTTGTTTTCAAGGTGATGTCTCTGCTTTTCACTATATTCCTCAGGTTTCTCATAGCTTGTCTCCCCATAATCAGTCGTCTTTTTATTTCATGGCTACAGTCGCCATCTGCAGTGATCTTAGATCCCAGGAAAGTAAAATCTGTCACTGCTTCTACTTCTTCCCCATCTATTTTCCAGGGACTGATCGGACCTGTTGCCATTATCTTGGTTTTCTTGATATTAAGTCTCAAGCCAGCTTTTGCACTTTCCCCCTTCAATCCAATCAAGAGGTTCTTTATAGGTCTTCCTCGCTTTCTGCATATCTCAAATTGTTGATGTTTCTCCCAGCAATTTTGATCTCATATTGTGATTCCTCCATCCCTGCATTGTGCATTATGTGCTCTGTGTATAGATTGAATAAGCAGGGTGATAAAATGCAGCCTTGTCTTACTCCTTTTCCTATTCCAAACCACTCTGTCATTCCGTGTTCTGTCCTCTGTTGCTTCTTGGTTCGTGTACAGATTTCTCATGAGGCATATGAGGTGTTCTGGTATTCCCATCTCTTTAATTACTTGCCACATTTTGTTGTGGTCCACACAGTCAAAAGCCTTGGTGTAGTCAATAAAACAAAAGTAGACTTGTTTCTGGTATTCTTTTGTTTTCTCCATGATCCAACGTATGTTGGCAATGTGGTCTCTAGTCCCCCTGCCTCTTCTGAAACCGGCCTGCACCTCTGGTAGTTCTCTCTCCACATGTTGTTGAAGTCTATCCTGTATTATCTTGAGCATCACCTTGCTGGTATGTGGGATGAGCGTAATTGTTCGGTAATTTGAGCATTCTTTGGCATTGCCTTTTTTGGGGATTGGAACGTACACAGTTCGGGCAAGTGCACGAAGGCTCGGTATGGTCTAGTATGGCCAGGTGCAGGATCCTTTGTCACATTCCAATGGTTAACACTCAGATTTATAGATATAGATATATGTCCGAGTTTTGCCCCATCCAAACTGTGTTCAAACCCCACTAATAAAGAGCTGAATTTCACTACTTCACTCGTCTGCTTCTTCATTCCTTGAACACTAAAGTTTCTAAAGGCTTTTCTTGCTCTTCTGTGCTCTTTTTCTGATGCCTTGCCAATGCCCTTGAACAGTGCCAAATCAAACAGTATAGCATCTTTATAAGTTGGCTCTGGGAACTATGGAATTCAGCTGCTGAAATGCAATGCAAGATGCAAAAGGTGCAATTACCTGTATATTGAATTTTTTTTTTACTTATGAATCAGCCCTTTTTCTTTTATTTTTATCTCTTAAGTGTCAGAAGCTGTCACTTAATCATAACCTGAGATTAAATGACCCAAATGACTTTCCTGATGTAGGTTTTAACACAATATGTGGAAATGTTTTTTACCCCTTTATCTTTCTGAGTTAACTAGGGAGCTAAAACATACCAAAGTATACACAAGATTTAAATGAGCCTGCATAAGCCGAAGCCTTCTTCGCCACATGCATCTTCAGCATATGAAAAACAAAATAATTCCATAATTAAATTTGCAGATGAAGTTTTTGGAGGGAGTTTCGGCAGGCAGCCTCAAAAGTGGGGCCGACGCTGCCAACGCCAAGGACACCGGGCGCTCCCTTTCCCTCCCAGCCAGACCGGCGGGAGATGAACAGGCACAGCTGGAGGGAGTTTCGGCAGGCAGTCTCAAAAGTGGGGCCGACGCTGCCAACGCCAAGGACACCGGGCGCTCCCTTTCCCTCCCGGCCAGACCGGCGGGAGATGAACAGGCACAGCTGGAGGGAGTTTCGGCAGGCAGCCTCAAAAGTGGGGCCGACGCTGCCAATGCCAAGGACACCGGGCGCTCCCTTTCCCTCCCGGCCAGACCGGCGGGAGATGAACAGGCACAGCTGGAGGGAGTTTCGGCAGGCAGCCTCAAAAGTGGGGCCGACGCCGCCAACGCCAAGGACACCGGGCGCTCCCTTTCCCTCCCGGCCAGACCGGCGGGAGATGAACAGGCACAGCTGGAGGGAGTTTCGGCAGGCAGCCTCAAAAGTGGGGCCGACGCTGCCAACGCCAAGGACACCGGGCGCTCCCTTTCCCTCCCGGCCAGACCGGCGGGAGATGAACAGGCACAGCTGGAGGGAGTTTCGGCAGGCAGTCTCAAAAGTGGGGCCGACGCTGCCGACGCCAAGGACACCGGGCGCTCCCTTTCCCTCCCGGCCAGACCGGCGGGAGATGAACAGGCACAGCTGGAGGGAGTTTCGGCAGGCAGCCTCAAAAGTGGGGCCGACGCTGCCAATGCCAAGGACACCGGGCGCTCCCTTTCCCTCCCGGCCAGACCGGCGGGAGATGAACAGGCACAGCTGGAGGGAGTTTCGGCAGGCAGCCTCAAAAGTGGGGCCGACGCCGCCAACGCCAAGGACACCGGGCGCTCCCTTTCCCTCCCGGCCAGACCGGCGGGAGATGAACAGGCACAGCTGGAGGGAGTTTCGGCAGGCAGCCTCAAAAGTGGGGCCGACGCTGCCAACGCCAAGGACACCGGGCGCTCCCTTTCCCTCCCGGCCAGACCGGCGGGAGATGAACAGGCACAGCTGGAGGGAGTTTCGGCAGGCAGTCTCAAAAGTGGGGCCGACGCTGCCAACGCCAAGGACACCGGGCGCTCCCTTTCCCTCCCGGCCAGACCGGCGGGAGATGAACAGGCACAGCTGGAGGGAGTTTCGGCAGGCAGCCTCAAAAGTGGGGCCGACGCCGCCAACGCCAAGGACACCGGGCGCTCCCTTTCCCTCCCGGCCAGACCGGCGGGAGATGAACAGGCACAGCTGGAGGGAGTTTCGGCAGGCAGTCTCAAAAGTGGGGCCGACGCTGCCAACGCCAAGGACACCGGGCGCTCCCTTTCCCTCCCGGCCAGACCGGCGGGAGATGAACAGGCACAGCTGGAGGGAGTTTCGGCAGGCAGCCTCAAAAGTGGGGCCGACGCTGCCAACGCCAAGGACACCGGGCGCTCCCTTTCCCTCCCGGCCAGACTGGCGGGAGATGAACAGGCACAGCTGGAGGGAGTTTCGGCAGGCAGCCTCAAAAGTGGGGCCGACGCTGCCAACGCCAAGGACACCGGGCGCTCTCTTTCCCTCCCGGCCAGACCGGCGGGAGATGAACAGGTACAGCTGGAGGGAGTTTCGACAGGCAGCCTCAAATGCGGGGCCAACGCCAAGGACCGCCGCTGTGTTCGGCCCCGTCGGGGGCGAAGAGGCTCGCTGGCCTCACCATTGGCCGGCGTTTTGGGCCCCGCCCCCCGCCCCTCGCCAGGACTCAAAAGGCGAGGGGGCCTGCCGGACGAAACATCACCGCCGCTGTGTTCGGCCCCGGCGGGGGCGAAGAGGCTCGCTGGCCTCGCCATCGGCCGGCGTTTCGGGCCCTGCCCGGCAGTTGAGGGTTCAACACAGTTGTGGAAGAATGCCCCACCACTTCCATCACCACCGGAGCCGTGCGGAGGGTGGTGGGGGGAGTGAATGGGGCGGTTTTATATTGGGGTGGAAGGGAGGGAGGGAGAGATTGCCAGGCCAGCCAGGAAGGAGAGGCAGCATTCTGTCCAGGGCAAGCAGGGAGGCTCCGGAGACCAATATAGAGGTTGTGATGGGCATGGGGCGATATAGCGGGTACCGAGGGGCGGGCCGCACCCGGGGAACGCGGGGCAGATGCTTAGTAGCTGTCCCTCGTTCCAGCCCCACGGTTACACCTCTAGGTCCTGAGCAGCTGACCCAGGGTGACCCTGCCCTTAGGCTGCTGCTGATGAATGCCAGGTCGGTATGTAATAAGGCCCCCCTGATACAAGACTCCATTATGGGGGAGCGGGCCGACCTGGCATGTATCACTGAGACCTGGCTGAGACCAGAGGATGGGGTTCCTCTGTCAGAAATGTGTCCAGCTGGGTTCAGTATTTGGCACCAGCCTAGGGATGAGGGTAAGGGCGGTGGCGTTGCCATCATAGCCAGGGAGTCACTGGGAGTCACCAGGGCCACCGCTCCACAAATTCTGGGTTGTGAGGCCCTGCTTCTGCGTCTGGGCTTTAAGGGTCAGTTGGGAGTCTTACTCCTGTACCTGCCCCCTTGCAGGGTAAGGGACTCCCTGCCTGAGCTCCTCGAGGCCATCTCAGCGTTGGCATTGGAGTTCCCTAGATTGATGGTTCTGGGGGACTTCAATTTGCCTTCGCTGGGGACTGGCTCCGGGGTGGCTCAGGAGTTCACGGCTTCCATGGCAGCTATGGACCTGATTCAGGTAATTCAGGGCCCGACCAGGGGCAGTGGCCACACACCAGATTTAATCTTTTTGTCGGAGCGGTGGCAGAGTGATCTGAGACTACGGAAACTAGACATAACACCTGTGCCATGGTCAGATCACTATTTGGTGGCTCTAGACTTCCTGGGTGCGACGCTTCATCGTAGGGAGGCAGGGCCTATTAGAATGGCCCGCCCCCGGCAACTGATGGATCCTGATGGATTCCAGAGGGAACTGGGGGATTTCCCTCTGGATCGGCAACACGATTCGCCCGAGGCGCTGGTTGACCTGTGGAACAGGATGACAACAGCGGCCTTGGATGAAATCGCACCACTACGGCCTCTCAGAGCTCATGGAGCTAGGTCATCTCCGTGGTTCACAGATGAACTGCGGGAGCTCAAACGGGCAAAGAGACGCCTAGAGCGCCGCTGGGTGAAGACCCAGAGAGACTCCGATTGGACACTAGCTAGAGCCGCTATTAGGGCCTATCTAGTGGCGATGGAGGTGGTGAGGCGGCAATACTTCACCACCCTTATTGCCTCCGCTGACAATCGCCCGGCCACCCTGTTCCGGGTTACCAGGTCTCTCCTTGGTAGGGGGACCCCGGTGCCTGGTTGGCAGGGGTCGGCTGAGGACTTTGCTGACCATCTAGTGGAGAAAATCGATCGGATTCGCTCTGGGTTTAATTCCGGCATGGATGGGGAGAGTCCGGAGGGAGCTGGAGTACAGTCTTGCCATACCATCTGGGACCGGTTTGATCCAGTTGCCCCTGATGAAGTGGACAGGCTCCTTGCAGCTGTGCGCGCCACTACCTGCCCATTGGACCCCTGTCCCACCTGGTTGGTGAAAGCCTCCAAGGCTGTGATCAATGCATCATTGCGGGAGGGGGTGTTTCCTGCACCTTTAAAACATGCTTTGGTGCGCCCCCTCCTGAAGAAACCTTCCCTCGACCCAGCTGTCCTAACCAACTATAGGCCTGTCTCTAACCTCCCCTTTTTAGGGAAGGTGTTGGAGAAGGCAGTGGCGTGTCGGCTGCAGGGGGTGCTGGATGAAGCGGATTATCTGGACCCCTTTCAGTCAGGATTCAGGCCGGGATATGGTACCGAGACGGCATTGGTCGCACTGATGGATGATCTCTGGCGGGAGCGGGACGGTGGTCACCCATCCGTCCTTGCTCTTCTTGACCTCTCAGCGGCTTTCGATACCGTTGACCACGGTATCCTTCTGGGACGGCTCCGAGGATTGGGAATCCAGGGTAATGTGTGGTCCTGGTTTTCCTCATTTCTGAGGGGTCGTACCCAGTCGGTGTGGTTGGAGAGTGAGAGGTCCAGTCCTAGGCCCCTCAAATGGGGGGTGCCTCAGGGCTCGGTGCTCTCTCCTCTCCTATTTAACATCTACATGAAGCCGCTGGGTGAGATCATTCGTTCCCATGGGGTGCGGTACCATCAGTACGCGGATGACACTCAGTTGTACATCTCGGCCCATGGGGACCCCAGTGATGCCGTCAAAGTCCTTTCCAGATGCCTGGAAGCTGTGGGGGTCTGGATGGGGGCTAACGGGCTACAACTGAATCCCAGCAAGACTGAGTGGCTATGGATAGGGGGTTCTGCATTAACCCGGGAGCTACCATCGTTGGTTCTGGATGGGGCTATTTTGCCCCAGACAGACCCAGTGCGCAACTTGGGGGTCCTCCTGGATTCACGGCTACTGCTAGAGGAACAGGTGGCGGCTGTGACCAGGAGGGCTTTCGCCCAACTTCGGGTGATCCGCCAGTTGCGCCCACTCCTGGACCGGGACTCCTTGCTCATGGTCACTCACGCTCTGGTTACCTCCAGACTAGATTATTGCAATGCGCTCTACATGGGGCTGCCCTTGACGACCATTCGGAGGCTACAGCTGGTCCAAAATGCGGCAGCCCGGGTGGTGATGGGGTGTGGGCGTTATGCCCGTGCTTTGCCACTGCTCCGGGAGCTGCACTGGTTGCCAGTTTGTCTCCGGGTGCAATTCAAGGTGCTGGTTTTGACCTTTAAAGCCCTATATGGTAGTGGGCCGGGTTACCTAAGAGACCGCATCGCCCTGAGCGGACCGGAGGGGCTCTCTAATTGTTCCATCAGCCAGAGGGGCTCGCCTCTCTGGCACAAGGAGGAGAGCCTTCTCCGTGTCTGCACCGGCCCTCTGGAACCTCCTGCCAACAGAGCTACGTCTCCGGACGGAATTGCTGCCTTTCAGAAAAGATCTTAAAACCTGGCTGGCGGGTCAAGTGTGGGGTGCAGGTGGAAGGGTAACCGCCATTGGGTGGTTGGTGTAGAAGAACTCTTCCCCATGGTGCCTTTGGATCCTGCAGCCCTTGTTTTTAGGGGGTGGGTAGTTTTAACTGTTTTAACTGTTTTAACTTGTGTTTTTAATTTTTATTGTGAACCGCCCTGAGTTGGCTTTGGCCGAGTGAGCGGTATATAAATGTGATAATTAAATTAAATTAATTAAATTAAATAGTAGATGTGTTAGTCTGTGGGTCAGGCACATCAGGGAAAAAAATAAAAAATAAAAACGCTGCAGCACTTTAAAGACTAACTGCTATATTTTTACTGTGAGTTTTTGTGGATCCAGTCTACTTCTTCAGACAAAGGAGTAAAACTTCCAGGCATCAGTGGTGGGTTTCAGCAGGTTCGCCCCAGTTTGCCAGAACCAGTAGCAGAAATTCCGGCTGGCCCTGCCCATCCAACTTTTGAAATAAAGTAGTCCTAATTCGGGTGCAACACAGGGCTTCCCCCCGGCCATGTCCACCATACTACGGCCACAGAGTAGGTAGTAAAAATATTTGAATCCCACCACTGCTAGGCATGGTTTATATACATGGTTTGCTTCTTTGTCAGAAGAAGGAGACTTGATCCACGAAAGCTCACAGTAAAAATATAGCAGTTTGTCTTTAAAGTGCTGCAGTGTTGTTGTTGTTTTGTTTTCTGATGTGCCTAAATTTGTAGAAAACATGTTCAACACAATTCCTCATATTTCATTGCATTCTATTCCATCCCTTGGTGTTCCAGGTCAATATTAATCTTACACAAATGTACTTTCATTTCTGATGTTCATAGAACATAGATTTTTAAAATGTTTTTCCTACATAGATGGCAGGGTTTCAATTTGAGAAAAGTCATAGTGTGAAAGGTTCTAGCTACTGAAAAGTTTTGGCTATTTTATACATGGAGAACAGCCGGTACATGATAGACCATTGTTACATACTCATTTATTCCAAGTAAGGCTAAATACTCTTATCAGGAAATATTCTGGTTCTTTTTTTAAAAAACACCAATGACCAGTGTTATTCTTTTTGCTCTGGGTTAGTGATGGCAAACCTATGGCACGCATGCCAGAGGTGGCACTCAGAGCCCTCTCTGTGGGCACCTGTGCAGTCACCCCAGCACAGAGTTTGCCCCACCCTTCTGCCCAGCAGCCCAATGGGAGCGTTTCCTCCCTCCCTTGTTGCTGTGTTGGCACTTTTATTTTTTATTTATTTATTTATTGTTAAATTTTTATACCGCCCACTCAGCCAAAGCCGACTCCGGGCGGTTCACAACAGTGGGTAAAAACAGATAAAAACAAAGAAAACAGATAAAAACCAGCAATAAGAACCCACCCCTAAAAAGAGAGGGGTGCAGGAACTGAAGAAACCATGGGGCAGGCATCCTCCCCTATATTAACCACCCAACGGAAGCCACCCCTCCACCTGCACCCCAAACATGGCCCGCCAGCCAGGTTTTTAGTTCTTTTCTAAAGGGCAACAACTCCGTCTGGAGACGCAGTTCCACAGGCAGGAGATTCCAAAGGGCTGGTGCGGACACAGAGAAGGCTCTCCTCCTTGTGCCAGAGAGGCGAGCCCCCCTGGCCGATGGCACTATTAGAGAGCCCCTCTGGTCCACTCTGGTTGGACAGACAGACGTCCTTAGGGCGATGCGGTTTCTAAGGTAACCTGGCCCACTACCATATAGGGTATATAAATAAGTGGGTTTTGGATTGCAGTTTGGGCACTCGGTCTCTAAAAGGTTCGCCATCACTGCTCTAGATAATGCTGAGCTTTGCTGTATATACAACTTCTATTAAATGAATTCTGTATTAAAAACTCCCTATTACAAGAAAATAATAGAGAAGCAATCTTCTAATCGAGCATGTCCGCCATCTCCCCACTCTATGGTGTTTTAATGTTCAGGCTCAAATCTCTTCTACAGTGGATCAATACTGAACTTGTTTGCATTTACAGGGCTAACTTTACAATTGGTTTATGTACTTGGATGTATACAGAGGTCAGTTCAGCTGGAAATACTTGGAGAGAAACTAAATCTCTTCTATCTGTTTGTGTTTGACTTGAGCAAATTGAACTCAGAAAAGAAAAAATCACTTTTCTTTCCTGAAATAGGCTTCCCTTTTAATTGCAGCAGCTACCTCTTAATATTTCTCTGCAACTTGTAGAGTCGACAAACAAATAAACCCACACACATTTTAGCTCTCATTTTTATTTTCAGACCAGAAATAAAGAGCCACCCCTATTTTCAACAACATCTACATCTGTTTCCAGTATATCACAGCTGTACTGGGTGAAATATTTCTGATAACATTTATATTTATAACTTTACTGATACATACATTTAATATTTCCACGGCCTTGAAAAGGGGCAGAGCTGGAGAAATATGCTTTTAAAGATGCAATTTGTAAAAAAAAACCTCTGGTTTATGAATGTGGGATATTGTGCTTCACTTATCTATGATTCAAGCATAGCTCACCATTAGCTTAACATCCATCGACACTGAATAAACTCATGATAGAGGTCTGGGACGCGCTATAATACATTAATGCTTCAAAAGTTTACTATTTACTGGGATACACAGGTAACTGATGTATTAACTATTGTTTAAGCAACTTATTTTATGTCACAGCATGAGATGCATCTAAGACTATGTAAATAATGTACATATTGCACTGTAGGAATCGGGGCCGCTAGGATGGTCGTTGGGTCCCGGAGGAGACTGATCAAGAAACAATACGAGGCAGTATGGAGCGAGATCAGATCAGTCGTTTATTGGAGGAAAAGCATCATCATATATAGATCAGAAGGCAAGGCAGGGAAAAACCGTCATCTGACAGAAAATCACATCACCTATTTACTCAGGTTAATGGGGAATCTCTCTTGGGGAAGTTAATTAGCATGGGCAAACATTGACAGGGGAAACACCATTGTCTAGGGCTTAGACCGGGGTAAATATGGCCACTATTTGCACCTGGGATTAGGCTAAACTTGGAAATGAGTGATTACCTTAATGGGTAACAGAGTCTAGAGGAATGCCTCCTCAGCGGAACCGTCGGTCAGGTCATAATTGGGTGAATCAAACCCTATTATTAATCCACCCCCCTTAATTTCTCTGCCCGCAGAGCCCACGGGCCAGGAGCGTTCTCACTGAAGTGGCCTCTGCGCGGGCCGTTCCATGCCTTTGGGGCATGGGGAATCCACATCTCCCCTTTTCGTTTTACTTAAGAGCCTGACCGGCGACTCTGCATAAGAGGGGTACCAGCTGATGAGCGGGAATGATGCTTCGGGGTTTCCTCCGGGAGAGGCACCGGCACCTTGATATTAGTGAGGGAATGCATTGCGCGAAACAGCATACTGCTATGCCCAGTACAATCACCCCCACAATCACCTTGAGTACCGTCTGAAGCCATCCCCACGGAATCCATGACCACATCCAGTCCCACAATGAACTCAGCCAAGTCCCCCATGCAGAACCCTCCCTGATGCCCTCGACTATGGTGTGGAGGTCTGTGAGCTGACTCTGAACCTTACGGGAGTTATCAGTGAGATTAAAACAACACATACCATGAAAAGATTCGCAACCCAGATGATGTAGCAATAAGAGATAGTCTATAGCGGCTGGATTGTCAAGTATGGCATGGCGAAGCTCTGCCTGCTCTTGGTTGAGCAGCGCTATCACCGAGGAGGTATGGTTAATGGCTTTAACTAGTCCGCAAGCCAGTCGACCAATCCTCCAAGCATTGCCGACGGCCAAGCCTGGCACGCCAAGTATGCTGACTGCCAACGAGAGATATTCGGCTCAACTGATTACTCTAAAGCTGCTCTCACATGATTTGTCTAACTGGGTGGTGCGAGTGTGTCGTATGGGTGCTGAAACATTTGTGACATTTGTGCTTGGGGTGACCATATCCTTAGTAGGGAGTAACAGTGTCAAACGACTGATACAACATATAGCATCTGATACATTTGCGGGAATGTAGTTCCAAGTGTACTGATTACACGTAAAGAACCAACCAGATGGTAGGGTAACATGAGCATACATCGAACCGAGTGTCTGTGGGTTGTTACAAGTCCAGTTGCCGCTGCCAACTTCAAGGCAACGGCGCCTTCGGCCGACTGCGGAGCAGCCGGTCATCCGAGCACAAGTAGAGTTCGGGCTGACCGCCACTCGAGGAGTGTGGAGAGTGGCTGCGTCAGCCGGCAAAGTCATTGTCAGCCGCATCTCCCAGCGGGCGTATTCCGAGGAGCTTGCTGGGTTGTACGGGCTGAAAATCCGTTTCACTAGCCAGTCCCCATCCCTGGGGTGCGCGCCCGGAGAGTGGCACACTGGGATGAGGTAGGTGCTCAAGATTGAGGCAGAACCAATGTCCTGTCTCAGGCAAAAATCGGACTAGTTGACGAGACCCGCCAACCTTTCCCATATGTTGTAATGCATCCTGGCCGAAAGGTCTCTGCCTGGCATCAAATCGCTGGCCTTCAATGAGGCAGCCTGAGCGCCTCCCCCCGCAAGTAGGGAGAGAGTCAGGATGATGGTGACTTCCATGGTGTTGGCATGAATTCAGGCAAAGATTGCAGACGTGAGGTTCTCCGGTGTTGGCTCCTTCTCCTCGCGCCGGATAGCGTCCTCGGCCTCACTGCAAAGGACCTTGACCATCCCCCAGGTGATTTTCGGTGCTGTCATCTGTGGCCGTCTCCTCCGATGGGTTTTCTCGGTCAGAGTGAGGTCCTCCATCTCCGGGATCGGACTCGGGTCGGTCTGGGTCCACGCCATGTGGTTCCAAATGAGGCTTGACACACCGAGCTGGAATCCAAACGACACCTGTAGGAGACATAATTGCAGCATACCCTCTTCCCCAGGTTACGAGTGGTGCCGGGCCCCTCCAGGAAGGGTCCGGTAGCACCCGGTATCGGACCATCGGTCGCGGGAGAGCCTCCGAACGGTGGAAGTGCTTCTCCTGCGGCGTGCAGTCGGAAAAAACATTAAGGTGATTGTACGTGAACAATACCTTATTCAGACAATGCTGTGCCTGACCCTGTGACTTGGGGAGGGCTGGTGGCTCCCCCCTTTCTGTTTGTTTGTCAATATAGGACTTGAGTGTCCGATTGACCCGTTCCACAATCGCTTGCCCCTGCGGATTGTAAGGAACGCCAAAAGTATGCTTAATGTCCCAGGTGGCCATGAAGGCCGCCAGCTGCCTGGAGCTGTAGGACGGCGCGTTATCGGTTTTCACGTGCCGCGGCTTGCCCATTGCCGCGATGCAGGAAAGGAGGTGCTGCTCCACGTGGGAAGCAGTCTCCCCTTTCTGCGCCGTTGCCCAAACGAATTGAGAAAAGGTGTCAATGCAAACGTGCATGTACTGCCATCTGCCAAACTGCGGAACATGCGTGACATCCATCTGCCACACCTGGTTAGCCTCTGTCCCTCGGGGGTTGACCCCCCACGAGGGCCCCCCGGTGCCCCTGCACAATGCTGACAAGAGCGAACTATGCCTTGGGCTTGAGAAAGTGGCAGATTGAACTGTCTGGCAAGCGCTTTGGCATTTTGGTGAAAGAATGCATGACTCTGAATTGGAGTAGTGAAAACACCTAACACTGAACGTTGCTGAATTTCCTTTGCCGCCGCATCCGCTATACTATTGCCCGTGGAAATAGGACCTGGTAGGTCTTGGTGACTTCGGATGTGGGCAATATAGAGCGGCTCCGTGCGGTTTCGCAAATGAAATTGAGCAGTGAGGAACAGACTAAGTAAGTTCTTGTCTATCGCGGGAGTGATGTATGCTCCCGGTAGACTGTGAAGCAAATTCCTGACATACTGACTGTCAGTAATGATGTTTAGGCGCTCTTTGGCGAAGGTGCGCAAGGCAAGGTTCACCACTGCCAACTCTGCCCGCTGCGCGGACTTCTGTGGAAGAGTTAACAGCGTGTGCCAAGCCTGGCCCTCCTGCCAAGTTAAGACACCATATGTGCGACCCCCATCAGTAAAAACTGTCCTGGCCCCCTGAAGTGGAACCAGCGAAAGCAATTCGAACAAGCTGACTGTCTGCGTTTGAAGTGAGACAAGTCTGGGGTCTTTCGGCAAGTGGTATGCCAAGCATCCGGTGAATCCCTCCAAAGCAATTGGAAGCGAGTCACCGAGCTGCATCAACTGCTGAATCTGTTCTTTGGTGAACGGGACTACTATCTTTGCTAAATCGTGCCCTGAAATGTCCCTGGCTCTCAGCCTTCCGCGGTAAATCACCGCGGAGACCAATTCTTGGGGAGGAACGATGTTTCGGGAAGAGGTGTTCGGCAAGTACACCCATTCCACGATACTCGCCCCTTTCTCGGAGTCCACTCCTAGGGCTCCGGTGAACATGGATCCTGCCTGAACTATGTACAAGTTCAGGATCGGGGCATATGGCCCCTGAGCAATCCTGTCCACCCACCTTTGGCTGAGAATTTGGTTGACTTTCTCGAGGGCCAAGCGCGCCTCTCGAGAAATCTGTATCCGGTCTGCCGGCTGCTTGCCTAATGTTAGCAGCGAGAAGAGCGGTTTCAAAAGATCCGTATCCAATCGGAAATACGGTCTGGCCCAATTAATGTTCCCTAAAACCTGCTGCAATTCTACCAGAGTGACTGAGTCCTGTAAATTGATCTGAGGCAAAACTGGTGCTGCGAAGGAACGGAGAAGCCGATGACCCAAGTATGAGAAGGGCTCGGTTCTCTGCACTTTCTCCGGGGCAATGAGTAAACCTTTCTCCCCCAGGCTGGCCTGGAGGTCAGAAAACATTTCGCTGCCGAGTTGCGGCACTGCGACCAAGATATCATCCATGAAATGGCAAACTAAGGCTTTAGGGTGAAGGTTTCGAAACTTTGCCAGTGCGTTGTGAACATAAATTTGGCACAGGGTGGGCGAATTGAGCATGCCCTGTGGCAAATATTTCCACGCGTAATGCTGCATGGGCTCACTGTGGTTCACAACCGGCACCGTAAAGGCGAACCTTTCCCTGTCCCTGGGGTCTAAGGGAATTGTGTAAAAACAATCCTTGAGATCTACAACTAGGATCTCCCACCCCTCGGGAATCATATTTGGATTTGGGATGCCGCATTGAAGCGGACCCATTGGCTGTATACATTTCTTGATCTCCCTGAGATCGTGGAGGAGTCGCCCCTTCCCCGACTTCTTCTTTATGACAAAAATTGGCGAATTCCAAGGACTAGTGGACTGCTCTATATGTCCTGCGTCTAGCTGTTCTTTAACCAGTTGCTTTAGGGTGGCTAATTTCTCCCCCACTACCGGCCATTGTTCCACCCAGACCGGCGTATCGGTGAGCCATTTAAGTGCCAACTCCATTACCCGAAGGTAAGCGTAGCACCGTACTGCTGTAAAATGTCTCGTCCCCAAAGGTTGATGTGCACATCCAGAATGTGCGGCCGAATGACCGCTGTGCCGTCAGCCTTTGGGATCGTGACTTCCACCCACTCCCGGCTCCTAAACGCTTCTTGGATGCCGCCTACCCCCCACACATCGGAGACCGGCTCA
Source organism: Bradypodion pumilum (assembly GCA_035047305.1). Classification (NCBI taxonomy): domain Eukaryota; kingdom Metazoa; phylum Chordata; class Lepidosauria; order Squamata; family Chamaeleonidae; genus Bradypodion; species Bradypodion pumilum. The sequence continues at coordinate 412,780,840 of JAWDJD010000001.1, forward strand.
ATGGCCCACTCCCGTGGCCACTGGCTCCTGCTTATCACGCTCACATCAGCTCTGGTATCTAACAACCCTGAAAATGATCTTTTATTCAGAAATACCTCAATAACTGGGCGCTGTTTCCACTCAATGTTGGTCTCCACTGTCGCTAAGACCTGGTATCCTTGTACTGCCTCACTGGCGCTCGAGCGGTCCTCGGACCGGGACTCTGAGCTGTCCCTGAGCCTTCCCTGGCTATCTGCTGGCGAGTGACAAGGAACCATAATCAGTTGCGCTAATGTGTCTCCTTTGTGAATTGTCTGGGGTAGGTGCGTCCAAAGCTGAACTTGGAGAACGCCTGAAAAATTGGAGTCAATGACTCCCGGAATTACAAGAATTCCGCGTGCTCCTGCTACACTGCGAGGCAAAACTAAACCTATAAAGCCTTTGGGCAGGGGTCCCATGTATTGGGAGTCCACCAGATAGACTGTGCCTGGCAAGTTGCATGTGACGTCTGCCTGGCAAGTCAATTCTAGCCCTGTGTTGCTCTTGGGGCTGGCCTGTGCCTTCGCAATGCCTGGAATGTGAATGGAATCTAGTCTAGCTCTGGCGCGCCCAGAGCAAGGGATGTCTCTGTTTGGACCGGGGCCAGAGACGTGCCCGCGTTCCGGCTTCCCGAACTCGGACAATTCCTGGCCCAATGGTAGCCTCTCTTACACTTCGGACACGGGGTGTTTGGAGCCTTGGGACGGCCGGAATTTTGTCCGCTTCCCTTGGATCGGCACTCCCTAGCGAAGTGACCAACCTTGCCGCAATTGTGACATGCTCCTTTGGGTCTGGGTTTCCTGCCTCCCTGCACCGCCGCTGCCAACAGACCCATTTTGTAGGATTCTGTGCCAACGTCGGCGCAAGCCCTGATCATGTCTGTGAGAGTCAAGTCGGGACGGTTGCCCAGTGACTGCAAGATTTTACGGCAGTCTAGATTGGCATTGTCCTTGGCTAACTTCATCATGAGCTCTTGTTGGGCTTCCTCATTATCGATCTGCCTACTGATCACTTCCTCTAAGCGATTGATGAAGTCCATGTAGGGCTCCTGGGCTCCCTGCTTGACTGCGGTGTAGTTTTTAGCCGCTTTGCCAGTTGCGGGAACCTTGAGAAATGCCTTGAAGGCAGCGTCGGCTGACATTTGGAGAGTGGCTAGTGGCAAGTTGGTCTGCGCATCAATGGATTCGAAGGCCCCTGACCCATATAACTGGTCAGGAAGTACTGCGCCTCCCATCCTGGCAGCCCTTGTCTGAGCCTCGAGGCGATACTCGCTGTCCCATAGCAAATACTGGCTGGGGTTGAGCATCATCCGCATGACGCATTTTCAGTCGTGCGGGATGAACATGGTGTTCTCGCACACTTGCTGAAGCGTGCCCCTAGTAAAGCGACTCTGGAGTCCTGTCTCCGTGATGGCCTTCCGTATAGCCATGAGAAGCTTATACAGGACTGGTGAGTGAACTACCTGCTGGGCCCCTGTGAGGGCATCCATTTCCAAGCGAATTGGACAAATCTGACTAAGCTCAGCTAGTTCTTCTGCTGGCAATTCCCCCTTCTTAATTTCGTCCTCCACTGTGCGCTGAAGGGCACTCTTGGTCTGGGAGCCTGTAACTGTCAGAGAAGCGCCTGCGCTCCTCATTCCATGCATTCCGTCGGTGACGTCTGCAGCTGTCACTGAGGGAAAGCTCCCTACACTACTCTGCCTGAACTGGAGTGACGGATAGAGCGCTGTGGGCGCCGATGGTTCAGCTGGCACTGGGGGTTCTTTGGCTTCTATCCGGACTGGATCTATCTCCGCTAAGAGCTTCCTACATTTGCCCCATGTGCGAATTACGCCTCCTGGAGCTTTCGGGGGTTGCTGAATGCAGTCTCCTATCTGATCCCAAAGCTGAAGGGTTAACGTACCCACTTCTGGGTAAAGTGGGCAGCGTTCCCTTAGGTACACCAAAAGTCTCGCTAGTTCTCCGCTGTGAAACCTTAACTGAAACACCCTGGCCAGGATTCTGAACTCCTCTTCATGAGTTCTTTGGCTAGCGGACGGACGTTGCCGCTGAGAGCAAGTCCCCATATTACCTGCGAAGGGTCCTCTGAAGTTTCCTCCTCAGGACGAGTCGACGCGTCTCAGGCAAGTAATAGGTTTTGGCGACGATTCTCTGGGTAGAGCTCGAAGCGTGGCCCCGTGCCACGGGCCCTCGGCGGCCTCTGCGCTGTCAGGGGTTCACAGCTGCACTGAGGGGAATGCGTTTTTCCGTAACCGCAACGCCTACACGAACGTCGGGAGCAAGCTGTAGGATGCCTCTTTGGTACTGCCCCGCCGCTTGGGCCGTCTGCCCGATCGGCTGGCTTGCCGACCGGGCTGCCGCGCTGTCCTCCGGGACAATCGGACGCGGTTCAAGCACAGAACCGGACCATGTGATCGCTTACTCTCGAGTAGATCACGTCTCGGGGTCACCAGATGTAGGAATCGGGGCCGCTAGGACGGCCGTTAGGTCCCGGAGGAGACTTATCAAGAAACGATACGAGGCAGTATGGAGCGAGATCAGATCAGTCGTTTATTGAAGGAAAAGCATCATCATATATAGATCAGAAGGCAAGGCAGGGAAAAACCGTCATCTGACAGAAAATCACATCACCTATTTACTCAGGTTAATGGGGAATCTCTCTTGGGGAAGTTAATTAGCGTGGGCAAACATTGACAGGGGAAACACCATTGTCTAGGGCTTAGAACAGGGTAAATATGGCCACTATTTGCACCTGGGATTAGGCTAAACTTGGAAATGAGTGATTACCTTAATGGGTAACAGAGTCTAGAGGAATGCCTCCTCAGCGGAACGGTCGGTCAGGTCATAATTGGGTGAATCAAACCCTATTATTAATCCACCCCCCTTAATTTCTCTGCCCGCAGAGCCCACGGGCCAGGAGAGTTCTCACTGAAGTGGCCTCTGCGCGGACCGTTCCATGCCATTGGGGCATGGGGAATCCACATTGCACATTTTGTATATTATGTATATAAGTTTTTGACAGAGACATTATCAATTTGTTTTGATTTAGATCCCTGAAGAAGGACTGAAAATTCCTATATCGGAAGGAATTAGGATCTGTTACCTTTAGTTGAATTATTGGATTAAACACTTATTATTCATCAGCCAAAGCAAACGGTTTCCCTTCTTTGTTGTAGAACAGTAATAAGGACATTAGGTGACATTGATGAGGAGACAGAAATTATTCTTATCTACTACTACTGCATTGTATCAATATTGCCCTGCAGATTGTTTTCAATACCTTCACAGCCTGCTACAGTCCTGGCCAAGGGGAAAGGAAACAGGGTCTCTGGCAATGACCCTTTGTGAGACACTTTGAAGATAATATCATTGACATCTGTCATGACCTAGACGTTAAGGATAATGCTGTTCTATTAACAGATATGTTTAGAGCACCAACTGGTTTAGTTTTATTGGATGTCTTCCAGTTTTTGAGGCCTGAGGTGCTTGGCACATTAAGTCTTTGTGCTCAGACTGAACTTGTCCTTAAATAGCTTTTAACATCTGCCAGAAATGTGGAATCTGGCTGGCCCAGGCAGTTGTGAAAGCTTCCATGAGCTTCCTGACCAATGAAGTGGTAAGGAAATGGTAACATGATTACTCCTGAAGACCCCAAAACTGAATTCAGAAGATGCTAACCATTACAGAGTGGTTGTCAACATCTCCTTCTTGTACAACGTGTTGACATTGGCACTTCAGATACTCTCGAATGAAACTGATTCTCTTTTGATTCATTTTGATCATGATTCAGGTTTAGTTTTTGAATTGCCTTTAATTAGCTCTTGCAAAGTGAAGGATGAAGACAGCATTGTTGATTCTCTTGGCACTGTCAGCAGATGTTGGTATAACCGATAATGGGATACTTAAAGCTAAATCCAATGTTAAAGGTATTGTGTTGCAGTGGTTCTTTCCCTATTTGAACAGTCAATTCCACAAGGTAGTGCTGAGTGATAATTGTTCTGCCCTTTGGCAGTTATCCTATTGCCACGGTGGCAAAGCTTGGCACTCCAGCTGTTCTCGGACTTCAATTTCCAGAAGACCTGATCAACAGGTGTACTGACTTGGACTTCTGGTAATTGAAGTCCAAAAACAGCTGGAGTGCCAAGGTTCGCTACCACTGTCCTATATGGTACTATATCATTTTTATCCTCCCTAGCATTTTTGTCTATGAGGAATTGCTGGGGAGAGAATTGATGAGTTGGCACCAAAAATGCAGATTTACTCAGCTCTATCTCCTCCTTTCATTAAATCGGGATGTTCTGAATTAGCGTCTCAGGGCAGTAGCAGCCTGGATGACAGCAAATAAGACTTGATCCGGTGTAGATGAAGATACTGTAAGTAGGAGGTCTATCTGTTCAATTTACGAGTCTTCAGCCTATTTTGTAGGATATCAGAGAGTATACAAAATTAAAAGACAGAAAACGTTGTGACACTTTAAAGACTAACTGCTGTATTCTAATATTAGCTTTCATGGATCCAGTCCACTTCATCAGACATGAAGTATAATGTTGTATGTTGTGATTACATGCTCAGTCCGTTAGGCAATCCTTTGTTTTTGTTTTTAAAAAGAGAAAGAAGGATGTTGTAAAGTGTGGCATTTAAACTAGCTGAAGAGTTCCAGGTTGCCAAGGCCTTTTAAGAGACAAATATGCAATAAACAGAAAGTAAAGCATTTCTCTGTTCCCATTGTTACTCAGATGTCCACAAACCCTCAGTAACCAGAGGGGCAATATAAAATAATATTTATATTAGCAGAGTTGGACATTAAGTTTGAAAGCATAGGAGGAGGGAAAAACAAAGAACCATTTGCTTTGATGGTCATTAACAGGTCTCCTGTTTTGACCTCAAAGTCCAAAGTCCCATATTTAGAAGGAAAGAGGACCAATATGGTGTTTAAAGCTTTGTCCTTGGATATGGGACAGCCAAAGTAAAAGAAAAATCTGCTTAGGGCCAGAGGAAACGTTATGTGGGAGATTTGTGGCTTTATCCTATTAAGATCTGCTGCTAAAATTATGCTTGGGGCATGGCATAGTGAAAAAGGACTTTAATTCTTTTCTCAAGTTGATAAAAATCACCCTCATGAAACAAGCAGTAGCCCCAGAGAGAAAACAAAGTTATGCACATTCCACTTGTGCTTCTACACTCCATGTCAATGTATGTGTGTGCAGACGTGCATGCTCATAAGTCCCCCAGACTCAGAAACGTGATCCAAATTTATTTCCATAGCACTCGATTTTAGGAAAATGGTAGAGCTTCTCTTATAACACATAGTTTCCTCTTCTTCTCAGACTTCTGAGTGATATTGGGCAGTTTACTAACTTAAAACATGCTCTATTTCATCATGTTGCTATGAGATTAAAAATATGCCAAGACCTCTGTGAAGGAAGGATGGTGTGCACATATGTGACTACAGTGAGTCTTACAATGGTCAGGACATGATGAAATCTGGCTCTCTGTTTTTCCTATAAAGATAAACACAGTTTCTTTAAAAGCGACCCAGTTTTCAAAGAAATTCTCTATCTAAACTTGCAACAGGAGGCTGCCTTAAGCAACTGGGATAAATAAATATGAATATGACTTAGGTTCTACAAACATTTTGTTTGTACTTTGAGATGCATGGAAGTTGGAAGGGATAAATAACTTTGTTTGGCAAAAGTAACCATTCAAAATGTTTCCTGTTGCAATTTCAAAGCAAATGAACATGAGGACTAGAGGTATTTTAAAAAAATTAAAAGGACTCTTAAAGCAATGGCAAAAGAGGGGGAGGGCTCCCTGCAGACAATTTCCAAGGGTTGAGGGGCAGTGTATACCTACCTCTGAACTGTGAACACTACACCAACTCCTGCATCCCAGTCTCTAATACATTTTTCCTACTTTTCTTTAAACTGAAAAAAAAACCAAACCTCTTTACACAATATCGTGGAGAGAAACACAGCAGAGGTGGGAAAAATGCCTGGAAATGTGGCACAAATGCATGTGCCAGTCATGTGGAGGAACCACATGATTAGCCGACTCAGCTGACTGAGAGGGCATGGTCAGGTCCCTGGCAGGAAAAGGTTGGGATTAGGTCAGATAAATATACATGTGCTCAAGATTCTTGATGAGATTATTTTATAAAGAAGTACAGTTAAAGTAAAGTCTTTAGGTCTTTTAAGTCTTTTAGGCCTGCCATGTGGCCCACAAAATGGAGGCGCTCAAATAGACAAAGCAAAAAAAAAAAAAAACCAAGAGAGAGAAGGCTAGAACATGCAAAGCCTTAATAGCCAAATAGGTCAGATGACCCATAGAGGAAGGAAGACATGAAACTTTCCAATTAGTTACTTAGGGACAAACAATATAAAACAACTTCCTTTAGTTTAGGCTAGTATTTCTATCTCTATAGTTATTGTGCTAACACCCAGTGCATGCTGGGATTGTTGAGGGAAAAGCCCAATGCATGCAATTGTTATTGCACAAACAATTCTCCTCTTTGCTGGGCAATATAAGCAAACAGTGTTTTTATTTTTTTATCTATTTATTCTTCAAATTTCTATTGCAGCCCAACTCGGCAAGGACTCTGGGTGGCTAACAACAATTAAAAGCAACATCAAACTACTTAAAAAGCCCTTAAAACCCCATTAAAAATTCTAAATAATTTACCCACTCACCCCATCCATTAAAAGAGAAAAATCTTTATATGAGCCAGCAGGCGGGGGTCACCCCTCCATTGGTGGCTCACCCCTGCCCTGCCAGCCAGTACTTGACCAGTGGTCCAACAGGCACTGTAGCAAAGACAGATGATTACTCCAGCTTATGTGATTGCCTTTGCAGCCACATTTTCCCCCGTCAAGGTTCTTTAAGAATGAATGTAACCACTTCGATGTAAGAATGTAACCCTGTAATGAACACAATGTTTCTCAGCTGCAATGGAATGTGAGCTAGCTACCCATAGAGGGCAGCTGTGAGCGTTCAGCTCACATGGTACAAATTCCCCAATTACTGTCAGCCGCGGGAACATTCCCACCATGGCTACACCTGGTGAAGAAGGGTGTGACTCAGGATGATGTCACGCAGGCGGTGGCCAATGGGCTACCGTGCATCCATATTCAAATGTGTTGTTGCTGTATAAAAGGAGCTGTACCTCCGCTATTACCACATGTACAGATTGCATACCCTCCAATAAAGATGTGTTTGGCCTCATAGCTGCTGCCTACTGCGTATCAATCTGCAAACATCAAATTGGCGACAAAGATGGGATAATGGCATCCCACAAGGTCAAGTCATACCCATTCGACATCAGTGATCCCGAGAAATGGGAGCTTTACGACTGCCAGTTCCGGCATGCGATGGACGCTGCCGGCATCGAAGACCATCGGGCCGGCCACGTTGCGCCTCCTGATAAACCTGCTGGCACCCAGGAAGGTCGACGCGGTTCCAATTGACCGCCTACTGACGACGTTGCAGGAGCATTTCCAGCCGACCGTCTCAATCTTCCCGGGCCGGGCCGCGTTCCAGAGGCGAGACCAACACCCGGGTGAATCCGTGTCTGCCTACGTGGTGGCCCTCAGGGTAGCAGCCACCCCCTGCCAGTGGGAAGATCTGGAGATATCTCTGAGGGACCGTATGCTGTGCGGCCAGCGGGACAAGGAGTTCCAATGGAAACTGATGACCCAGGACCACTGCCTGACCTTCCACAAGGTTCTGCGGGAAGCCCAGGCAGCTGAGGCAGTGAGGAGCTGAGACAAAATCTTCAAGGCTAGACCTGCTGCGCTCGAGGGGGCCAAGTCCTCAGTCCAAGCTGCCTGGCATGCACCCTGGTCTCCTACGAGCCCCCCATCGCCTTCGTAGTCATCTGCGGCAGTGGGGTCCTGCTCCAGCGAGGACGACAACGTGCAGAGGGTCAAAAGGCAAGTGGCAAAGAGCCGCGCCAGCGACAAAGGAGACCGCCGGTGCGACAGTTGCGGGGCGGCTCACGACCGGAAGAAATGCCCTTTCTGAAAGGCCGAGTGCCACAACTGCGGGTGGCGAGGCCACATCACCAAGGTGTGCAGGCGATGGTGAACGGAGGACAAGGGCCCAGCAGAACAACCTCGATGGAAGGCGACCGGAATCGGAAAGGTCTCCGATGACAAAGCGCCGGCAGTGAACCATGTGTCCCTGGAGCACCGGCGGTTTTTTGTTGAGGTACTGTTACAAGGGGTCCCGGTTAGGATGGAAATAGACTCGGGGTTATCCTACTCCATCCTTTCACAGAAAGAGTTGCTGCGCATTCCCCCAAATGCACGGTCCAAGCTAAGGGCCTTGAAGACGAACTTGCAGGACATACAGGGTTATGGGATCCTGGTGTTGGGGGTGGGGAACTTCATGGTGAAGTTTAAAAGGTTCACGGAGAAACTGCCCCTAGTAGTTCTGAGACAAGGGTCTTGTTGCCTCCTGGGGACGCAGTGGTTTGCCCCCCTGAGAATCAAACTGTCCGGCATAAACACCATCGAGACTGACCCAACACAAGATGTGTGCGATGCACACTCGGCAGTTTTCAAAAAGGGGCTCAGGAAGTACAGGGGGGGGGCCCAGTTTTGTTTGACTTGGACCCAGAAATCCGACCCATCCAGCTCAAGCCAAGTAGAGTTCCCTTCGCCCTCAAGGACAAGATTGAGGCGGAATTGGACAAATTGGTGGGTCAGGGTTTCTTGGTTCCAGTGGATTCTGCAGAGTGGGAAACTCCGATTGTTACAGCATTGAAATCTAATGGGGAGGTTAGAATTTGTGCTGATTATAAGTGTATGATTAACAAGGCCATTCGGCCCAATGCATATCCGGTGCCGGTAGTTAGCCACTTACTAGCCACTTTACACGGGAGAAAATGTTTCGCTAAGGTAGATTTGGCGCAGGCATACCAGCAGCTCACTGTAACACTGCGCAAACCATCATCACACACAAAGGTGCATTCAAGGCAACGCGCCTACAGTTCGGCGTAAATTTGGCCCCCGGGATTTTCCAGTCCCTCGTGGAGCGCCTTTTAAAGGGCCTCCCAGGTGTTCTCCCCTACTTCGACAATGTTTTGATAACTGGGGGGAGTGAATCAGAACTAGCAAAAAGGCTAGGCAAGGTCCTAACAGTATTCGAGAGAGAGGGACTTAGGTTGAGGAGGGACAAATGTGTGTTTTTTGTGAGGGAGGTCAAGTTCCTTGGGTTCAGGATAACCCCCAATGGTGTTAAGCCCTCCGAGTCAAAGGTTACAGCTGTTCAAAATGCCCCTCGCCCCACGGTGAAACCGGAGCTGCAGTAATTTCTAGGGCTCCTAAATTTTTACCATTCCAGGGTGTTGTAGTCCCCCACCCATCCGAGCGAGAAGAGGGGTTTTTGTTCAGCCCCTGGTAGTACTCCTGGTTCTGTTGTTTTTGAGTTCACCCCCTCGCCTCAAGGAGCAAGAAAGGCCACAGGTCTGCCCGCAGCTCAAGCGGACAAGCGGGAAGAGACAGCAAGGTTCTCCTCCTCAATCCCAAGGTTCCTGCTGGGAGGGTCGCCGGCCACCATGGGCAACAGACAGGGATTCACGTCCCAGCTATCTCTCCCATTCTCCCCTCCAAATTCAAGAGTACAACTGTGTTCCCGCCAGACAGCTAACAAGTCCCCTTTTCCCGTTGCAGGGTGAGAGTCTGCGGAGCACGGAAGCCCTAGTTCCCCCGAGCTCGGCCAAGCTGCCGTACACCCCAAGCGCACATGCGGAAAACCACAATGGTTAAGGAACTTCGTCCCATCCTAGGGGGGAGGGGTGTTGTGTATGGAAACACATATATTTAAGAATGAATGTAACCACTTCAATGTAAGAATGTAACCCTGTAATGAACACAATGTTTCTCAGCTGCAATGGAACGCGAGCTAGCTACCCATAGAGGGCAGCTGCGAGCGTTCAGCTCACATGTCACGCAGGTGGTGGCCAATGGGCTACCGTGCATCCATATTCAAATGTGTTGTTGCTGTATAAAAGGAGCTGTACCTCTGCCATTATCACATGTTCAGATTGCATACCCTCCAATAAAGATGTGTTTGGCCTCATAGCTGCTGCCTACTGCGTATCAATCTGCAAACATCAAAGTTCTGGAATATGTTTTAAACACTGAGCTCACTACAGTGATTCTTATGCTGCCAGGAGGAATAACTGGCATTCATGCAGTGAAAATAAATACCCAAACCAGATAACAGCTTCCATCCCAGCCGCCTCAGCCAAACTTATGAACTCAAAAAGCAAAGCTTTGGAGGAGCTTGCTGTGCTGTGGCCTTAAAGCCAATGCTGGCAGTTCATGTGAATTTCAGCTCATTCTCAAAAATGTAAATAATGACCCATAGAGGGAAGATTCCACTGAGATGGAAGTTAATAGAAACAGTTTCCATCTTTGACCCTCTCACAGGCTCTGCAGGCATTGTTACCTCTTTTCTCAATCAAACTCAGGTTAGAAGAAGCACTACTTACAGTGTGCTGCTGTTACTAAAGAATAGCAGGATGTCGGCAAGTAGCCTCAGAAAACCTGTCACTGTGCTGAAAAATGTGTGCGGTAGCCCTGAGAGCCAGGCCAAAGCAATAAGGTTTTGAAAGAGAGAGAGATAAGAAGAAAACATAGTGCAGCTTCTGCATAGCAATATAAGCAATCCTGGTTACCGTAAAGCAGAAGCCAGTGAATTTCATGATATGTGTGCTACTGGTGCATCCCGAGTGTGTCTGATGGGGGGAGGGAGGGAATAATGCCAGGAGACATGACAGCAGATGGGGCCAAACTAATATTAGAGCAAGACTGTAGCTATGTGAAGGACCTGGAACTACATGGACATACTACCTCCAAGTATTTCAAACCACTTCTATCAATTCTGCCTCTCGTAATGAGGAGGCAGATACTCTAATCTCAATCAGGAAAAAGACCCTGCAGGAAGTATTTTGGCCAGTTGCTCACTATAAAAGCAAGTCTGTTTCTGAGTGGCAGTATTTTGAATGAAAAAGTTCTAGAACTTGTTGCATATGTTGCTAAAGTCTACAAAAGTTTATGCCAATTGAAACGTTTAGCCTTCAAGCAGGAGTTCTCAACATTTTTAAGCTGGGGGCCTGGTCACGCTCCCTGAGACCAGACCTGTCAACCGCGGCTCCGGACAATCCGGGACCTGCGCAGAATGGTTCTGTGCAGGTCGCTTTTTACGAATGCATAAAAGCCTTCTACGCATGCGTAAAAGCGACTTGCACAGAACCGTTCTGTGCAGCTCGCTTCTACACATGCGTAGAAGGCTTCTATGATCCCCTTCTGCACAGAAGCCTTCTACGCACGCATAGAAGGGTTCTACGCATGCGTAGAAGGGTTCTACGCAAGCATAGAAGGGTTCTATGCATGCCTGTCAACCTTCCCAGATTGGCCGGGATTTCACGGTTTTTGGCGCTGATTTGCGCCATTTCCCGCCCCGCGCTGCCAAAACCCCGGAATTTGGCAGCGGGGAAAAGGAGGTACTGCGCAGCCCTTCTGCGCAGCTCACCTTCTACGCATGCGTAGAAATGTTTTACGCTTGCGTAGAACCCTTCTACGCATGCGTAGAAGTCTACGCCGCTTGCGTAGAATGCTACGCATGCATAGAAGGGGGCTACACAAGCGTAAAACCCTTGTACGCATGCGTAGTAGGCGAGCTGCGCAGAACCGTTCTGTGCAGGTCCCGGATTGGCCAGAGCCGTGGTTGACAGGTATGGTTCTATGCATGCATAAAAGCCTTCTACGCATGCGTAGAAGCGAGCTGCGCAGAAGGGATGCGCAGTAACGCCTTTTCCCCTGTTGCCAAATTCTGGGGTTTTGGCAGCTCTGGGCAGGAAATGGCGAAAACCGGCGCCAAAAAACGGGAAATCCCGGCCAATCCGGGAAGGTTGACAGGTATGCCTGAGACAGCTTTGGGGGCCAGATGGCCATTTTGCTCTTCCTCCACCACATGGAACTTCCTGGTTTGGTGGAGGCAGTGGGGGGGGGGTGTCACATGAAATGGTACTGCGGGCCACATCCGGCAAATGAGCCACAGGTTGAGAATCTGTGTTTTAAGGTGCCATAAGAATCTTTGCTTTTGCTACCGAATAGCAAGGCTATCCCTCTGAAAGCTTGAAGAGTTCGATGGCTTTAAACCAGTAGTTCCCAACGTGGGGCCCATGCCCCACAGGGGGAATTCAATTCCCTGAAGGTGAAGTCAGTACATTAGCCAAACAGTGTTTTGGGGAAATGACTTAGGCTTCTGGGAATTGAAGTCCAAAAACCAAAGGTTGAGAAACACTGCTTTAAAGAAACACTTGGATTACTGACCATTTTAAAATAATGTAATATTTTAATATGCTCAGTGATTTAATTTCAACACTCCACATTATGGAATACTAGAACAAAGACATTTTTAGTCTCACAATGTTCCCTTATCTATCTTTAGCTTCTGTCTCTAAAGGGAGATCATAGCTAAAAACTTGTATAAGTCAAATAACAGTACTGTATTTCCTTCGTGTGTTTTACTATATAGTAGGTAGCAAAATCTCAGACCTAGTTCATACATTATTCAAAGCCATGTTTTCTGATTATATGAACAAGGCACAATGAACTTTCACCTCACATGTTCCCCTTTTATGCAATCGCAAAAGATTAAAAGCATCTATTTCCAGTTTTTAGCTAACTACTATTATCTGTACTGTCCAAAAGTGATGAATTATGGTTTATCTATAGACCATTGTTGGTAAGAACATGCATAACAAGTTTTATTCTGGTTTTTTCTCACTAACTGCAATTTAAGGAAACAAGACAGGGACACCATAAGGATTTGCTGTTTATTTAAAAACAGAGGAAACTCCTATTCAGTTTCTTTCCTGGTGTGTGGATCATGGGATTTACTATGGCTCATGAGGGTAGTGGTTTCCTTTTATGTCTGAACCAGGTCCTAGAAACATTCAAAAATTGTTGCACTACTGGATCTTGAAAGAGAATACACACCTTATGCTTCAGTTTTTCTCTCTCATGAGATAATCTTGAGACTTATGACCTGTATCCATAAAACAAATATTCTGATCAGCCTTGGCATTACAGAGTTCTAAACCATGCTCCATCACAATAGCCTTACCATTTAAAGCCATCTTATCTCCACTGTCAAAGTTCTTCCTCAGTAACTGATTGGTTACTTGCTTGTTTAAGTGAATGTTTATACAGTGGCTACTATATAGTTCCATATCTAGCTGCCTCACAACCCTCCTTTCATGATGTTTATTTGGATAGGTAAAGGCAAAGGTTTCCCTTGCTCGAAAGCCAGTCATATCTGACTCTACGGTTCAGTGCTCATCTCTGTTCCAAAGCTGAAGAGCCAGCGCTGTCTGCCTCCGCAGACGCTTCCGTGGTCATGTGGCAGGCATGACTAGACACCGGAGCACACAGAACGCTGTTACCATTCCACCAAAGTGGTCCCTATTTATCTACTTGCAATGTCTTGTTTTCGAACTGCTAGGTGTGGGAATGTATCTGGTTTCTGTCTGCCTGTCTCCTACACATTTTGTAAACAAAGGCCTCTTTGTATACATGAGAGACAACGCTTGACTTTGGGCATGCGTAGAAAAGTGAGAAGAATTCTCCTTATTTGGGTTCGGACATTCTAATTGGTTGTGTGTGCCTTAGTTTTGTTTCTGATATACTCTGTTTGAATAAAGAGATGCCATGATTATTCCTTTGTTCAGCCAAGACTGCAGTCGTGTATATGTTTCCTCTCTATTTCTCTATCTCTGTTTCTTCCTTACTCTGCCTAATGAAGCGGAACTTCATCAGACTTTTTACCTCTTCCTTTGTTTATCTGGGGCTATAAACTACTCCTTATGAGGCTGATTAATCTTTACATGGATTGGATTTCTACAAGTGGCGCTCCGTGGGAGGCTTTGAACTACAATGAGAGCCTTCTTTGAACTCTGCTTCAGCAATTAACACCTCATAATTGGCGACCGGGGAGGTCTATTGTCACTCACTCACGACCGGGAAAGGTCACTCAAGCGCTTGAGAAATTCATCCAAACATTGGATCCCAACAGGGTGAGTGAAAGATTTATTATGGGGTGTGTGCTAGCTTCACCAGAGCAGGAGCTTTGTAAAGATATCTCATATCTTCTGAATAAGAATGGGAAACGGGCTGATACGAAGGAAGTACAACAGCTGGTCCAAGTTGTAGGAAAAATCTGTCCTTGGTTTAAATATAATTGTCTGGACTTAAAAGATTGGAATAAGATTGGGAATGAATTGCAGAAGCATGGTGGGGTTTCTGTCTCAGTGCAATATACCTGGAATGAAGTCAGAAACTGTCTTCAAAGACTTACTCCAAGGAATATTTTGTTGTCCCAGCGACTTGCTGGTCCCCCTCCACAGCTCTTGCCCCCAGCCAAGGGAGGGAGTCCTACTGCCCCTCCATCATATGAGAAACAACAGCATGAGCCCCCTGATGGAGATGGGGGGTAGAAAAGGAGATGGGACATTATATCCTGCCTTGCAGCAATCAAGCACTTTTAGCCCTACAAAAGACTTGTTCTCTGCTGCTTTAACTGCAGCTGTGCTGGATGTGGAATCTACTGAGATATACCCAGTAATCAGGGGGGCTCCGGCTGTTGGCAATGCACCGGCAATCCCAGATAGATATGAAACCCTCCATTACAAATATCTGAAGGAACTGAAAGTCAGCATACGTGACTATGGGGCTAATGCACCTTTTACAAAAGCTCTGTTGGAAGCCATTGCTTCTCAAAAATTGCTACCAGTTGATTGGAAACAGATGATCAAAGCACTCCTGCCTCCTGCAGAAGCCATGCTCTGCTTGCAAGAGTGGAGGGATGTGGCTTGGGAGGTACATCACACACGCCCTGCACTCACGATGGATATGTTATGTGGGGAGGGAAATTTTGCCAACCCCACACAGCAGTTGGCACTCACTGATGCCCAGTTGGGAGATATTGCACAGATAGTCATGCGTGCCTGGAGTAAGATTCCTTCCAAAGGGGATAGCTCAGTTGCTGGGTTTGCAGCAATTAGGCAGGGGCCTAAAGAGGATTACACTGAGTTCATTAACAGACTCATGACTGCCCTCAGCCGCCAGGTGGAAAATGTCCCGGCACGGGAAAGGCTCATGAAACAACTGGCTTTTGAAAATGCCAATGAGGATTGTAAGGGTGCTCTGACAGCTGTTTATGCTCGGCCAGGCACATCGATAGCAGACATGATGAAAGTTTGTCAAAATGTAGGGACCCACAGTTACAAGGCTCAACTTCTGGCAGCTGCAGTTCAGTTGCCCACAACTCAGGCTCAAAACAAACGTTGTTTTGGTTGTGGAAAAGAAGGGCATTTTAAAGCACAATGTCGCTCCTCTCAAAAGCCGGCAGCACGCCCTTCAAGGAAATGTCCCATTTGTCAGAAGGGGTACCATTGGGCCAATCAGTGCCGCTCAAATCCTAATGCCAACCCCTCAGCTGCTCAGCACAAAGACTCTGACTTTTCTCCACAGCAGCAGGGAAATGGGAGTGCGGGCCATGCTCGGGCCCAGGCAAAATAATAGGGCTGCCAGAGGTCAGGGAGGAAGCAATAGAGGAGGTTTTGGAAGATATGGAAGAAGATATGGAACTTGCCCAAGAAATGATTTCACGATATAGAAAAAAAACATCCTCTAAAAGAAGGGCTATTATTGAGGTTATCCAAGGACTGTACCTTTACTGTGCCAGGGTGTGTGGAGGCTCTTCCCACACTGGTTGATGATGTTATTCCCCAGGGAATGGTGGGCATTGTTCTTCCTTGCCCAGACGCCTTGCCCCCTTCTGTACACATTGCAGCAGGGTCAGTTACATTGGGTCACCAAGAAGTTGTCATCCCTGCATCAGCTACGCAGCATCTCACCCTGCCTAAGGGACAACCTGTAGGACGTCTTCATCTGCTCCCACTAGGGACCACTGTAACTCCATCCCAGGAGGGGACTGTAACAGCGGCTATGGCTGTGATACAAATCACCGAGGATAGACCGACCCGCTCGCTGATTATGGGTGGACGATCAGTGTCTGGACTAATCGATACAGGAGCCGATATTTCAGTGGTGGCAAAAAAGATTGTCCGACTGGATGGGCCGTCCACCCCTGTAGGGAAGTTTTTGGGGTGGGCGGGTACGAGCCAGCACAGCAGAGTGTTCATCCAATCGTCTTTGAGACCTCAGGGGGAACAAAAGTTTCTCTTCACCCCCTGATTATGGATATTCCTATTACTCTGTGGGGCCGGGATCTCATGGCTAAAACAGGGTGTACCTTGCAGACAAATTTTTGATACGGGCCTCCCCTGCAGCGCCGTTGCATGCACTTCCACTACAATGGAAAAACACCCCGCCAGTGTGGACGGATCAATGGCCGCTCTCAAGAGAAAAGCTCCAGGCGGCGGAGGCCCTTGTACAGGAGCAATTAAATCTGGGACATATTCAAACAACCACTAGTCCTTGGAACTCTCCAATTTTTGTGGTGAAAAAGAAGTCTGGAAAATGGAGATTGTTGCATGATTTGAGAAAAGTTAATGAGCACATCTTGCCAATGGGACCTCTACAATCTGGAC
Source organism: Bradypodion pumilum (assembly GCA_035047305.1). Taxonomy (NCBI): domain Eukaryota; kingdom Metazoa; phylum Chordata; class Lepidosauria; order Squamata; family Chamaeleonidae; genus Bradypodion; species Bradypodion pumilum. The sequence continues at coordinate 412,797,478 of JAWDJD010000001.1, forward strand.
TACCTAATCCGAACATGGTCCCTGAAGATCATCAACTCATGATCATAGATTTGAAGGACTGTTTTTATACAATCTTGCTAGCGCCACAAGATAGAGAAAAATTTGCATTTACATTGCCAGTATACAATAATGAACATCCTACTCAACGGTTTGAATGGTGTGTCTTGCCTATGGGTATGGCCAACTCGCCGACTCTATGCCAACATTTTGTGAACATGGCTTTGGAACCTTTCAGGCAATGTTATCCAGAGGTTAAAGTATATCATTACACAGATGACATTTTATTGCATGGTCCACAAGTCACGGAGAAACACCTGCAGGACCTAAGCAGACATTTTGCAACAAGCGGGCTTGATCATAGCTCCTGAAAAGGTGCAGCGGATGTATCCATTCCAATATCTGGGACATAGGCTCTCAGCTACCGCTTCAACTCCGCTATTGCCAACAATAGCTATTCCAGAGCAGTTCACTCTTGTACAATTGCAACAATTGCTAGGGAACATAAATTGGGCTCGTCCCTTCTTGGCCATGAGCACTGAGGAACTGTCACTACTCTTTGCTGCTCTTTCTGGACACACTTCTCCAGCGGACATCATTCCCTGCACAACGGAGATGCGTACAGCTCTTCAACGCCTCAACGAAAAGCTGCATACCATCGCTGTGGATCGGGTGCCCTCAGGCACCATTGCGCTGGCATGCGCTCTTCTTCCCACACCGAGGCTGCCCACTGCTGTTTTGTTTGCACCTGTCAACACTCAGAAGGTGGCCATCGTGGAATGGCTTCACTTGGCGCACACTCCCTCGAAAAACTGTTATCGCCTACCTGATGCGATTGCTGATCTTTTCCTTAAATGCCGTACTAGGGCAAAGCATTTGACTGGCTATGACGTTGACTTTGTTTGTTTTCCCTTTTCGCCGGATCAGCTAACCGCCTTGCTACAGCATTCTGAGGCATTTCAGGTGGCCATGGCGGACTTTGTGGGACAAGTTAAATTTAACCCCCCCCCCAAAGATAAGCGGTTTACCTTGCTGAATCTCACTTCTTACTCCCTGTCATCCCCGCTTTGCATGCAACCTATCTTGCATGCCATTACTCTTTTCTCGGATGGCTCCCCCTCCCGTGGAGTACTTACATGGCAGGGTCCTACTGGGGAATGGGAGGTTGTTTTTACAGGACCTCAAGCATCGGCCCAGCGGTCAGAACTGGCAGCGGTCATACTTGCTTTCTCTACGTTTTCTGATGTGCCTTTTAACCTGATTGTGGATACTCAATATGTTTACCGCCTTATCTTTACTTTAGCTCAAGCTTATTTGTCTCCATTGATGGATAGGGATCTTTTTGCTTTATTCCAACAGCTTCAAGGTTTTCTTTCCAACCGTACGGTCCCATTCTTCATTGCCCACATACGCTCTCATACAAGGATCCCAGGTTATTTGACGGAGGGCAATGCACGAGCAGATTCTGCTCTCCGGGACTCTGCTGAGGTTTTTTCTCTCTTTGACAACCCCATTGACAGTCATGCAATGTTTCATCAATCTGCTAAGGTTTTTGCATAAACGGTTTTCCATTCCTATGTCACAGGCTAGAGACATTGTGTCATCCTGTGCTTCCTGTACGAAGTCTCCTATATTCCTGCCATTTGATGCTGTTAATCCTCGAGGAACAGAAGCCAATCAGCTATGGCAGGTGGATGTCACGCAAGTACCTGCTTTGGCTCCGCTTTCTAAGTTACATGTGACTGTTGATACCTTCTCTGGATTTATATGGGCTACACCCTTACGGGGGGAAACATCCAGACATGTTATACAACATTGCATTCGTTCGTTTGCGGTAATGGGTAAACCTAAAAGCCTTAAGACAGACAATGGGCCATCATATGTTTCTTCTGCCTTTCAGGACTTTTGCCATCAGTGGGACATTAAGCTAACCCATGGAATACCCTATAACTCGACTGGACAGGCGATTGTTGAAAGAGCCCACCTGACATTCAAAAATTTGTTACACAAGCAAGTGGGAGATAGAGGGGTTTCTGTGGCTGAAATACCTACAGCTGTTGCTAAAGTACTGTATACTCTTAATTTTCTTCTTGCTGCCCATAACAGGTCACACTCTCCAGTCGAATTGCATTTCAGGACCGAGGAGTGTCTTCCTAAGCCATTGGTCGTTTATCGGCAGCAACCGGATCCTGAGCGGAAAGGCCCTGTGCCTCTAATCACCTGGGGACGAGGATACGCAGCTGTTTCTACGACCTCAGGACCTGTGTGGATTCCTGCCCGAGCGATCCGCCCATGGAGAGAGAAGAAGGTTACTCAGCTCCAGGACGGTGGTTCACCAGTGGACTAAGTTTGCTGACATTTGTTCTTTTCTTTCTTACTGTGCTTCCAGCTGTAAAAACAATGACTCATGGGGGCAACCCCAACTTTTGGCTTCGTCATGCTAACTATATGTTTGAGGTTCATGGTAAGAATGCAACGTTATACTATGAGCATCCACTGGCAGTGTCTCAAATGGCCTTTCTTCCGGCATTGTTCAACACGCCTGAGTTGGTTATTGGACACTTGCAACATATTGACAGGTCTACACTCTTCTCCATTCCCCCAGAACAATTTAACAACACCCGCTGGCGAAGCATGACATTCAAGAAATACACTAAAGGGCTTTGTTTCTGCTGTCATAGTTCTGGGGTCTGGAATAGTAAATGGAAGCACTGGACTCAAGCAAAAAGGGTTTTGCGGAATGTAGGCAATTATACAGGATGTGACGATTATTTTTGGTTATGGGGTAGTTATAACAGTTCTTATAAGCTTAATTATACCTTGTTTAACACTACTATTGAAGATATATATGATGTGTTTCCTATGTTTACTCCTGATTATTCTGCTATAGATAGTGGTTCAATTTGCAATGGATGGCAAATCAAGGATCCCAACATGTGGTTCTTTTTTAATGGAGTTGCCACGAATTTCCATCCAGGACAATATCAATGTGCAGCATTGGGTTATTTTACCTTACCCGTACAAGTGCAACTGCCGCTTCAGGCAGATGCACGGCGCCGGAGAGCTGCTGCCGGCCCGATGGGTTCTGGTTGCAAGGATGAAGTGATAATCGATGTTCAGCTTTCTGATGGTAGCTCCTGGGGGAGAGCTATAGGGAGTGTTATCACTGGAGCACTCACATTGGGATCATACCCAGGTGTCATTTCCCAGGAGAATAGAAGGTCCATTTTGGGACTCACCTGTAGGCTGGAGAAATCAATCAATGCCACAGGGAGGGTCATACGGGATCTTCAAATGGAAATCACTGAGCTCCATCAAGACCAAATGCAGGACAGACTGGCCATAGATTACCTGTTAGCAAAATCCGGAGGATTTTGTAAACTGGTCAGGAACCAGGGATGTTGGGTAAAATTCCAGGATCTGAATAATACTATTGAGAAAGAACTTCAGAATTTACAGGAGAGCATTACTAACAATGTACGCACTGATATTAATCTCTTTGATTGGATGACTTCTTGGTTGCCTGATTTGTCTGTCCTTAGACAAGTTTTCTTTTATGGGGTCATTAGTATTATTATTTGCTTTATATCTTTGTGTTTTTGCATTTATTGTGTTCCTAATCTTATTTCTATGTGTAACACATGTCCACTGCGTAGAAGGGAGACATCGGGTTTTGCACGACGGCAATTGTACTCAATGAGGTATCATCCTCCGGAACAAGGTACCAGGAGTCAGGAGGGGTACGATGTCCAGGAGGACAGTGATGATGTATATGGAGGAGTAGTTATGGAGTATGATGACATGCAGGGGTATGATTAGCCTTCCTCTCTCAAATTTAAATGAAAAAGGAGGACATGTGGGAATGTATCTGGTTTCTGTCTGCCTGTCTCCTACACATTTTGTAAACAAAGGCCTCTTTGTATACATGAGAGACAACGCTTGACTTTGGGCATGCGTAGAAAAGTGAGAAGAATTCTCCTTATTTGGGTTCGGACATTCTAATTGGTTGTGTGTGCCTTAGTTTTGTTTCTGATATACTCTGTTTGAATAAAGAGACGCCATGATTATTCCTTTGTTCAGCCAAGACTGCGGTCGTGTATATGTTTCCTCTCTATTTCTCTATCTCTGTTTCTTCCTTACTCTGCCTAATGAAGCGGGACTTCATCAGACTTTTTACCTCTTCCTTTGTTTATCTGGGGCTATAAACTACTCCTTATGAGGCTGATTAATCTTTACATGGATCGGATTTCTACAGCTAGGTTGGCAGGAGCTGGGACAAAGACGGGAGCTCATTCCATCCTGCAGTACTCGGGAATCGAACTGCTGACCTTCCGCCTCCCAGTCAGTGTCTTAGCCACTTGATAGATATATACACATACATATATACATATACATACATATACATATATACACTTGGATATATATATATATACATATGAGTGGAAATTGAATTTTAGTAAAGGTAAGAAGTTGAGCTTGAAGAGGAAACACAATTAATTTTTCTGGGAAGGGGGGATGAATCTAACAATTTGGAGAGAACTAAATAAGGCAGAAGATTGCTGCTAGCACTTAAGATTCATCAGGTGAGCATAACCAGCTGTATTTGTGAAGAGTAGGCATTGCTTAGTCAAAGGGAGGAACGAAAACTCTGCGGAAGAATAAAGGGCCAATTTCTTAAAATGAATATTATGCTTGTAAAAGCTGTGGTAGCTTAGTGGTTAAGATGCTGAACTTGATGAATGGAAGGTCAGCAGTTTGAGACCCAAGTGCTGTACGATGGAGTGAGCTCCCATCTCTGTCCCAGCTCCTGCCAACATAGCAGTTCAAAAGCAAGAAATTGCAAGTAGATAAATAAATACCACTTTGGTTGGAAAGTAAACAGTGTTCCATGCACTCAGGTGTCTAGTCGTGCCTGCCACATGTCCATGGAAATGTCTGCAGATGCCTACAGCACTGGCCTTTAGGCTATAAATGTAGACCAAACCCTAGAGTTGGATATGACTGGCTTTTGAGCAAGGGTGAACTTTATCTAAAAGCATAGAAGAGGGAGAACCTGTATCAGGCACGAAGAGTATTATCTATCAATCTGATCTACTGTATTTCATGTCTGGGGGTGAAGGAGTGAAAGTATCATAGCAGGAAATGTACAAGAGGTACAGATAGTCCCAGTTTCAGTCTCAGACCTCTCTAATTCAAAAAAGTCTCAAGTAGCAAGGATGCGAAATGCCAGTGTTATAAAGTTAGTGCAAGCAACCTGCTGCCTTCCAGATGTTTTGACTACAGCTTCCACCGCCATGAACCAGAATGACCAATAGTCAAGAATGAAGTTTGTATACCAAAGCATCTGGAAGGTACCAAGTTGTTCACGATAGTATAAATGTTGTTGTCACCTTTTACCAAGGTTCTTCCAACTTATGGCAACTATATAAATTAATGATCTCCAGAAGGTCCTATCCTTAATAGTTCTGCTCATGCTATGCAAGCTGAAGAGCTGTATTGAGCCAATCCCTTTCATATTAGGTCTTCTGCTTTCCTCTTTGTCTTCAACGTACAGTAAAACCCCAACTTACATATGCCTCAAGTTACATAAAATTCGACTTACATAATGATTTTGTGCTAAAACCATGTCCTGATTTACACGATTTCCTATGGGTTTGCTTCGAGTTACATAAAGATTATTTTTTCCTATGGGTTTGCTTCGATTTACACTAAAATTCATTTCCCTATGGGTTTGCTTCGATTTACATTAAAATTTCATTTTTCCTATGGGTTTGCTTCGAGTTACATAAAAAACCGATTTAAGCAAAAGCCTACGGAATGGACTTTTTTTTGTAATTAGGGGTTTTACTGTATACTCTTTCCTAATGAGTCTTGCCTTCTCATAATACGCCCCAAATATGAAAAGTATGGAGTTTCTTATACTAATGACTTGACAAAGTATAAGGTGGATGAATGTTACTTCAAGACTTTTGTGAGAATGAACTTGCAATGGGTCTTGCTTTCAATACAATCAGAACTGGATATTGCCTTCAAATCAAATCAAACACAGCTAGAGTGTGTACCAACATATCTGCAAGAGATCTCTTAAAAGTGAGGTGCCTATCTGCCAGAAGATCATTCTTTATTTTCTTTTCTTTGAAATTGTCATGAAGTCTTGACTCCAGATAAGAGAACTATAATGAAATAAAGGAAACATTGTTTAGCTGTCAACATGAATTTGATGTGTGACATGTATGGGAAGGAAAAAATAAGGCAAGATTGGAAAGTGAGTTCCTGAAATTTATGTGAGATGGGGAAAATACTTTTTAAAATCAAAAGTAGTCCTTTAGGTTTGATAGAAACAAGACTTTCATTTGTTTCCTTTATACTTACATAAAAGGTAAAGGAAGTTGGTTGCTATTGATTAGAACTGCATAAATAGTATCAAATAATTATGAAGGGTTTTTAAAAAATCACTTTTACTTTTAAATTTTATTCTATTTTTTTCTTAACAGAATACAGTAATATATACCATATATTCATGGTAATTTCTTCTTAATCCCTATTGTTATTATTTATGTCAAGTGTTACCACATTGGTATATTTTTGCTGTCTGTTGTTTGCAGTTTGTGTTGAAATGTGAAATGTATCAATGGTCGGATGGGGATGTTGGCGGCACCAACTTTGTGGAACTCTCTACCGGATGAGCTGCTTCAGGCTCCATCTCTATCTATTTTTAAAAAACAACAACTAAAATCATTCCTCTTTAAAGAGGCTTTTAAGGATATACTGCCAACAGATAAGCAATAGGTTTTGATTAACTTTTTCCATTGCCAAGATGTGTTCTCTGTTGTTGAGCTTTTTAAAAAAATTGTGGGGAGGGGAGGCATCTTTTCCCCCTTTATCTATAATTTATTTAGTGTATTAATTATTTACTGTATTTCTAATTTTCTATTGTAAATAGTTTCTTAATATCTTGTCAGCCACCCAGAGTGGGAAATATCCCAGATGGGTGGGATATTTATTTATTTATTTATTTATTTATTTATTGTTAAATTTTTATACCGCCCACTCAGCCAAAGCCGACTCCGGGCGGTTCACAACAGTGGGTAAAAACAGATAAAAACAAAGAAAACAGATAAAAACCAGCAATAAGAACCCACCCCTAAAAAGAGAGGGGTGCAGGAACTGAAGAAACCATGGGGCAGGCATCCTCCCCTATATTAACCACCCAACGGAAGCCACCCCTCCACCTGCACCCCAAACTTGGCCCGCCACCCAGGTTTTTAGTTCTTTTCTAAAGGGCAACAACTCCGTCTGGAGACGCAGTTCCACAGGCAGGAGATTCCAAAGGGCTGGTGCGGACACAGAGAAGGCTCTCCTCCTTGTGCCAGAGAGGCAAGCCCCCCTGGCCGATGGCACTATTAGAGAGCCTCTCCGGTCCGCTCTGGTTGGACGGACAGACATCCTTAGGGCGATGCGGTCTCTAAGGTAACCTGGCCCACTACCATATAGGGCTTTAAAGGTCAAAACCAGCACCTTGAATTGCACCCGGAGGCAAATGGGTAACCAGTGCAGCTCCCGCAGCAGTGGTGAGGCATGGGCATAACGTCCATACCCCATCACCAACCGGGCCGTCGCATTCTGGACCAGCTGCAGCCTCCGAATGGTCATCAAGGGCAGCCCCATGTAGAGCGCATTACAATAATCTAGTCTGGAGGTCACCAGAGCATGAGTGACCCTGAGCAAAGAGTCCCGGTCCAGGAGCGTGCGCAACTGGCGAATCACCCAAAGTTGGGTGAAGGCCCTCCTGGCCACAGCCGCCACCTGTTCTTCTAGCAGCAGCCGCGAATCCAGGAGGACCCCCAAGTTGCGCACCGGGTCGGTCTGGGGCAAAATAGCCCCATCCAAAACCAAAGATTGTAGCTCCCGGGATAGCACAGGATCCCCCATCCACAGCCACTCAGTCTTACTAGGATTCAGCTGTAACCCATTTGCCCCCATCCAGACCCCAACCGCCTCCAGACAACTGGAAAGGACTTTGACTGCATCACTGGGGTCCCAATGGGCCGAGATGTACAACTGTGTATCATCCGCGTACTGATGGTACCGCACCCCATGGTAACGGATGATCTCACCCAGCGGCTTCATGTAGATGTTAAATAGGAGAGGAGAGAGTATCGAGCCCTAAGGCACCCCGTATTTTAGGGACCTAGGACTGGACTTCTCGCTCTCCAACCACACCGACTGGGTCCGGCCCCTCAGAAATGAGGAAAACCAGGACCACACAGTGCCCTGGATCCCCAATCCTCGGAGCCGTTCCAGAAGGATACCATGGTCAACGGTATCGAAAGCCACTGAGAGGTCAAGAAGAGCAAGGACGGACAGATGACCGCCATCCCGCTCTCACCAGAGATCATCCATCAGCGCGACCAATGCAGTCTCAGTACCATATCCAGGTCTGAATCCTGACTGGAAGGGGTCCAAATATTCCACTTCATCCAGTACCCCCTGCAACTGACGCGCCACTGCCTTTTCCAATACTTTCCCCAAAAAGAGGAGGTTGGAAACAGGTCTGTAGTTGGTTATGACTGCTGGGTCGAGGGATGGCTTCTTCAGGAGGGGGCGCACCAAAGCATGTTTCAACGGTGTAGGAAATATCCCCTCTCGAAAAGACGCATTAATTATAGCCCCGACCCAGCCACCTGTCACCGTCTTGGAGGCTTTTACCAGCCAGGCGGGACAGGGATCCAATGGACAATTAGTGGCGCGGACCGCCACAAGGAGCCTGTCCACTTCATCTGGGGCAACAGGATCAAACCGATCCCAGATAACACAGCAAGACTGTGCACTGGCTTCCCCCCTGACCCTCCCCATCCACGCCAAGATTAAACCCTGAGCGAATCCAATCGATTTTCTCCACCAGATGGTCAGCAAAGTCCTCAGCCGATCCCTGCCAACCGGGCACAGCCCCCCCCCCCAAGGAGGGACCTGGTCACCCGAAACAGGGTGGATGGGCGATTATCAGCGGAGGCAATAAGGGAGGTGAAGTACTGCCTCCTCACCACCCCCATCTCCACTAGGTAGGCCCTAATAGTGGCTCTAGCTAGTGTCCAATCAGAATCGTTCCTAGTCTTCACCCGGCGGCGCTCAAGGTGTCTCTTTGCCCGTTTGAGCTCCCGTAGTTCTTCCGTGAACCATGGGGATGGCCTAGCTCCACGGGCTCTGAGAGGCCATAGTGGAGCGATTACATCCAAGGCAGCTGTCGTTGACCCACACCACAGGTCAACAAGTGCCTCGGGCGAATCGTGTTGCCGATCCAGGGGAAAATCCCCCAGTTCCCTCTGGAATCCATCCGGATCCATCAGTTGCCGGGGGCGGGCCACTTTAATAGACCCTGCCTCCCTACGATGAAGTGTCGCCCCCAGAAAGTCTAGAGCCACCAGATAGTGATCTGACCATGGCACAGGTGTTATGTCTAGCTTCTGTAAACTCAGATCACTCTGCCACCGCTCCGACAAAAAGACTAAATCTGGTGTGTGGCCACTGCCCCTGGTCGGGCCCCGAATTACCTGAGCCAGGTCCATAGTTGCCATGGAAGCCATGAACTCCTGAACCACCCCGGAACCAGACCCCAGCGAAGGCAAATTGAAGTCCCCCAGAACCATCAACCTAGGGAACTCCAACGCCAACACTGAGACAGCCTCGAGGAGCCCAGGCAGGGAGTCCCTTACCCTGCAAGGGGGCAGGTACAGGAGTAGGATCCCCAACTGACCCTTTGGGCCCAGCCGCAGGAGCAGGGCCTCACAACCCAGAATTTGTGGAGCAGTGGCCCTGGTGACTCCCAGTGACTCCCTGGCTATAATGGCAACACCACCACCCTTGCCCTCATCCCTAGGCTGGTGCCAAACACCGAACCCGGCCGGACACATCTCTGATAGATATAAATAAATAAATAAATATCTTCATTTTAAACTGTCCAAGCTAGTGGGTTTCCTTCAATGGGGAGTATAAAAATCAAATCAAATAATCAATGCTATATTTTATATATAGTTAGTCTTTAAGGTGCCACAACCATTTCCTCTTTATTTTGTTTTTGTTTTGTTTTCTTTTTTGTCTGATATGCCTCCACTGTCTAACATGGCTAGCACTTCAAAATGACTTTTGGTAGGAGATTGCTCCCATCCATTGAATGATTGCTGTATTGTCTACCTTGGGACTTTGGACAAGAAGAAAAGGAAAGAACATAAACATGATGAGCTATAAATATGTGCAGTATGAATTTCGGCAGTGGATTCTTCTGGGAAACTTCCCTGTCCCTACAGCCTACTGTTATCCATTCAGAACACACAAAATGGAGTATTTCTTCACACAACTCATTAGCTTTCATATCTGTTGCTGCAAGGTGTGGACATTAGCTTTGAATGGTAACTAGGCAAATTCATGAAGGTGTATCTACCTGTATCAGTTACTAGCCATGGCTACAAAGATCCTTTATGTTTTGAGCCAAAATGCTAATAAATGACAGTTTCTGGGCTACAGAAATCAGAAAGAACTCTTGTCTGTGTACTCTCTTGTGGCCTTCCCAAAGTCAACAGGCTGTCACGGGGATTGGGGGGGGGGGTGTGCCTGAAGAAATCATAGTCTACTTATATGTTCTTCTCCAACCTAATTTACCCCATTTGTTTCAATAGACTGAATTATGCTTAATTCTTGGATGGCTTGAGATCCAGATGCCAAGCTTGAGTGGTGGGGAATTTATAATCTGTATGATCATTCAATATTTATTGTCAGGTAATGGTTGCCTTATCACTAGCACAAAACAAACATTAAAAGTAAAGGTAAAGGTTTCCCTTGCTCGAAAGTCAGTCATATCCAACTCTAGGGTTCAGTGCTCATCTCTGTTTCAAAGCCGAAGATCCAGCACTGTCTGCTTCTGCAGATGTTTCTGTGGTCATGTGGCAGGCATGGCTAGATACCAGAGCACACGGAACGCTGTTTACCTTCCCACCGAAGTAGTCCCTATTGATCTACTTGCAATGTCTTGCTTTCGAACTGCTAGGTTGGCAGGAGCTGGGACAATGCCGGGAGCTCATTCCATCCTGCAGTATGCAGGTATCGAACTGCTGACCTGCTGCCTTCCAGCCAGCGTCTTAGCCACTTGAGCCACTGCAGTCCTAAACAAACATTAGGAGATTTTTAATATATATATAAATTATTTTCTTGCCTTTTTAAATAATGTGCCAAAACAAACGTTAGGCACATTATTTAAAAAGGCAAGAAAATAAATTTATATATATATATATATATATATATATATATATATATATATATATATATATATATATATATATATATATATATATATATATATATATATATATATATATATATATATATATATATATATATATATATATATACATACATACACATACATACACATATATATATTTATATATATATTTATATATATATATTTACATTTGGGATTTTACAAAGGAATTGAAACCAAAAATAGGGTTTAGTAAGTTTATATATATATATATATATATATATATATATATATATATATATATATATATATATATATATATATATATATATATATATATATATATATATATATATATATATATATATATATATATATATATATATATATATATATATATATATATATATATATATATATATATATATATATATATATATATATATATATATATATATATATATATATATATATATATATATATAAACTTACTAAACCCTATTTTTGGTTTCAATTCCTTTGTAAAATCCCAAATGTAAATCTTATTTTGAACTTTAGGTTTTTATCACCCTTTTCTAAAATAAACAATTACAATGTGATTTGAACAGACTCTCCATAAAGATCTCCAAAGGATGACCTTTGCTATTTTTGACAGTTTGCTAAAAGATATTAGGCCAGTCTGAAGATAAAAATCCTGATGCATTGTATTGCATTAACAGAATGCACAAGTATATTTACAGCCTGTTTGTATGCATGTTAAGTAAAATAGGAGTCCTGCTGATTTCATAAGGATTCATTGCCAGGTAAATGGGCACAAGATTGCTGCTCAGGCAGAATCTGACCCCAAGTGCTTAACAGATGCATCATTTTCAGGCACAAAAGCTTTTAAGGGTGACAGCAGCAGCGCAGCAAGGAAAACTCAAGGCTATTTTGACTTGATGAAGGGGGCTTTCAAGGGGCTCATATTTTGAGAAATCCATTGTCTTATGTAATTTGTCTTTATGTTTATTTTGGAGAAAAATCTTTGTCAAGAATGCAATTAGAATGCGAGCAGAAAATCTTTTCAGAGGTATCCAGGTTAAGAGTAAGAGGGAAAGGAAGTGGAGACAACACTGTGTTGAGAAAGGTTAAAATACAGACCATCATTGTTTGCGGGGTGTGTGTGTGTGTGGGGGGAGGGGGGAGCCTGCCCTTTCCTTTATGTCTAACTGGTCTGTGCCAGAAGCCCTCCTGAATTTCTGCAAGGATAGAGCGTCAGATCATCTGCATTCAGTGCCAGAGTCACGGCCCTGGAACCGATAATTGCCTCTGACAGGATTTAATTACCTTCTCCAGGACCTTTTCTCTGTTTGATTGGAGACCACCCCCTGCCTCCGATCACATCAGACACTAATAACACACTGAAGCACAGCAGCCAATCACGAGTCAAGTCTGAACAGTGACCTTGCTGAGTAGAAGCGGATTGGCAGTGTCAGGCTTGTCAACGGTGTCAGTGAACCATCAGAAAAGGGAAGAGGGGGGCTGGGAAGGAGGGGGTGGGAGATAAGAGAACAGCATTAATGCTAATGGAGTCTGTCAGCGTGCTGGGCTTGATGTTGCATTTCAAGTGTGGTGGTGTGCACGAGAACAAGAAAGCATCCCAAAGCTCATGCAAACCTAGAATGGCCTATACATAATATATGTCTATAGTGTATCACAATTCGATAATTAATGTGTGCAGGCATAGCTAAAATAAAAAAGACCATGTGTGCAATATTGTGTGTGTGTATGTGGTGGTGGTGGTGGGGTGTCATTTTCTTGGATTCATCTTTTCCCTTATAAAATACCTTAAGTGGATTTCCCAGTTTCAAAGTATAATCTTTCTACTAGAGGTAAATATATTAGATAAGTACCTCAAAAAGTCCTGTATTTGATGTTAACACCATAGGTGTCAGTACTGTCACTCAACAGTCATCTCAATTTAGAAGCTACCCTTACTGAGACTTTTTTTGTTGTTGTTCAATTGCACAGTCAATTCCGACCCTTTGCGACCCTATGGACCATTGACCTCCAGGCACCCCTGTCCTCCACCATTCTCCTCAGCCTGCCCAGCTCTGTTCCCACTGCGTCTACAATACCATCTAGCCATCTCATCTTTGCCTCCCCTTCTTCTTTTGCCCTCCACCTTTCCCAGCATCAAGGCCTTCTCAAGTAAATAGAATAGATAGAATAGAAACTTTATTTATACCCCGGCCTCCTGGTGCAAGCACCACTCAGGGTGGCTTACAATATATCTCATCTCATTTGATGTCCAAAGTACTTTAGCTTCATCTTTACTATTTGACCTTCTAAGGCACAGTCAGGGTTGATTTCTTCTAAGATTGACCTATTTGTTCTCCTCGCTGTCCAGGGGACTATCAAAACTCTCCTCCAACACCACATTTCAAAGGTGTCTATTCTTGTGCGCACAGCTTTTCAAATGTTCCAGCTCTCACAACCATATATTACCACTGGGAATACCATTGCTTTGACTATGCAAATTTTTGTTTACAATTTAACGTGTCTACTTTTCACTATGTTCCCCAGGTTTCTCATAGCTTGCCTCCCAGGAATCAGTCGCCTTTTTATTTCATGGCTGCAATCCCCATCTGCAGTGATCCAATAATTCATTGGGGAAACAAATGGCACTTCCTTAAAGCTGCTGTACCTTTGGCATGAAATACTTGCAAAAGCACCTGGACACCGCTCAGGGTGCTAAGGTTAGCAAAAGTGGAGAACTCTTCACCAGATGTTAACTGTGTTATTTATGTGCTCTGGCATGTGTTGAAATCTCTCTTTAGCCAGTGTGGTCCTTTGGGTAACACCTGTGCATTTTTGTTGGGTGCAGATGCTTGCTTGTGTTAAGTTAGTATCCTAGTTATATATCATACTAGCAAAGGTTGCCCGGCGTTGCCGGGCTGTTTTAAATGGTGTTGGAAAGTTTTTGTTGTTGTTGTTGTTAATGTTTGTAAAGAAGAGGTTAATCTATATTTTAAATTTTTAAAATTTTTATTTATACAAATTTTTTTTGATGGCCTGTTATAAACTGTGATGAGTTTTGTTTGGTGTTTTGGTTTTGTGGATGAAAAAAAGAATAAAAGATGATATACTTTTTCGAAAAACTCTTGGGGCCTTTTGTGTGGGGCTATTGTGTCTTTTTGAATTTTTTTTATTATTGTGGGCAGCAAGTGCTGCTGGTAGGGGTTATCTTGTATTTTGACTGTTTTTTCTCTCATGGCCTCTGGGTGGAGCTTCTTCCAGTAAGTAGTCTCTTTATTCATTTCTTTTCCAGTCATTGTGGTATGAGGTCGTGTGGTGGTGAGTTAGCTGTTTTTCTTTATTTGGGGTGGTGGTAGTGGTTGGATTTTGTGGTGTTTGGCTGGGTGCTGGGTGTGTTTGGAAATGTTTGTTGTTGTTTACTTTTTTGGTGTTATTTTTGTTTGTTTTTGTGTCTTTTTGAATGTTTTTGATTGTTTGTTTTTGTGGTTTTGGTGTCCTGGGGGGGGATCCCCTCTCAGACAGACTCCTTTTGTCCCCCCACCCTCTCAACCCCAGGGGAGCCAGTAGAGAGGGGGATTCCCCCCCCCAACTACGTTTTTAAAGAGAAGTAACCACTTGGTTTCTTCTCTTTAATATGGGGCGTGTGGGGGGGGAGGAAATCCCCTCTCTGCCGGGTCCCCTGGGGTCAGGAGGGTGGGGGAGACAGACTCCTTTTGTCCCCCCCACCCTCTCAACCCCAGGGGAGCCAGTAGAGAGGGGGATTCCCCACCGCAACTCCGTTTTTAAAGAGAAGTAACCACTTGGTTTCTTCTCTTTAATATGGGGTGTGTGGGGGGGGAGGGAATCCCTTCTCTGCCGGGTCCCCTGGGGTGAGGAGGGTGGGGGAGGCAGACTTCTTTTGTCCCCCCCACCCTCTCAACCCCAGGGGAGCCAGTAGAGAGGGGGATTCCCCACCGCAACTCCGTTTTTAAAGAGAAGTAACCACTTGGTTTCTTCTCTTTAATATGGGGCGTGTGTGGGGGGGGAGGGAATCCCCTCTCTGCCGGGTCCCCTGGGGTCAGGAGCGTGGGGGAGACAGACTCCTTTTGTCCCCCCCCACCCTCTCAACCCCAGGGGAGTCAGTAGAGAGGGGGAGCACAACACCCCCACCCCTACCCAGTGATATTAAAGGGGAAACTCCGATTAGGAGCTTCAGGCGCTGTTGGGGAGGGGAGCTTTGGTTCCCGCGGCTTGGCGGACTTGCTCTCCCGGTGTTTTTGTTTTATTTTTTGGGTGCCGGCTTCCTCAGCGTTCTGCGCGCTCATGGCGCACAGGACGCTGGGGCTTGTAGTTATGGGTTGGTGCTTTGTGTTTGTGCTGCGTTTTTTTAAAATGGTTTTCTTTTGATTGGCTGTGGCGCGTTTCCGAACGCTGCACCGTGCGAGAGCCTCTCAGCCTGATTGGCTCTGGCATGGCGCGGCGCAAGGAATGTTGGGAAGTGAAGTTGTTTCCCTTTCTTCGCGTTTGTGGGGCTGTTGCCCCACTGCCGGTTTTCTCAATCCTTCATTGACCTGCGGACCCAGATCGGCCGTGTGCACGAAGGGTGAGTGCAGGCAAGTAGGGCGAGGCATAGCAACCTATAGCCAGTTCCAACGGTTAACCCTTGGATTTATAGGATAAGACTAGCATAGTTTGCCCGGAGATACCGGGCTGTTTTAAATTGTGTTTTGCTTTTGGGGGGGGTGTTGTTTTTGAGTTAAAAATCAACAGAGGACGCTATAATTTTTTTATGTAACATATGTTTGTTATTTGTATAAACTTTTAATGTATTGTTATTTTTTTGACTTGTTTTTACTCTTGTGGCCTCTAGGTGGGGCTTTATTGTTTTTGAGTTGTTTTTACTATTCCGCCCTGCAAGTGAGGCTGTTAGTGGTTTTGTTTTAGTTTCACGTGTTTTTTCTCTCCTGGCCTCTAGGTGGGGCTTCTTCCGGTAAGTAGTAGTCTTTGTTTTTTCATTTCTGTTCTGATCTCGTGGAGGGAGGATGTGCTGGTGAGTTCTCTGGTTTTCTTTCTTTTGGGGTCTTTCTTTGTTTTGTTTTTGTGGTGGTGGGCTGGGAGGTGTTTCTGTTTGTTCTTTTGTGGTTTGGTTGGGCTTTAGGTTTGTGTAATTGGTTTGTTTATTTCTGGTGTAGTTTATTTTTGTTATTTTGTTGTTGTTTATTTGTGTAATTTGTGGTAGTTTTGTTGTTAGAGTTAGGTATTTTTGTGTTGTAGTTAGGTGTTTTGTCTGTGCTTTTGTGGTATTGTGGATGTTTTTGTTTGTGTATTTTGTGGTTTACTTTATTGTTTATTAATGGTTTATTTAATTATTTATTTATTCTTGTTTTATTAATTTTTATTAATTTTGGTGTTTGTTGTTGGTCTGTAGGTTTGCGTGAAGAACGGACTGCCTGTCGGTTCCTCTTTTCCCCATTGCTGCTTCGAGTTTTGGTTTTGATGCAGCAATGGGGGAAAGGAGGAGGCAACAGTCAGCCCATTCTTCCCCTGGCTGGTAAGGTTTGTTAGGTAGGTTGGGGGAGAAGGAGGCAGAGAAGAGCTATCTCTGCCTGATGATGGTTCTCTCCTCTCTGTCTCCTTTTTCTCCTGGCTTACCTAACCGGAGATTGGCAGGCAGCGATCCATAAGGGGTGGTGCTCTTCCTTGCGGATTGCTGGCTGCTGCTTTTGTATTACCTCTGTCGGAAGTACAAAGGCAGGGAGCCAGTCATCCGCCAGGGAGGGTGCTACCCCTGACGAACTGCTGCCTGTTTTGGGGTTTTTTTTTCACCCTGGCTCAACTATCCTTGAGGCCAGCGGTGGTCTCGCCGTGTCTTCGGCAGGGTAGCGTGGAGGAGAGGTAGTCCCTCTTCTCCCCATTGCTCTGGGGAAGAAGGCCGGCGGGTGTCTCACGGTGGAGTTTTGTGCCTTTTTGTTTTGCGAGGCTGTGAGGTGCTGTGTCTGCAGTGGACATGCGCTCCCATTGTGTTTTGTAATTTTATTTTCCGTGCACCGGTTTTCTCAGCGTTCTGCGTGCTCATGGTGCACATGGTGTAGTTTTGCGTTTTTGGTTTGTGTTCGTGCAGCTTTTTTTTCTGCGGCTCGATTTTAATTGGCCGCACCACGTTTCTCAATGTTCTTTTTGCTCGCGCCTCTCAGCCTGATTGGCTGTGGTGCAGCGCAGCGCAGAGAATGTTGGGAATTGAAGTTCTTTTCCTTTTTTCGCATTTGTGGGGCTCTTGCCCCACTGGCACATTTCTCAACCCTGCAGTAACTTCCGGACCGGGTTCAGGCGAGTGCAGGAGGCTCAGTATGGAATAGGATGGATGGGTGCAGAAACGTATAGCAAGTTCCAATGGTTAACCCTTGGATTTATAGGTATAGAAGGGTTGGTGCACTGTGTATCACTGCATCTACCAGGCACTCTGAAATTATTAGCAAGAGTTTTGCAAATAGTTGTTTTGCTCTTGAGGTCTCTTACCAGTCTTGCACTTTGTGGCAAGATACTGTTGTTCTAGAAGCTGGGAAATTACCTTCACAGGAAAGGTTGCTTTGAAAAATACAAGTTATCTTGAAGGATGGAGAAAATCTTCCTGATGGTTTTGGTTAACAACTCCCACCCAGTTCCATCAAGCACAGAGAGTGTGGTTGCTGTAGTAGGCAAAAACATCTGGAAGGCCAAAGGTTTCCCTGCTTTAAAGGATCTGAAAAGGTAACTGAGATTGTTGAGTGCAGGTTTTATTGCTGTGATATTTTAAAAATGCTAATAAATGTTGCTTCTGCAGACGTTTCCATGGCCATGTGGCAGGCATGACTAGACACCGGAGCACACTGAACTCTGTTACCTTCCAACCAAAGTTGTCCCTATTTATCTACTTGCAATTTCTTGCTTCCGAACTGCTAGGTTGGCAGGAGCTAGGACAAAGAAGGGAGCTTAATAAGATCTGACAGCTTGCAGAAGGAAGCTGCTTCTGATAATCCAGGGGTTGGCAACATTTTAAAGCTGGGGGCTGGGTCACACTCCCTCAGACAGTTGAGAAGGCCTGACTGGTGGTCCCTCCACTGTAAACGCTGCTGTAAAATACATCCGCGACTGTTGTAAATGCATTTCCAACAGCCGCAGATGCATTTACGGCTTTTTCCGCCACTTCCAGTGGCAGTGGGGGGGGCAGATTATTTGGCACCATGGGCCAGATCCAGCCCACGGGCCATAGGTTGCCGATCCCTGGAATATCAGCAAATGAGGACATTGAATATTTAATGTTGTCAATTTAATTTGACTTGGTGTTTCTCTGTTAACATGGCGTGTGTGCCATGTAAAGTTCTTGGCTGCTCTGATCAATGAGCCAGTCCTCCTCCTCCTCCTCCTCTTCTGTTTCTGCTTCTTTTGCTTCTTCCATTTCTAGGCCAAACATGAAACTGCCAAAATGGAGGTACCTTCCACAGTTCCTTTTGCCTGACCTAGTGTGAGAAAGATTAGCCAGCATCACAAGATTGCCATTACCAGGTGTTATGTATGTATGATTGCATGTTCATTGTACTGTAAAGGCAAGAATGTAACCACTCCAAATACAAGGTATCTCAGCTGTAAAGGAACGCGAGCAGGCAGCCCATAGAGGGCAGCTGCGAGCGTTCAGTCTCACATGGTTCACATTGCTCAATCACGGACAGCCGCGGGAAAACCTTCCCCGCATTCAGCAGCAGGAGAAAGATCTGCATTCAGCAGCAGAAGAAAGATCTGCATTCAGCAGCAGGAAGAGAGGCGTGCCTGGGCGAGGCCACGCCGGTAGCAGCCAATGAGCTACCGTGCTACAAGATTCAAATGTATAGGGCTACTGTATATATTGGGATGTATCACCGCTATTACCTCATGCTCCACCGGACCATCATGCAATAAACCTGTGTTAAGCCAACCCTTCGGCTGTTCTGTTGTCTTTGGTCCCATACACTAAACTGGCGACGAAGGTGGGATAATGGCTGCCCACGGGACCAAGACATGCGCCGGCTATGAGATCAGGAAGCCGGGGGACTTGGAGCTGTTTGAGATAGACTTCAATGGAGCGCTAGTGGAGCTCGAAGTCTCGGATGAGGCCAAGAAGAGGGCCATCTTCGTCCGCATGCTCGGACACGAGACCAAGAGGACCTTGGTGGACCTGATCGCGCCGAGGAGGGTGAGCGACTTCAAGGCCACAGAGCTCCTGGCGGCGCTGCGCACCCACCTCCGGCCCGCGATAGCGATGTTCCCCGCTCGGAGCGCGTTCTGGAGGCGAGTCCAGGCGCCCGGGGAATCGGTCGCTGAGTTCGCCGCGGCCCTGCGGCTGGCCGCCGGCCCATGCAAGTGGGAGACCCCAGAAGTCACCCTCCGGGACTGCCTGCTCTGCGGTCTGAGGGATACCGAGACTCAGCGCGCGCTGATGAAAAAGGAGCCGCCTCCCACGTGGCAACAAGTCCTCGACACGGCACAGGCCATGGAGGCCACGACTGCCGGGGTGCAAGAGCTTCAGGACTGGCGCCCGAAACCCGCCAAGGCAGAGAGCTCGGTGCGCACGGCCCGGCGAGTTTCGAACTCGTCCACGGAGAGCGGCGACGACGAGGACGTCCGGAGGGTCCACAGAGAGGGCCGGCGCTGCGACGGCTGCGGCGCCGCCCACGCCCACGCCAAATGCCCATTCCGCAAGGCCGAGTGCCACAACTGCGGCCGGCGCGGGCACATCGCCAAGGTCTGCCGGAAACGGCGCGAGGCCAAGAGGAGTTCCCCAGACCGCTCGGCGAGGCAGGACCGCACCACGAGGCCAAAGGACGGCACCCGGACCACGAGGACACGGGACGGAGTAGGGCGCATCTCCGACGACAGCAAGGACGACGCTCCGGTTTGCAGCGTTTCCATGGAGCACCCCCGTTACTTCGTTGAGGTAGTAATACAAGGGGCCCCTGTTAGGATGGAGGTGGACTCGGGTTCCTCATACTCTATCATTTCCCAGGGAGAGTTCATGAAAATCGCCCCCCGCGTGCGGCCCAAGCTCAAAGCGTTGAGGGCCACACTGAAGGACGTGCAAGGGAACCGCATCCCAGTGTTGGGGGTTGGGAAGTTCCAGGTCCAGTTTAAAAAGCACACCGCAACGCTTCCCCTAGTCGTCCTCAAGGGAGGTAAATGCAGCCTCCTCGGGACTCAATGGTTCCAGCCCCTGGGGTTGTTCATTGGGGGGGTGCACGCCGTGGGAGCACACGCCGCCGGGACCGATCCAATGCAGAGCGTGTGCGACGCGCACCCCGAGGTTTTCAAAAAGGGGCTCGGAAAATTCAAGGGCCCCCCAGTGACTTTCGACCTGGACCCTGGAGTACGTCCAATCAGACTTAAACCGCGCAGAGTGCCCTTCGCACTAAAGGACAAAATAGAGGCGGAGTTGGACAAATTGGTGGGCCAGGGGATTCTTGTCCCTGTTGATTCTGCGGAGTGGGAAACTCCAATTGTAACAGCGCTCAAGGCCAACGGGGAGGTCCGCATATGCGCTGATTACAAGTGCACCATCAATAAGGCGATCCGCCCTAATGCGTATCCGGTGCCGGTAGTCAGCCACTTGTTGGCCAGGTTACACGGGGGGAGGTGTTTCGCTAAACTCGACCTGGCCCAAGCCTACCAGCAACTCCCGGTGACCCCCGCCGCAGCTGCTGCACAGACCATAGTCACCCACAAAGGGGCGTTCCAGGTATCGCGCCTCCAATTCGGCGTGAATTCGGCGCCCGGGATCTTCCAGTCACTCGTGGAACGCCTCCTGAAGGGGTTAGAGGGGGTGTTACCCTACTTTGATGACGTATTGATTACAGGGGGGAGCCGGGCCGAATTAGCAATAAGGTTGGGAAAGGTCCTGGCAATATTCGAAAAAGCGGGGTTACGGTTGCGGAAAGACAAATGCGTTTTCTTCGCAACTGAGGTTGAGTTCCTAGGGTTCCGTGTTACTCCAGAGGGAATAAGGCCATCCCAATCCAAGGTGGCCGCCATCAAGAAGGCCCCTCGCCCCACCTCCAAGCCCGAGTTGCAGTCGTTCCTTGGACTGCTCAACTTTTACCACTCCTTCCTTCCGCGGAAGGCAGCAGTGGCGGAACCGCTACACAAATTGTTAAAAAAGGACGGGGCATGGAAGTGGGGCGACGACCAGGAGATGGCTTTCAATGACCTGAAGCGACTCCTGGCATCAGATGCGGTACTGACCCATTTCAATCCCAAACGCCCAGTGGTCCTGATATGCGATGCATCCCCGGTGGGGGTGGGGGCGGTGTTATGCCACGTACTGGAGAACGGGAGAGAGGCCCCGATAGCGTTCTACTCTAGGTCCTTGTCCCAAGCGGAGAGAAACTATGCCCAGACAGACAGGGAAGCACTAGCGATAATTGCGGGGACCAAGAAATTTCATGATTTTGTGTACGGCCGCCCCTTCACCATAGTGACTGACCATAAGCCCTTGCTAGGCATTTTCACCGCAGATAAGCCCACACCCCAAATCCTGTCCCCGAGGATGCTCAGGTGGGCCATTTTTCTCAACGCGTATCAGCACGCGTTGGTATACCGGCCCGGGAAGGAGATTAGCCATGCGGATGCCCTGTCGAGGTCCCCCATTCCCCGGGATTGCTGCCACGTGGGCGAGGAAGAGAGGGACCACCAGGTCTTAATGATAGAGGTCCTAGACTCCCCTCCAGTAGTACCGGCCGACATCGCCAAAGCGACCGGCAAGGACAAAACGCTGGCTACAGTTTGCTCCTGGGTACAGAAAGGGTGGCCCGCGTCTTCCCCTGCAGCGGAATTCGACACATTTTTCAAAAAGAAACTAGAATTGTCCCTAGAGAGGGGTTGCCTTTTGTGGGGACAGCGGGTAGTGATCCCCACGTCTCTCCGGCCGAGGGTGCTTAAACTGCTGCACGTCAGCCACCCGGGGATCGTCCGCTCTAAGGCACTAGCCCGCAGTTACTTTTGGTGGCCCCAGCTAGACGCCGACATCGAACACATGGTCGGCACTTGCGAAGCGTGCCAAAGCTCCAGGCCAGAAGAGGCTCGCTTGCCACATAGGGAGTGGGACGCAGCAAGGGGGCCCTGGTCCCGGGTACATGTAGACTTTGCTGGCCCGTTCAGGGGAACACTTTTCCTCCTTGTGGTGGACGCATTCTCCAAGTGGTTGGAGGTCATTCCAGTCTCGAGCACCTCCTCGGCCACAACAATTAAACAGTTACGGAGGGTCTTTTCCACGTTCGGTTTACCCGACACCCTCGTCAGCGATAACGCTAGCTGTTTCACGTCCGCCGAGTTTGGGGCATTCATGGATCGCAACGCCATTCGGCACGTCACCTCCGCCCCCTTTCACCCGGCCACCAACGGCCAAGTAGAGCACCTCGTGTGCACCACAAAAGACGCGCTGCGGCGCATGGGCCCCGGAGACCTCGACCTGAAATTGTGCCAATTCCTGCTAAGGTACAGGGTCACCCCATTGGCGTCAGGGTACTCTCCCGTGGAGCTGTTAATGCGCAGGAAGCTGGCCACGGTAATCTCCAAGCTAGACCCCACGAGAGTAGAGGACACGGGGCGGAACATAGGGGTGGAACCCGCAAAGAGTTTCAGCGTAGGCGCCCCGGTGCATTGCAGGAACTACGCCAACGCGGGGCCAGCCTGGGTGCCGGGCACCGTAATAGAGCAAACCGGCCCCGTCTCATACCGCGTGGAGACCAGTACAGGCCTCCTGTGGAGGCGACACGTGGACCAACTCAGGCGCAGGGTCCTCGGAGAGCAGGACGAAGACAAAAATAGCCACGAATCAGCATTAGGGTACTCCCCCACCCGTTTAGCCCAAGGGGGAGGGAAAGGGGGACATGGGTCCCCACCAAGGGGGGAGGAGAGGGAATCGATCCTCAGAGATCTTTTGCGGGAGTTCGCGGCAGAAAGGAAGAGCCCCGACCTCACACATACCCCTCGGAAGTTTCCCCGAAACACAGATGCCCCTAGAAGTTTAGACGTTGATTTACAGTACCAGGGGGAGTTAGCGGAGTGGTCCCCCACCCGTCCTGGCGAAAAGAGGGGTTTCAGTTCAGCCCCTGGTACTTCCAGTCCCAGTAGCCCCTGTGAGTTAGAATGCAACATAGCGCCAATTTCCCGGAGACCGACACCCCCAAGACAGGAGGCAACAGCGAGTCCGCCCACCACAGTCTCAAGGTCCCCTGAGCGGGGAACAGAAGGTAGCAGAACCACAAGGGCGACCTCATCGGTTCCGCGGTTCACAATAGGAGGGTCCCCCGGGTCCGAGAACAACAGGCAGGGGTTCACCTCCCAACTGTTCATTCCATCCCCGGGCGCAAGGCAGGCACGGACCCCCCACAGAGCCACTAACGAATCCCCGTTTCCCGTTGCAGGACAAGTACCCGCGGAGTCAGAGATCACAGGCTCTCCAGCACTAGGTCAGGCGCAAGCACGCCCCAAGCGCATGTGCGGCAAGCCACAATGGTTGCGGGACTTCGTCCCATCCTAGGGGGGAGGGATGTTATGCATGTATGATTGCATGTTCATTGTACTGTAAAGGCAAGAATGTAACCACTCCAAATACAAGGTATCTCAGCTGTAAAGGAACGCGAGCAGGCAGCCCATAGAGGGCAGCTGCGAGCGTTCAGTCTCACATGGTTCACATTGCTCAATCACGGACAGCCGCGGGAAAACCTTCCCCGCATTCAGCAGCAGGAGAAAGATCTGCATTCAGCAGCAGAAGAAAGATCTGCATTCAGCAGCAGGAAGAGAGGCGTGCCTGGGCGAGGCCACGCCGGTAGCAGCCAATGAGCTACCGTGCTACAAGATTCAAATGTATAGGGCTACTGTATATATTGGGATGTATCACCGCTATTACCTCATGCTCCACCGGACCATCATGCAATAAACCTGTGTTAAGCCAACCCTTCGGCTGTTCTGTTGTCTTTGGTCCCATACACTAAACCAGGGTATGCCATTACCACCCAATTGTGGTTCAAAACACCATAATCTTCAACCTGTATACCCCAGGCAGTCCTGAGTCTAGGCAACACTGGCCAAATTCCAAGTTAAGAATGAATGTGATGGGTTTGGATCTAGCACAAGTGCCCTTGGGTTGGCCTAACCCATTGTGATGACTGCTAGCTGCTGATTGGTGGCTATCAACTCAGTTTCCATTATGATTGTGCTAGGCTTGTGGCTTTTAATTTTCCCCCCTTGTGGTATTTCCCCCTTAGGCCAGCTGAAGTCCCTCTCCTCCTAGCTGGGAGGGTCTTGGATACAACAGAGCCCCAGCCAGCCTAAATCTGCTCAGCCATCTTAAAGTCAGCCTAACTAGTTAGGATTGTGCCCACCATCAGCAGCTGCAGGGGTCATACCTCCTGCCCAGATACAAAAATGCCTTATCTCCACTGCTTCCAGATACGGGGCTCCAAGTAGTTAAAAAAACCTATGCTGAATCTATTCTATATTTTCCTCCTTAATGGCTTTTCTCTGGTAAGAACTATGAGGGAGGAAGTGTTGACAATATATGAGAGAGTTCTAAGAGGTCATTTTCTGCTCTGTCTCACTGACTCCTGTGCTGAATGCCAAGAATGAGGCATGGTGAATATAAACACCTTGTTTGGAGGCACCCTAAGGACACAGCCCTAACTAGCTGAAATGGCTGGAGGCCGGCTGGGCAGTTTCTAAACCGTTGGAGACTGTGCTGAATCCAAACTCTTCCCAGACTGGGATAGTTGGAAATCAGGTTTGTTTTTGAGATTCATATACCGCCCAATTTAGTGACAAGCACTACTATGGGCAGTGGAATACAGCCAATAATCCCATCAGTTTACCCAACTCAAACACTCAAAATTTCACCCAGTCCAGAACATTAACAATAAATGCAACAAGCAGGCAACCTAATTGAATACTCATATTAGACAGAACAGGGCTGTTTAACATGAACTTTCAATTGGTATCTTAATTGAATTGGGGCAAATGTTTTTAAAGGTCTTGTTAAAAAGTTCTGCTTTCTTAAAAGCCTGGATGGTCCTGCTGGATTTCAGGGTGTAAACCATTCCACAAGGAAGCATGCTTCCTCATCAAAACTTTTTTCACCACAATGTCAGGATCTGTGAGGACTGGGTAGGATGGGTAAAAATTCTTCCAGAGAGGTGCTCCAAGAGATAGCAAGGTGACAAACTGTTCAGGGCTTTAAATGTTAACATGAAAACTTTAAGGTTGGCACAATTAACAATAGACAACCAGTGCATACCTATCAAGTTTTGGATTTGAAAATAAGGGAAACACTGTGGGCGGGGCTACCTCGGTGGGTGTGATCAAATCTGTGGGTGTGGCCAAATCTGACCATGTGACTTGCTGGGCTCTAGTCATGCCTGCCACATGACCATGACAACGTCTGCAAACAGACAGCACTGGCTGTTTGGCTGTAAATGGAGATGAGCAATGCAGCTTAGAGTTGGATACAACTGGCTTTTGAGCAAGGAAGACCTTTACTAAGCACTTGCATAAACAGGGCCAAACTTCATAGCAAATTTGAATACCATTCAGGGATTTTCTGTTATTAGGTAAAGGTAAAGGTTGCCCTTGCTCGAAAGCCAGTCATACCCAACTCTAGGGTTCTGTGCTTATCTCTGTTTATAGCCAAAGAGCCAGTGCTGTTTTCTGTGGTCATGTGGCAGGCATGACTAGACAACGGAGTGCACGGAACACTGTTTACCTTCCCTCCAAAGTGGTTCCTATTTATCTACTTGCAATTTCTTGCTTTTGAACTGCTAGGTTGGCAAGAGCTGGGACTGAGATGGGAGCTCATCACACACACACACACACACACACACACACATGATTTGTGCAACCATGTAAGCAAAACCCCTTCCTGCTTCTTCTCTCTCTGTGCCATCCATGTCCAGCTTTTTCCCCCAGCACTGCAGTCCCTCGATCTCAATCTTTCTTCTCCTCCGTTTCCTCACGCTGCCCAATGGAAACCCAAAGGCCACTGGAAGGTGTAGTCCTGCTCCTTATGCATTTCATTGGGGCTACCCACCCAAAGAACTGTGGCTCCCAGGATGCACTGGGGCCGCTTTACCTCCAAGCACAAAGTGTACTGGGAGCTGTAGTCCCGCTCTCCATTCTCCTCAAAGGGGGCTACCCACCCAAAGAACAACAGGATGCTCTGCTGCACTTTCCAGGCCAGGGGAAGTCTGTATTGATCATGTGCCAGCAAAATCGCCATCTTGGAATGCCACGCCCCCCATTCTTAAAAAAAGGGAGAAAATATTTTAAAATACATGCAGCCGGGAAGAGGACTGAATTGCGGGGAAATCCCGGCCAATACGCGGTACTTGACAGGTATGAACTAGTGCCATACCTGTCAACTATCCCGGATTGGCCGAGATTTCCTGTATTTCTGCACCACTTCCTCCAGTTTCCCGCCACCACCCCGTAATTTGACTGGCGGGGAAAGTAGTTACTGCGCATGCACATATGTGCAGAACCCTTCTGTGTATGCACAGAAGGGTTCTGCGCAGGTCCCATATTTTTCGGAGTCACACTTGAGGGTATGACCAGTGCAGACTTGCCAAAATTGGGGACATGTGATCCACTTTATTAACCCCCATAATTAATCTGGCCATCACATTCTGGACCAGCTCAATTGTAGAGAGCATTATAGGAATTGATTTTTGAGATTACCAATGCATGGGGTACTGTTGTGAGGGACCCTTTAACAAGGAACAGGCACAGCTGAGAAATCCATCTCAGCTCGAAATAAGTGGACCAGACCACAGTTCATATTTGAGATTCCATTTTGAGAGCTGGGTCCAAAATAACTCAAGCCAATTTCATGCTGCACTGGAGGGAGTGTAATATCCCCCCTGTTATGTATGTATGCATGTTCATTATACTGTAAGGCAAGATTGTAACCACTCCAGATACAAACGATATCAGCTGTAAAGGAACGCGAGCAGACAGCCTATAGAGGGCAGCTGCGAGCGTTCACTCTCACATGGTTCACATTGCTCAATCACGGACAGCCGCGGGAAAACCTTCCCCGCATTCAGCAGCTGAAGAAAGACCTGCATTCAGCAGCTGAAGAAAGGAGGCGTGCCTGGGCGAGGCCACGCCGGTAGCAACCAATCAGCTACCGTGCTACAAGATTCAAATGTAGAGAGCTACTGTATATATTGAGATGTATCACCGCCATTACCTCATGCTTAACTGGAACCTCATGCAATAAACCTGTGTTAAACCAACCCTTCGGTTGTCCGGTCGTCTTTGGTCCCATACACTAAATTGGCGACGAAGGTGGGATATGGCTGCCCACGGGACCAAGACATGCGCCGGCTACGAGATCAGGAAGCCGGGAGACTTGGAGCTGTTTGAGATAGACTTCAACGCTGCGCTGGTGGAGCTCGAAGTCTCCGACGAGGCCAAAAAGAGGGCCATCTTCGTCCGCATGCTCGGACAAGAAACCAAGAGGACCTTGGTGGACCTGATCGCGCCGAGGAAGGTGGGCGACCTCAAGGCCACAGAGCTCCTGGCGGCGCTGCGCGCCCATCTCCGGCCGGCAATAGCGATGTTCCCCGCTCGGAGCGCGTTCTGGAGGCGAGTCCAGGCACCCGGAGAATCGGTCGATGAGTTCGCCGCGGCCCTGCGGTTGGCCGCCGGCCCCTGCAAGTGGGAACTCCCCGACGTCACCCTCCGGGACTGCCTGCTCTGCGGTCTGAGGGACACAGAGACTCAGCGCGCGCTGATGAAAAGGGAGCCGCCTCCCACGTGGCAACAAGTCCTCGACACGGCACAGGCCGCAGAGGCCACGTCGGCCGGGGTGCACGAACTTCAGGACTGGCGCCCGAAGACCGCCAAGGCAGAGAGCTCGGTGCGCGCGGCCCAGCGGACTTCGAACTCGTCTGCAGAGAGCAGCGACGACGAGGACGTCCGGAGGGTCCAGAGAGAGGGCCGGCGCTGCGATGGCTGCGGCGCCGCCCACGCCCGCACCAAATGCCCATTCCGCAAGGCCGAGTGCCACAACTGCGGCCGGCGCGGGCACATCGCCAAGGTCTGCCGGAAACGACGCGAGGCCACCCGGAGTTCTCCAGACCGCTCGGCGAGGCAGGACCGCACCACGAGGCAGGACCGCACCACGAGGCCGAAGGACGGCACCCGGACCACGAGGACGCGGGACGGAGTAGGGCGAGTCTCCGACGACAGCGAGGACGACGCGCCGGTTTGCAGCGTTTCCACGGAGCACCCCCGTTACTTCGTTGAGGTAGTAATACAAGGGGCCCCTGTTAGAATGGAGGTGGACTCGGGTTCTTCATACTCCATTATTTCCCAGGGGGAGTTCATGAAAATCGCCCCCCGCGTGCGGCCCAAGCTCAAGGCGTTGAGGGCCACACTGAAGGACGTGCAAGGGAACCGCATCCCAGTGTTGGGGGTTGGGAAGTTTCAGGTCCAGTTCAAAAAGTACACCGCAACGCTTCCCTTAGTCGTCCTCAAGGGGGGAAATGCAGCCTCCTCGGGACTCAATGGTTCCAGCCCCTGGGGTTGTTCATTGGGGGGGTGCACGCCGTGGGAGCACACGCCGCCGGGACTGATCCAATACAGAGCGTGTGCGACGCGCACCCCGAGGTTTTTAAAAAGGGGCTAGGAAAATTCAAGGGCCCCCCAGTGACTTTCGACCTGGACCCTGGAGTGCGTCCAATCAGACTTAAACCGCGCAGAGTGCCTTTCGCACTAAAGGACAAAATAGAGGCGGAATTGGACAAATTAGTGGGCCAGGGGATTCTTGTTCCTGTTGATTCTGCGGAGTGGGAAACTCCAATTGTAACAGCGCTCAAGGCCAACGGGGAAGTCCGAATATGCGCTGATTACAAGTGCACCATCAATAAGGCGATCCGCCCTAATGCGTATCCGGTGCCGGTAGTCAGCCACTTGTTGGCCAGGTTACACGGGGGGAGGTGTTTCGCCAAACTCGACCTGGCCCAAGCCTACCAGCAACTCCCGGTGACCCCCGCCGCAGCTGCTGCACAAACCATAGTCACCCACAAAGGGGCGTTCCAGGTTTCGCGCCTCCAATTCGGCGTGAATTCGGCGCCCGGGATTTTCCAGTCATTGGTGGAACGCCTCCTGAAGGGGTTGGAGGGGGTGTTACCCTATTTTGATGACGTATTAATTACAGGGGGGAGCCGGGCCGAATTAGCAACAAGGTTGGGAAAGGTCCTGTCAATATTCGAAAAGGCGGGGTTGAGGTTGCGGAAAGACAAATGCGTCTTCTTCGCTACAGAGGTTGAGTTCCTAGGGTTCCGTGTTACTCCCGAGGGAATTAGGCCAGCCCAATCCAAGGTAGCCGCCATCAAAAAGGCCCCTCGCCCCACCTCCAAGCCCGAGTTGCAGTCGTTCCTCGGACTGCTCAACTTCTACCACTCCTTCCTCCCGCGGAAGGCAGCCGTGGCAGAACCGCTACACAAATTGTTAAAAAAGGACGAGGCATGGAAGTGGGGCGACGACCAGGAAAAGGCTTTCAATGACCTGAAGCGACTCCTGGCATCAGATGCTGTACTGACCCACTTCAATCCCAAACGCCCGGTGGTCCTGATATGCGATGCATCCCCGGTGGGGGTGGGGGCGGTGCTTTGCCACGTGCTGGAGAACGGTAGGGAGGCCCCGATAGCTTTCTACTCTAGATCCCTATCCCAAGCGGAGAGGAATTATGCTCAGACAGACAGGGAGGCGCTAGCAATAATTGCGGGGACCAAGAAATTTCATGATTTCGTGTACGGCCGCCCCTTCACCATAGTGACTGACCACAAGCCGTTGCTGGGCATCTTCACCGCAGACAAGCCCACACCCCAGATCCTGTCCCCGAGAATGCTCAGATGGGCCATTTTTCTCAACGCGTATCAGCACGCGTTGGTATACCGGCCCGGGAGGGAAATAAGCCATGCCGACGCTCTGTCGAGGTCCCCCATTCCCCGGGATTGCTGCCACGTGGGCGGAGTAGAGAGGGACCACCAGGTCTTAATGATAGAGGTCCTAGACTCCCCTCCAGTAGTACCGGCCGAAATCGCCAAAGCGACAGGCAAGGACAAAGCGCTGGCCACAGTTTGCTCCTGGGTGCAGAAAGGGTGGCCCGTGTCTTCCCCAGCAGCGGAATTCGACACATTTTTCAAAAAGAGATTGGAGTTGTCCCTGGAGAGGGGTTGCCTCTTGTGGGGACAGCGGGTAGTGATCCCCACGTCTCTCCGGCCGAGGGTGCTTAAACTGCTGCACGTCAGCCACCCGGGGATTGTACGCTCTAAGGCACTAGCCCGCAGTTATTTTTGGTGGCCCCAGTTAGACGCCGACATCGAACACATGGTCGGCACTTGCGAGGCGTGCCAAAGCTCTAGGCCAGAAGAGGCTCGCTCGCCACCTAGGGAATGGGACGCTGCGAGGGGACCCTGGTCCCGAGTTCACGTAGACTTTGCTGGCCCATTCAGGGGAACGCTTTTCCTCCTCGTGGTGGACGCGTTCTCTAAGTGGTTGGAGGTCATTCCAGTCTCGAGCACCTCCTCGACCACAACCATTAAACAGTTAAGGAGGGTCTTTTCCACGTTCGGTTTACCCGACACCCTCGTCAGCGATAACGCTAGCTGTTTCACGTCCGCCGAGTTCAGGGCATTCATGGAACGCAACGCCATTCGGCACGTCACCTCCACCCCCTTTCACCCGGCCACCAATGGCCAAGTAGAGCGCCTCGTGCGCACCACGAAAGACGCGCTACTGCGCATGGGTCCCGGAGACCTCGACCTGAAATTGTGCCAATTCCTGCTGAGATACAGGGTCACCCCCTTAGCGTCAGGGTACTCCCCCGCAGAGCTGTTGATGCGCAGGAAGCTGGCCACGGGGATATCCAAGCTAGACCCCACGAGAGTAGAGGACAAAGGGCGGAACATAGGGGTGGAACCCACAAAGAGTTTCAGCATAGGCGCCCCAGTACACTGCAGGAATTACGCCAGCGCGGGGCCAGCCTGGGTGCCGGGCACCGTAGTAGAGCAGACCGGCCCCGTCTCATACCGCGTAGAGACCAGTACAGGTTTCCTGTGGAGGCGACACGTGGACCAACTCAGGCGTAGGGTCCCCGGAGAGCAAGACGCGGATGAGACCAGCATTGAATCAGCGTTAGGGTACTCCCCCACCCGTTTAGCCCAAGGGGGAGGAAAAGGGGAGCATGGGTCCCCACCAAGGGGGGAGGAAAGGGAATCGATCCACGGAAATCTTTTGCGGGAGTCCCCGCCAGAGAGGAGGAGCCCCGGGCTGCGGGAGTCCCCGTCAGAAAGGAGGAGCCCCAACCACACTCATACCCCGCGGAAGCCGCGGAAGTCCCCCCGAGGCTCAAAGGCCCATAGAGGTTTAGACGTTGATTTACAGTACCAGGGGGAGTTAGCGGAGTGGTCCCCCACCCGTCCTAGCGAAAAGAGGGGTTTCAGTTCAGCCCCTGGTACCTCCAGTCCCAGTAGCCCCTGTGAGTTAGAATGCAACATAGCGCCCATGTTCCGGAGACCGACACCTCCAAGACCGGAGGCATCAGCGAGTCCGCCCACCACCACAGTCTTAAGGTCCCCCGAGCAGGGATCAGAAGGTAGCCATTCCCCAAGGGCGACCTCATCGGTGCCGCGGTTCACACTAGGAGGGTCCCCGGGGTCCGAGGGCAATAGGCAGGGATTTACCTCCCAACTGTTCATCCCATTCCCTTCCCCAAGCGCAAGGCAGGCACGGACGCCCCACAGAGCCAAAAACGAATCCCCGTTTCCCGTTGCAGGACAAGCTCCCGCGGAGTCAGGGATCACAGACTCTCCAGAATTAGGGCAGGCGCAAGCATGCCCCAAGCGAACGTGCGGCAAGCCACAATGGTTGCGGGACTTCGTCCCATCCTAGGGGGGAGGGATGTTATGTATGTATGCATGTTCATTATACTGTAAGGCAAGATTGTAACCACTCCAGATACAAACGATATCAGCTGTAAAGGAACGCGAGCAGACAGCCTATAGAGGGCAGCTGCGAGCGTTCACTCTCACATGGTTCACATTGCTCAATCACGGACAGCCGCGGGAAAACCTTCCCCGCATTCAGCAGCTGAAGAAAGACCTGCATTCAGCAGCTGAAGAAAGGAGGCGTGCCTGGGCGAGGCCACGCCGGTAGCAACCAATCAGCTACCGTGCTACAAGATTCAAATGTAGAGAGCTACTGTATATATTGAGATGTATCACCGCCATTACCTCATGCTTAACTGGAACCTCATGCAATAAACCTGTGTTAAACCAACCCTTCGGTTGTCCGGTCGTCTTTGGTCCCATACACTAAACCCCCCCCCCCAATTTTTTTTTAAAAAAACACCATTCAACCAGGCAGGGGGGGGGGGCTCCCAAAAGTAGC
The DNA here is from genome assembly GCA_035047305.1 of Bradypodion pumilum. Classification (NCBI taxonomy): domain Eukaryota; kingdom Metazoa; phylum Chordata; class Lepidosauria; order Squamata; family Chamaeleonidae; genus Bradypodion; species Bradypodion pumilum. Next base: position 412,830,179 of record JAWDJD010000001.1, read on the forward strand.
ATCTCTGGATTCAGTTTCAACTTATTAGTCTTCATCTACTCCATTAATGAGGCCAGGCAGCACTCCAGAACTTCAGCAGCATTCAGTGCAGAGAAAGAAAAAAGAGATGGGATTACCCTGACCGTGGTTTACATTTGTGCCAAGATAGTGACTGAGAAGTTGACTGAAGTGTAACTCAGCTCCTTCCCTTATGTTAGCCAGCAAAGCAGTTCTGTTAACAGAAACAGTTGAGCACTGTACCCTAGAGTCGGACATGACTGGCTTTCAAGCAAGAGAAACCTTTACCTGCCTACTCTGACTTTGTACCCTGGTGGGGAGTCAAGGGGTATACAAAAACTTTCAAATCAGCAATTAACTAAAAGAAATTGATTAAGATTTAAAGCTATAATATATTCATATTTAAAACATTGCTTCAAAACTATAAATTTTAAAGGCTTTTGGGTGTGCATAAGGACAATTGTGCCAGCTCAAGAAGCATTTGGCCATTCTAAATCCATTTTAGCCGGCATGTCTTTGAGTTCAGATTGCACTACCTACTATGACTAAAAATATTTTTTCACTCTTACATTAAAATATATTTTTGCTGGCTCTGATAACAGTTTCCCCACATCTAAAAATAAAAACAAAACAACAGATTGTCAACATTCTAGTGTGACTGTTTGAGAAAAATGTTCTTACATATGAGCATGGATTTATGGCCTTTTATTTATTCCATATGGTTGGCACATGCAAAGATTTTAGTTGAGAATTGCAAAGTCATTCACCATTAGATAAAAATGGTGGACTATTTGTATTCAGTGCCTAAGCAGTGAATAAATTAAAAGCCAAATGTGGTTTCTTAAGAATACATTTACATCATCAGTTAGTTTTTCCTTTTCATTAAGAAGTTTTTTTAAAAAAAACCTTTTCTGCACACTGTGGCTTCATAGTACAGTATCTAGCATACATTCTGGTTTTATGAATGGCCAATGTGTATTTCTTTTGAGGGTCCATCTCTGTTCAGATGCTCTTGTGACTGTATTCCTAAAGCATATGTAATTATGTGCTGTCAAATTATATGGAACTTTTTGGGATAGAAAATGGATAACTCTTTTGTCCAAAAATGGTAGTTTCCCCCTGCAACTGCTCTTTTTATGTATCAGGGAAATGCTGATGATGAAAATTCTTCTATTCTTTCCTCTGAGAATATATAGTTCTAAGCTTATAGCCAGTAATAGAATTAGCAGTGAAAAGGTGCAATCTAAATTTATTTTTAGGTATGGGGAAAAGTTTGCTCAGCCTCCAAGTTAGACTTAAATTCTATAAATTAGAGATGGCAGTTTCTCACCCCTGATCCCAGCAGAGGATGTCCCAACTGTGACTGCTATCGTGCACGTGAAGGCAAGTGGAAAACCCCTTCACTTTTCCTGAAGTGCATTCTTGTATTCAGACTGGGATTATTTATTTATTTATTTATTTATTTATTTATTTATTTATTTATTTATTTATTTATTTATTTATTTATTTATTTATTTATTTATATTTGTATAGCCGCCCAATCACCAAAGCGACTCCAGGCAGGTCACAATCCAATTGCATATGACCCTGTATAAAAAAGACCCAACATATCATTAAAAACCTTACATGAAACACATTGTTAAAACCTTTGTAACAAATAAACTAAACAAATAGGCTAAAAACCCAGATGGCAATTAGCATGTTCATATCAGCCAATAGTGGGCAGCTGTTCCTCTCTCAACTCCCCACACCTGCTGGGCCAGCCATGTGTTCAGCCCTTTCCTAAAAACTGATGATGAAGGTCCATCGGCAGGAGGTTCCAAAGGGCTGGAGCAGATACCGAAAAGGCCCTCTTTCTCATACTCATACCCATACTCATACGGGAACTGCTCTGGCCCGGGTGCGCATGCGCAGGAAAAACTCCATTGTGCATGCACAGAACCCCTTTGTGCACGTTTAGAACATGTTTGTGCATGCACAGATGGGTTCTGCACGTGCACCCATGTGCAGTAACCCCTTTCCCCGCGTTCTAAATACAGGATGGTGCCGGGAAAGGGGAGGAACGTGCACCAAAATACGGGATTTCCTGGCCAATCAGGGATACTTGACAGCTATGCTCATACTCGAGAGATGAGCCTCTCCAACGGATAGTACCTTTAGAGAGCCCCTCCGGTCTGCTCTCGTGGGATGGGCAGATAACCTCGGAGTGACGCAGTCTCTCAGGTAACCTGGTCCACTACCATGTAGGGCTTTAAAGGTGATAACCAGCACCTTGAATTGTACCTGAAGGCATACTGCATTTTAGTGAGTGGGTGGGTAGTTTTTAAAGCAGTTTTAACTATGTTTTTAATTGTGTTTTTATTATGCTGTGAACCGCTCTGAGTTGGCCTTGGCCAAGTGGGCGGTATAGAAACTGAAATAAATAAATAAATAAATAAATAAATACTGGTAACCAGTGCAGCTCCTGCAACAAGGGTGAGGCATGGGCATACCATCCATACCCCATCACCATGTGGGCAGCTGCATTCTGGACCAGCTGCAGCCTCCGAATGGTCATCAAGGGCAGCCCCATGTAGAGCATGTTACAATACAACTCTACTAACTGCAAAATTGGGGGCAGGAGCTTTAAAAAATGGCCTTGAGGGTCATATGTGAGCTGTTGCCCACTCCTGCTATACACAAAGTGCAATCAAGAGGAAAGGGGAGAAACAAAGAGAAACATGGCAAAAGTAGCAAATGTATGGGGTGCAGTACAAAATTATTCTCAGATACATGTTAATTACATTATTGAGATTTTAAGTATAAGATGGATCACAAACTAAGGTTTCTTTGCCATTGTTACTAAAACAAAGTAATCCTGCAGATGGACCTATGTTTTCTTGTGTTCTCTATGGGTTTTCTGTTGCCTATGCTCTGATTGTTGCCACTGTTGCTTCATCAGTATCAACACCTCACAAGGTCCCTCTTTGAGGCCGTGGCAACGAGCTACGAGGAGGCTTTGCCACCCCTCTCTCCTGTGTGTGGTAGGCTCCGGTGGGAACGAAGGCCATTGGTGAACAGAGAGGGAGGCGGGGCTTCAGAGTTTATATATTACAGTGTTGTGTTCCAGAATGTTCGTCGTTCGTGGGTCAGTAGGAGAATGACAACCCTCCCACCCACCCTGTTTTCGACACAGGAGAGCCAGTTGCGATTTTTTGAGCCACAAGGGAATTTTGGGCCTCAGCAGATTGGCCTAGCTGAGTGCTGTTTTTGCCCTTGTTGTGCCGAACCAGGTGGGAATTCAGATAAGGGGTGGGTGGGTGGGGTTCTGCAGGTTGCCACTGCGGAAGTCACGGAGGGAGTTAGGAATTTTGGTAGGGGGAGGGGTTCATTATATTTGGGCTAGCTTGGCCAGACCCCGGCTGGGGTCTAAGGAACTCTCCCCCGAGGGTTAAAAGTGGTTTTCCCCCTCCGTGTTTTCTGGCCCCTGATTAGGAACATTTTCTTTTCTGTAAATAGTTTTAATAAAGTGGCCCAAGTTTAATCCCAAGATGGAGTCTGTCGTTTTTGGGTACAGGGGGATGGGGTGGCAATGCCAAGTATTAAAATTTGTAGAAAAAGAACATTGTTGACCTAATGCCTCCTTAAAATTCATTGAGGCATACAGTGATACCTCATACAAAGTCCGCTTCATACACCATCGAATTCATACAACATCGCCTAATTCCTTGAAAAAAGTTGCCTCATACAAAGTTGCTGTGACTTTGTATGAGGCATTTGGGTTTTTCCCCAGGATGGTTTGTCCCCTAAAATCAAGGTTGTTTGACATGTTTTTGTATTGTATTTAACCTTTAGACAATGATTTCTTAAAGTTCTGTCAGTTTCCTGTCTGTTTCTTTGACTTTGCCCTGAAGTCTGTTACAGTAAAATGTATCTCTATGGAAACAACGTTGTACGAGGCATTGCAACAAGGATTTGGACATTGTATGAGACATCACAGCTAGGATTGTACATGCCTCATACAAAGTCCAAATCCGTATAAAGTCCAAACTTGTGGAACCAAGTTTGGACGTTGTATGAGGTATCACTGTACCTGTAAGGATGGTGGGACTAAAAGACAGTCCTTTTTACTGAAGATCTTATGGCACAAGAAAGCTTATATGATGAGATACAGCCTCCCACACAACTTCTAATGGTACAAAAGTCCTATCTTCTTTTGCATCTGGCCATCTTATGAAGGTTTGTAATTAATGCAGGTTGATAGAAGTATGTATAGAAGTTAGTGTGGAGTGAAATTGGGAGGGGCCAGGGATAATCGGGCCCCACTATGCATAATAACTTTTAGGTTCACTTTGATGCCTCAGCCAGCAGGTCATCTGTTAGCAGTCAGCTGTGTACTGTGTGGGTCTGCCTACCACATCTAAAGTTTCTGATGTAACTGAGACCAAACATTCAGCTGCCAGTTTAGTATATTCATGTACATGGAAGGGGGAGAAAACCATCTTATTTCATACCTCAGGCAGCAACATATCTTAAGCTAGACTGTAATGTGTGTATGATTAAAAGGGAAAGAGAGAATGCCCGTGACAGAATTAAAATACTGTTTCTTGCTGAGCTGTAGGAAGCTTTTTGATAGTGCAATTCCAAATTATTTGAAGTTGACTGGATTTCACATTGTGTTCTGAACCCTGGCTCAGGTTCAGTGAGGTTTTGAAACCTTAAGTTGTAGTAGAGCCAAAGTTTAAACAAGATTTATTGTTTTAGGTAGTAACAATGGGAAAAAAGCAGTTTCAGCTACGCTCTAGCAGAAAGGTTCTGGGCAATAAAAATGCTCAAAGTCAACACAAACCAGACCTGGACTAAAAATATTGGAAAAGGGTACTGGATACTTGGTTCAATCATGAATCAAATGGAGACTGCAATCAAGAAAACCAAAAAAAGACTGAGGCTCAGATGGGCAGCAATGAAGGAATTTGGAAAGATTGTGAAATGTAAAGATGCATCTCTGGTATTCTCTGTAAAAGATTAGGAAGGTTTGAAGGCAGTGGGAAAAGAGGATGATCAAGATGGATTGACTCCCTAAAGGCAGCCAGCAGCTTGAATTTAGAAGAGCTGAGGAGGGCTGTTGAGTACAGAACGTTTTGGACATTCATGAGGGCACCATAATTTGGAATAGACTTGATGACACATAACAACAACAGTAAAGGGATTGCTACATGAAGAAAATTATCATAACCAAAAAGTTGTAGTTAGATAGGCCAAGAATTGGGTAGACCAACTTCAAAAAGATTATAAGATTAGTTCTTCATGTCTGCTGGGAACTATTAAACATTTTGTTTCTGACAGAATCTTTCCTACTATTTTCTGTGAAATATAAGAAATAATGGCCCCCACTCACTGAGAATTGGAAGGGCTGCAATCAAAAATGACGAGAGAGAAATAATAATAATAATAATAATAATAATAATAATAATAATAATAATAATAATAATAATAATAATAATAATAATAATAATAATAATAATAATAATAATAATAATAATAATAATAATAATAATAATAATAATAATAAAGTGAATATGTATACAGTATATGAAAGCCCTCTGCTACTACAGTGTTCTGAGCCTAATAAATAGGAGTACTATTCATTCTTTTTCCTGCTTGTGATTCAAATTATGAGGAAGAAGATCAGGGCCATGCTGCCTTTTCTCCAGTGCCAGCCTCAGCACTCTCTGTGAAGTTGTCACTCAGGAAAAAGAAAGGAGGATAAAACCAAGCCTAGACTGAGGGAAAGGAATTTTACAAGGGTTTACAAGTTGGAAAAACTGAAAAAGGCCAAATGGCAAGAAAGTATAATTTTAGAGGTCTATACTTTGCTTAGCAGGCACAAGAGATGTAACTTCAGATAACCAGTAAAAGCTAAATGTCAGACCACAAAGTCTGCTGCATTGTTAATGGTACTCTGTATCTCTTTTGCCATGTCTGTTTCCTGTCTTTTTCGTGTTCTAAAACCATGTTCATTGAACTTGTGAAATCATCCATCCTTTGCACATAGAGAGTGGATCCCTAGCTGTATATTTTCAAATTTTCCAATAACCCCCTAAATTTGTGACAGCTGGTGAGCTTTGTCTCTTTCTCACTGGAAAATGGACCTGGGCTGGGGTATTCCATATCCCATCAGATTGGAGTAGCAAGGCTGGCTGCCTATAGGCTGGAGCTGATATACTAAAGTAGGTGATGCTTGAAAAAGTTAAATATTTGGACAACAAGTCCTGGAATCCTTCAACCAATGTATTGCACAGTGTATCCGGTAGAATTGTTATGATAGAACTCAAAGTGGCAGAATTAGGTAATATGCTTATCACAATGTTAAAAGTGGCACTCCATTATGAAGAAGAAATCTGTTTAGCTTAACACAAGCTTGCCTCATTCTGCATGTTAATAATTAGCTTGTTTTTCTTTTGTGATTGCTTATTGGGAATAACCATAGGCTTCATTAGCAAATCTGACTGAGGCTTTGAAGGACTAAGAAGGGAAATATAGAATACATAGAAATATGCATTTCCCTTAAACTGTGTGTTTTGATTGTCGGTCTTGTGGGGAACCTATATAGGTACAATGTAGAAGAAAACAGTTCATCCCTTAATGCATGGGAAAAGGTGGGGCTACCAGCAAAGGCAACACAGAGGGGGCAGGGCTACTAAGTGTGGCCCCTCCTCTCTTGTGTATGGGGCTAGCCGCTAAAGTTTCATCCTAGCAGTCTGCAAGAGAAGGCTTGTTCCCTTTCACACTGTCCTCACTAAGTGTTACTAATACTGCCACAGAAAATTAATATAAAATAGGATGTTCATGCAAATTCCAAGGGATTTCTTTGTGTACATTCTAGAGAAGGGGTTGTTTTGAAAACGATTCCATCTGCTTGAATGCACTACATAATTGATTTTGAAAACCCTTCTGAGTAAAATAATTCTATTGAATAGTTTTTTTAAAGTCTCTAAATGGAGAAAACTGCAACCAATTGATTATTCAGCCGACAAAATGGAAATTCCAAGTTTCATAGACCACTAATTGCGGCCTGCCCACAGAATGACAGGTCTATAATTTTTAGTTTTGTATGCATTCAAAGCCCAGTCACCTTGACTCCTTGCAGTCCATTATCTGCTGGCCAAAGATCATATGATGATGTTCAAAGAGTGACAGGTCTTTTCCATTATGGAATGATAAAACACTCTACATTTTATTTAGATAAAGCTTTCTTCTGAGATGGAACAACTAGTTGCTCACTGGGATGCCTGCATGTTGAAATGATGCTGAGGTGCTTTTGATTTCATAAATTTAAGGATTAGAGTTTTTGATTCTGGATGGTAATAGAGAGTTGGTTTTCTTGAAACTGGTGATACACCTGTGGAAATATTCAATTATTTGGCTACTTTTAATAACTGATTTCACAGAAGTTTCTGAACAGGAAACACTGAGTTCTAAGTACTTCATCTTTTAATTTTTACATCATTTCTCCCTTGGAGAGCTCTGTCTAGTGATCTCTCTGTGTACGCACTACTACCTATAAACAAATTGTCTTGTATTTCCAGCTTCCGTTCTCTGTCTTCAGTTATGTGGCCTTTGTGCTTTCAACACATTTCTTCAATCCAAGAAAGAGACAATTTGACTCATAAGTATTTTTGGTGTACCTCTATAGAACAAGAATGAAGTGATACCTAAGATGTTTGCATTTGAACTGAACAAAGGACTCACTATGCAGCAAAGTATTTCCAAAATAGTTGTGCATAAAGAAATCAGTACATATTTTGGAGTTGCACAGCTTTTTCAGAATGCTTTGTTGATTAGGTGGCATCTAGTGCACATGTCAGCTGTCTCCCACTATTACTGAATTTAGCGCCACACTGGGGGGGAAGGTACTTCAAGCTCAGTCGTCACCCTTGTGGCCTGTGCTGCCTGCAATGATCTTGCTAGATGTCAATCTGCCATTCAAAGTAACAGTGATTAGTATGGAGATCAGTCCACATTCATACCTTGCAGGTGTCAAGCACACTGAACCAGCCACCTGATACAGCACTCAAAAGAAATACAATCCTCAATCTGCTTACCACAATGCTGTGAAGTTCTCTGCTACAGGGTACCAAGTAGGTGAAAGAAGAAAAGCATTAGGGACATAAAGGAAGACAAGAGTGCACAGCAGGGAGTGCAGGCTATTTAAAGCTGTGGGAAAAGATCCCCTTCCTTCTGTATTAAGGCCAAACAACATGGAATATCCTTAGGAATTATGCCAGACCTTCCCTCCTTTGATTCAATAAAAGGTGAGAGAATCAATTTTAATGAGTACCACAGAAATCAAAAGAGGAAGGGTTAACCCTTCCCTTCTCACTGGGGTCCTAATCTCTCTTCCTTACTGCTTTTTCTTTATTTAAAAAAATAATGTCAGAAGCACACAGAAGCTTTCTGGGTTTAAAGGATTTTTGCTGGAGGAACTCTGCTCAGGGGATGCCCAAGTGAGGCTCCTTTCATGTCCCAAAAATATTTTCCCACCAAAGTAGTCTCTGTTTATCTACTTGGAATTTCTTGCTTTTGAACTGCTAGGTTGGTAGGAGCTGGGACAGAGACGGGTACTCATTCTGTCATACAGTATTCAGGTCTTGAACTGCCGACTTGCTGACCTTCCAGCTAACAAGGTGAGCTGCTTAACCACTAAGCCACTGCAGTCCTATCTTCTTGCTGGTGTGAGGCTCAGAAAAACAGTTCCTCTCCTCTCCTAAAACTCTAGAGGTATTTAGAGCCTAAACTAAAGTATTGAAAATATTTAAAAACTTCCTGTCTTTTTTCATGTGCTGGTTATTTCAAATGAATCTTTTTCTCTTTGTGTTTGGTATTTTTTAATTTTGAAAACTCTGAAATTCAGTTTGGGAAACAGTGGGGAAATTATTCCTCTTTTTCTTACTCCTGCCTGCATAAGAGATTGTAATTTGTAAAAACCAGTTGAGAAAATCTGAATAGATTTCAGACATCTTCTGTTTTTAAATGATGCGTTAACTACGTTTAAGTTATGGTATGATATGTTGTTAGCAAAATGGTATTTGGTGCTTCCTGGCATCCAAAGCAAAGCAATCACACTTATATACCTCCCCATAGCACTTAGTGCACTCTCTGGGCGGTTTACAAGTTAATTAGCATTAGCATGCTGGGTACTCATTTTACTTAATTTGGAAGGCTAAGTCAACCTCATACTGTGAGAGAGCATATGATTTTGCTTACTATTGTCATACTCTGGCTTGTACTGCTGGGTAGGTATCTATGTTTTTTGTCTGGATTTGAGTACTCGTTATAAAGGAGCATTTTTTTAAATCACATATACAATTTATATCTAAAGTTCCAAATGTATCTCTAACTCTGCCGGTGAATCACTATGAAAAGGAAAACAGTACAAACTGAACTGTTCTGCTATTCTCATCTGCTCCCTACAGGATACAACAGCACTAACACACCACTTATTCCACAGGGTAGCCTGTACTCTGGGAATTGTGTTCATCCAATTTTCTTCCAATAATGAGCAAGTGCTATCAGGTTTATTGGTACCATCTTGTGCACACTTTTGGTGGTGTAAATTATTTATTCCACTAATTAAACTGTGAGCAGTCATGGCTGTTGAGATTACTGAGGCAATTCCATACATATTGGCTGTAGGTTAATTATTTAAGAATTGTGATATCCCTGGTTAATACCAAATAAATACTGATCTCATCAGAAAAAGCAATTGAGTGTTCTGGAGCTTTTCAGCCTTCTGCTTAAGTTCTGCTTAGTCCTGCATAGTAACTGGAAATTCAACATTTATTTATGTTTTTACAATAATGCAGTATCTTCCCTCCCTGTTCTCTTCTTGCTAGGGAATAAAGGCAAACCTTTCATAGGACCATTCACTTTCTCAGCATCTAATGCCCCTCACCTGTAGCCTGACTCTTCACTGATGTTATCCCCCTTTTGTATATTTTATGCTTTTATGTATTGATCCTGTCACTTTTATGTTTTGTGCAAAGCCTAGGGGTGAAGATAGACATGCATTGTAATTGTGGTGGAAATAGCTTGAATACTCATTCTCTATCCCCCAAAATAAATAACACAACCCGTTCTGCCATAGGTTAGCACATACGTCTGGCTTTAAGGCTTTGTAGGCACTAAATGAGTTTTGTTATTTGTAACACTGAACTCTTGGAGGCGCAGGACAAAAATATAATAAATAAATGTTAAATGATAGCATGAATAAATCATGAAAGCCCTCTCTTCAGTAGGCCATGGGCATGAAATATACGAGGTGCATTGCACTGCTTATGAGATTAACCTGGTCATACATTTAGTGAGAAACTTATGCACTTACAGCAGGTGAGTCTGATGTTTGGCCATAATGGACCAGATGTGTATGACCTGATTATGAGTACAAACCCACTGTTACTGTGTGGATAAAAACCACTGACTCCATTAATAATGAAATGCAGTATTGCCACCTTAAAGTGGTAGGGCGAGACTGAGCCAGTTTAAAAAACATTTTAATGCCATTGATTTTACTTTAAAAGATAAGGATATGAGGAAATATATTCCACTAAAAACAGTGGGACTTGAAAATGCTTATGTTTGCCCAAATCATACCAGCATTGAACAGGATTTTTATGTAGATTGCTACTAGGCATCTCTACAACCTGTAGGAATCAGGGCCACTGGGGGCCGGAGGAGCCCGGAGGAGGACTGATCAAGTAACGACACGAGGCAAACGGAGCGAGATCAGATCAGTACTTTATTGGAGAAAGGCAACATCATTTATAGGGAAAAAAGCGCAACGGTGGCAAGCTGTCATCTGACAGGAAAATTACCTCACTCACGTACACGGGTTAATGGGGAATCCTTCAAAGGGGAGTTTAATCAGCTGGGGCAAACATGGATTCAGGGACCTCATTGTCTTGGGGATTAGGCAGGGGCAAACATGGTTTATTTGCGCCAGGGATTTCCCGAGCTGGGAGATGAACTATGTACTTAATGCTTGACAGAAGTCAGCTATCTGCTTACTTGGCCGAGTCGCAGGTCAGGTCACGGTAATTGGGTGAATCAAACCCTATATTTTATTCACCCCCCTTAATTTGGCGGCCGCAGAGCCCACGGGCTGGGAGCGTCTCTCACCGCGGTGGCCTCTGGCGGGCCGTTCCATGCCCTGCGGGGCATGGGGAAACCGCATCTCCCCTTTATTTTCTATTTAAGGACCTGACTGGCGACCTTGCGCAAGAGCGGCATCAGCTGTTGAGTGGGTATGACGTCACGGAGTTTCTCTCTGGGGCGGCACTTGGAGATCAGCGAGGGAATGCACTGAGCAAAACAACAAAGCGTAATGCCTAGGATGGCTATCCCCACCGCTACCTTAAGCACCGTTTGCAGCCACCCCCAGGGAATCCATGACCACATCCAATTCCACAGGGAACTCCACCAAGCCCCCCATGCGGAACCCTCAGTGATACCCTGGACTATGGTGTGGAGGTTCGTGATCTGGCTTTGGATCTTACGGGAGTTATCAGTAAGATTGAAGCAGCACATTCCACGGACAGACTCGCAACCCAGGTGGTGCAGCAAGAGGAGGTAGTCGATAGCCGCTCGATTGTCAAGAACGGCATGGCGAAGTTCTGCCTGCTCCTGATTGAGGAGCGCTATCGCTGTGGAGGTGTGGTTAATGGCTTTGGCCAAACCGCAAGCCAAGCGGCCAATCCTCCGCGCGTTGCCGACGGCCAAGCCTGGCACGCCGACAAGGCTGACGGCTAGGGATACATACTCAGTGGGACTCAGTACTCTGAAGCTGCTGTCACAAGAGCTGTCTAACTGGGTGGTGCGTGTGTGCCGTATGAGTGGGGAGACATGTGAAACATTGGAAACATGTGGAACATTAGAGACATTTGTGCTGGGGGCAATCATGTCCTTAGTAGGAAGTAACAGTGTCAACCGGCTGATACAACACATTGAGTCCGACAGATTCGCAGGAATATAGTTCCATGTGAACTGGTTGCAGGTGAAAAACCACCCTGAAGGTAGGGTGAAGTGAGCGTACAGCGAAGTGAGTGTCTCTGGTTTATTACAAGTCCAGTTGCCGCTGCCGGGGTCAAGGCAGCGGCGCCGAGTCTGACCGCCTGAGGTGCAGCCGGTCATTCGGGTGCAAGCAGCGTCCGGGCTGATCGCCACTCGGGGGGTATGAAGAGTGGCGGCGTCAGCCGGCAGGGTTGACACAAGTCGCATTCCCCCCCAGCGTGCGTATGCTGAGAAGGTGGTAGGAGTGTGTGGGCCAAAGAACGCCTTCAGCAGCCAGTCGCCATCCTTGGTGCGCGCGTCCAGAGTGTGGCACACGGGGATGAGACAGGTGCTGAGGATAGATGCAGAACCAATGTCCTGCTGTAGACAAAAATCGGACTGGTTGACGAGACCCGCCAACCTTTCCCACAAGTTGTACCGCATTCGTGCGGAAAGATCGTCGCCAGGCGGCAACCCGTCGGCCTGGATCGGAGTAGCCTGGACGCCTCCCCCCAAGAGCAGGGAAAGGGCCAGGATGATGGTGATCGCCGCTGTGTTGGCGTGAATCAGGGCAAAAACTGCAGCTGTGAGGTTCTCCGGTGTCGGCTCTTTTTCCTCGCGCTGAACGGCGTCCTGGGCGTCACTGCAAAGAGCCTTGACCATCCCCCAGGTGATCTTGGGCATCGGCGGCCGTTTCCTCCGGCGGGTCCTCCCGGTCAGGGTGAGGTCCTCCATCTCCGGGATCGGACTCGGGCCGGCCTGGTTCCACGCCATGCGGTTCCAAGTGGGGCTTGACACACCGGGCTGGAACCCAAACGACACCTGTAGGAGACATAACTGCAGCATACCCTCTTCCCCAGGTTATGAGCGGCACCGGGCCCCTCCAAGAAGGGTCCGGTGGCACTCGGTACCGGACCATAGGTCGCGGGAGAGCTTCCGAACGGCGGAAATGCTTCTCCTGCGGCGTGCAGTCCGAAAAAACATTAAGGTGATTGTAAGTGAACAATACCTTGTTGAGACACATCTGTGCTTCCCCCTGTGACTTGGGGAGGGCTGGTGGCTCCCCCCTTTCTGTTTGTTTATCAATATAGGACTTTAGCGTCCGATTGGCCCGCTCTACAATCGCCTGCCCTTGCGGATTGTAGGGGATTCCAAATGTGTGCTTGATGTCCCATGTTCAAAGATAGGAAATCCGTTTGAGGCTTGAATATGTAGTAATATAATATAATGTTTTATTCTGGTAGTTAATATATTCAGTATCTTCCAGTAGAGCAATACAACAAGTCCAATACATTGTGAAAGTCAACCGGTATGCAGACTCTTTCAGGAGAATTTCCCTTCATCAGACAACTTGACTTGCTAACTTTCCAATATCTGAAAATATATACAATATATATATAAAAATTAATTCTGAACTGGAATATTGCTACTGAGCTAAGTATAAAAGAGAAACCCACCTGGATATATAACATTTAGTTTTCAAAGGGTATCTTGTTTTCATGTTGCATCCAAACCTCTTTTCGTTTATTCATTTTGGGCTGTGGATGTTACTGTCTCAAAATATTACTCCCCTTATAAATCCTGCTGATAGGAAACCAGGTGTGCATAATCTATAAAACAGTGGGGATTCCACAAGCATGAGACCTCTTCCCACAGCTGTTACTAATTACTTACATGGCCAGCGTTATCCTGGCTAATACAATTCTGAGATTGTTAAGAGTTCAAGCATTGTGGTGTAATGTACTTCTGTAGATATATATTTTTGTCCCCCTTTACACAATTATGTCAATTTGTAGCCCTGGAATATAAAATGTATAAAAATATAAAAATGTATAAATATATTTAGTCAATTAGGAGGCATGGGAGGGGAATGCTAGATTATGCACACCTGGTTTCCTATCAGCAGGATTTATAAGGGGAGTAATATTTTGAGACAGTAACATCCACAGCCCAAAATGAATAAACGAAAAGAGGTTTGGATGCAACATGAAAACAAGATACCCTTTGAAAACTAAATGTTATATATCCAGGTGGGTTTCTCTTTTATACTTAGCTCAGTAGCAATATTCCAGTTCAGAATTAATTTTTATATATATATTGTATATATTTTCAGATATTGGAAAGTTAGCAAGTCAAGTTGTCTGATGAAGGGAAATTCTCCTGAAAGAGTCTGCATACCGGTTGACTTTCACAATGTATTGGACTTGTTGTATTGCTCTACTGGAAGATACTGAATATATTAACTACCAGAATAAAACATTATATTATATTACTACATATTCAAGCCTCAAACGGATTTCCTATCTTTGAACATTGCCACACCGTTTGGCCACTTCTGATGTCCCATGTTGCCATGAAGGCGGCCAACTGCCTAGAGCTGTAAGATGGCGCGTTGTCTGTTTTCACGTGCCGTGGTTTGCCCATGGCAGCTATGCAGGAAAGGAGGTGCTGCTCCACATGGGAGGCAGTCTCCCCCTTCTGCGCCGTTGCCCAAACGAACTGTGAAAAGGTATCTATGCAGACATGCATGTATTGCCATCTCCCAAATTGCGGCACATGCGTGACATCCATCTGCCACACCTGATTAGCCTCCGTCCCTCGTGGGTTGACCCCCCACGAGGGCCCCCCCGGTGCCCCTGCACAATGCTGGCAAGAGCGAACTATGCCTTGGGCTTGAGAGAGTGGCAGATTGAACTGTCTGGCGAGTGCTTTGGCATTTTGGTGAAAAAAGGCATGACTTTGGATTGGAGTAGTGAAAACTCCCAAAACCGAGCGCTGCTGAATTTCCTTCGCGGCCGCATCCGCTCTGCTATTGCCCGCGGAAATCGGACCCGGTAGGTCTTGGTGACTTCGAATGTGGGCGATATAGAGCGGCTCCGTGCGGTTTCGCAAGTGAAATTGAGCAGTGAGAAACAGACTAAGCAAGTTCTTGTCTATCGCGGGAGTAATGTAGGCTCCCGGTAGACTGTGAAGCAAATTCCGTACATACAGACTGTCAGTAATGATATTTAAACGTTCCTTGGCAAAGGTGCGCAAGGCAAGGTTCACGGCTGCCAACTCTGCCCGCTGAGCGGACTTCTGTGGAAGAGTTAACAGCGTGTGCCAAGCTTCGCCCTCCTGCCAGGTCAAAACACCATAGGTGCGACCGCCATCAGAGAAAACTGTTCTGGCCCCCTGAAGCGGGACCAGCGAGAGCAATTCGAACAAGCTGACTGTTCCTGTTTGCAGTGAGACAAGCCTGGGGTCTTTGGGCAAGTGATATGCTAAACTGCCGGTGAAACCTTCCAAAGCTATCGGAAGCGAGTCACCCAGCTGCATCAACTGATGGATTTGTTCCTTGGTAAACGGAACCACAATTTTGGCCAAATCATTTCCTGAAATGTCCCTAGCTCTCAGCCTGCCGCGGTAGACCACCGCGGAGACCAGTTCTTGGGGCGGAACGATGTTCCGTGAAGATGTATTAGGCAAGTAGACCCATTCCACAATCTTCGCTCCCTTCTCTGAGTCTACTCCTAGCGCCCCAGTGAACATGGAACCTGACCGTACGATGTACAAATTCAGGGTCGGGGCATATGGCCCCGGGGCGATCCTATCCACCCACCTCTGGCTGAGAACTTGGTTCACCTTCTCGAGCGCCAAGCGCGCGTCTCGAGAGATTTTTATCCGGTCTGCCGGCTGCTTACCTAAGGTTAGCAGCGAGAAGAGCGGTTTTAGAAGATCCGTATCTAAGCGAAAATACGGTCTGGCCCAATTGATGTTCCCCAAAACTTGCTGCAACTCTACAAGGGTGATTGAGTCTTGTAAATTTATCTGGGGCAGGACTGGTGCTGCAAAAGAGCGGAGAAGCCGGTGACCCAAGTATGAGAAGGGCTCGGACTTCTGCACCTTCTCAGGGGCAATAAGTAAGCCCTTGTCCCCCAGGCTGGCCTGGAGGTCAGAAAACATTTCGCTGCCAAGCTGCGGCAACGCTACTAAAATGTCGTCCATGAAGTGACAAACAATAGCTTTAGGGTAAAGGCTTCGGAACTTTGCCAGTGCGCCGTGAACGTATATTTGGCACAGGGTGGGCGAATTGAGCATGCCCTGTGGCAAAAATTTCCACGCGTAACGCTGCGTGGGCTCTCCGTGGTTCACGACCGGCACTGTAAAGGCGAACCTTTCCCGGTCCCTGGGGTCTAAGGGGATTGTATAAAAGCAATCCTTGAGATCTACAACTAGGATCTCCCACCCCTCGGGAATCATATTAGGATTTGGGATGCCGCATTGAAGCGGACCCATCGGCTGAATGCATTTATTGATCTCCCTGAGATCGTGGAGGAGTCGCCACTTCCCCGACTTCTTCTTAATCACAAAAATTGGCGAATTCCAGGGGCTTGTGGACTGCTCTATGTGTCCTGCGTCTAGCTGTTCTTTCACTAGCTGCTTGAGCGCAACCAATTTCTCTCCCACTACCGGCCATTGTTCTACCCAGACCGGGGTATCAGTGAGCCATTTAAGTGGCAACGCCATTACCCGAAGGTAAGCGTAGCACCGTACTGCTGGAGAATGTCTCGCCCCCAAAGATTGATGTGCACGTCAAGAATGTGCGGCCGAATTACCGCCGTGCCCTCAGCCTTTGGGATTGTGACTTCCACCCACTCTCGGCTCCTGAACGCTTCCTGAACGCCGCCTACCCCCCACACATCGGAGACCGGCTCAATGGCCCACTCTCTTGGCCACTGGCTCCTGCTTATCACACTCACATCCGCTCCGGTATCGAGCAACCCTGAGAACACTCTTTTGTTCAAAAATACCTCGATAACGGGGCGCTGTTTCCACTCAATGTTGGTCTCCACTGTCGCTAAGACCTGGTATCCTTGCACTGCCTCACTCGCGCTCGAGCGGTCTGCTGAACCGGACTCTGAGCTGTCCCTGAGCCTTCCCTGGCTGCCTGCTGGCGAGTGACAAGGAACCATGATCAGTTGCGCTAATGTGTCTCCCTTGTGGATGGTTTGGGGCAGGTGTGTCCAAAGCTGGACCTGGAGAATGCCTGAAAAATTCGAGTCAATGACTCCTGGAATTATGAAAATTCCGCGTGCTCCAGCTACACTACGGGGCAAAACTAAACCTAAAAAGCCTCTGGGCAGGGGTCCCATGTACTGGGTGTCGACTAGACAGACTGTGCCTGGCAGGTCGCATGTAACGTCCGCCTGGCAAGTCAATTCCAGCCCTGTACTACCCTTGGGGCTGGCCTGTGCCCTCGCAGTGCCTGGGATGTGCCTAGAATCTAGTCTTGGTCTGGGGAGTTCTGGATCTGGGTGAAGGAAGCCTCTGTTTGGACTGGGGCCAGAGACGTGCCCGGATTCCGGTTTCCCGAACTCGGACAAAACCTGGCCCAGTGGTAGCCTTTCTTGCACCTCGGACAGAGGGTATTCGGAGCCTTAGAATGGCCGGACTTTTGTCCGCCTCCCTTGGATCGGCACTCCCTAGCGAAGTGGCCGACCTTGCCACAAGTGTGACATGCCCCTTTGGTCTTTCCATTAGGATGAGATCTTCTACCCCCTTGCACGGCTGCCGCTAGCAGACCCATTTTATAGGAGTCTGTGCCAACGTCAGCACATGCTCGGATCATGTCCGTTAAGGTCAAGTCAGGACGATTGCCTAGCGACTGCAAAACCTTACGGCAGTCCAAGTTGGCGTTGTCCTTGGCTAGCTTAATCATGAGCTCTTGCTGGGCTTGCTCGTTATCAATCTGCCTGGTGATTGCTTCTTCCAAGCGATTGATGAAGTCCATGTAGGGCTCCTGGGCTCCCTGCTTAATGGAGGTGTAATTTTTGGCCGCTTTGCCAGACGCTGGGACCTTGAAGTAAGCCCTAAAGGCTGCCTCGGCTGACATCTCGAGAGTGGCGAGAGGCAGGTTGATCTGAGCGTTGATTGACTCAAAGGCACCTGAACCATATAGCTGTTCAGCAATTACCGCGCCTCCCATCCTGGCGGCCCTGGCCTGAGCCTCGAGCCGATACTCGCTGTCCCAGATCATGTACTGGCTAGGGGTCAGCATCATCCTCATGACGGCTTTCCAGTCATGGGGAATCCACATGGTGGTCTCGCACGCCTGCTGAAGCGTGCCCCTGGTAAAACGGCTTTGGAGCCCTGTCTCTGAGATTGCTTTCCGCAAAGCCATGAGAAGCTTGTACGGGACTGGGGAATGGACGATTTGTTGAGCGCCTGTGAGCGCGTCCATCTCCATTCGGATTGGGCATATCTGTCTAAGCTCAGCTAGTTCTTCCGCTGACAATTCCCCCTTTTTGAGTTCTATCTCTGCTGTGCGCTGAAGGGCACTCTTCACGACTAGGGAGCTTGGAGCTGTCAGAGAAGCGCCTGCGCCTCTCATTCCTTGCATTCCTTCGGTGACGTCTGCAGCTGTCACCGCTGGAATGCTCCCTGCGCTACTATGCTGATAGCTGATTGACGGATAGAGCGCCGTGGGCGCAGTCGGCTCGACTGGCCTGCCTGATGACTTTTCTAACGGGGGTTCATTGGCCTCTATCCGGACTGGCTCGATCTGTTCTAAGAGCTTCCTACACTTTCTCCAAGTACGAACTATCCCTCCTGGAGCTTTGGGGGGCTGCTGAATGCAGTCTCCTATCTGATCCCAGAGCTGCAGGGTTAACGTACCTACTTCTGGGTAAAGTAGGCAGTGTTCCCTGAGGTACGCCAAAAGTCTCGCTAGTTCCCTGCTGTGAAATCGTAACTGAAATACCCTGGCCAGGATTCTGAACTCTTGCTCCCGAGTTCTTTGGCTAGCGGACGGACTTGGTCCATGAGAACAAGTCCCCATATTACCTGCGATGGTCCTCTGAAGTTTCCTCCTCGGGACGAAGTTCGACGCGTCTTTGCAGGCAACAGGTTCGGGCGTCGGGTGTCTGGGGTAGACCTCGGAGCGTGGACCTTCTGCCACGGGCCCTCGGCGGCCTCTGCGCTGTCAGGGGCTCACAGCCTGCCCTGAGCGGAACGCGTTTTTCCCTTTGCGCAAGCCTCCCCGAAAGCTGGGAGTAAGCTGTAGGAATGCCTCTTTGGAATGCCTCGCCGCTGGCCGTCTCTCTGTCCGGCTGGCTGCCGACCAGAGCGCCGCGCTGTCCTCCGGGCTGGTTTTGGTCGCGGTTCAAGCGCAGAACCGGACCGCGTGGACCGTTACTCGCGAGTAGACCTCTCCAGGGTCCCTTTACTCACGAGTAAATCACGTCGGGGTCACCAGATGTAGGAATCAGGGCCACTGGGGGCCGGAGGAGCCCGGAGGAGGACTGATCAAGTAACGACACGAGGCAAACGGAGCGAGATCAGATCAGTACTTTATTGGAGAAAGGCAACATCATTTATAGGGAAAAAAGCGCAACGGTGGCAAGCTGTCATCTGACAGGAAAATTACCTCACTCACGTACACGGGTTAATGGGGAATCCTTCAAAGGGGAGTTTAATCAGCTGGGGCAAACATGGATTCAGGGACCTCATTGTCTTGGGGATTAGGCAGGGGCAAACATGGTTTATTTGCGCCAGGGATTTCCCGAGCTGGGAGATGAACTATGTACTTAATGCTTGACAGAAGTCAGCTATCTGCTTACTTGGCCGAGTCGCAGGTCAGGTCACAGTAATTGGGTGAATCAAACCCTATATTTTATTCACCCCCCTTAATTTGGCGGCCGCAGAGCCCACGGGCTGGGAGCGTCTCTCACCGCGGTGGCCTCTGGCGGGCCGTTCCATGCCCTGCGGGGCATGGGGAAACCGCAACAACCAAATACCACATCTAGAGGAGTTTGACCAAAACTCTCTGCCCAAGTATGTAGAAGTTTGATGATAAAAGATTCAAACTGTTTCTCTCTTTAAAGGATTCATCTTTATTCAATATCTTACCATTGCTGTTGTCATTATTGTTACTTATTCTATTGGGTCAGCAACAAAAAATACACAAAGCAGTGAATGTACAGTTAACATGAATTTAAGGAGCATTTTATATATCTATGGCTCCTAATATCACTGATTGATATTTGATATGTTAATAATGTTTTAGCAAATCAATCCATTTACTGAATTAACATACATCTGCATGAAAATAAAATGGTAATTTTGATCAATCAGTCAGACCATGTGTACCTGCTCTCTGTGTGTCAGTGTATGTCTGTGAACATGTGTATAAAGAGAAAATGCACAAATCTTCTACAAATTGTGGCAACAAGACAAAAACAATTCTTGTATCTCTTTTTTTTTGCACAGTAACTGGGAGCTCTTAAGGGATCAGACTTATGCTTTGTAGAGTTATAAACTGTGGTTTTTAATATAAGTCTGAAGAAATTATATGTGCACAGAGCAAGGTAGAATCATAAATATTGAACACTGAGGATACACTGCTTGTAGTTCATGCAAGGGAGACGATGGACCTTAGGATATTGTGGTTCTCCTCCTCCAGGAACAGAGATGGAGATTCTTGTACAGAGATACCTCCTGCAAGGCAGCAGAGCTTTCCACAGCTGTGGTTGTCCCCCTGGCAATATTGTGATATTGATATGAGTTTCTAGTGAGCTGATTCAAGGGAGTGTCAATGGTAGACAACATTCTACAGGATCCTAGAACTCATTTCCCCCTGAGCCTCAAATTGAAATTGAATTTATGTCAGCTCAAAAACTGGCATAGAAAGCTCCTTCACATTGGAAGGTATGCAAGAAAAGGGGAAATTTGAAAATACACACACCATAGTCTGACTCTTATCTTTGCAAGCATAAGATGAGAAGGATTAAAGGTGTCAGTGTCTAAATCAGGGGTGCCCAAACTACGGCCCATGGGCCAGATCCAGCTTGCACCACCTAATAATCACACCCACGCTGCCTGCGCCACTCCCAGAAGCGGAAGTAAAATGCACCCACGCATGCACAAAGTGCTGCCGTAAAGTGCCTGCAGCTATCATAAATGTGTTCATGATAGCTGCAGGTGCATTTGCGGCAGCGTTTTCTGCATGTGCATACGCATGGGCGTTTCACTTCCGCTTCTGGTGGGAGGAACCGCGTGACCTGCCCATGGCCCCAAAAAAATGGGCACTCCTGCTCTAAGTCGTGGAGGCTCCCTTCCTACATAGATATATGCTTTAAAAATTTTATTAATCTTCTGTACTATTTAAGTTAATCACATGGTATCATAATTAATAATGCTTGATTACACTGAAGAAAATCATATCCCCCCTTTTAATCAAGCATTGCTTTTTCTATTCATTTTAGCTTGCTGAAAAAAAAGCATTTGACAGAAGAAATAAGAACTTAGTTTTCAAAAGATGAAA
Source organism: Bradypodion pumilum (assembly GCA_035047305.1). Lineage (NCBI taxonomy): Eukaryota > Metazoa > Chordata > Lepidosauria > Squamata > Chamaeleonidae > Bradypodion > Bradypodion pumilum. Next base: position 412,851,507 of record JAWDJD010000001.1, read on the forward strand.
GAATAATAAAACAATTTTAAAGAAGTTGCCTCATATATACCTGTGTACAATAAACCAGTTTATTTATGAATATATTTACTTCTATTTTGCAGTTTAAAATAATCCTTTCTAGAGGCTTTTAATAACATAAAGAGAAAGGAAAACATTGACAGCCAGATGTAAAGTATAAAACCAAGAAAAGGCAGAATTAAAAAAGTCTAGCAAGAGAAAATGATGGTCAGAATTCTATTGAGAATTTATGCTAGTATAAGTGCAACTGTATACATCACATCACAGCAACTGTATACATCACAGTTGCTAGTTGCCACTAATTACCTTTAAAGCCCTACATGATATTGGGCCGGGATACTTAAGAGACTGCATCACCCCAAGGATATCTGCCCATCCCACTAGAGTGGACCGGAGGGGTTCTTTAAAAATACCAACTGCTAGAGAGGCTCGCCTCTCAAGCACTAGAAGAAGAGCCTTTTCAATATCCACTCCAGCCCTATGGAACCTCCTGCCACTTGGACTGCATCTCCAGACAGAGCTGCTGCCCTTCAGGAAAGAGCTGAAAACCTGGCTGGCAGGGCAGATGTGGGGAGGTGGAGAGAGAGGAACCACCCCCACTCCCACTGGCTCATTTAGAGCATGATCATGCATGCTTTTAAAAGTTTTTAACTAGATTTTTAATTAGTGCGGGTGGGAGGTAGTTTTTCAGTGTTTTTAGGAATTTTAAGGGTTTCTATAGTTTAAACGTTGGGGATTTTATGTACGCCACCCAGAGTCGCATGTCGATTGGGGCGGCTATACAAATTAAATAAATAAACATGTTGCTGTGCCATAGCTGTCAAGTATCCCTTATTGGCCGGGAAAACCCCTTATTTTACCCTCTTTCCTGCCATCATCCCTTATTAATTAGACTGCAATGCCCTATTGCCGCCATGGAGGGCAGCACAGGATAAGCATAGCTGTCAAGTATCCCTTATTTGCTGGGAAATTTCCCTTATTTCCAAATCCAAAACTTGAAAGATATGTGCTATGCACATTCTTTGTCATGTGGCACTTAACATGCTAACAAAGAATGAATGGCAACTTGTTAACTAGTAGCAATTTGCCAATGTGATTTCCTCAATTATATTTATGGGGATATCAATAAAATAGGATTCTGGCCAAAATGATTAATTAATGCACACTTCCTCTGAACTAGCATAAAGCAATAATCAAAATGAGAATATGGTTTAAAGTTGTTAAAGGTTCTGGAAACTGTAGAAATTTTTACTTGCTCTTGCACAAGTGAAATTCCAAGTGAGCTCTTCAGGGATAAACTTTCACAACTAACACCCATAACTGAAGAGGGTTTTCTTCCAGCAGCAACATGCTCTACCACAATTGGCAGAAACAAACTGGACAAAAGTCTCTGACTGAAGATAATTTAACATTTCTAAGCAGAAGAAGATAATCCTTCAGGTAAAAAGATCCCAAGGTCTTAGGGCAATGTGGGGAAGCTCAAGTATTTTGGGGGCCAACATAAATCCCCAACCCTCTGTGACTGGATATTTTCACTTTTAGCAATATTTTGAGAGATATGTGTAAACAAGTCATGTTCAGATGCAAAACCCTTTGCTCCTGGAAAGCTTCTAGTTTGGTATTTTTATCCCTGATATACAGGTAAACCCCACTGTTTTTGGAAAGCTGCTCCAGGTGCAGAAAGTGATAAAAAAAAATTTGCAATTTTAAAAATAATAGTATGGGAGCAAAATTTACCCTCTATGGCCATATGAAGCCTGCAGAATGCACTTTGCACATTCCATTCTTATCAATTTATTTTCTAGAACTGCCTTTCTCTAGTGCTATTATTCTACCCAAATCAGCAACCAATTGCCTACAGCAGTTAAATTCATCATTGAAATGTACTTCTAGGTAGATTTAAGATGGCAGCTCGCTTCAGTTCCACTGAGTCCAAAATGCCTGCATTTCCTCTTCTCTAGGAATCTTAGGAATGATAGTCCTAGAACTAGTGTCCCTAATTTGCCAAATTTAAGAAGCAGACAGCGCTGGCACTTCGGCTTTGAAAAAGAGATGAGCACTGAACCCTAGAGTTGGATACAACTGGCTTTTGAGCAAGGGAAACCTTTACCTTTACCTTTAACATTTTCTGGGTTTGTACTTGGCCTGTTTTATGTTATACCTCACAGTTGATATTTTAATTCACAGTAATTTCTGTTGTGTACTTTTAACTTGATTGTATGGTTGCATTTTATGGTCTTTTTAAACTATGTCTGCTGCCCTGCATGGCTTGTTGGCCAAAAGGATGTGATGTAACAACAACAATGACAATGATGACAACCACAAGTTACTCAGAATCTTACACCAGAAGAACAAAAAGAGAATTGTCAAAATTCACATAGAACAAAGTTCCAGTTACTTATTGATAAAAAAAAATTATTGAGGAACTGTAAAAGAAGGAAAACCAATCTGCATGTTGTTTGGATCCTTCTCTAGGGAAGGCATCATTAAGGCTGCTGAGTCAAAAGGTGAATCCAGGGAAGAGATGTTAATAAATAGAATAAATGCTTAGAATAATAAACTATTGCATGTTCAATGAATATAAAAAATGAAGGTAATGTGGATAGGACTAATATTTGGGCATAACTAAAATCTAGTATCTGAATAAAAGAGACAGAAGGATTTATATTTGTTGCCCAAGAACAAGCACTCTGAACCAAAATAAAGCAAAAATTGAAAAAACTGGATTTGACAGAAAAACAATAAGCTTTGTAAAGAAATGGATGGAACAGTGGACCACACTGTCAATGGATGCAGTAAGATTGCACAGATTGACTACAAAGGTCACCACTACTGAGTTGCATCAATGTTATGTTGGAATCTGTGCAAGATTTACAGAATACCTTCTACAAAGTACTGTTGGGAACACAAACCTGAAAAGATGATTGAGAAGAGGATAAGATGGAAAAGATCTTGTTGGACTTTTATGATCCAAACCTATAAGAATCTTGAATACAACACTCCAGACATTACTGTGATGGGGGGATTGGTTAATTTGATTGAGGTAGCAATCCCAAGTGACCATCACATGGAAGAAAAAGTATTTGAAAAGATCATGAAATATCAGGGTCTGAGAAAAGAGCAACAGTGATACCAGTAGTGATAGGAGCATAGGGAGCAATCCCCAAAAGGTGGGAAAACGTCTCAGATTGTCACTGATAAGATCAAGATAGAGCAGTTGCAGACAGTAGCACTACTAGGTACCAGCCAGATTATAAAACACCTCACTGGCTCTTAGATCTAGGACTAGGACCCAAGCACAAGTATGGGCTGGGCCACCGGGACAGGGAGATTCATTGAAAAAATTGCACCCTTGCCTCTTGCGCTCTGGGGCACAAGTAATAATTTTATTATTATTTTAGCCACCCGGCGCACTGCACTTTAGATTAAGCTATTGCTCCAAGCTCCCTCCTTCAGCTTGGAGCAATCGTTTATTCTAAAGTGCCTAGCGCCGGGCGGAGCAAGCAAGGGGCAGTGACAAAATGGTTTCTGGGGGCAGCCTTCTACCCTGTCCCTTGGTCGCCACCCCTCGTCCCTGTCCAGCACCCTCCCATGGTGCCCAGCACACCCCTGCCCAAGCAGTGGGGTCCCAAAACTCTGAACAACTGATGGACCATGTACACCTACATAATGGAGTAATTAACTGCCTCTTGGAGTCTAATTATTCATGCAATATACTATTACATGAGTGAAGTGAACAGAGAGGATTTCATGCTAGATGATGACAAGGACGAATTCTTTAACAAAAAAATGATTCTGGAGAAGTTCTGTATATAATTGTTCCTTTCTACTACTATAACAGGCTAGAACAGTGTTTCCCAACCTTTGTTTTTTGAACTTCAATTCCCAGAAGTCTAAGTTAATTCTCCAAAGCACTGATCAGCCAATGTACTGACTTAGGTTTCTGGGAACTGAAGTCCCTCTGTGGGACATGAAAGACGTTGAGCTTCGGGGGTTCCGTAAGGATGTTGAGCCCCGGCTCCGTAGGGACTGTAGTATTGTTTTTGTTGTTTGCCGCTTCGGGTTGCCTCCGGGATGAGGGAAGCGGGATACAAATAAAAGTTATGATATGATATGAAAGACTATTTCCTCAGGCCAGACCAGGTAGTGGCCATAGGGATTCTTGACTTCTCACATGGCTTTCTCAGATGACAGGATTCACATAGACTGCAATCTCATATACACTTACTTTAGAATAAATACTGTACTGTTGAACTCAGTGGGATGTACTTCACTATACAGATGAATGGGATTATGCAGATCTTTTTAAAAGTCATTTAGTTTAACCCATCTTGTTGGAGCTTGCTGTTTACTTATGGCATGCTTTTGAACTATGTGGGATCAAGTAAAATGTACTGCTGTTTTCTGAATCCAGTTTGGCATTTAGGGGCTAGATGTGATATTCTGTTTCGTTTGAGATGTATGAGTTATTTTCCACTCCCAAGCCTAATTTAAATTTTTTTATTTTGCTTTCAATTTTTGGAAGACATAACTTTCAGTGGTATCAATTCTGTTCTGAGCACTGGAGATGTGTAATAGCTGCAAGTAATAACTTGCGGATTCCGCATGCACAATTGGCACATACGGCCTCTGACAGAGGTTACACCGGTCGAAGAAGGTTCCTGGTCACTGGCCCTTGCCAGTATGGAAATTGGGGAGCGGACTAATAATCATAGGGTTGATTCACCCACATCTGACCTGACCGACAGTTCTGCTGAGGGAAGCGAGATCGCTAACTTCTGTTAGCGATTAGGCAATTACTCACTCACAGAAGAGCCTAAGCTCTAGTGCAAATAGTGGCCATATTTACCCTGGTGTAAGCCCCGAACAATGGATTTCCCCTGTCAGTATTTGCCTTAGTTAATTAACTTCCCCAAGAGAGGTTCCCAATTAACCCGGGTAAATGGGTGATGTGATTTTCTGTCAGATGATGATTCTACCACACGCAGCCTTGAACATAATATATACTGATGATTTTCCCTCAATAAACCACTGGTATTCGCTCCATCTTGCCTCGTGTCGTTCCTTGACCAGTCTCCTCCGGGACCCTAAGGGCCGCTTCACGGCCCCAATCCAACATCTAGTGACCCCGAGACGTGATCCTACTCGTGAGTAAGCGATCAACGTGGTCCGGTTCTACGCTAGAACCGTGTCCAATCACCCCGGAGGACAGCGCGGCAGCCCCAGTCGGAAAGCCATCCGATTGGGAAGACAGCTACGTGGCGAGGCATCTCAGAGAGGCATCCTACAGCTTGCTCCGGCTATCGCGGCGGCTTGCAGCACGGAAAAACGCGTTCCGCTCAGGGTCGGCTGTGAACCCCTGACAGCGCAGAGGCCACCGAGGGCCCGTGGCGGCAGTCCACGCTCCGAGCTCTACCCAGAGATTCGTCACGCAAAACCTATTGCCTGAACTTCAGACACGTCGAATCGTCCCGAGAAGGAGACTTCAAAGGACGTGGCAGGTAATATGGGGACTTGTCCTCAGTGGCAACGTCCACCCGCTAGTCAAAGAATTCATGAGGATGAATTCAAAATCCTGGCCAGGGTATATCAGATAAGCTTTCACAGTGGAGAACTAGCGCGGCTTTTGGTGTTCTTGAGGGAATACTGCCTGCTTTACCCAGAAGTAGGTACGTTATCCCTTCACCTCTGGGATCAGATAGGAGTCTGCATTCAGCAACCCCCGAGAGCTTCAGATGGCGTAACTCGCACATGGAGCAAATGTAGGAAACTCTTAGTAGAGGATGACCCAGTCCGGATAGAGACCCAGAAACCCCCAGCGCAGTCACAACCATCAGCCCCAAGGAGTCTCTATCTGTCATTTCAGCTTAAGCAGGGCAGTGTAGGGAGCATTCCCTCAGTGACAGCTGCAGACGTCACTGAAGGAATTCATGGCATGAGAGGCCCTGGCACTTCTCTGACAGTTACAAGTTCCCTGCCAATTAAGAACTCCATTCAGCGCATGGGTGAGGAAGATCCATTCACGGGGAAATTGCCAGTGGCACAATTAGCTAGCGCCCAACTGCCGTGTTCAGCCTATCTGAAGGCAGACACACGTTCAGGCAGGGCTGCTCAGCGCCCACTGCTCACAAAAATCTGCACGGCCCCTGGCCACGCAGGGCGCCAGAGCATACCCATTACCACACTCAGGCGCAGAGCAGTGCCAAAACCCCAAGGCGCCTGCTTCCAGTGTGGAAAAATGAGACACCTTAGAAGAGAATGCCAATCTAGACCAGGCAGATCTTCAAAAGGTTGTCCGGATCTTAATACCAAATGGCCACGCTGGCACTGGAAAGAAGGCAGCACCAAGATCTGCGAGTCCGGCCCTCCGGCATGCATCTGGCCCAGGCTAGAAAGGAGGCAGCCATCGCCCTGGCTATGCCAGAGGAACCATCCCAGCAATAGTTCCCCGAGCTCTCCCAAGGCACAGGCAGAACCTACTTGTCTCACCTTGGAGTAGCCCAGAGAAACTCACCCCTAAGCAGAAGCACCCAGATGGTTGTAAAGGGCCAGCTGTGTATAAGTCATCTCCTCATGTGTAGGATAGAACACTGCAGATCAGGGGAGGAATGTGCGAATGCGTAAATAAATGTGTGTATGCATGGTGCACCACTGAATGTGTGACTGCAAGAACTGTGTATGATTGCAAAAGCCTTGTCTCTATGACCACAGTATGATTGAAAAAGTGTTCCTTGTGTGTAACTGCATGGTAATGTCACTGTGAAATATGTGTTAAACAATTTGCACTCTGCTCATGGGCAGGAACTATTTAAGGGCAGCGAAAGCAGGAGGGTGGGGGGGATCCTAACCTGCAATAGGGCAGGGTGACCCCCCTTCTTCCCTTGAGACTTTTTTCTTTGTCAAGGGATTAAGTCACTCTTGGAAACCGGTTTTGCAATCTGTGCCACTCAGGAAAACAGATTTTTCTTTTCAGAAGCACGATCTGAAAACAAAAATCACTTCTATGAGTTTTCCTCACTAAATCATAAACTATGGGGCCCCTCCCTACGTCTGTGTTCCTCGAACCCCCATCTCTGTGTTTCAAGGTGTCTGAATGTCGCTTAGCGTCTTGCAGTCACGTATCTCACTAGGAGTGAGAGAATTGCATTGTCTTCAGGTGTGTACTGTGTTATCATCTTGTAACCTCGGTTCTCAACCCTTTAAAGTCAGGGGCCAAGTTCCGGGGCCTCAGGCAGCTCTGGGGGTCCGGACAGTCATCCTGCCCTTCCTTCGCCGCACAGCCCTTCTTGGCTTGGTGGAGGTAGTGGCAGAGCAATGTGGGCCGCATCTGGCCCACTTACCCACATCTGGCCACGGGTTGAGAATCGTTCTAACTCTCCTTCATTCTCTTAAGAAAGATATTGTTCTGGTATGTTGACTTTAATCTGTGTAAAGTAACTCACTCATTGTACCCCTTTCACAAGAAAAAGCACGCAAACATCCTTGCGCTCTGTATACTCAGAAAATGCTTAATCGTTACCTTTTTACAGGAACAAAACTCCTCTCCAGGCCTTAATAGTAACCAAGTTATTTCTTTTTACAGTCTTAAATTGCTTCCTTTCACAGGGTCCAGAGTTAATTACTGGTAGGGATCTCTTTACAGGAAGACCCGGTTGTCTTAATTATCTGACCTAATCTGATTTCATTATGATAAGAGTTGTTGCATTCTCATTGTGCTAACTTCTGCCTTGTTTTTCCTCCTTTCGCCAGTGGAACTCCCTGCTGGAAATGTTTAACTTGTGTGTCTTTTCATTTTTGTGTATTATTTCCTTACAGCTGGCACGTCATAGTTGGCTTGTTTTTGATAAGTCTTAGTCGGTCATTTTAAGTATGGCACCTGGCCCACAGCACCCTCTCTATTTGAGCAGACACATTTCACAAACTCCAGAGCACAAAGGGAGGATTAGTCCCTGAGCTCCTGAGAATGTGCAGGGTGCCACTCATTAGCCAGGACGGCCTAGGACCATTTTAAGAATGCAGTCAGGTCACACTTTCAATCAGATACAGGCATTTTCAGGCCACCCCTTTCTTTTTTTTCTTTTTTTGCTGCTAGTCTAAGCACAGGCAAAAGGCTAAGCCAGCATCTGGCACCCTTCTCACAGGAGCACAAGAATAACTCCAGTAAAAGTGTGCACGCACGCCATGGGCAGATGTGCGCAGGGGGGCCTTCATGAGAAATTTACCCAAGGGAAGCCTGGCACGTCACACGCCAAGGTTTGCCATAAGACCCCAGACTCGTCTCGCTTCATGCGCAGACAGTCACCTTGTGTGAATTAATGTCACTGGTTCCCCTTCGGGGGGCTAAGACAGTTTTCACTTATGGGGTTGCACATATTAGGTTCTTACTTGGCAAGAGGACCAAGCTTGGCGCACGCTCCTGACTCTTCCACAAGCGGGCAGAGTTGGCAGCCGTGAACCTCGCTTTGCGCACCTTTGCCAAAGAACACTTCCACATAATTACTGACAGCCAGTTTGTTAGGAATTTGCTTTACAGTCTACCGGGAGCATACATCACTCCCACGATAGACAAAAAATTGCTGAGTTTGTTCCTCACTGCTCAATTTCACTTGCGGAACCGCACAGGAGCGCTCTATATTGCCCACATCCGAAGTCACCAGGACCTACCTGGTCTGATTTCCGCGGGCAATAGCAGAGCGGATGCGGCCGCAAAAGGAAATTCAGCAACGATCAGTTTTAGGTGTATTCACGACTCCAATTCAGAGTCATGCATTCTTTCGTCAGAATGCCAAAGCACTTGCCAGGCAGTTCAACCTGCCACTTTCCCAAGCCCAAGGCATAGTCCGTTCCTGTCTGCATCGTGCAGGGGCACGGGGGGGGCCTCGGGGGGGGCACCCACGAGGGACAGAGGCCATCCAGGTGTGGCAAATGGACGTCACACATGCCCCATATTTTGGCAAATGGCAGTACATGCACGTTTGCATTAATACCTTCCCACAGTTTGTTTGGGCAACAGCACAGAAGGGAAAAATGGCTCCCCATGTGGAGCAGCATCTCCTTTCCCACGGCCATGGGCGAACCTCGGCACATGAAAGTCCGATGACACCCCGGCTTATAGCTCCAGGCAGCTGGCCACCTTCAGGGCCACCTGGGATATTAAGCACACCTTTGGCGTTCCGTACAATCCGCAGGGACAAGCGATTGTGGAACGGGTCTATCGGACGCTTAAGTCCTACATTGACAAACAAACAGAAAGGGGGGGAATAACATCCCATAGTTGCACAGCAATTGCTATCCTATAAGTGCAAAAACTAACTAACTCTTTCAGAATTTTTATCTCCCGAACAAGTCTCTTCCCCATGCAGGTCCCAGAGGCCAGAATCAGGCCCGGATGCCAAGTTCGGCTATTGCAAAGTCACCGCCAGTCACTGTCCTGGATGTCATCAGCTGTCCATCTTCCTTTATGACTTACATCTCCAAAGAACATTTTGAATACTCAGTGCTACTTCTAAGGACCATGCTTTTCCCCAAAACAAGACTTTTCCAAGCTCAAGTTACACATGAAACCCCACCAAGAAGGGAAGCCTCATCTTCAAGAAGCTGCTGAATGTTTTCTATTGCTATTATCTGTAGTTTATCTTAATTCATTTATGCCTTGTACAATGCTCCAGTTGGGATTTGCAAGGGACACTTAAATTTCTGTATACGTAGGGTCGTATATTGTTAATAACGGCCAGCTTCCACCAAAGGAAGCCAGACCGGCCCATGTTTGCACCGGCCCATTGCTTGCAAAGATTGAGCACCCAGTAGCCGGTAATCCCCAGCTTATTTTCACACCTCCCCATAGGTGCTAGAAAGACATTTGCACAACACCAGAAGTTGCAGAAATAGCTTAGAATCACCTTAGGTCACAGTAAGAGATCAATGACACATCTCATTATCTTGCCTTGCTACAGAAAGCAGTCTGGATTCAGACCCACAGTTCTGAAAAACCAGGCAGCAGTCAGCATATTCAGTGTGCCAGGCTTAGCCATAGGCAACGCTCGGAGAATGAATTGGTCAATTGGCTTGCGCTCTTGCAAGAGCCATTAACCACACCTCCTCAGCAATAGCGCTGCTCAATCAGGAGCAGACAGAGCTTCGCCATGCCATACTGGATAATCAAGCAGCTATCGATTATCCCCTGTTGTTACATCATTTGGGTTGCGAGTCTGTCCATGGCATGTGTTGCTTTAATCTCACAGACAATACCCACAAGGTACAAAGCCAGCTCACGGACCTCCACACCCTAGTTAAGAACATCAAAGAGGATGCTTCATGGGGGTGGTGGGATTCGTTGTGGTCGTGGTTCCCATGGGGTTGGCTTCAGACGACACTCAAAGTGATTGTGGGGGTAGTAATACTGGGCACAACAGTGTGTTGTTTCATGCAATGTATCCCCTCGCTGCTATCAAGATGTCCCCCATGGAGGGAACCCCGACACGTCATTCCCACACACCAGCTGATGCCCCTCCTACGCAGGGCCGTCTGTCAGGTCCAAAAATAACAGAGAAAGGGGGGATGCGGATTCCGCATGCACAATTGGCACATACGGCCTCTGGCAGAGGTTACACCGGTCAAAGAAGGTTCCTGGTCACTGGCCCTTGCCAGTATGGAAATTGGGGAGCGGACTAATAATCATAGGGTTGATTCACCCACATCTGACCTGACCGACAGTTCTGCGGAGGGAAGCGAGATCGCTAACTTCTGTTAGCGATTAGGCAATTACTCACTCACAGAAGAGCCTAAGCTCTAGTGCAAATAGTGGCCATATTTACCCTGGTGTAAGCCCCGAACAATGGATTTCCCCTGTCAGTATTTGCCTTAGTTAATTAACTTCCCCAAGAGAGGTTCCCAATTAACCCGGGTAAATGGGTGATGTGATTTTCTGTCAGATGACGATTCTACCACACGCAGCCTTGAACATAATATATACTGATGATTTTCCCTCAATAAACCACTGGTCTTCGCTCCATCTTGCCTCGTGTCGTTCCTTGACCAGTCTCCTCCGGGACCCTAAGGGCCGCTTCACGGCCCCAATCCAACAATAACTGATTGTTGATGGTGAAGCAAATGCAGGGTATAATCATGTGTACTTGGAGAGAGCTCTGAAGTGTTTTGGACGAGAACAGAAGATGAATACAACAGGTTTTCACATATGTTAAAGTTTCATCTTCAAGGAGACCAATTGTTTCCATGGTCACGAAGGCTGAACCAAATCGTATAGGTTTATTTTGAGAGGAGAGATTTTGGTCGAATCAAGAAAAATAGCAAAGTACTTAGAGGTTTTCAATACAAGTTAGACAGACCTCTCTGGCACCTTATCCTAAGCATACTTACTGAAAAACAAGTCACATTCAGTTCAATGCAACCTGTTTCCAGCAATGTGTGCTTATGATAACATGTTGATAGTAGAGCTTCTCTCTCTCTCTCTCTCTCTCTCTCTCTCTCTCTCTCTCTCTCTCTCTCTCTCTCTCTTTCTCTCTGGCACAGATTACCTAGTATTCTTAGCATTTTTAAATATGTTCCCTTAAGTGATAAAAGACATCTGTTTGTTCTAATAAAATATGAATAAGTCTTGCATTTTTGTGATCTGTCTTTGGAAGGTAATAATAATAACAACATGCTGTTGAGTTAATTCTGATTTTTGGCAAACCTTCCAGATTTTTCTACATATAAACTGCCTCAGGAGTGGTTTACCCTAGTAGGATCTTGTATCCTGCCCAATGGTGTGCAAGTGGCAGGGAGCATAATCCAATCAGCCACATGTGCACCTGGTTATCCTGGGGATACAGTTGGGATTGGAACTCTCAGCCTCTGGCTCCAATCTGAAGTAAATCAACCCACTGAGCTAAGTATGAGGTAGATTTGCAAGTCTGACTGCCAAGCTACCGATCTCTGAGGAAGTCCCACTATTTCTGGAAAAATAGATTAAATGCATAGGGGTAGAACTGCAGCCTGCAAAGTATATGTCTACTGTATACATATGTGGGTATTTGTATATATTGTATCAGAATGTGCACCATTATTTTCCAAAGAAGCACTTGGTTATGCTGACTTATTCAGCATAGATAGGCAGTTTAGCATTATTCTAGGGGGAAAACAATTTGTTACATTGTACAATATTAACAGAACAGCTGAATCTTGTTGCCTTATCTCATGAAGTGCAAGTGTGAGATGGGTAGTATAGAAACATATTAAATAAATAAATCAGGAACCTGAAAAAGCCATGGGACAGGAGGAAGAAATCTTTAATTACCAAAAATGGCCACCTCCAGGATAACTTTAATCTTGAATATGGACAGCGACTTTATGTTTATATATTAAGGGCTTGCTTGGATTTCATTTTTTTAAAATGCTGATTTAAGATTCTTCAACTTAATACTGAAAATGTAAAGAATTATGAACACATGTATGAAATACATGTATCATACAGTATCCAGTCAGCTGAGGTTATCTGCTGCTTCCTATTTGTCACCATGTGACGGCAAACCTTAGTTTATTGTTCCGTAATGTGTGAAATGCGGACTGCATGGCTTAATGGTTAAGATGCTGAACATGAGAACTGGAAGGTGGGTGGATCAGCCGTTCAAGACCCAAGTGCTACATGATGGAGTGAGCTCCCAGCTCTATCCCAGCTCCTGCCAACCTAGCAGTTAAAAAGCAAGAAATTGAAGTTGATAAATACAGTAAAACCTCACATAAAGAGTGCTTCGCTTAGAGAGTAACAACTTGCTTAAAGAGCAGAGTTTTCTCTGAATGGTCACCTCACTTAACAACTAAAACCAACCAAAAACTCACTTAACAACTAAATTGGGGTTCTCAATTCCCCCCACCCGAAGTCACAATTGGTCACTTACAATGGTGTCTCGCTTAAAGAGCAAACTTGCTTAAAGAGCAATCCCGTTGAACGCATTACAGTATGTTCTTTAAGCGAGGTACCACTGTTGATACCACTTTGGCAGGAAAGGGTTGGGGAATGTGGGCTTTGTAGTTGTTGGACTGCAATTCCTATCATCTCTCCTATCATCTCTCATAATTGGTTATACTAGCTAACCCTGATTAGATTTAACAATCCAACAATGAGATGTTACCTAAATCAATCGATTGATTTAGGTAACAGAATTTGGGTGCTCATCTAGGAGAACAGGGCAACTATCTCTGCAAGTTTATAATATTTGTCCACACACATACAGAGCAATTGGTCTTATTGGAAAGAAATCCAGCCAGTTTCAGTAAAAAGTCCTGTGTGCTATGGCTTCAATTGTATTCCTCGTTCTTTTATCCCATAAAGAAAAATCTGATCAATGAACATGTGGAAATCTCTATGTAAATGCTGCAAAGACTTGGGATATTAAACTATAGCCAAGAGTTTAATTCTCCTGCTGACATCCAGCTCATTTTCAATGTGGTCCATCATTTTTGGTATGACATTACTGAAAGCTTACTGATTAAAGCCAGCTCTCTTATGCATACTTTACCTCTGTGACCTATGGTGGCTCGAAACCATTTGAACTCTTTCTAAATTGGATCCCCTGGTTGTAAGTATTGCTGCATGTCACTTCTGTGTCAGCTGAATGAAAAGCTTGCTACAGAGGATAAAGGTTCACAGCTCAGTATTAATCTGCTGGGCAAACTATATTTATTGCTTTCACAGTTGTTTTCTGTGGCTCAAAAAAAAACTTCTGATGACCTCTGGTAGGCAGAACTTAATGTCAAATTTTCTAATATTCATTAAGAAAAGCACAACAAGCTGGCCTCATTTAGAATGCTGTGTTTGTGAAATCATTGTGTTAAATAAATATCACTTGATAATAGCATAATGAATATGGAGAAAGGCATTATTAAAAATGAAGCTTGCTTAATTAATAAAACATGATTTGTCTGGTAGGCATCATGATTGTCTCTTCTTTGTACTCAAATTATATAAATTGAGATCAGACAATAAAGCCATCTAAAGTTCCCACTCATGGTTTCTGATAGACTTTCTTCATCCCAAATCACTGGTGTTTTTTCCACAGCCACTTGCTTCTTTATGAATAGTTCACAGACTGCAAAAGTTATTTTGCACTCGTCGTCAGCTGTAACTCATATCCAAGAAAACCTTTTTTCCCCCTAAAGCAGGAAATATTTTGCTCTACAGCTCCCAGAATGAGATATAACCAGGCTAAGATTAACAGCATTTAACAATTGCAGTTAACTAAGGTATTGCAATTAGGTGTTTTAGTTCAAAAAAGTAACTTTTACTATCTCTAGCATAATCATCTTTAGGTTAGCCAATTGTATGATTGCCAAGTATATGGCTTTTGTCCAATGCAAGTTGGCTTTCTACATTCTCTAGAAAAACTCTAGTGTGATCAAATGCTACAGAAAAAACATCAACTTGAGCTGAACATCTTCAGACACACAACCTGTAAATACAAGCTAACTCAAAGTTGCAGTTGTCATGGATTCAAGAGTACTGTGAGACTGAATCCTTTGCTACACCACTTGGTACATCTTTGAAGATCTGTTATTTACAGATAATTAACAACAGAGAGGGCAAATTTGACATTTATATTTTAGTTTGGATATTTGTATCTGTCCCATATCATGACGTTTCAGTGTAGTATGTAACAAAAGTTACTTTTCAAAATTGAAACTGTTTTCAAAAATATATAATAAGGTAAAACATGTAAAATAGCTTAAACAATTTATAGCCATTTAAAACTGTACACTTAGAAATTACTTTGCAGCTTACTCAAGCCGATTGCAAATGTACCAGTCAACTGTGACATTTTAACTTGATGCTGAAATGAAATCAATGTCCAAGAAGGGAACATTCCATGATGGGGTCACCACTGCAGGGAAGGTCCTCTTCAACATGCCCACTTAATATACAACACTCACTGTAAGACGTGGAGGAGTGCTCTCCCCCAGCTGATCTAGGTGTTCAGGCAGTTGTGTGTAGAGAAAGATGTTCCTCAAAGTATCAATGAGTGTCATATTGTCTCTCTTCTTAATTAATTAAACTCCTGGAAGGCACTCATGTAGACAGTGCTGCAGTAATCTAATTTGGAAATTCACCAGTGCATGAGCTATGGCAAGCCAGGGTATTATTTGTCCAGGAAGGGCTATAACTAGCATAAACATCATTGCCAGGCATTTCACAGCATAGAGTCCACCAAAGATGGACACAAGGGCAGAAAAGGTGACAGAAATGAAACTTGGAATATCTTCTGGTTTATGCCTCTTCTTTGGGGCAGCTGCTTGCTTAAATCCAGAACCAAAGAACCAGCAATCCACAGTGTCTGTCATGTTGGTATTCTGACTCAGTTTACTGGCCCTCATCCAGTCCATTACACCATCTGGGCATGGGTCCAGTGCTTGCAGAACCTTGGCTGGCTCTAATGTCAAGGAGAAGTAGAACCAAGTACAGTCAACATACTGGCAGCCTCCAACCTCAAAACACCTAATGACCTCATGTTGTACTTACATACAGCTAGTAAGCAGGATGGGTAAATAGAATGGAAATCTGGGTACCCCTCAACTGGAATGAATAGCCTTCTTTCAACCTCACTGTTTGTAACCAGATCCACAGGGAGAAGGATTAATGTTGTAGCACAATATTTGTTGTGTCAAACTATCATGAGGCTGACTATGAAATTAAAGAAAATTGGAACAAACCTCTGTCCTTGACCCAATGTCAGTAATGTGACACAGCTGTGTGAGTGTAGCCTTTGACAGTATAAATGTATTTTCATGGGAGGGGAAGCTACTGAACTCAATCTTCTTATGATTTTTGTTGGAGTATACAAATGGTGAGAATCTCCTTTTGATTAGAATTTGAATAAATGTCAAAGAAGGAAAAAATGGAAGACACTGCCCACTTTTAGATGAGACAAGAAGTTCAGGCCACCAAGGAGGATAGGGCTGAGCTCAGCATGTAGGAAGGAAGGAAGGAAGGAAGGAAGGACGGATGGACAGAAGGTGAGTTTCCTTGTTCTGATATACCTTTGATAAGTTCTGAAGTCCCATTGCTGAAGCCTGTCGTGGATCAAACTTTCTATTTTCTTCTTCTTTGGGTCAATGTTCCAGTCATTACTAGACACTTGGTTTTGGCAATCTCTTAACTGCACACTATGAATACCAGAGGACTAGTTGGGGATCTCAGAATTATGCTGTTTCTTCATATAAGCCAATATGAAGGAATAGATCTTATAACTATTTCCAAAGTTTGTTTGTCCTTAAAAAATTTCTGAAAGGACAGTAAGTGGTATTTCAGTGATATAGGCAATTTGATGTTAAGGTCTGGATTAACCTGCCACTGCATTCATTTCTGCAACTTAGTTATGGCATCCTTTGTAGTCAGTCTTTGTGATCTTACTGTATCCACTAACAATGTGGTCCATTGTTTCATCTATTTCTTTACAAAGCCTACACTTTGTCAGTTTTGACAATTTTTGCTTTAGTTTGTAGTTAGTTTGCTTGTTTTGGGGCTGATGGTGATGATAATGATGATGAATGCTAACAAAGCTGGATAGGGTGCTTAAGATTGAGTAATTAGACTATAACTATAGCTTTGCAAATAATAATAAAACATACTATAAAGCATACTCTCTGACTTATGAAATCAACTCTCAATTGTCACATCTATGGAAGTCTCTTAAGACTATGATATCAACAGACTAAATTATAAGCAATTTTAAAATCATATCAGCATATATAATCTTTATTTCTGGAGGGCCGTACCCAGTCGGTGTGGTTGGAGAGGTCCAGCGCTAGGCCCCTACAGTATGGGGTGCCTCAGGGCTTGGTGCTCTCTCCTCTCCTATTTAACATATACATGAAGCCATTGGGTGAGATTATCCATTCCCATGGGGTAAGGTATCATCAGCATGCTGATGATACCCAGCTATATATCTCGGCCCATGTGCCTCACCATTACTTTGAGAGCTGCACTGGTTACCAGTTTGCCTCCGGGTGCAGTTCAAGGTGCTGGTTTTGACCTTTAAAGCCCTTCATGGTAGTGGGCCAGGATACCTTAGAAACCGCATCGTCCCAAGAGTGTCCGCCCATCCAACCAGAGCGGACCGGAGGGGCTCCCTAATTGTCCCATCTGCCAGAGGGGCTCATCTCTCTGGCACACAAAGGAGGGCCTTTTCCGTGTCCGCACCGGCCTTGTGGAACCTCCTACCTGTAGAGTTGTGGGAGCAGACGGAACTGCTACCTTTCAGAAAAGACCTAAAAATCTGGTTGGTGAGACAGGTGTGGGGCCCAGATGAAAGGATGGTCCCCACCTGTTGGCTTATAAAATAAGCCGCCATTTCTTTTAATTGTCAATGCAGGCAGTTTTAATGTGGGTAGTTTTTTAAAGATGAATGGGGTAGGTGGATGGGTATGTTGGGTTTTTAATGGTTTAATTCTTTTTATGTATGTTTCAACTTGTTGTGAGCCGCCCTGAGTCGGGTTTACCTGATTGGGCGGCATAGAAATCTGAATTTAAAATAAAATAAAATAAAATAAGCTTTTAAATAACATTTTATAAAATAAATCTTACTTATTTTAGGACCTTATGCATGTTGGGTATTGCAATTGATAATATAAAAATATATTGGGGAAAGAGAACAAGAGAGATAGAATACTTGGAACAAAGGTTTTAATCTCTGTGAAGACAGTTAATTGGCCAATTTAAAACATTCTGTGGGGCTGAATTTACAAACATAGACTTCAGTCTCAACCTCATGTAAGTGGATGCATTAATACAAATGAGTTCATGAGCTATCTCATAATTATAATATCTTTTTAAAAAATAGTACTTTCATTGAAATACAAAGATCATATTATACTGGCACCTGAAGCAAAAACTGAAGGCAATTGAGGATAGGGTAAACAAAGATTTTTAAAGCCTTGCATTTATTTATTTTTCATTGCAATTCAGTTCTGCATTTCATGTTAAAAATTAGTTAAAACAAAGAAAGACAACAAGGATCAGAATTCTAATCATACAAAACTGTTTCTTTGTGTGTTGCATCATTGGTCTGCTTAACTTGTACTGTAAAAATTCAGAACCATGACCAATTTGTCATTTATATGCATTGTAGCAAAATTTACTTCAATGGTGGTATTCTTTTGAGCAGATAACTTCCGCCCCGCCCCAGCATAATAGTATGTCCTTTCCAATGCAATCAGTGATATTCAAGCTACAGCTGCAAAAAAAAAAAAAAAAAAAGGGAAAGGAGAGGGAGGGGGAGAGAAGAAGCTTTGTGTGTTTAGAAAATCCTCTGGTTGGTATTTTCCCAGCTCTAATACAAAAGATCTAGCAACCAAACCATTATGTGTTATTTACGTTCTAATGATTGCACATCTGCTTAGGCTACAACAGTCTTCTCCCACCTAGCTTTAGTCTACATATAAATCAAATCAAATCTTTATTACGTTCAAAACCAGCATAGAACAGCAAAGGGATCAGAAGTTAAAATGGGGGTACTTAAAATATATCAAGAGACAGAAGTTAAAATGAGAGTGTTGAAAAAGGAGCATTTCTGCTCAGAGTTAAGGAGTAGTAAAATTAGTACATAGATCAAGAGTGTTACAGCTATTATTAAGCCTATGCTGTGGTGCTAAACAAATTCACATACATATAAATGCTTCATTTTAAATGTGTACTCCAATAAACTATCCAAAGTTCTACATTTTTTATCCCATTGTGCAAAGGATTAGATTCAGTACAATACAGGTGCAGGATGTGCCTGTAAATTGATTGTTTTCTAACTCTGTGGTCCACACTTGCTTTATAATCCCACACATTGTCAGGCTGTGGGTAATGTATATCTCTATTTCTGGCTTGTGTGTGTGTGTGTGCGCGTGCATGCGTGCGTGCGTGCGTGCGTGCGTGCGTGCGTGCGTGCGTGCGTGTGTGTGTGTGTGTGTGTGTGCGCTTGCTTGTTGCTGCTCCTTTCCACTGATGGATGCCATTCCACCATACACACTTTTGTATATTTACTTTGCTGTTCTCTATATTATTGTGATATGATGAACTTTTTGTTGCTCTAGTTGTTCAGGCACATGCTTTTAGGGGATGCTTATTGACACTGAATTCACCTTTTTCCTCTCATCAATTGTTCCACTTATATACATCCAGCATTTCTCAAGCTCAACAAACTCCACATGGGGAAACCTAGTGGTTAAGGTGCTGAGTTTGATGACTGGAAGGTCGGCAGATTAGCAGTTCAAGACCTGAGAGCTGCACAATAGGCTGAGCTCTCGTCATCTGTCTCAATTCCTGCCAACCTAGCAGTCCAAAAGCATCAAAATTGCAAGTAGATAAATAGGTACCACTTCGGCAGGAAAGGGAACAGCATTCTGTGCACTTCACTATCTAGTTATGCCTTCCACATGAACATGGAAATGTCTGCAAACTCAGACAGCACTGCCTCTTTGTCCATAATCAGAGAAGAACACCGCCTCCTAAAGTCAGATATGACTGAGTTTCGAGCAAGGGACACTTAGTAGCATGGCAGATAAGAATACCACTGAAGAGTATTGGTGTAAAACTGTTTTACAATTTATAAAATGTTTATACCTAATTCTTTTTTCTATAGCAATCTAATGTCCATAATTCTAAAAATTGCCCATAGACTTTGTATACAGAAAATATTAAAAGGGCCAATATTAGTGTTGTTGTTGTGCCTTCTCACAACACGCTCACATAGGGCAGCCTCAATTTCATCATTTTTGCCTCAGAGATAGCTCTAGGATTTGCTCTAGGACTGATTTTGTCTAGCAGTCTGGGGAACCTGAAAATCTCTCCTAGCACTATATTTCAAATGAATCAATTTTTCTTCTGCTGTATCAGATTTTACTGTCCAGCTCTCACACCTGCATATGGTGACCAGAAATACAAGACAGCAGATGATTTTGGACTCAGTCTGTAGTGACATAACCTTACACTTATTTATTTATTTATTTTTCGTATTTTTATTTCACCGCCCAACTCGACAACGAATCAGGGCGGCTTACAGAGGTAGACAATATCAAAATCGCTAAAACACATAAAACCCCAATAAAACACATTAAACCCCATTAAAATCCCACCCGCACTCATAAAAAAGAGAGAGACTTCTCAACTGTTATTTTAAACCAGCCAGCAGGCAGGGGTCACCCCTTCATCGGCACCCCACTTGATGTAGTTTTTCTGTAGTCATGATTTTGTCTTCATAATATTAAAGTGCAGTCCTGCTTTGGCACTTCTTTCATTTTCACTAGTTTGCCACCTTCTGCCAGTAAGATGGGGTCATCTGCATATATTAAATTATTGATGTTTCTTCCATCAGTTTTCACTCCTGCTTCATCTGAATCTGGTTCAACTTTCTCCATGATATGTTCTATGTACAGATTGAACAAAAAAGGAGAAAAATTCACCGTTGTCTGTCACTCTTGCCAACAGAAAACCATCCTGTCTCCCCATATTCTGAACCAAACCCCCCTAACAATAGTGGGGGTTTTTACAACTAGCAACTTTTGCCCGGCAAGCCGGGCAGGTTTGGGATGTGCAGCCCAGCAGAGGTGTGTGTGTGTGTGTGTGTGTGTGTGTGCATGTGTGTGTGTGTGTGTGTGAGAGAGAGAGAGAGAGAGAGAGAGAGAGAAGCAGTCCAGCAGGTGTGTGTGTGAGAGAGGGGAGGGGCTGCCAGTGAGGAGGCTGTGTCCGGGTGAGTTTAGAGGGAAGGTTAGGGGCAGAAGGTTTTTCCCCTTCCCCTTTCCCTGCCGTGGCGGGTGGGTGGCCTTTCCCCCCCCCCCCATTAACTGTTTCAAAGAACCTTCAAAACAGTTAATGGGGAAAAAACAAAGGGAGCAGCCAGGGGAGGTGCTCTCCCTGGTGATTCACTGACTGCCGCCTTTGTATTACCCACACAGCTGTTTCGTGAGCTAACATGAAACAGCGGTGGGGGTAATAGAAAGGCAGCAGCCAGGCATCCTTACGGATTGCCGTCTGCTGTCTTTGTTTTTTCCATTAACTGTTTCGAATGCTGACACGAAGCAGCCTTTGAAACAGTTAATGGGGGAAAATGAAATGCAGCAGACAGTGATCCGTTAGGGGAGGCACTCTTCCTGGCGTATGGCTGGTGGCCGCCTTTCTATTACCCCCACTGCTGTTTCATGTTAGTTCTCAAAACAGCGGTGGGGGTAATACAAAACAGCGGTGGGGGTAATACAAAGGCGACAGCCAGTGATTCGCCAGGGAGAGTGCCTCCCCTGACAAAGTGCTGCCTGCTGCTTTCCCCATGCCTCAACTTACCTTGAGGCCGGCGGCGGACTCGCCGTGGCTTCAGCGGGGTGGTGGGGAGGAGGGAGAATCCCTCTTCTCCCCGTTGCTGTGGTGAAGAAGGCCGGTGGTGGCCTTGCCGTGGCTTTGGCGGGGCTGGGGAAATGAGGGTGGTGAAGCATTCATTGCCAGGGCCGTGGAGAGAAGAGGGACTCCCTCTTCTCTCCGCAACCCCACCGAAGCCATGGCAGGGCTGGCGCCGGCCTTCTTCGCCAGGACCATGGCGAGAAGAGGGACTCCCTCTTCTCTCCGCAACCCTAGTGAAGCTGCAGCGCCGCCAGTGCTGGCCTTCGTCGCCGGGGCCATGGAGAGAAAAGGGACTCGCTCTTCTCTCCACAACCCCACTGAAGTTGCAGCAGGGCCGGCGGCAGCCTTCATCGCCGGGGCCTGGACGCGGCAGTGGGTTTTTCCCATTACGCACAGTGCTTTCCCGGCCTCCTCCACGCTTGCGTCCCTCAGCCTGATTGGCTGAGGGGTGGCGCGGCGCGGAGGACACTGGGCCTTGTAGGGTTTTTTGGGTTCGTCTTTGTGGGGCGGTTGCCCTACTCTCGACGACCAGAGCCTTGCTGCGATGCTCGCAGGGTCTAAAGTTAAGTGTGGGCAGCTCAGTACAGGATGGTTGGGCCGGGTGTGGATGTGCAAGCCGGACACATACCATGCAAGGCCCTTCTTATAGGTATAGATACAATTTAAATGGATAAGTCATTATAGAATTTTGTGTAAACACATGTAATTAAAAATGGAATGACAACCGTATGTTAAGATACTGAAACATGAAGAATATAAGAAGGGGTACAAAAAAGACCCATGCCGGGTCAGATCAAAGACCTATCTAGCCCCAAAATGCTGTTTACATCATTCTCTCAATTGCTTTTTAAGAACCCCACAAACAAGTGATGAGTACAACTGCATCTTGCAACCATCTTTGCTGCCATAATTTAGATAAATCCATGATCCGTAAAAACAGTGATATTACTGGCTGCCGACAGCATTCCTGATTCTTCTTTGGACAAGCAATTGTCTAAAGGCAACCATATATAAGTTTTCACTGACATTTTTGTAGTTAACTGTGTTGGTCCTCAGAAGTAGAATAGGGCATACATTTACAATGTTTCTATTAGTAGAAATAACAGTCATGAAAATATATAACAACAACAACAGCAACAACAGCAACAACAGCAGCAACAGCAACAACAGCAGCAACAGCAACAGCAGCAGCAGCAGCAGCAGCAGCAGCAACAGCAACAACAACAACAACAACAACAACAACAACAACAACAACAACAACAACAACAACAACCTGTGCTTCATCTAATCTTGCATTATGCATGATGTACTCTGCATATAAGTTAAATAAGCAGGGTGACAATATAGGCCTTGTCATACTCCTTTCCCTATTCTAAACCAATCAGTTGTTCCGTATCTTGTCTTAACTGTCCATAACTGCTATTATGGTTTCCCTTATATAAAAGTTGAGGGTAATCTAATTCTCCAGTCAGTACTCAGGCCTCTCTCCCTCTCCCTCACTTCACATTAAACAGTTGTTTTCTGAAGAGTTGATTTTTTTTTGCCGCATAGCAAAATTGACAACACTGAAATAACATACATAGCTCACAATTTATGCATTCTCTTTGCATTAGGTGTAACACTAACATAAAAATCAGAGCCCAAATTCTTCCAGCTGTCTCTGTCTCTCTGTCCGTAAGCTACTAGTAGACATTTGCTGGCATTTCTCTTGAGACATGTTGCCAGATGATGACAAATAAAGCAAAACAAATTGCCATTTTAATAAAAGCAGTAACTTGGGTATTTGAGTAAAATAATCATATGGCAGGGGCAGGGGTGGAGAGAAAGTCTTCTTGCCTTTAATTTACCTTTGTGAATAGTTCAAACTTGTTTTGACTCTATTGGAATATAAAAACAAAGCAGTCTTTGCTTATTAAAGTCTCCATATATTTTTATTAAGTTATCACTGCCCTTGCTCATAATTTGCAAACTCCTAGAAATAGGATAGATTCTATCAGCTGAGGTTTTGCCATTCTGTGCTTTTCTTATGTTTAAGTGCATAGTTTATTTTAATTTTTTCATTTTGCCTAGAGGGCTCGATGCACTGCCAAGATTTGAGTGAGCCCCTGTGAACTATTCTCATTAGGCAAGTGGTTATGTGTTTTGTCTCTAATGCCAAGGCCAAATATGGGATTCCTTGTAAATAACTGGTGTCAAGCTTTAGGTCTGAAAAAATTTATTCAAGCCATGATGTCACAGTGGAAGGGAATTTTCTGGTGTGCTTTCTGCGCACAAATGGGTGATTGGTATTTGTTTGTTTGAACAATTGCTTTAAAAATAGACATTTTACATTTCCCATAAATTTTACACTTACAGTGTTATTTCACAGTCTTTGCCTGGCAATTTTTCCTTTGTGCTGGTAGTATATCTGTTTCATTATATTTCAAGTACTGTTTGATGACACTGATTTAGCAGTTTCTCACAGTTCACTGCCTCAGTTTTCATCAAATTATTTCTCCAGTTACACTAGACACTTTTCATCACCAATTTCCATATGCCTCAAAGACATAAAGCGACCAGTGTGCCAAGTCTGGATTCAAAGGCTAGACAATAACTAGAGGAGAATGGTTTTCAAGTAGGACAGAGCTCTCTGAAATAAAGCATTTAAAATCTCATACTTGCTTTTAGCTGGGACTTCCAAGGTGCAGCAGCTGCTATGAAATTCATTTTTGTGTCAAGTGAAATGATAAAAGGAGACACTATACACAACTTAAATTCTATAAAGGTAAGATTTCTCCACATTTTACTGTATTTGTCCACAAGAAGCCTGGCATACAGACAGAAACACCAGCAGCTAGAGGTCTCATTAACTGTCAATTTTACATCTAACCAATTTAAAAGTCTATTTTGCAGGACAATAATAAGCTTGAAGAGTTGTTCAAATATATAATTTATATCTATTTCTTCAGAGGCTGTGTGTATTTTCTTTTTAATAATCTCTAGCCAAAGCTTGGGAAATTACTTTAAAAACAATTAGTTATACAGGTAGCTGCAACCTCCAATTGCTAAACTGAGGTAACTGTAATATGGATACAGCAGGTGAAAGCAAAACCCACAGGAGAATGTGGCACTACTAGGACAGGGTTATCAAGGTTTTCATGCCACGGGCTGAACAACTCCCCCTCAGACAGCTGAGTGGGCAGGACATGTGGCCCCCCTGCTGGCAGGTGTGTTTGCTTCCGGGGACAACGCCGCAGGCTGGATGGAATGGTGTAGGGGGCTGGGTCTAGCCCCCGGGCTGTAAGTTGCGAACCTCTGCACTAGGAAAACCTGAAGGCTGTAAGAGAACAAAAAAAAAACCTGTCCTAGGATGATTGATTGACTCAATAAATGAAGATATTTTACTTTCCAAGACTTGAGGAGGGCTGTTAATGATAAGAACTTATGGAGATCGCTAATGGACAGGGTTGCCATAAGTCACAAGCAACTTGAATGCACATAAAATCATGCTCCCCAAAATGTTAGAACAGTTAATAGTTGTATTTTTTTAAAAAATATCACCTTACTTTGCTTCTTTCAGAAGAGTCTAGCTACTTTTAGTTTCTTTAATACATTTGGATGTAGCAGAATGAGGCATACCACCAGTTAGTGCTAGGATGAGACTTTCATGTCCCAAACAAAATTGACCAGGACTTCCCCCAGGCAGAACCCTAGGAGATGCAGCCCCACAAAACTTTAGGTTTAAAGAGGCGCTGTACATGGGGAGTTCAACCATCCACACTATCAGCTTTGGCTCTGAGGGTCTCTGTGGCAGAGTATGGTGCTCCAGTAGGGAGTGCATCTGAACATGGTAAACAGGTTGGCATCACTGTAAATGATTTATGTTGAGGGCTATACTGCAACATTTGCTTTAAAACAAAATTAGTTTCCTTCAACATCTCTGCCAAATTTTGCTTCTTTTTAAAATATAGGAACACAAGACAACAGTGCTATGAAAAGAAAGTATTTTGCTAAACAACATTAAGATTACAAAAGCTTGTACAAAAGGTATGCTATAATAAATAATGCAAGCCATCAATTGTAACCTTATGCTTTGGAAACTTCTCCCAAACAATTATAAACAAGACACACCCACCACCTTTCAAAGAGAGTTGCTATTTAGGCTTCTAAACAGGAGAGGCATGCATTAAATTCTTTCTCATAAATTTGCCCAACATGAGAAGTTAATGTGTTGCTCAAAGGTTTGCTAAGGAAATAAGTTCCAAGATCAGTCACCAGTTCTAGCAAAAGCTAGGCCTACCCAAGGGAGCAGAGTTAGATGACTGCAATTTTTACCTTTTATTTGTCTCTAAAGGGCACAAGCAGAGGTACATGTTTTCAGAATGTGGCAGGATTAAAAGGTCAGCATCTGTGAATAATAGCCATAATTTTTAAAACTTGCCAAATTATTTTAAAAACACATGGAAATCTCTGATCATCTGTAACCACACAATAACTAGAATAACCATGTATTGCTCAGTTCCTGTAAGAATGTATTATTTCTTAGATTTCTGTGCCACCCATCTAGCCCATTGGTCACTCTGTATCCAAGGGAAAATTGGCCTGCAGACCTAGCATCTCAAATTCCCATTGGCCAGAGCAAGATCAGGTGAGGAGGGGATGGGTATAAGAGTAGGCTGGGGACATCATGTTGGTGGTTAGGATTTAGCTAACCTGAGCAGATTGTTGATGGGCCAGGTTGCTCAACTGACTCAAGCTGCTGTGGAACCTAACACAAGTGTTGCCCTGTGAAGCTTGGGATAGTGTGAATTTAAGGAAATGTGTTTACCATTTTGTCTTTGTTGTGATAGAGTTTAATATGTATTTGCTTTACTATGGTCCGAAGTCTCACGAGACTTCGGGAAGGTTCTGAATGAGAAGTGCATGAGAGAGAGCTGTCAATGGTTCCAATGGTTTTTTCCAACTGTCAGTTCTGATCAGAGATAACTAAGGAATGTGTGTGTGTGTGGGGGGGTGTTGTTAGCTCTGGTCACCTATTCTTATTCCAAATAAAGTTGTGTGTTTGGCCCGTGTTGCTGGCTGCTGCCTATTATTTCCAGAACACGAAATTGGTGATGAGGATGGGATGGCGTCCCAACAGAATTCTGTTGGCCCTTTCGATATCTCAGCACCAGAGAAATGGGTTCTCTACAAAAAGCAGTTCAAGCATGCCATGGTGGCTGACAACATCGTAGAGGAGGACCAGAAGCGTTCGTGTTTCCTGGCGAGATGTGGCCTGCCTACTCTCGAGCTGGCCATTCACTTGGTGCTGCTGAGGGATATCGACGATGTTCCCCTCACCGATATCCTGATGGCCCAGCAAAGCCATTTCCAGCAGAGGGTCTCCATATTTCCTGCCCGGGTGGCATTTCACCATCGTGACCAATGCCCCGGGAGTCTGTGGCTGACTATGCTGCCGCCCTTCGACTCTCAGCTGCCCCATGCCAGTGGCCGAACATCAAAGAAGCCCTCCGCGACCACCTGTTAGCTGGACTTCGAGATGAAGAGGCCCAACGCAGGTTGATGATCCGGGACATGCTCACCTTCAAGTCTGTGCTGAAGGAAGTGTTGGCGTCTGAGGCAGCCAGGTCGGGGGTAAAGTCCTTCAAGCTACGGACTGTCGCCTCCAGGGCTCCAGAGTCCACTGTACAGGCCCACCACTGCTCGTCACCGTCATGCTCATCTTTGACAGTGTCGCTGGTGACATCATCCACATCTGGGTCCAGCGATGAGGACAGAGGGGCCGGGAAGGTCCAAAGGAGAATGGAGAAACATGCTGCAAAAGTCTTGAAAAGGTGCGACGGCTGTGGAAGCAAGCACAACCGTCGAAAGTGCCCCTTTCAAAATGCGAATTGCCACCATTGCGGCAAGTGAGGGCACATTGCAAAGGTGTGCTGCCCGAGGAGCAGGCAAACCCTAGTGTCGGACCAGTGTCTGAGGAAGCCAGAAGTGCATGTCTCCAAGATCTCTACGTCGGAGACTACATACAGCAACATGGCAAATGTGTCTGGCCGGTTCACTGCTGACTTGCAATTACAAGGCATACCAATTCACATGGAGGTGGACTCGGGTACGTCTTATTCCATTCTGCCCCAAAAAGAATTCTTAAAAATTCCCCCTGCCTCACACCCTAAGTTGCGGGTGTTGAAGACGTCCATCCGAGACATTCAAGGGTGCCACATACCAATTCTGGACCTGGGGGATTTCACTGTACGTTTCAAGAACATTTCCACCAAATTGCCTCTTGTGGTGGTGAAGCAAGGAACTAACTGTCTGCTGGGTGTCCAGTGGTTCGACCAGCTGGGAATAAGACTGTCCAGAATCAATGCTGTGAGTTCTGACCCGGTGCTGGATGTTTGCAACGTGCACCCAGAGGTTTTCAAGAAAGGATTTGGCACTTATGTGGGGTCCTGGTCTCATTTGAACTTGACCCGGCCGTATGGCCAGTCCGCCTTAAGCTATGCCGTGTTCCTTTCACCCTTAAGGACAAGATAGAGGT
This sequence comes from Bradypodion pumilum, assembly GCA_035047305.1. Taxonomy (NCBI): domain Eukaryota; kingdom Metazoa; phylum Chordata; class Lepidosauria; order Squamata; family Chamaeleonidae; genus Bradypodion; species Bradypodion pumilum. The sequence continues at coordinate 412,879,400 of JAWDJD010000001.1, forward strand.
GGAAATAGATAAGCTTGAGGGTCAAGGTATTTTGGTTTCCGTTGATTCTGCAGAGTGGGAAACTACTATTGTGACAGCAATAAAGTCAAATGGGGAGGTTAGGATCTGTGCAGACTACAAGTGCACGATCAACAAAGCCATTCAGCGCAATGCATACCCGGTCCTTGTTGTAAATCACTTGCTGGCTTCATTACATGGGGGAAAGTGTTTCGCTAAATTAGATTTAGCCCAGGCCTATCAGTAGTTGATGGTTACACCTGCTGCTGCTGTAATACAAACGATAGTCACCCATAAAGGGGCTTTCAAAGTCACACGCCTACAGTTTGGGGCGAATGCAGCCCCCGGTATATTTCAATCGCTCGTGGAGCGGCTACTCAAGGGTCTTCCTGGGGTTCTCCCCTACTTCGATGACATTTTAATTACTGCGGGAGACAAATTCGAACTTGCAGAGAGGTTGGACCAGGTTTTGCAGAGGTTTGAAAAGGCTGAGCTCCGTTTATGTAGAGATAAGTGGTTGTTGTTTTTTTTGCTAAAGAGGTCGAGTTTCTTGGGTTCAAAATAACTCCCGAGGGGGTCAAACCCTCTGATTCTAAGGTTTCTGCTGTCCACAATGCCCCACGACCATCTTCTAAATCTGAATAACAGTCTTTTCTTGGCCTGCTAAACTTTTACCACTCCTTCCTGCCCAGGAAAGTCTGTAGCTGAGTCGCTTCATCACCTTCTTAAGAAGGACGCAGTTGAGGTGGGAGCAGAACCAAAAAAAAAAAGCATTCAAAGAGTTAAAGGAGTTGTTTTCCTCTGAAGCAGTTCTAACCCATTTCGACCACTGAAAGCCCATGGTGTTAGTATGTGATGCCTTGCCAGTGGGGGTGGGGACTGTTCTTTGCCACACATTGGATAATGGGACAGAAGCCCCGATTGCCTTTTATTCAAGGCCCCTTTCCAAGGCTGAGAGAAACTATGCACAGACAGACCGTGAGACTCTGGCCATAGTTGCAGGAACAACAAATTCCACGATTTTCTGTATGGGAGGGAGTTCACAATTGTGATGGACCATAAGCCCTTATTGGGAATTTTTGTCCCTTCAAAGCCCACTCCACAAATACTCTCCCCCCGTATGCTGAGATGGGTGATATTTCTAAATGCTTATCCATTTACATTGATTCATTGCCTAGGGAAAGACATCAGCCATGCTGATGCTCTCTCCAGGTCCCTGTTGCCCAGGGTTGGAGAGCCATACTGTGAGATAGAGCGTGATCATCAGGTACTGCTGATAGAATCTCTCGATTCACCCCAATGTTCCATCAGAAATTGCTAAAGTTACTGCAAAAAATAAGCTGTTGTCCCAAGTTGTGACTTGGGTCCAAAAGGGTTGGCCCACAAATGCCCCCTCAGAGGAATTCAAAACCTTTTACAGGAAACAGATGGAGTTGTTGCTTGAGAGGGGTTGTTTATTATGGGGTCAGCGGGTAGTGATTCCTACTGTTTTACGTTCCAAAGTGCTCAAACCTCTGCACATTAGCCATTTGGGAATAGTGCTCTCCAAAGCTTTGGCTAGGAGCTATTTTGGGTGGCCACAGGTAGATCGAGACGTAGAGCAACTAGTTGGCACTTGCGCTAGCTGTCAGAGTTCCCAGCCTGAGGAGTCCTGCCTTCCCTCACAGGAATGGGACACAGCTCGTGGACCGTTGTCGCAAATCCACATGAATTTTGCTGGTCCGTTCTGAGGCACCTTATTCCTTTTAGTGGTAGATTCTTTTTCAAAGTGGTTGGAGGTAATTCCTATCCCAAATACTTCGTCTGCTGTGACAATTAAGCACTTACGTAAACTGTTCAGCTGTTTTGGTTTGCCAGATGTGCTTGTCTCTGACAACGCCACTATGTTTATATCTGTCGAATTTCAAGCGTTTCTCGAGAGAAACGTTATTTGACATATCACGTCTGCACCATTTCACCCTGCCATCAATGGTCAGGCTGAGTGACAGGTGTGGATGAATTTACCTGTTCTTTGGGGTTTCTGTGCAACTGTTGTTTTGTCTTGTTTTTCTGTCATTTTATTTTATTTTGTTAATAAAGCTTCACCTTTAAAGCCATTTTTGGAAGCCGTTATGTTCACTGAAAGCTCAGGGCACTAAGTCCACTTCCTGGCTATGAGATGTCTAAGTATACAGAAAGAGCCTCCTCAAAAATTTTGGTATTTTTTGAACCACAATTGGGCGTTCCATGGTAACGGCAACTGTGTGTTGCCAGCTAATCTTTCTCACATGAGGTCAGGTGAAAGGAACTGCAGAATGAACTCACCAAAAGGTGCCTTCATTTTGGCAGTTTCACCTCTGGCCTAGTCATGGAAGAAGATGTCTAAGTATAAACGGGGATCAGTTATTGCTTGGGTCAGCTACCAAAAAAAGGAAGGACAGGTACATGCAAGACCTAGTCCTTAAGTCCTTCCCTTCTGGAGGACATGCTCCAAACAAGGAGCAGAAAGAAATGGGAAGGGCAAAGAGCTTTCCCTTGGCTGGAGAGTGAGGACAGGCCAAGAGTGTCAAGAGCCAGAGTGTTGTCCTATTCACTACTCCAGGGTTCCCAAATCTTCACAAGTACATTCAAATGAGTCTGCTCTGCAGTTATGAGGAGCCTTTACTGCACAGATATCCTGACTACATGAAGAACTGTAACTTCATTTAGCTATATGCAGTTACTGTCCTTTTCCTGTCAATATAGAGAACTGGGCTAAAGGGCATAAGATCTCAATATGCACCCAAGTTTCTTCCCCCATTCCCAGTCCTATGCCTTGTACTGTATTTCCAAATGCCTGAAACAGGCTGATTTTTTTCCTTCTGTTTATTGGCCACTTTTATCTGCCAATTACATCCTCTTCTCTGTGATAATTTGGCTTTCTTGGTGTCTTTTTGTCACCAAACAGACTTGTGCTTTGAGATGCTATTTTGTTTGTAAAATTTAGATTTTACACTTCATCCTGTGAGCAAACATTACTTCTTCTTCTACTGTGTCTAGGCCAGACGTGAAACTGCCAAAATGAAAGCACATTTTGGTGAGCTCATTGGGCAGCTCCTTTCACCTGACCTAGTGTGAGAAAGATTAGCCAGCAACACAAGGTTGCCATTACTAGGGTACGCCCGACTGTGGTTCAGAAATACTACAATCTTTGAGGAGGCTCTTTCTGTGTACCATGGCAAACATTACTGAGCCATGTTATATGGTCTTCGTTGATTTGTTGAAAACCTGCTTTTTAGGGTGCTGCTTGCATGATTACAGTTGCACTATTTTCCAGGAGTGACTGCATGTGTGGAATGTGTTGAATCTCTATTTAATAAAATAATAGCTGTCCTTTCTCCCATTAAACTAGCTTGTAATGTGCTTAAGCTAACCTTTTAGCAAAAAAAAAAAAAAAAGAAAGAAAAGAAAAGAAGAGGACTTGACCACTGTTTAATGCAGTTCTCAACCTTTTTAAGCTGGGGGCCAGGCCACACTCCCTCAGATTGCTTCAGGGGCTGGATGGCCATTTTGCCCTTCCTCCACCACATGGCACTTCCTGGTGTGGTGGAGGCAGGGGGCACATGAAATGGTGCAGTGAGCCACATCTGGCCCACGGGTCACAGGTTGAGAATCCCTGCTTTAATGTTATGTTAATTTCAGTGCAACTTCCATCAACTTCTGATGTTACTTGCTTTGAAGCCAAAAAGATTCATACCTGATTCTTATGGGGTGGGTGGTTAATATTAAAAGTGGTGCTTCCTGTTACCGCTGGGTACTGGATAGAACTGGAATAATTTTTCAAGGCATAGTAAATATCAGACCCCACTATGCAATGGCGCATTCTAAAACAACATCCCTTGGCCCAAAGTAACAGAAAAGTCACCTCTTTGTAACCTCAGTTGATTCAACATTAGTATCAGAATTCAACCTCATTTCCATGTAATTGTCTTTCAGATATCAGCCTCAGGGTGACATTTTCAGTTAAGATTGTAGAGAGTGGGACTGTGATCTATCTGCCTTTTGAAAACTCCAGTCACATTTATTTCCAAATCCAGTCTAAAAGGACTGATTAGGTTGACAATTGTTGACTGCAAGGGTAATTTTTTTTCTATCACTACAAAAATATGCCTTAAAATAATCTTCTGGACTTCTGTGGAACTACTTACTTGTCACATGTAATCTGAATATGATTCATATATGAAAGCTGCTTTGGCAAGGCCAAGAAGTTCACACATGTAAGAAGTACAGTACACAGATTCTCCAGAAACTCATATAGATCCAAAGAATCTTCTTTGTACATTGCCCACAGTGGGAAAGATCATACCTGCATGTTTTATTTCTAGTGCTAATAAAATGAGATATAATATAGGAGACCGTGGGGAAAAACCCTCATGCTGCTGATTTGAATATTGAGGAGAATATTGTTGTTCAGTCACACAGTCGAGTGCAACCCTTTGCAACCCCATTGACCACCACATGTCAGGCTCCTCTACCATCCTCCATAGCCCACCCAGATTTACGCCCACCGTGTCAATGATGCTATCTAGCCACCTCATCCTCTGCCTTCCCTTTCTCTTTTTGCCTTTGATCTTTCCTAGCATCAGGGCTTTCTCCAGTGAGTCCTCTCTTTTCATTTGGTAGCCAAAGTACTTGAGCTTCAGCTTCAGTATTTGTCCTTCCAAGGAGCAGTCAGGGTTGATTTCCTTCAGGATTGGCTGATTTGATCTCCTTGCAGTCCAGGGAACCTCAAGAGTCTCCTCCAGCACCACAGTTCAAAGGTGTCTATTCTTCTGCACTTAGCTTTCCAGCTCTCACAACCATACATTATTACTGGGAAGACCATTGCTTTAACTATGCGGATTTTGTTGGCAGGGTGATGTATCTGTTTTTTATTATGCTGCCTAGGTTTGTCATAGCTTACCTCCCAAGAAGTAAGCATCTTTTTATTTCATGGCTGTAGTCACCATCTGCTGTGATCTTATATCCCAAGAAGGTAAAGTCTATTACTGCTTCCATTTCTTCCCCTTCTATTTGCCAGGGGGTGATGGGGCCAGATGCCATTATCTTGGGTTTTTTGTTGTTGAGTTTCAGGCCAGCTTTTGCACTCTCCTCTTTCACCCTCATCAAAAGGCTTTTTAGGTCTTCTTCACTTTCTGCCATTAGGGTAGTCTTATCTGCATATCTCAGGTTGTTGATGTTTCTCCCAGCAATCTTAATTCCTGCTTGTGCTTCATCGAGCCCTGCATTACACATTATGTACTTTGCATATAAATTAAATACAGCCTTGTCGTACTCCTTTTCCTATTCTAAACCAATCAGTTCTTCTGTATACTGTCCTAACTGTTGTTTCTTGACCCACATACAGATTTCCCAGAAGACAGATGAGGTGATCTGGTATTCTCATCTCTTTAAGGACTTACCACAGTTTATTGTGATCCACACAATCAAAGGCCTTGGTGTAGTCAATGAAACAGAGACTTTTTTTTTTGGTACTCACTTGTTTTCTCCATGATCCAGCGAATGTTGGCAATTTGGTCTCTAGTTCCCCTGTCTCTTTGGAACCCAGCCTGTACTTCTGGAAGTTCTCGATCCACATACTGCTGAAGCCTAACTTGTAAGATCTTGAGCAAGACCTTGTTAGCATGTGAGATGAGTGTCATAGTACAATACTTTGAACATTCTTTGGCATTGCCCTTCTTTGGAATTGGAACATAGACTAACCTTTTCCATTCCTGTGGCCACTACTGCGTTTTCCAAATATAGTGTAGTATTTATATCTGAGTTTTCTCTCTTCAGTAGATGCTTATAATCCTGTTATATCATGATAAATAATACAAGGTAATATATGTATGTTACATTACTCTATGTGGTGCAACATTACAAGTAAATAGCATCAGGTTTTCTGCAGACCAGGACTATGCAGATTATCTTCCAATAAGGAGTATATCTTACCTATTTCACTATTTTAGTACCTGCAGTTTGCCTGATTAGCAGTTTTTCATACTATCTTCCGTAAAACTATCTCAATGTACTACAACCAGTACCTTCTTCATTAAATGGGTTTAGTAGTAGACAGTTGCTATCATATCCCATTAAAGAGTTTTCAAAAGCTTTGTCTTTGACAGCTCTTCTCAATAACTTCTTTTATTGAGTCAATCTATCTCATATTCGGTTGTCCTTCTTTTCTGCTACCTTCCATTTCCCTCAATACTACTGTCTTCTTCAGTGAGTCTTGTCTTTTCATGACATATTACAGTATGATAAGCTGGCCTTAGCAGATCCCCCAGTGGCTTAGTGGCTAAGGTGCTGATTTGGAGACTGGAAGGTCGGGTTTCGATACCCAAGAGCTGCATTTGGGGACATGAAAGCAGCCTCCTTCGGGTGTCCCCTAAAAATCCTTTCAACCCAGAGTAATCTCTGACATGAAATTATTATTATAGTTTAATCATTTTCACTTTTATGAAGAACTAGCATAGGTTGCCCGGCGTTGCCGGGCTGTTATAAACAGTGATCAGCCTTTTTGGTGTGTTTTTTTTGGTGTGGATTAAAAAAAGAACAAAGGATGATATAATTGTTTCAAATTGTTTTATTTAACCAAATAACGTTTTAGTATGTGACATTTTTTTTGTTCACTGTAGGTAATATTTTTAAAAATGTGAAAGTACATGTTTTTTACATTCAATGTTTTTAAACTGTGTTTAGATGTTTTGGGTTTTTATTTGAGGTAAAACTCAACAGAGGATGCTATAAATCTTTTTATTTTATTTATTTAACATATGTTTGTTATTTGTGTAAACTTTTGATTTATTGTTATGTTTTTGACTTGTTTTTACTCTTGTGGCCTCTAGGTGGGGCTTTTTTGTTTTTGACTTGTTTTTAATATTCCGCCCTGCAGGTGGGGCTGTTAGTGGTTTTGTTTTCATTTTACATGTTTTTTCTCTCCTGGCCTCTAGGTGGGGCTTCTTCCGGTAAGTAGTTTTTGTTTCTTCATTTCTGTTCCGATCTCATGGAGGGAGGACATGCTGGTGAGTTCTCTGGTTTTCTTTCTTCTGGGGTTTTTCTTTGTTTTGTTTTTGTGGTGGTGGGCTGGGAGGTGTTTCTGTTTGTTCTTTTGTGGTTTGGTTGGGTTTTAGGTTTGTTTAATTGGTTTGTTTATTTCTGGTTTGTTTAATTTTTGTGATTTCATTGTTGTTTATTTGTGTAATTTGTGGTAGTTGTGTTGTTAGAGTTAGGTATTCTCATGTTGTAGTTAGGTGTTTTGTCTGTGCTTTTCTGGAATTGTGGATGATTTTCTATGTGGATTTTGTTGTTTTCTTTTTTGTATATTAATGTTTTTTTAATTATTGATTTATTTGTTTTATTAATTTTTACTAATGTTGGTGTTTGTTGTTGGTGTGTACTTTTGCATGAAGAATGGGCTGCCTATCTGTTCCTCTTTTCCCCATTGCTGCTTCAAATTTTGGTTTCGATGCAGCAATGGGGAAAAGGAGGAGCCGGCAGTCAGCTGGCTCTTCCCCCGGGAAGGTTCGTTAGGTAGGTCGGGTGAAAAGGAGGCAGAGAAGAGCTATCTGCCTGATGATGGTTCTCTCCTCTCTGTCTCCTTTTACTCCTGGCTTACCTAACCGGAGATCGGCAGGCAGCGATCCGTAAGGGGTGGTGCTCTTCCTTGCGGATAGCTGGCTGCTGCTTTTGTATTACCTCCGTCGGAAGTACAAAGGCAGCAGCCAGTCATTCGCCAGGGAGTGTGCTTCCCCTGACGAACTGCTGCCTGCTGCTGTTATTTTTTCCCCACCCTGGCTCAACTTTCCTTGAGGACGGCGGTGGTCTCCCCGTGTCTTCGATGGGGTAGCATGGAGGAGAGGGAGTCCCTCTTCTCCCCGTTGCTCCGGGAAAGAAGGCCGGCAGGTGTCTCGCGGTGCATTTTTGTGCCTTTTTGTTTTGTGAAGCTGTGAGGCACCGCGTCTGCCTGCTGGGGACTTGCGCTCCCGTTGCATTTTTTAATTTTATTTTTCGCGTGCCAGCTTTCTCAGTGTTCTGCGTGCTCACGGCGCATAGGGTGCTGGGACTTTGAGTTTTTAGTTTGTGTTCATGCAGTGGTTTTTTCTGTGGCTTGATTTTAATTGGCCGCGCGGCGTTTCCCAATATTCTTTTTGCTGGTACCTCTCAGCCTGATTGGCTGTGGCGCAGCGCAGAGAACGTTGGGAAGTGAAGTTCTTTTCCTTTTTTTCGTGTTTGTGGGGCTCTTGCCCCACTGGTACCTTTCTCAACCCTGCAGTAACCTCCGGACTGGTTTTGGGAGAGTGCAGGAGGCTCGGTACGGGATAGGATGGACGGGTGCAGAAACGTATAGTAAGTTCCAACAGTTAACCTTTGGATTTATAGGTATAGATTCAAACTTGATCTGATGTAGCATCCAGATATTTGTCCTTCTATTCACAAATGGTAACTAAAACCCAACACCATATTTTGAATGAATTGATTATTTTCCTGTTAGTCCCCCCCACACTTTCCAGTGTTTAATTGATATATAGTAGTCAGTGATAATATCAGTGTAGATTATCTTGATCTCCTGTGACACATCCTAACTTTTAAATATCTTTCATAGTACCACATCCAAGGTCAGTTTCCTTTTGACCTCTTGCCTATAGTTTCCATTTGGATTCACATTTGGACTCATGACTGAGGCAAGATAAAGAAAATTTTAATTTCTGACATCTTCATAGTTAACTTCAAATGTAATTCTTCTGTAGTCATGATTTTTGTCTTCTTAATGTTCAATTCAATTCACGGGTACTGCAGGATGGAATGAGCACCCGTCTTTGTCCCAGCTCTTGCCAACCTAGCAATTCAAAAGCAAGAAATTGCAAGTAGATAAATAGGGACCACTTTGGTGGGAAGGCAACAGCATTCCGTGCACTCCGGTGTCTAGTCATGCCTGCCACATGACCACAGAAACGTCTGCAGAGGCAGACAGCATTGGCTTTGAAACAGAGATGAGTACTGAACCCTAGAGTCAGATATGACTGGCTATCGAGCAAGGGAAACCTTTACCTTTAATGTTCAGCTCAAATCCTGCTTTTGCCCATTCTTTTTTGGTCTTCATCAGTAATCAATTCAAGCCATTGCTGCTGTTTGCCAGTAAGAAGTAGGTTAAATGAAAATTGTGTTTTCCTCTTCTGTCATTCCTTTTAGAACACTTTTTCTTCCTGCACAGGCCAAATAGGACTATTACATATCAGCTACGTAATTTAATTTAATAGGAGCAAAGCAGCAGATGACCGATATACTGCAAAAGAGTCATGGCACAGCAAATTAAAAAAATCCAGATGATCATTGTTTGCTGTTCCTTTTTTCTGCTCCAACTGCACTGCAACCAAATCTCACCTCTATTTCTGGATAAGGGTGCAAGTAAATACTGAATTTCTGTTTCATTTTCTTCAAGGGTTCTAATCACCATCATTTCTCTCCTTGATTATTTTCTTAATTGAAAGCACTTCCAAGGGCAATAAGAAGTGCTCTCTACATTTCAAGAATATTTTCAGAATCTGTTTCCTTCTTGACCTAAGCTTATGTATGCTTGGTTCATTTACATAGTTGACCAAGTCTTTGATACAAAGTTTATCTATGATGAATCACAAAGTAGAAACCAAAACAAAGCTTACATCTCCTTTGCTGTAGATATCTGATATTGCTGGGCTATTATGTTATTATATCATGCCAATTATATATATTTGAACAGCCCACTATATATCCATTAATTGAAAACAGTAGTACTGTACTGTATTTACTTTCAAATGATGGTAGTGCAAGATAATCACGATGGCAGAATTAAGTAGATACTATCAGGATTTGTATACTGTACTTGGATAAAAAACTTTTGTATATATTAGTTCTACAATATAACTGCAATGACAACAATTTTCAACGAACTAAAGCTGTAATCTTACAATTACTTGAGAGTAGCCCAAATGAACTCAGTAGGATTGATATCTTTCTAAAATACACAAAAGTGAACTGTATATAGTATTTTGAATGCTACTGGTTATTATGCTCAGACTTTAAAATGGTATTTATATCAGTTCAATATTGTGAGCTGCGGTGGATGAGTGGTTAAGAAGCTCTCCTTGTTAGCTGAAAAGCCAGCAATTTGGCAGTTTGAGACCTGGGTACTGCATGACGGATTGAGTGCCCATCTCTGTCCCAGCTCTTGGTGACTTGAAAGGAGCCTCATTCAGGCATCCTCTGAGCGTTCTGCAGCAAAAATCCTTTCAACCCAGAATAATTTCTGACACAAAATTATTTTAATATTGTGAGCTGCTTGTGAAGTCTTTTTGGTTTGAAAAGTGTGTTGTCAATAAGTAAATAAAATTTAAAGAAAATACTAAATATATAACCAATAAAGCATCAGCCGATGGGGGGAAACACAGTAACAATGTATTTTAATCATAGTAATAATATATAACTATAACATACTAAAACTTTTCCCCCCACTGTCGTGTGCATCTTGGAAAGGGTGTTTGTGTTGGAAAACAAGTATGCTTTCTCATCTTTTTAATTTCAAAATCTTTGTCAAAAGCCTGAGAAAGGCCAAAAGTTTGGCTCAAGTTACAGTATAATGAAGTAATTAACAGCAGTGAAAAATTGTGAAAGAATTGCTTAGTATTCATCTTTTAAAAATTTCACTATGCATTTGATAATGATTTCATCATACTATGGGTTTAATGAATTATATGCCAAAATCTTATCACTTTAGTCCTATGAGAGATTATGCATATACTGTGGCTAAACTCCTGTCAGTCTCCCTTTACTTACTATTGATATTGCACAATGTTCCTAGGAGGGATATTTGTATTCCATGTTAATATCATGCAAAACATTTGAGGAACAAAGTATGAGGTTTACAAATTTTAAAAAAAATATTATTTGTATGTTTTCCTGAGAAAGTATCACATTTTGTTTGACATTATATTCAAGATAATTGTTTTCAAAACCGTTTTAAGTGATTTGTGAGTGATATTGTTGTTTATGTGTTTCTAAAATCTGTTTCCAAAAAGCAGACGCTGGATAAGCATTCAAGCTACCTACAACTCCAACTCTGCAAGGGATAAAAACTGATGTAGTTCAATGATAAGTTGGCAAGAGGATTTAAAGTTATCACATATTGGATAAGCTTTGGATTCCTATATTTCTCTCTCTTTTACAACTTGGGAATCCACCCATTTTGGGCCTGTAAGAAAACATAAAAATATCCCACTGATTTTTAAAAGGCCTTTGCAAATTTGTATTGACACCAGTATTCGCTGGGATATCTCATCTTGTTAATTTTAGTAATTGGAGTTTTCTTTTCTCCTTATTGTCTTCAAACACTTTTGTATTAGATTTCCCCACTCTTAATGGACATGCTCCTGTTCCCAACTTCTGCTGCTTCTATTTTTAAAAGTCTACCTGCTATTCTCAACATGCTTAGTTCAGTGTAAGCCCCAGAAAACACAGCAGAACTTACTTTTGAATATGTCTGTTCAATTGAACTGTGTTGTATATTGCACTACTCAAAACCATTCTCAATGCTGTTCTGTTCCAACTATGAGGGCCATTAAATGAGAAAGGGGCAGGATACTGTTATTATAGGTGTGTGAGTTTGCCATCCTCAAATTGTTGCCTGTTTTCTATGTAGCAAACCTCAGTAACAACACTTTTCATTCCACCTCATTTTATTTCAGTCTGGACATTGTAGAAACGCATGGACCGCCATTAGTTTCTTTTCTCCTCAGAAAACACTTTGAAACCCTCCTTAAACTTGGGGAAATGGACACCTCAGAAACTGCAAGGGACTGACCTACCTAAGAATTAAAGGATGACTTCCCTCTATTTATGAATGGGACATAGTTCCCATGGTTCCCTTATGCAAATTTATTTAGGCTCAGCCTGTGTTAGTACCAATTTCTATTTATTAGATCTCCCTGGAGACCTTAATGTTAATTCCCATCACACATACACAAAATATTTTGGGGGGAAGTTGGGGTTTCTCTCTCTCCAAAAAGAGGGATAGGACACACACACACAAAACTCCAAACATTCCTGTTGGTTTATCTTACGAAAGACATAAAGGTGAGCAATCCAGGGATTCTTACGATCTGCATAGCACCCTGCTGTGCCTTGTGTGTGTTGCCTTGTGTGTGTTGTGTATGTATCTTTCATGCATCAACATTCCTCCTCCTTGCCTTTAAATCTTTCCGCTTTCCTGGGAGGCAAGAAAGGGTTTTCCCAGCAAAAGAAAAATTTTGGTCAGATGTTTTCCTTCCTTGTTTTGCCTTCTTCTTCTCCTCCTCTTCCTCCTTTCTTTTTGGCCAAGGGTGGGTAGCGGGGGGGGGGTGAAGTAGGAAGTAACAGCAACAGCAAGGAGGAGCTGCCAGGCTGTAGTGTGTGTGTGTGTATGTGTGCAACAAGGAAAGCGTCTTGGCCGCCCTGTTTCCTGGTGCTCTGCTCCCTGACCCCAGTGGTAGTCTTTACTCATTGCACTGCTCTCTTCCTCCTTCGCTCCCCTTCCCTTCCTCTCGCTCGCTTTCTCCCCTAGTTCTCCAAGCTGGATCGAGGCTGATCTCCTTTCTGGCTTTCTCTCCTTCCTTCCTTCCTTCCTTCCTCTCTCCCCCTTCCTTCCTCTCCTCTCCAAAGAACCTTGTGGGTCGAAGGTGCTGCCCTGCCTCGCACCAGCCCTCCACCTTGGGCACCCCCCCAATCTTTTCTCCTCCTTTCTCCCCCCTCCCTCCCTTGTAACCACCACCACCACCACCACTACCACCGGCTTCTCGGCAGCATCACCTCTTCCTCCTCTCCTCATGGATCGGCTCCTTCCCCAGTACCGAAGGCATCCCTAGGAACCCAACATCAACATCCAGGATTTTTTTTTGTTTTGAAGGAGGGAGAGAGAGAGAGAGAGGGAGAGAGAGAAGGTAAATCCACCCCACCCCCACCCCGGGGTCGCGACCAGAGAGGAGGGAAGGGGAATCGGTGGGAGAAGGCGAGAAGAAGGGAAATTACTCATGATAACCCAACACAAAGCCCTGGGTTAGAGGTGCCTCGTCATGGACAAGGGGGATCAGAGAGAGGGCACAGGAGCCGCCGCCGCCGCCGCGACACACAACAACAATCAGACCCGGGGAAAGGAGCTGCTGCTCGTCTGCCATGCGCCCTAGCGGTCGGGGGGTCAGTCGAGCCGGGTTTTCTTTTAAAACGTTGCTTTCAAGCGCGGGGGGGGGGGGAAGGCTAATTTGGCAGGTCTGCGCGAGCGCGAGAGTCTCTCTGCCTCCCTCACCCCCACACGGTCCTCCAGTGCCCCCATCGCTCTCTCTCGCTCCCAACCGCTGCCGCTCCCCTTTGGCTTTTGCCTTCATTTCTTGGCCTTCCGGAGGGAGAGGGGGGGGAGAAGGGGAGGGGGGCGGCGGCGGCTCGGGGAACGGATTTGGCCCGGGGGGAAGCTGAACACTGCTGGCAGCTCGCGAGGGAGTCTCGGGTGCCCATAGGGGGGGTTATGCTGTGAGCGCGCGACCGGGGCGGGGGGGGGGGGGAGGCTAGGCCAGAGCGAGAGCATTGTGTGGCGCGGAGGGCGACACATTTTACGCACACTGCGCGAGAGCAAAGGGGAGAGAGCCCGGCCAAGCAGCAGCCGAGCGAGGGAGGCGTAGCAGCAGCAGCAGCAGCGAAATGCAAAGTACATCTAGCGTTTGGGGGGAAAAACACACACACACAAACACACTGAAGAGCGTCTTGTGAGTGGCAGGAGGGCGGCTCGAAAGGGGCATTTTACACACACACACACGAGCGTCTTGTGAGTGGCTGGCAGGACTGGAGGGCGGCTCGAAAGGGGCATTTTCGGGTCCGTCCCTCAGACCCACCTCCTGCCCGGGCAAAAAAGAGGGAAGGAGGTCGTGCAAAAAATAAAAATAGCAGCGGTTAGAAATGGGCAGTTCCGCGCGGGAGTTTTTTCCCAGGCGCCTACCGCATCCCCCCCTCCTTGCCTCGTTCCCAAAACACGCTCGGAAGCCAGCGGTCCTTCCACCTCGAGGCCTGCCAGCCCTCTTGGCGACCTGACTTTTAGGGGGGTGGGTGGGTTTGGGGCGGGTGTAGAGGAAGGCGAGACAAGGCGGCATTGCCACGGCTGGGTGCAAATTATAGTCGCCTCACTTCACTACCACCGTTGCCACATGAACTACGGAGTTACCTCTGCTCGCTCCTCCCCTTTCCACTCGACCTCCCTTGGTGGTGCCGTCGTGTGAAAGGTCTGCAAGAAGCCTTGGCTTGGCCCGAGGCGGAGGGGAGGGAGAGAGAGAGAGAGGAAGGGTCCCTTGGTTTGCGTAATTATTGAAATGAGAAAATGAAGGCACTGCGATGGCCTGGTGGTTAAGACGCTGAACTTGACGACTGGAAGAAGGTCGGCAGGTCAGCAGTTCGAGACCCGAGTGGTGCACGACGGAGTGAGCTCCCGTCGTCTGTCTGTCCCAGCTCCTGCCAACCTAGCAGTTCGAAAGCAAGACATTGCAAGTAGATAAATAGGGACCACTTTGGTGGGAAGGTAAACAGCGTTGCGTGCATTCCGGTGCTGAGGCGATGCCTGCCACATGTCCACGGAAAGGTAGGCAGACGCAGACAGCGCTGGCACTTTGGCTATAAACAGATGAGCACTGAACTTTAGAGTTGGATACGACTGGCTTTCGAGCAAGGGCGACTTTTACCAATTATTGAAATGCAAGCCGAGGGGGAAGGGGGAAAAACTTTTTACACGTGAACGGAACCATCCCCACGTTCAAAATGAAGGGAAAATGACGGGAGGTATATAAGGGTGGGGGGGGGGGAGAGAATGGCACAGCCATCGAGCCCAGTTTGGAGGGGGTGGGGAAGTAAAGCGGAGGAGCGAGTTGTAGTCGATCTGGGCTCGGATGCCAGCAGGGGTGGGAAGGGTTGAGTGACGGTGGGGTGGTGGGGGTGGGGGAGAAAAAAAAAGGGGGGCGGCGGATGTGACAGGAACAGCCAGGATGGTGCGGTGTCAAAGCGATTGGCCGCGGCGTGGGATCAATCATTCCGAGCACTGGGAAAGAAAGGGAGCGAGGAAGGCAGAGAGAAGAGAAGAGACGGACCACCCCCCCCCCCCCTCTAAGGTGGATGCGGAGGTTTGCAGCCAGTCACCTTTCGGGCAAAGAGTTGGCGGGGAGAGGTCTGGGTGTGTGAGTGGGTGTGTGTGTTTGAAACTGTACCCACCCTCGGTCTGATGACCACAGAGACTGACCCGCTGACACCAGGAGGTTGCGTGTGCCAGGTGGTACCTCGCTCTGGAGGTGGTCCTCCTGTTGGCTCCTGTCTGCTGGCCCTGAACTGAAGGTGCTGTAAAGAGGGGCGGCGGGCGGGTTGGGTCTGGGGGCTTCCTCAAAGCGTTCGGGCGGTCTCTCTGTGGGGGCTTCGTTGTCCCTTGTCTGGCCGCAGTTTTAGTGAATGAAGGCGGGTTTGGCTTCGCAGCCACGTGTTAGGGATGTGATTTTTCACCTGGTCCACGTTTCTTTGGTGGAACTTTGATGTTCCTCCTTTCTCTCTCAAGCATCTACTTGAAGATTTGGGGGGGGGGGGGAGATAATTTGCAGTTAAGTGAGAAATATTGTGTATGTGTTGCAGCTGGGCTGGGAGGACTTTCATCTTGTCAAGTACAGGTTGGGTCTCATTGATTGGGTAGAAGCGACTGTAGGGACATTTGTCACACACTTTGTGGCTTTACGGGTTGGATTTCATGGATTCAGTAGAAGCAAGCGTAGAAACGTCAGGCACACACGTTGTGGCTTTTACCCGCTTGGCACTGTAGTCCTGAGCAGGTACTGTCGGAAGAAAAAACCCAGAAGCTTCATCACAAGTCAATGGGGTAGGATTGCAGCCTGAACTATTTGGGCTGTGCTAGAGTACCCTCTTTAAAAAATGGGACTTCATGAAACAGTAAATGTGCCTAAGATTTGGAGATTTCTGTGCATGGTTACCTTTGTTAAAGGGAGAAGAACACATACTTCCTGTCAGTATCTTAATTATATCTCCTCTCTTACTGTGTCAGGAACATTTGCCTTTTGTAAGTAAGCTTAATCAAGGAAAGCTAATTTTCAAAAAGATGGAATAATGTGATAGATTTTCTTGGTCATCAGTATTTATTCCTTCCACAGCACTGCAAATTATAAATGTGATTTTTGTTTGCTGTCATTTGCTGTTCACAAACATGAAAAGAGATTTTATTATGTGGTAATGCCAAAATAATTGCAGTATCTTTTTGTTGTGTTGGCAGTATATTAAATATATACTTTGTAAATGAAAGGTAAACATTTGCATTTGTATATTATCTAGTTTAGTATTCCCTTGTGATGTTTTTCTGTTGTATGGAAATACCACTTGTATTCTTGTAGGATGAATATCATTTTCAAGTGACAACCAAGGTTGCACATTAATATTAACATATTATAAGATAATATTTCTTTATCTCTTTTGCTGTCATAATTTTGTATTAAAATAATTCATAAGGTATGTAACATTGTGAATCCCAAATTGTTTCACTGTGCACATAAACAACTTTTTATTCTGTTCAAGAGAAGAACAGTGTAGAATGAAATACAGATCTTCAAGGAAAGGCTAATGCTTGAAAGTTTTGAAGCATTTGGCTTCTTTCTTTGTTTTCTTCAAAGAGTTGTTCATTAAAACAGAAGAGAATCAAGCACTTGTGATATGAGAGCTGTTTTCCACTAGAAAAAACATTAAAGACAAATTAATAAAATGCAAATATGACCTTTATTAATTGAAATAGTCAGTATTTGAGGATTTGAGGGCCATTTGTATACAGGATGTTATGCAAATTTAGAATGTTTATATAATCTTTTACTTTTAAAAATCAGAGTAACTGAGCTTCAAAGAAGTCTTGTGTCAATCCATAATCATAGGCTTTCATATTAGTTGAATGATCTTTCTCAAAGTTTTTGTTATTATGTAACATATATAGAACTGAATGCCAATGACATGTTTCCCACTGATTTTAATTATCCTTCATTATACGTTCTATGAACTATAAAAATGTGAAATTTAGCTTTTGCTTCTGGAGAAACTGCACAAATATAGTGGCTTTTTGTTAAACTGACGCCAGGCAAAGAATAAGACTGTATTTCATTAATGTTGCATTCTACCCAATAAAGTTTGCTTTGAGGAAAAAACAATTGGCAATATCATTTCAGTACCAGGACTAAAATTTCACAATAGAAAGTGTACTTTCTCCTCCCCCATCCCTATGCTCTGAGGGCTAACATTCTTTTTTTAATGACAGTCGTTTCTCTAACGGGAAGATGTTTCATTTGTATTTACTTTTCAGCCCAGTGCAATTATGTAGTTCCACAAAGCACACTCTTCATAGTTAGTATCTCAAAAGAGAATTACAGTCTTCATGGCAGAACTGAGATTGGTAGCAGGTGTTGTGCTTTACTGTTATGCAAAATAACAGTAAAATATAATTGTGGGTGAAATTAAGGAAACAGCTGCAAAGATGATACAGAACCGCCATTACAATTTGTATGCTGTTACCTTGCACCACAAACTGGGCAAAGATTTGACATACTGAATCTAACGCTTTTAACAATTTCATCCTTTGCATTGCTTCTGACCAACTATATCATTTCTGAAATACACTACAGTCCTGCAAAAGAGATTTTGACAATAGATGTACAGTACTTGATAGGATCTTAACTTTCTTTTAACATGCATTTTTTCATAATATGTAAAAGAAAGATCCTGATTCTGGGAAAGGAAGTTGTGCAATTCTTTAACTTACATAACATGTGGAAGCCTACATAGGCCTGAGGTTATAAAATAATAAAATAAATTGCCTACTGCAGCCCATCTGCCAGTTGGAAAGTCCTTTGGTAGAAGTTCATGGTGAATTAGATTTTAAGAGTTTGTATACATTGTATGTATCATATACACTCACATATACTCGTATTTAAAAATATAGGAGGCAAAGTACAGGTTTCAAATATTTGAATTCATGGCTATTAAATCCTTTTAAAAATTTATTCCTACTAGTATAGCATCATTGTATGGGAAATGTAGTACAGTATAATGTCCTGCAGAAATATAGAAAAGTTTGAAGTTTTAACATGCATGAGTTTTTATTTCAGTTAATAGAAACAGGTAGATATTACCTGTTCTGCAAATAGTAAAAATGTGTACATATTTGTCTATTTAGATATCAGTCATATTCTAAGTGCCAGGGGTGAATCACATGAAAAGCTGATGACTCCTATCTCGAATCTGTTTATTTTTCATTCTAGTCTCTGAAAAATTTGATATTTCTGGTGCTAAGGTGTCATTTCTTTCGTCAGTGTTGGAATGAATAGTTTTACATTTTAATCTCATGGTTTAGTAGAAGAACCTTTAACTAAAGACCTAATCCAATTATCCAATTTCAGTATGGTGTGGGTTTGTTTGAAACATTTGTGTGATAGGCATCCTAAAATAAATAGGAATGTCTGGAGGAGTGCACAGGATGCATTAAAATGACAAGTTTTTTGAGGGCTCATGGTTCTACATTCTTTGGGTGAGGGTGGTTATTCTTAAACATAATTTGGAAGAGTTTGGACTAGAGACATAGTGAAATGATTATAAATACTTCATGGGCAAATAGTAATTGCATGTTCATCTGCAATAATATATGTAATGAAGACAGGCAAGTGAAACAGGTGAATATACATTTTAGCTCAATTAAATTAGGAAACATTTGATAACTTGCAGGAATTGATTATTATTTTAATTTTGATTATGTAGAATTGTAAATGTTTGCTTATAATGAAACGTTATTTATATTAGGGAAATGGGTTGCATGTGATGGATTTATTTCATGGCCTTGTATACATTTTTCAAATTAAATAATTATTTTTGATTAAAAGAAAGTAAAATAGGTGTGAATGGAAAGATTTATTGTTACATGCTATCAACTGGTTTCCAACTTAATGTGGGACTGTGAACACATTGCATACTTAAGGCCATAGCTTCCATTATACTCCATCTTTGCTGCTGTCTTTGACTGTTCCCAGGATTATTGTCTTTGTTAAGAGAGTTTTGAAATGATATTCCTTAAATTCAGTAAGGCCTATTTTGTTATTTTTGCTTCTAGATAGAATGCAAATTTGATTTGATCTAGCATCCAGTTATTTGTCTTGTTGGGCATAGTACCTGTATCCATAAAGCTCACATTTGTAAGTGAGTGGATTGTGCGATGTCAACTTAACTATTTAGCTTTTACATCAATACATAGTGTGGGGCTCTGAATGTAGAGTGTGGAGAAGGGAGAATATTGCCTGAGTGCAGGCTATATGCACAAAATGTTTCTGCCTTCCAATGCCTGAGATACCCTCGGAAGCTTTGGATTCAACATGGCTGGCTCTAAGGGGCTGCCGTAGCTCAGTGGTTAAGAAGCTTGCCTTGTTTGCTAGAAGGCCAGCAAGTTGGGAGTTTGAGACCCAGGGGCTGCATGACTGAGTGAGCACCCATCTCTGTCCCAGCTCCTGCCAACCTACCAGTTTGAAAGCAAGAAATTGTAAGTAGATAAATAGGGACCACTTTGGTAGGAAAATATCTTGGGGACATAAAAGGAGCCTCATTTGGGTATCTCCTGAGCAGAGTTTCTCCAGCAAAAATCCCTTCAACTCAGAATAATTTCTGACATGAAATTATTATTATCTATACCTTGTAATTAGGAATAAATATGGATGATTGTAGTTCTTAGAGGTGCATTTTAGTTGCCAACTTTTATCAACTTTCCCTTTCATTTTAATCTAATACAGATTTCTGCATGATATTTTCTGCATTTTCTGAACAGACGAGATAAAATGCAAGTTTTGTCTGATACTGTTGAATGGGAAACCCTTTGTTTCTGCATATTCCGTCCTAATAGTAGTATTGGTTATGTATCTGGAAGTCTAGGGCTACAAAATAGTAGAAAGGAAAGTTCTCTTTTAAATACAGTATGTGGATTCCTTTGGTGGATGATGTTACCAATGTCCATATAGCCCAACATTCTCTATTTAAGGATGGGTTGCTGGTTGCATGTGGATATTCCCAGTGGTGTATATGTCATGTTTTGGTGATGGCTATCCTTTCTTCTTTGTCCCCAAAATTTGGTATTTAGGGATTTTTGAACATGAATGTTCCATCTAGACCAGTGTTTCCCAACCTTTGGTTTTTGGACTTCAGTTCCCAGAAGCCTAAGTCAATTCCACAAAACACTGATCAGCAAATTAGGCTTCTGGGAATCGAAGCCTCCCTATGGGTGTGGGCCCCACGTTGAGAACCACTGATCTAGATGGCTGAGAGAACCAGCAAAGTGGAATTATATTTGTGATACATGTTTGGAGAGATGAAGTGAGGGGAAATAAAGGAGTAGCTTTATTTCAGGAGTAACTTATTTTAAATAGTGTAAAATTGCTCACTTTTAAAAAAAATTAAATAAAAATACTCCAAATCATGTAAACATTTGAAAATAAAAGTTACATTGCATTTAGGCATAAAAATAACGGTTTGTAACAAATGTTTGCATTGTGGAATGCTTGTATTCAGAGTTCCCGTAGGTCACAGTACTCTATTCTCTTATCTCCTCCCTGGTTTTAAATTTTCCACTCCAGCATTCTGATAGTTTCCCATTCTCATCTAGCATGTCCAGCCATCATTGGGCTATTTTGGGTGTCTACCATTTCTAACACTTCCATGATTGTTTGTACTTTGCCACACTTGGTGTTCCCCTAAATCTGTGATGGCGAACCTTGGTACTCCAGATGTTCTTGGACTTCAATTCCCAGAACCCCAGGCCCCCACAAATGGGTTTGCTGTGATTCACCCGGCCACGCTGCCCTCGTCGCTCCTGGAAGCGGAAGTAAAACGTGCCCATACGACGGGGTGGTGTGGGCCGGATGAATCGCAGCAAACCCATTCATGTGGATTCATGGGGGCTTGGGCTTCTGGGATTGAATTCCAAGAACATCTGGAGTGCCAAGGTTCACCATCACGGCCCTAAGTTATTAGACTACAATTGGAGAATGAGTTTATTCTTGCTTTGTTTCACAACACGCATAGATTAAGCTAATATTCCATTGAAATGTATACATCAATGAAAAGCAATATTGGAAGTCAAGCCCTGGATGAAATTTTAGATGGTTAAATCCTTTTGTCTTTTCTTTTCTTTTCCAGAAATCTACAGAGTTCATGAGGAGTTCTTTAAGTTGCAGTATTGGCTGAAACAAAATGCCCGCCTCCATCCTTTGCTCTGGAAAGTTGTAAGTTGCTCATGTCTATAAAGAGGAAGCATGGCTCATGGAATTCCTTCACAAGGCAAAGTTACCATTTCAGTGGATGAATACAGTTCAAATCCAACCCAGGCATTCACACATTACAACATTAACCAGAGCAGGTTCCAGCCTCCACATGTACACATGTAAGTACTATTAATGCAGTCACCTTGGGTTTTGAATCTTGTGTAGCTAGTTTACTACTAGCTCCAGCAATCCAGTCATTCAATCCAGAGATGGAAGGGCATAGATTATATAGCAGCTTTGAATCCACAGAATTTGCCATTATGCACATGTGGAAGTAAAATATTTTTTTATTATACTGGATATTTTATTATAGATATTTACTTAATTTAATTTAATTTTAATTTAATTATCACATTTATATACCGCTCACTCGGCCAAAGCCAACTCAGGGCGGTTCACAATAAAAATTAAAAACACAAGTTAAAACAGTTAAAACAGTTAAAACTACCCACCCCCTAAAAACAAGGGCTGCAGGATCCAAAGGCACCATGGGGAAGAGTTCTTCTACACCAACCACCCAATGGCGGTTACCCTTCCACCTGCACCCCACACTTGACCCGCCAGCCAGGTTTTAAGATCTTTTCTGAAAGGCAGCAATTCCGTCCGGAGACGTAGCTCTGTTGGCAGGAGGTTCCAGAGGGCCGGTGCAGACACGGAGAAGGCTCTCCTCCTTGTGCCAGAGAGGCGAGCCCCTCTGGCTGATGGAACGATTAGAGAGCCCCTCCGGTCCGCTCTGGTTGGACGGACAGACGTCCTCAGGGCGATGCGGTCTCTTAGGTAACCCGGCCCACTACCATATAGGGCTTGCATGGCATTCTGCTTGTAATTATATACAGTATTGCCAAGTCTATCCAAATTAAAGTAATCCTAATAGGGCTTTCAAAATATATGAGATAATTAAGGAGTGGTTTTACTATTTCCACCCCACCCATCCTAATTGAATTGCCATGGCTATGCAGGGATTTGAACCCAGTTACTGTATTTTAGTTCTGGTTTCCCTGTCTATCCATTGTGCTTGCTCTATTGTCAGTAGTGTAACATAAGCCAGTAATGAAAAATATGGCCAGCTCTTTCAGAATATTAATAAAATGATTTAGTAATCAGAAAAGCAGAAATACACTTAACAATTGAGGTTTCATACGTTTAAAAAGTTATTATTACACTTTTCAGTGATATTTGGGGCAAAAATACCCCTTTACATATAACCAACTTGAAATCTTAGCACATACCTGTAGGCTAAGTGAATTCTACCTGCACGCTGGTATTGCTCACCCCTGTACAGAAGATGGACTTGAAACTATCAGAATTACTGCAATTCCTTGCTGTAAACTGGGTGGCAAAATTTTCACAAAAAAATTTGTTGCATGGATTGACAGACAAATTAGTGTTCAAAGAACTACAGACATGAGAAGCTTGGTAAAGCTCAGCACAATTTTATGTGAACTGCAGCCCTCAATCACAGACTTGTAGCTTTATTGATTTCTTTGGAACTTACCAGAGGGACATATTTCTTGAAAATGAGCACCCTTCCCCCACCCTTTGCACTCAGCTGCGAAATAGGCCTAATTGGGACTAATTGTCTCCTGATCACTGAATCCTTTGTCCTCCTTGTTGTAAGGGGAACGTGCTGCATTCTTCTTACAATGAGGAAGACAAAGGATTTCAAGACTCTAGTCCCAAGAAATACAAATACAGTACTGCATTAAAATGATGTTTATGGTCTGAATCTAAACCAACAAAATAGAGCAAAAGGTCCCTTACACATCCTGCTATGTTTGAGTACTGTGTTTTTTGAGAACATGGTGAAATTGGTATTAGATATTTTAAGATTTATATAGATATTTTAAGATTAAAGTGAAGTGTTAAACTCACATATCCTTCCTATTGTTAATCAGATTTTTCCCCAGCAAAGGTATTATTGGCTATTTGATCTTTATCAACTGTTTTGAGTTAAGCTCTCCTTCTCAATGATCTAGGGATAAGTTAAATGATAAAACAATGAGCACCTCTTGACCTCCCATTGACCCAATGCAAATGGAGGTCTCCTGTTCATCGGCTGATAATAGTTTTTGCATTGTGCAAATTCTAAAGTGTGTTGCTATTTTGAATTTGAGACTCAAGATTTCCTCGCTCACCCAGGACTGCTTTCTGTTGAACTTGGGGTGACACACTAGCCTTCAAATTATACAGATTTTTTTATTAATTAGAATGGAAAAATGACCTAGTTGTAGAGAAGGGAAGAAAAGTGTACTGCTAATACAAATATTTTAATATTTTTTAAAAAGTTGCTTTATCTGAGAACAATTTTTTTAAAAACCAAGTTATTTCTCCTGATACAGAGAAACATCTGGCTAGATATATCTGTTGTCAGGGAAGAATGGTGTAAAGAAATGTGAACATTTAATGGAATTTAAAAAGTAAATTAAAGCATGAAGTATGTGTTGTTGGAATGTCAAAGAATATAGTTGAGCGAATAATACCTTTTTTGTCCTGCCCTTCCACATGACTGAATAGGTTTATACAACAATTAAATAGTGAGGAAAGAATTTCAGGCTGCTGCTGCTGTCATAAACAATATTTAGCTGTTGGTTGCTTATGATTGTAAGTGCAGAAATGGGCAGCACAGTTCTACATCTTTTATAATAAGGAATAGCAGTTACACTCATTTATCACCCCATAGCGGTTGTGCACTCACTGGGTGGTTCACAAGGTAATTAGCATTTGGTTTTGTATTTTAGAGACTATAGATAAAGTAAGTTGTCTTTTCTAGGATTCTATTTTAGAGAAGATAAAATTGTTAGAAATTTCAATCTGGTTTGAGTATTAAGACATTGTTGCTTGACTGCAATATTGTAAAACAATATTGTCTCCTTTGATGGCTTCTGATTAAAGGAGGAATTTGCAACAGCTTCGGGGGCCAGATGGCCATTTTCCCCTTCCTCCACCACATGGCACTTCCTGGTGTGGTGGAAGTTGTGGGGGCCCCACATGAAATGGCGCCCACATCTGGCCCACAGGCCACAGGTTGAGAATCCCTGGATTAAAGCATAAACACTTTGGGAGTTGTGTCAAATGGTGTATTTCGGCTAGTGCTGTGGTGTGTGGGGGCTTCACCACCACCTTGCAGTCCCCTGTGTTATCAGGTACTGTACTTCAGTGCAGTAGAAAACTTTGGAGCAGGTTTTTGGCACTGGAATGTTGTATAGTTGAGGGGTTGGAAATTTAGCTTCTGTAAGCATCACATTAGGTCTAGGGTTAGGGTCTTAGCTTTGGAATTGACATGTAAATTTTGCTTCATATCTAAGTGCAGAATTTAGAGTACTTAAAGTTAGACTAAATTAATAGACTGTAATGGCACCTTATAAGCCAATTGGCTTTGTTCAGCACAAACTTTTGTAAACTTTGGCTCACTTTCAGATGCAGTTGAGTTTTAGAAGGGAAGTTTAGTCATTGCTTCAGGTTAAAGTATGGCTTATTACAGTTTGCCACTGTAGATTATGAATCTTAGTATGCAATGTCCAGTTTACTCCATACAGTGAACCCACGCACAACGACGCGTTCGAGTAATGTCATTTTCGTAAAACAGCATGTTTTTTTCTGCAAAGTATCCTTGCGCAAAATGATGTCATGTTGTTGTGCGGGAGATGACTTTGCAGAAAACTGCACTTCCTGTGCTGCTGGAATCCAAAAACTGCAGTGGAGGAAAGAGTTTTCCTCACTGTTCTGCCTTCTAGCAGTCAGGGCGCAGGAGGGGGGGGGGGAATCCGAAGCAGCCTCATCAGCTTCCTCTAGCCTCAGAGAGGCACCTGGGTTGCCTTTGCCCACCCACCCCCAAAAGGACGATGTGGTCTCCTACCTGTTCACGCTGGTTGTGGAGGAAAAAACTCCCCCTGCCACTTCAAACAGCTGATAAAAGTTGTAGTGGCCATCTTGCTTTTTGGTTTTTCAGACTTCAATTCCCAGAAAGCCAAAGCTTCCTGAACAAGAAAATGGCTGCCACATGCATTTTTACAGGAAACTTTGGCTTTCTGGGAATTTAAGTCCAAAAAACCAGAAATAATAAGTTTTATTTTTATCCCGTTTTTCTGGCACACGTGCCACTCAAAACGGCCTACAATTACACAGTTACAGAAAAACAGATTACAAATTAACAATTGCAAGTAAAAAAGACCTATATTAAATTACAAAAAATACCAGCCCCATACTGCACCTCCTCCAGCGGTAGCACCCAGAAGCTCCCATTTCGCCGTGGCCAAACCCGGACTGGGGAAAGAGCTCGGGTGATGGCTGCTTCCCTCCCCCACACCTGCAGGCGTCCCTCTTTTAACCCCTGACCAGATGGGACCAGGGGGAGGGGATGGCGTCCACAGGTGCTGCCAATTCCCTCCCTGCACCGATGGTGAGGGCGATGGGGAGACGCAACAAAGTCAGAACACGACAGGAGTCCTCTGGTACTGCGGGAGATCCCGAAAAGTTGTGGCGGCAAAAGTTTTTGCCCCAAAAGACATGGACAGTGGTGGAACCTGGTGTCAGATGCTGTGGAGGCCGCTCCGCCTCACCCGCAGGGAGACCGGGGCAGCGACGAGAGTCCTGCTGCCTCACCGGTCCTTTAAACCCCCCGACAGGGGCGGGGCCCAGAGATGCTGGTGGCAGGGGGCGGGAAGGGACGGCCTCGCACGTCATCATCGTCTTCGGCTCCCTCTGGCTTCGGGAGCCCTTTTAACCTTCCTGCCTGGTGGCAGGTGGTGGGGAGGGACTGCCTCGCATGGCGGCGGCGTCTTCGGCTCCCTCTGGCTTCGGGAGTCCTTCTAACCCACCCTGCCCGGAGGTTAAATGGCCACCGCAACTTTCATCAGCTGTTTGTCGGGGCAGGGAGATTTTTTCCCCTCCACAACCAGCGTGAACAGGTAGGAGACTGCATAGTCCTTTCTGGGGTGGGGGTGAATAGAGGCACCCCGGGTGCCTCTCTGATGCTAGGGGGAGCCGATCGGGGCTTTTTCCAACCCACCCACCCACCTGGCCGGACTGCTAGAAGGCAAAACAGTGGGGAAAACTCCTTTGTCTGCTGCAGTTTTTCGCTTGCAGCAGTGTCCAGGCCTTGGGGGGTGGGGGCGGGAAAAGCCCCGATCGGCTACCCTGAGCTTCCTGGAGGTGGCACGGGTGACGTAGATCCCAAAATGGGCGACAAAAAATTCCACCCAAACAACGACAAAATCCGAATAACAATGCGATTTGGGGAACCAAGTGTTGTCGTTATTCAGGGTTCCACTGTACTTGTTCGGTGAATTCCAGGACTCTCTTCCTAATGAGAGCTTGAAATCAGTGTCAGTTGTACTTCACATTCAGGAGGTTTGTGCTGGCATTGCATTTCAATACTCATATAACACATTTGCTTTGGCTCTTAGAAAGTGACCTCAACACAGAGATTCTCATGAGGTGTTTGCATTTGTAGCGCATGGATGCTTTTTGCTGACTTCCACGCAAGGGGCAGGGGAAGAGAAAAACTTTTCTTATTTTAACTCTGCCTTTCCCTTCAAACTGTGTGTCCTTCACTAAAGTTCCATTTGTGTGTTTGCAAAGGTTCCCTTCCAGAATTTCTCAGAATGAGAGAAACAGTAGTTGTATGGTGGCAGACAGGCAGTGAGTGTTTCACAGAAAAAAAATCCACCAAAAAACTCCTCCCGAACCCTCCCTAATTTATTTACCTATTGACCAGGTTTCTGTTTAAAATCACTTATCTTCAAAATGGTTGAGAAAGTGGTTAGGTCTTTAATTAAGCACCTCAGAGGTTTTGTACTATGTTTTAAGATGTTTTCTTAATCTTTTGAATGTAGCAATATGAGGTACTTGATCAAGAGGGAGCTCTAGCACCTATTATTTACATTGCTGAACTTTTAGAACTGGATCTCAATTTATTAGCTATTACCTTCCTTTTTCAGATTTTTAAAAACAATATTTATTTATTTATTTATTTGTATTTCTATTGCTGCCCAACTCGACAATGACTCTGGGCGGCTTACAGAAGTTGACGGTATCAAACACTAAAATCTTTATGGTAAGAACAATCTTGATGGTACACAAGAATAAAAACAAATTAGATGATGGAGGAAAGAGCTCAATGACCAAGGAATAACATTAAAGGTAGCTGAAGATCTCAGTTTCCCCTATGTCAATTGGAAGACCCTGAATAGGCTGAAAGTTGGAGTCCCTAAATGCAAGATCAACATGCTCAAGCGGGGTCCTCTGGCAAGACAACAACATGCTGTGTGAGCGGGAGAGACACAGAATCCTGCCCATTCACCGGTATGCGGATTACTACCAGAAATATGCACCGATGAAGACAATTTTGGCCAAATGACAAAGCCAAGAAAGTGGTTTCATTTTGACAGTTTAAAGTTTGATCTTGGCACGAAAGAAGAAAAAAAATCTATTTGCAGAAAAATACAGAATATCTAAGTTTGTTTTGTCAGATGTATAAATATACACATTATGAACATCATGAAATTTTACTTATTTTGTATAAATAATCTTTTTGTAGCCAAAGTATTCAATTTTTTTCTTAGACTATAGAACATGTCAATCAAAAACCCTCTGGTTTATGAATGTGGGATAGTGTGCTCTTGTATTCACAATTTAAATCACTAGAAATGGCCCCATATTGCTACACAATTTTATGTCTGTGTAGCCAGCAGGAAAAAAGATGCCAAATTTTACCTGGCAAAAGCCAGCCCAAATGTTGGAAAACACCAAATATAGTAAAACTCTGGTTTACGATGTAGGTCTGTTCCAACAGCCTCCGTTGTAAACCAAAAAAATCATAAACCAAAGCACGTTTCCCCATAGGATGCATTGAAAAATTTAAAAACAGTCCTGACAGGATCAAAAATAATTTTAAAAAATACAAAAACCCACCAAAACATCAAAAAAAATCCAGACACGATCGTCCCCCACCCCCACAAATGGGAAACAGTCCCAACTGCACCAAAAATAATCTTTTTTAAAAAAATCAAAAACTGCCCCAAAATTTTAAAAATGCCAGACCCAATCATCCCCCACCTCCACAAAAGTGACGAAGTGATCGCCCTACCTTTTCCTTGCCGCTGCTTCTTCCTGAGTGATTTGTCCGGCCACTGGGGCAGCAGGACAGTCTGGGGACCTTATCTGCTTTGTCTGAGCTCCCTGAGCAGCGCTACAGCTGAAAACGTGCGCCTATCCCAGCAACCTAATTTTGCTACAATATACTTTTAAAAGATATGAAGATTACTTCATGCTACCTTACTTACAGCCGAGACTAAGATCAAGACACGTGAGAAGGCAAGCAAAAATCTCAGATTGCTTAACCAGAGGACATCAGTTCAGGTGCAGTGCCACTAATGTGTAGGCTAAGGTCCTACTCGTGAGTAAAGGGTCCGTGAATTGTACAATTAAACAGAAAATAAACTAGACCAATTAAAATAAATGAATAAAAGTATTTTTAATTAGAGAACAATTGTATAATGACAAGACAGGTAAAATATGGACCAAAGCTTTGCTAACATAAAGTAATACCATCCCCAGGCAAAAAAGGTGCAAAAAGCCCGTCATTTCACATTTAATGCAAACCCTCATATTTTGTGAAAAAACTATTTGTTTATTTCAGATAAAGACTGAAATCAAAGTCATTTTTGAATTCAGCACACTAGAAAACATAAATGAGCAAGCTTCTGAATATTTGTTCTCTACACTTTTACAAATATATTTAAAATATTTTTACAACCAGAAACAATATCTTTTTATTGATTGATTGATTGATTGATTGATTGATTTCTACCCCGCCCTTCTAGTGCAACGCACCACTCAGGGTGGCAACAACAAAAAATATATATGCACAATACAAGAAAGATAAAACCATTACCAATAAAAACATTACATAAAAACCTCAGCTAAAAGCAAAATTAAAACACATAAAAACTAACATCTTCAACACTAAAAGCTACCCTAACCCTCCCTCCACCCACAGTAAAACAGGCTTATCAAAGAACGAGGGGGGCTCAATCCCACAACAGGCAGGCTAAATAAGCTAACGGGCTTGAGATGTGGAGCCTAATGTGCCCCACCCCCGTTGGCAGAGCCAGGTTTTCAACATCTTCCTGAAGGGGAGTAGCTCCGACTGGAAGCGCAATTCTGATGGAAGGAGGTTCCAGAGGGCTGGAGCAGACACGGAGAAGGCTCTCCT